>HG995299.1:5098121-5707709 GCA_905332915.2 Hecatera dysodea
CTTTCTACGACCAGTAGTTTCGGCTGTGCGTTGTCTGTAAGTTCGGTAACGGAAGACTTTAATATATGACACCGGAAAATGGCAAACTTCGTGAGATTATAAATTATTTTAAGAGATTGTAAACTCTCGACAAATAATTGCACTGGTCTACTCAAATCTGTGTAGCACTTTTCTGAAAACCCCAAAAAGATTGGACGTGTAAAAGTGTTCTGTTTAACCTACTTACAAAATAAATGTAATTTATCTCGAATATTGTCGACTCTCTTTAAATCTTCAAATGAACGTGACATAGAAAAGCATATTAAAAATACGTTAACCTTGATCATTATCAAGGTTAACGTATTTTTAAAAGAGCATAAGTAATTATGAGAACATTTCGAAGAAATAAATGTCAACTAGGGATGAGAGGACAGGAGAGCAGTATACACAAGAACGTGGTACCTACTATGTAAAGAATAACCTTTCAAAATAGTACCAAACATCCGTTATCTGAATTGAGAATTAGAAGTTGAGAGCCAATCAAACTCTACTTTAGCATAATCTCTTGTAATTTTTTTTAATTCAACTAGAGTTTAACAAGTTCCTAACTTGAAGTCCAGAAATTGGAGTTTAAGCATTTGATATGTAGGCCAACCGATATGATTTCCCTACATAAATCCTAACTTTGTACATCTTCCTGTAATTCAGCATAGCCAATTGTACTCAGTTTCCGTTTTGATAAATCTCCTCCCAAGAGACTACTCAAAAGTAAGCTTATTCCAGTCATTAATTGTGCTCTCAATTATTGTCAAGCAAACACATAAACACATCCCAACATATCCCAAAAGGTACGAAATACATGTTCCAAAAACTAGGGACATTTTTCAACCCTTGCAGACAGGGTCAACAACCTGTCTGTCCTTTGCGACTGAGACTTTACCTAGAAACCACGGACACAGAATAGATAGTAAACAGAAGGTCGGCTTTATACAACGAGTGAAAACGTCTACACACTTATGTAAGTCCATACTCCAAAACTCTAAATCCAATATGAGTACGAAAATGTCAATGAAAGCTTGTCTAACTGACGTTATAAATTAAAGTTTTCTACTCGAGGGATGAATTTATCTAAGCAAGCGCGTTTACACATTTGCTTGTTCATATCTCGAGCACGAAAACTTTAATTTATGACAAGCTTTGTTGATAGGTTGATGCTTCGGTGGAATTGGAGTCTAGCTGAGTCGGAGTTTACGTTTTGGAATATGACCCACGCTTCACGTACAGCGAGTACAAGCGCGCTCAGGACTGGCATTTGTTTGAAGTCTCTGTAAAGGATTTGAATAAGATTGAAAGAGCTTGAACTATTCCTGGTGAGAGCGGTCCCAGTGAGACACAACAGGCTAGTAACAATATAGGAGGAGAGCCATCAACATGGGACAAATCCTAGCTACGAGCTGTAATTTACTGATTCTCTTTCAATCTATCATAGGACCTCATTGTCAGTAGCAGCGCTTGCGACTGTAAGATCAACGAGGCAGCCAGCCTGTGATTTTTGGCTTTTGTTTTGAGCCAACCTTCTGTACCCAATTATTCTGTGGCACATGTCTATTAACAAAAGATTACATTAACGTACTTCTGCAGACTTTTAATTTCATTTAACTAACTTGAAATAATTTGAATGTATTCAAAAAGTTCTTTTGAAATATTGTAAAACCTTTTCTTTTGTTTTCATAATTTGAAATGTCTTTGAGTGGAGTTTTTCTGACTCACTTTTTGCGATTTTCTTTAAATTTCAGCTACCCAAATTTAAAAAAATTGTACAAAGTAAGAGTCTTATGATTTTATAAGGGTATGCATTTCTTCTTAGCGGCGTCGGTAAGTGCCATCAAGATCTCACCCACGGATCTGGCGTAATATTTGGCCGCCTATGTACATAATGTTTCAATACTTAAGTATATTTTATGCCTTCAGTGGCTGAAAAGTTTCTTTCTCGGGATGATTATCGGTTTATGTCTGAATAGTATAAAACAGAGTTGGTGTGTGCCCCTCTTTTTCCGCTTACTTATTCTAAATCATATGACGGATTTTGATACGGTTTTCAGTAGATATTATAAAAACTGATAAACGAGGAACATTTGTGAATATGATTTGCACCCGTGCGCAGTCGGGGCGGGTCACTAGTAACAAAAAACATAACTTTAAAAACACATTTTAAAATTACAATCAAATATAAAAAATATAGATACTCGCAAAACGACAAAATGCACTGTCCCACACAGCGTTAACATAATAAACTCTCTGCATTTGCATTTTTATTGCGACAAAACCTAACTACAGAAATATTTTATCCATTTAAACTTCCGTGAAGTTACCTGTCAAGCAAAAATAAACAATGAGACAAGAAGACGTAGTAAAAAGTGAAACTGCAACTGGCGACGAACGTAAAAACTTCAAGTCATCCATATTATGATTTGTTAAAATTATTAGGTTTGTCTCTCACCGATGCGAAACAGGGGAAACTAATCGATATACCTATATAAATAGAAATTTTTCTTTTACAAACCAACAGGTTTATTAATGTTCAGTTTAATCACAGATTAGTGGATTTTAAATGGAAATTATCCATTGCGATTTTTAATAAAAAAAAATGTGCTACTTAGTATTAAAACTAAGCATGTGGTTATTTTTATGACTGAGCCTGAAAATGTTTTTCATAATCATTGTACATTTGTTTGTACATTCGAGTGTGAAAATTCTTTCACTGATAGAAACCTACACTATCACTAAGTGACATACTTTTAATACCATAACATAAAAATGCTTGGCTAATCTGGGAAATAAAAAGATTTTTTTCCTGTTGCTTTCTTTATTTTGTAGGATGGGGATGTGAAATATGGCATTATAATCGATCGAGAACAATGTGTTACTTAAAAGGCTTGTTACACAACACTGGTTACATAATGAAAAACACATAATATTTATGACCCATAAACTAAGTTTTACACCTCTCATGACGTAAAAAATGCGATACGGTAATTTTTATTTCACGTAAAAAATAACACGAAAATTGTTATTGAGTTTTTGTTATCGAGTGAACTTAAAATAAAACACACTAGCTTCAACCAGCGGTTTCACCCGCGTGAAAGGTGGAAACTATCCCAAGGAATCATTCTCAGGATCAAAATTACTATGTCTTACTCGAGGACAATGGTCTACCCGTTTGCCATGTTTCATCCAAATCCTTACTGCCATTCAGACGGTAAGAAGTAAAAAGCAGACAGATAAAGTTACTTTCACATTTATTAGTGATCGGGGCGTAGCTACCGCCCTATCAATTCAGTATTATAATTTTTGCATACATACATACTTTATTTTTTATTATAATCTGCTGTAACAAACATTTATTTTAAAAATCACAATACGCCGAATTAATATATAATTAAGATTGATTGGATGGACTATCTTATTTCCAAAACTTGTTTTCAAAACAATATTGTATTTTTTTAAATCAATCGGAGCATTTTTTGTTTCTTTTATAAAAACTTTATACTGTTGGGGAGGCAACAACAATACAACTGTATTATTAATTTAAAATGAGATGCACTTTGTTGAGTCCTACCAAAAAAAAAAACAAATCAACTTTTAGGTACCTACGTCTCTCAGAGCAAAACTAAACAAAAACAGCACAATAAGTGACGTGACACAATCATTGTTAAAAACTAGATTACTCCTAGTATAGGATCATTAGTTACAAAGCGTAGCAGGGCCATTGTGGCCCACTCCTGATTATATCCAGATCAATTTACAGAACTTCAGCGACGCCATTGTTCAGCGAGATGACGCTCTAGTAATGTCAATGATGAAATGTTACATGCTCTAACAAAGAGCGGTGTGTGTTTTAATAGAAGTGGCACTGTGGAAATAAATTGTTAAAGCTAATGAAGAGTAGTTTTTCCACTTATTTTCTGTGGCAATTTTAAACATGTTCTTCTGTATGTAAGTTATGTAGTGACGATAAAAAGTAATGTGTGTGTGAATTAGTGTTTATCACAAAACCAGCGGTCTACAGTTATGGATATTTTAAGTTTTGTGATTAGTTTAGAATCTGAAACATAATTACGTAAATACTCATACATTTTAATTTTTGCGGCGGGAAACTTTCAAAAGACGCCTAGTCTTTTGGGGAAAAGATTAGGAAGTATGGTATTCTCACTAAAACAAACTGCCATATTTATATTTCTCTTCATGGGCGGCCAGACGTATTTTCACGAATTCAATAACAAACAAAGGTTTTCCTTCTAACATACCTTATTAGAATAACAAAACGTACGAGTTCATTGGCATAACAAATATTATTTGCATAACTAATCTCGTGTATCATTGATACGCACACCGCATCAGTGAGGCATTACTTTAATTCATCAACATCTGCCTAGCCTTTTATAAAACATTGTCCCACAGCCACACTAGGATTTACTCCTGTATCGTGGATTCAGCCGACTTCCAATATTTTACACAGAGCGACGGCCTATCTGACTTCCAAAACCCAGTAACTAAGTAACACATTACGGTGGGTAATTATCAATCCATAATCTAATTATTACCACAAATGTGTATTGCAAGGACTAAATAAACAATTAATGCCACTCCCCCGCTGTGCTAACTTGCATATTTATGTAATTAAGCCCTTTACATGTAAATAAAGTCATGCTATTGATTGAGCGATTGGATAATATTAGTCTAACGTGTATTTATAGTTACGATCCAGAGATTAGGTTGTAATATATCGAGAACTAAGTTTATAAACTGTCTGTGGCTATGAATCAACATGAATTATGTTGATTCATAGCCACAGATTATTCCGAAAGTAATTAGTAAGCTAGATATTAGTTTAATGGTTGGGCTAAGTGGATCGATGAACGATGATGATGACCTGAAAACACCATCAGGCGTGACAAGCCTTGGAACCTGTTTAGGTTTCATACAACTGATCAAAACTGACTGAGATTCAGAAAATTGATGAAAATTATGATAGGTAGGTATGCGTAAATTTGAATTTAGAATCTTGAGTATACCGCAAAGCTGCATATACGTAAGATTATCCGATAAGAAGAACCCATACGGCGATGAGATAACTACTAGTACCTATCGTTCATAGAAGCTTCATAGTATTCAGTATCTCCGTAGGACAAAGATCCATTTTAATGGAAAAGAGACGAGTCACATGTATCTACAGTAGAACGCCGATTATCCGAATTAATTGGGACCGTGGTCGATTCGGATAATCGAAAATTCGGATAATCAGACATATACTGGTTATACCTAAAGAAAAACGAACTGTCACACATATAATAAACTTTATTAAGTTTAACAAACACGGTTCTACAACAACTGGGTAAAAATGTATAAAATTACTTTTATAATTTACTTACTAAATAAATTAATTTTATAAAATTAATTTTTCTTATTTTTTATATTACGCTTAGGACCGATTCGGATAATTGGCGATTCGATTAATCGGCGTTCGGATAATCGACGTTTTACTGTATCTATGCGTCTAAATGCACGCTCATCCAGTTAGCAGGATTAACTGGGTCAGTTTTAATGGGGCTGTGTCACTGAAACCAGCTCAGTGCAGTATTTTATAATACACTTTTTTTGCTTCGAAAGCGAGACGCATCCGCAACCCGCCAAAAATACTTTTACAGAATGAAAAGCGTTTTTCAAGCTTTTTTTTTTTTGTTTTACAGGGCTAGGGTTGAATATTTTACTATTTTCATTGGAAAATATTCAGAGTACAGATTTTCAAATGTTAGACGATTACGTTTTTTTTTTTAATTTTTGTTTTATTGGGTGCTGGATTTGCTCTTAACTATAGTCTAGGTCACAGGTGACAGAGACAAAGTCGACGATTTAAATTGTTGTGTACCAGAGAAGCATGGCGCAATGGGAAGTGGGCTTTTGATCATCGAACAAGGTTGTCAATGATGTTGATTTCCGACTGTTTATTTATTTTATCCTGAACCTGAAACAATCAATTGGGGACTGAGTTCTTCAAACCTTGACATCAATAGCTCATCAGTTGACTCTTTGAATGCTTCAGTCAAGGTTAAATAAACATTGTAAACATAGTTTTTCTTGCAAAAAAAGAAGAATAATATTGAACCGGAAACTCACATACCAACATATGGATCCTGCGTAAATTGTATTTAAAATTAGAATCATAAAAACATTGCAATAAAGAATGTTTGCAGACACGCTCGCGACTGGCGCGACCTATATTTAGCGGAGACTGTTGACCCGGTGCCCTCGCCATGCATCTCCTCTGTTGACGAAACGTGTCGATATACTTTCTTCGACCTATGCCAGCCTGGTACTTATTGATTCGAGTTCGTCTCAAGATAGCTCTTTTGTTCTTTTCTGTCAAGATTGTGAGTGAGAATGTTACCGATTTGTTTGAGCAGGTTCTTTGCCGTTTTCTTAAAGGTTGCCAAGTATAAAAACGAAACGTAATACCTAACTTATCTATAAATATACATTCTTACTTTTCAAATAAATTTCCCGGATAACATTCTGAACAACAGAAAAATGTAGATAATACTACCCAAAGATTTTATTACTCGTAATTACGAAATTATTAATATTACGAAATAAGAATTATTCTACATCTAGCATTTTAATGAAGTTACTACAAACGTATAGAAAGACAAGGATCTCACCCCTTCACTAAGGTAAAAACTTTGCTACTTTTATTCCGCAGAAGGACAAAAATATTCAGCATTCACATTCATAAAGCAAGTAGGTTGGCACTCCTCATTGCATTGTCTTTGAGCAGGAGTAAACGAACTCCTTGGTAGTCCACAACCCTCGTTCGTTTGCGTCATAAAAAGATGAATGGACGGTTGACACAAAGTGCTGGCTGGCTTTCACAATCAGCATTTGTTTTAAAGAATAGTTGCAGTGTTTGTTGACCCCTGCTTTGCTAATTGAATTTTGAAGAGTACCGAGTCCCGGCTTTTGGGTACCATTCATAATTACCTGAGTAGTTTGACGTCGAAGAGTTAAAGAGCAATTTGGAAATTAGATGTCTGGCTGTTGGTGAGCAGAAACCATATGTATTTACTACTTAGCTTAATTTAATTTGAAATTCTATTAAGAAACGTCTATTTTAAGACGTTTTCGATACGTTCAATCTATGCGGCAAGAGATCAAAACATTAAATCCACGTTTTACTGAGGGCTGTAAAGCGTTTTACGAGTTTCGAATGATGAAGCACTAAAAATAAATCGACTGCAACTTAGTAGATTGCTTCAATGCATTGCGATGAAAGGAAACTTGAACTCATGCAACTTATATCACCTTCTTTGTTGCATAATTCGCAGCAGTCCTTAAGCTTGAAACATACCTGTAACCAAACAAAATGGCGTCGTTAATATTAGCTAATATTGACGAAAATCCGACAATACTAAATACAATACACATATAATACAGTCGAAACCTTTGTGAGCATCGTGTATAATGCAGGGCGGTTTATTTTGGTAGCCATTGGTACACAAGCCGTAGCCTGTGACCCAGTTAACTGGCACATGACCTGAGTTGACCTCTCGGCCTAGGTCGCCGGCCGCGCCGCCCGCATCCCTCGAGCCACCTCCAGACCTATCTGTGCAAACCTCCGACCGTTCTTGTGATCCCAGTACTTTAGTCTGTTGGTCGACTCAAATCTTTTGCGTTGCGAGGATTTTCTCAGGTAGATTTTTCTATTTCGTGTCAGTTTTTACATAAAGGATTTGTTTTTTGCATAAAGGATTTTCCAGTCTTCTATTAGATAAAGTATTATGAAGATGTTTTTATTTTATAATATGGTAAGATGTTTTCGCTTGTAACAAAGGAACTAACAGATTGCTTTAATGTTAATGCTTGCATTTTTATTTTTTCAACGAGTTTTCCTTTTGCAGCGCTAGTTTACAGGTAAAATTACCTGTAATCTCTGTTTTACTTCCTTTAGCCTGAAGCATAACTAACCAAAGTACCAAACAGATTAATTTATCTTACAACAGGAAAAAACGACGCTCCCTTTTCCAGTATATTTATACTGCAATAGCACTTAAATAATTTATCACTGGAAGAATATTTTCGGCGTTCCCCGATCCCAATAGCAACAGGCAAAGTGGTTTGCGAAACGTTCCGTCTCAAATCGCGTTCTAGTTTCAACTTGATACAATATTCTGTTATTCTAGTTTGTTCTAATAGTTCCAGTGAGCGATGATTGCACAATAGGTGTCCTTTAAGTAATTGACGGGCAGGATAAATCTCTCCAATAAAGTCGGACGGGCGAGGACGGGAGCATCGACCTGTATACTAGATAAGTTCGACCCAGACCAGACGTATAACTACTAAATTGAAGTAATAAGACCCCACCCTTTATATGCTAATTTCTTTATTATACACAAGTAGGATGGAGGTTCTAGGAGGAAGCGGTTTCATTCGACTGTTTTCAGTCACTCACACACTCACTACGAAGCAACGAATGAAATAGCAACATAAAGCATTTATATCCTTGTATGGTAATTAGACTTAAGATAAACAATGCTAATTAAATAAACAAACGTCGTGTGTAATCAGGAATTAATTATACTCTATGTACTTACATATATTACACAAGTATTTGTGAACGAGGAAATCTTCCCCGATATTTCTTGGTACGATAGCATGTTTATTTTGATACAACGGTAATTTAAACGTAGGTACTGTTTCTGTACCACTTCCTACGTGTTTATGTTAGCCTAGTACCCATCTGCGTAACCAACAATAAAATGAATGGGAAAATCGCGTGAAAAGTTCCCGTGAATTAAAAAATTGTACACGATTATTGCGTTCCGAATAAGGTGGAATTATATAGTTGTGCCAAGAGACAGTTACTTCTTGGAGTTGATGACTAACGCCCCGTATTCGTGTTGACTGTAGGACAAAGAACCGTACGCAGCAAATTATACGTGAATCATACTAACTGGCCGGGAATACTGATGACCTTGTCTTGGAGGACGGGTTTTCAAACTTATTTAAAGATTTCCACGAAAATTTAATTTCATATAAGTCTTGTTTATTTTTCGTCTTCAAGAACAACTTGTACTTTTGGGGATGAGACGAAGGAGTTTGTAACTAACTAAAACTACCCCGGTAATCGCCACCAGCACCAGCAGAAGAGAAGGATCTTAGGATAATGGGGCTCCTACGAGAAGTAGCGGCCTTAAAAGGTGGCACGCAGGGCAGCTGCCCGCGGCCTCGCTTTTGCAAAGGGGTCCCACGCAACCTGAGATAAAAATCCTTACTATATAGAAAGGCTTTTTTATTTTTACACAATGGTGTTTCACACAAGTTATTTCGTTGTATATTTGATATGAGTGAGATAAAAAATCGGTAAGATCGAACCTGTCATTGGTCAGTGGGCAAAGTGGGACTGTAGATGATAGTTATTACCCTCACTGAAACCTAGCCAGAGTGTCCCACACATTTCCAAAACACATCAATGGGGTATTTCTGGACTTAAAAACTCAGTAACAGACAGAATGTAATCGCCAGCTAATCATTTGCGTAACACCGACATAACAGCTGTCACACTTGTCTTGCATCGAAGCACATTTTCCTAGCTTCTACGTCACACTCTAAAAATACACACAACTCAAATGGACGACAACAAGCAACAATGATACAAATTCCTCGGCAGTGTCACAGCGACGTAATTGGAATGGGATATGATTTATGTAACTGCCAAGAGTTAAGCGTAAAGAGATTTTGAATGACGGAATCATATTTTTGGGTAGGTACTAGTTTTAATTGATATCGTTTTCGAGGAATTTATTTATAGACAGCGTACCATGTCTTAATCTTCCATATATTGATATTTTGTATGATCACAAATCAGATACCATTAAAAAATCACCATTAAATATCTACCGACTTCGATGTCTCTCTGCTGAGGCCATTCTTCCCAAAAAGTCTATCTTGCACGATATCTGGTCAAGTTTGACCCGCAAAAGTGATCAGATCGGCAAATTACTGTCACGTTGAACTCAACTGCGACGTCCCCCCCCCCTCCCCCTCCAAGCGTCCAGTTATTGACGATCTTCGCTCATCTCGCTAGGAGCATCAGTACGACATGTCCAACCCACTCCCACTTTAGCCTAGCTGTGTGTTCCCCATGATATTGTTTAAAAAAAACTTTTTACAAAAAATAAAACCGACTTCGAACCTCCTCCTTTTTTAGAAGTCGGTTAAAAATAGCCTGTATCTAGAATGTGTATTAAGAGGGTATTATTCCTACTATAACCAAAAACGTAATGCCTAGAATGATTAATGGATGACCCAGCTTGATGGGGTATTAAATAATGAATTGACGTCAAATTGATGGTACAACCTTGCTACACATCAATTTGAAGGGAGAATACCACGAATTTCACCGTCCTAATGACAGGGCCATATCACAGACTATGTAGGTAGCTATACTATTATAATATTTATACTTCATGATAGACATATATACATACGTGCGTCACAGACTTACTATGCTTTCATAGAGTAATGATAATTTATTTCGGCTTCAATGAAAGGTTAGTTCCAAAGACTTATGTTACAAATTCTGTTGAAGCTAATACGCCCACTGTGCCTAAATAAGTACCTATAAATAGTAGGTTTTTATGTAGTGCCATTGTAACGTGTCCTATTTTTTGCTAGGGAGTTTATTGATTTAAATAATTTCAGAGTTCTTCTCTGACGTGGTGGTTCTTTGTCTTCGTTCTAAAAATATAAAACATTTCAACGAAACCGTAAATGTATCTCAAAGTCTACGAAATTTGAAGTCGTACCGAATAGGTCATCGAGGATGACTTAACGACGAAGTATAGCATCTCAAACACAAAAAGTTCGGCGTATTATGTAACTAGCAGCGCCTCGCGGTTTCACCCGCGTAGTTCCCGTTCCCGTGGGAATATGGGGATAAAATATAGCCTATAGCCTTCCTCGATAAATGGGCTATCTAACACTGAAAGATTTTTTCAAATCGGACCAGTAGTTCCTGAGATTAGCGCGTTCAAACAAACAAACAAACAAACAAACAAACAAACTCTTCAGCTTTATAATATTAGTATAGATTGGTGATGGAGGAGGGATCAAAATGGTAAGTCATTGGATTTCATTGGACAGCCCCTTTAATTTCTATCTATACTAATATTATAAAGCTGAAGAGTTTGTTTGTTTGTTTGAACGCGCTAATCTCAGGAACTACTGGTCCGAATTGAAAAATTCTTTTTGGGTTGAATAGACCATTTATCGAGGAAGGCTTTAGGCTATATATCATCACGCTTAAGCCAATAGGAGCGGAGCGGCGATAAAGAATGTTTTAAAATCGGGGATTCCACGGGGACGAAGTCGCGGGCAGCAGCTAGTTTCCAGATAAACACGAACGTTATTTTGAAAACCCTGAAACATGAACGTTCACAAACCTAGGGATCATCCAAACCTAGGGGTCAAGAAAGTTCTGATAGTAAACATGATATATGCGATGACGATACGATGATGAATTATTTCTAAGTCGACTTAAAGATAACAGAAACGGCGATATTTCCAAAATTAATGACATGAAAATGCCTTACTGACCGACCTCATATAAAAAAACAATGACTAGTCAAATGAAGTCAATCTGTTCCTCAATAACTGAAATCAGCGTATAATATCCGCTGAGAACTCATTACAGCCTCATGTTTGTAGTTCATTGTTGAATATAGCAAAAGAAATACTTTTGCTATATTCAACAATAGCAATATCAATATCAAAAACATTCATTAAAACGGATTTCGAATAGGCTCACGTGAATTTCATACGAAACCTGGGTTACAATCGATTTCACTAACTAGAATCATGTAAACGTAAAATATGTGAATTAATTTATTCGTTTTAAATAATAGTCAAATTCGTGTTTACAAAAGGTAACATATGTAATTCTTAAGTATCTATAGGTACTAATATTATAAAGAGGAAATATTCTTTTTATATTTGTTTGTGTCGAATAAGCTCCTGAATTTTTGGACCATTTTTAACCACTTTTCACCAATTGAAAGCTACATTTTATCAGCGAGTAAGTAACATAACTATATTTTATACCTGTATTCTCAGGGAACGGGAACAACGCGAGTGAAACCGCGGAATACTGCGAGTCTTTTATTATATGTGTTTCATTATTGTTATTATCTTTACTTGCTTCGAGATATTTTTTCCAAGTATCTTTCGAATATCTCTCAATGGACTTTTATAGAAAACAAACTGTGGAATCCCATACTTGAAGATGCTGTAGATGCCGATCGTATTAAATCACAAGTTTTTCTAGCCCAGACCGTGGTGAAAACATTCACACATAACAAGCTTGAGGCTTACTGCCGTATCGCTTGCATAATTAGTTACTACTATCTTTCTTCTAAATTATACAGCGACTAGCTGACATTTGTCACATTTTTCATGACTGCTCTGCTCCTATTGACCTTAGCGTGATGATTTATAACCCATAGCCTTCCTCAATAAATGGGCTATCTAAAACTAAAAGAATTTTTCAAATAGAATTAGTAGTTCCTGAGATTATCGCGTTCAAGCAAATAAACAAATTCTTCAGCTTTATGTATTAGATTCTAAGCGTCTGGCGCACCCTGAACAGCACTCGACAACGCAGAGGTACCTAATCCTTCCACCTTGATGATTGATTGACACGAAAAGGAGAAGTTGCTCCGGTAAAACTCGGAGCCGACCCCATCGGAGCTGGGAAAAGGCTATGCAGATAACACCATTTCACAAAGTCAACACCAAAGGCAAACATCGCATATCAAATTACAATTCATCCATTATCCCTAAAGCCTCATAAACCCATGGCATAAAAAGGGAGCCAGTCATAATTAATGGACGAGGCAAGGCACACACTCAGCCAACAAACTGGATGCGTGTCGGTAATGGCGCTGCATAATATCCTGTAAAGTTCATTACTGACTACAGTGGACATTAGCTCTCGTTATTTGCCTGTCGTATGATGAAACATGGCTTGTTTACGAAGACTGTGTGTCTATGGAAGGTATAGATTAGTTTGTGGCACGTGTATGTCAGTTTGCAGGATGTTTTGTGTTTCAAGTTTATGGCGAAAGAAAATTAGCTTAGTGTTTCAAGAAAGAGAATCAGCTAAGTGAAAAATATCCTCCTTCCGAGGTAGGGCAAATAGAAAGCGGATACCAGGATATCAGAGAAGATACAGAGGAATGTTAATTAAAGATGTAATAGAAAAACAAATAAATCGAATAATAAACAGAACTGACCGTGTTAAAAAAAATAACGTTTTGAAATGCAAAACCAAAACACTATGAACGAGCTTGAAGCCCAAACCAAGCCTTCAACCTTTTTTCCGTGCATAATAATGTCTTATTTTCTAATAAAACATAGAAAATGAAAGAGAGAGAGCGTCCATCTCCAGCCATTAAACAAAAGTTTTATGTGAAAAACATCAGCGCAGAAACACTTCACACACTGCAACTCAATCCATCTCAATCAATTGATTGCTTAGCGTCTCAAATCAATTAATTGATTCAAAGTGCAACTACAGGTGGGTGTGAAGATCTGGGATAATCAGTATCGATAACATTTAACTGTTTACATGAATTAAGTTTTTCCTAGAGATAGAAACAAAGGATATAAAATCTACGTTTGACAAATATAGCCTTAACTTTAAATCGAAGTTAGTGCACTGGTTTAAAAACATTCGAGAGTTTTAACTCAAATCATGAAGCCAGTAATAAACAAAACAGGTTTAATTTGAAAAATCTTACGTTTAATTTTTGAGTCTTGCTATATTTTTATTTGTTTTATTTAAACCTCCAAATTGAGAAGATACGTAGGTATCGATGTTTTCCTCTGCTGTTGGAAAACACTAAAAAAAATAAATTGTATTCAGATATAATTTCAATATGATATAATTTTAACGTAAATAGCTTGTGAAGCCGTCTCATCAAAAAATGTGTATGTAAAGTGATCTCTTAAAAAATAAGTAAAAGAAATGCAAACATTTGACGCGACATAAATATAATATTCAATCAAATGTAAGTAATAAATCTTTGTATAAGAAAGCCCGGACAAAGGTCTTCCTACGTTTGTAGACATTCACATTCTTATCTATCTTATTACAAATACATATATTCACAAAATTGTATTCCAGCAGATTAGATAAGTTATCGTCTATCAGACACTCCATGTACATACGAGACAATATGGCGTCTATAAATATATCTATTAGCATAAACGTAATAAAATAGAGATAAAATGTAATAAAGACTTTATTGCTTGTTGTTTGAAAAACAACTAGAATGTAAACAAACAATTTATAAGCACTGATTTTCCATACCATGAAGCGTTTTCTCGGAAAGTTAGGTAATTATTGGTACCCACGTTTGTCAAGAACTGGTGTTAGTGTTCTTCTGCTCTAGGTGGAGCAGAAGGGATTGCACAGACTCCTACTGACTAAAACCCCTCCGTGTTCCTCCTAATGCCCTTTGCGTTCCAGGGCCGCAGACTCTTTCGAACAAATTCCGCAACTCTGGATTAGTATACTCCTGCCCCCATCTAAAGCTTTTGTCGTTATTATTATTTTTTAAATCTTTTTGTTTTAGGGACTTTTATTCTAAGAACATGCCAGCCCCGTTTTTGTCGTTATCTTAATAGTCACCTGCTTTCTAGGCATTGCATTATCCATACAGCTATAGTACATTTCTAATAGCCTACCTACTTTAAGGTTTATTGAGTTAGCTGTTTTATATAAAAATATATGGGTGTTGTTGACATCACCAAAAGTGTAATTGGCCATTTCATGAAATGTCCACCTCAAACCTAAACTCCTATTTCTGTCTGCAGGGTCTAAAGGAACCTAACATGAATGGCATGATGGGAACTAATTTGATTTGGCTCTAGACAAGTTAAACGGCTGATTAAACTAGTTGGCTGCGACTTATAGACCAAAATCTTTTTTTTTTAACGTTTTCGGTGGACCAGTTGGTACATAGTGCCTACTGGTCCACCCTTGGAATTGGTATTCTATAGCATAGTAACATTACCTACATAGGTATTCTATAGTATACTTGAAATTCAAAGATTGCCGGTAAAATATATAGTTAGTACCTTACTACGCTTGCAACAATCCACATTCTCACACAAAACTTTTCCAACGACATATTCGACAAAAACATAGTGTAGACTAAATAAGTAACAAAACGAATTAGAATTTAGATTAACACTATGCAAGCATTCAATCATAAAAACCTACATTCTCACATACTTAAACGTATACATTCAACACACTACATGACTGAAAAAGTTACCTATTCAAATTACTTTTTGTAGGTGTGTAGTTTCTAAGCTTACATTCTTAATTAATAATGCCAATTAAGTAATTAGAAGTTAACACATCAAATGTAGCGAGTTTTTATATTCCAATTACTCCGTAGTCGACTCCCATTGGACACGAAACAATGGCGGTTCATTCAACTTTAGGAAAAAAAAAACAAGTGAACAATGTAATCTTAATAATTGATTTTAGCTAAGATGGTTATCACTGTGGTTACCTCTAATTAGTATCAATTGTTCGAGATAATTACTGATGAAATAAAACTCTGATGTAGATGTGTCTGTTTTGCTTACGGGATGGGTCACGTAAGCAAAATAGCGAAAAAAAATACTTACTCCTCTCCTAATCAAGAGAAACCGTGCATTTACCACAACAATACACAATTAATATTTCAGAATTATTCCTTATATTATATCCCGTAACAAAACAAACACAACGACGCTTTCTCATACTCATCAGCGGCCAATAAGAAAGGGAAATCGAACCAATTTTCTCCTGCTAATAAGACGTCGTTACCGGGAAATTAATTACCGTGATATCGATAAAAGAAAAGAATATTCTGTTACTATTTTTTAATACAATATTATGCGGGTGGACAGCCAAGGGCGATAAAAGAACAACGCTAATATTTTTCTTAATAATTTGAATATAGATACAAATATAAACATCCGTTTAATTAGATTATAAAGTATATATTTTTTAAAGAGTTCATCATCATCTGCCTAGCAATATCCCAACTATATTGGGCTCGGTTTCCAGTCGAACAGTATTCAGCTGAATTTAGTGGTGGAGCGGCTGCCTACCACTCCACAACCCATTAACTGGGTAACACGGTACAACTGGGTAAGACTGGAGTCAGTCTGGCTTCTGACAATCCATAATGACTACCAAAGATCTACAAATGACTGCCGGAACCAACGATTTCTTTTTTGTAAGAGTTATTTGTTCGTAAAAGGCCATCACTTATGAAGACCTGACTAAAAAAACTCTTTCATAGATAGAAAGTGACAGTATCACTCAGACTCTTACTGACTAAACCCACCCGTGTTCCTTCTTGTGCCCTTCGCGTTCCAGGGCCGCGGTGACTCTAAGGCCTATTAGATATACCTACATCATATCATTGTATGTTTCTGATAGCTCACAACTGCGCACATTTTACACGGGTAAATAAAGTGATTTCAGACGACATATGCCTGCTTACATACTTATTTGTATAGAACAATAAGTTCACAGACAGACGTCGTGCAGGCTCTAATTGCGCCACAAGTTTAATGTCCAGCGCAGTACGAGGAAGTATTTACCTTACCTATATCAATGCAACTGTTAAACCTCTGGATAGTGTCCACTATATCTTGAAACACGGTATATTATTTTAGAAAGCTATCTTCAAATTCAACACGGGGCGGAAGATGGTGCTACAACCATCTTTAGCATAATACACCTTCATTCCGCCAGTAACATTATCACTTCTCTATACTTTTCTATTCCAATATTATAAAGAGGAAAGATTTGATTGTTTGTTTGTATTGAATAGGTTCCGAAACTACTGGACCGATTTGAATAATTCTTTCACTGTTAGAAAGCTACACTATCTCCGTGTGACATAGGCTATATTTTATTTCTTTATTTGGTTCAGTTACTCTTTGCACTAACAGTTATTACCAACACGTGCAGAGAGCCAATAACTACTATTATATATTATATTTTATCCCCATATTCCCACGGGAACGGGAACTATGCGGGTGAAACCGCTCGCGCCTCGGGCTGCTAGTATAACAGAAAACGTTTTTTTTGTTTGTTTGTACCGAATAAGCTCCGAAACTACTGGACCGATTTTAACAATTTTTTCACCAATGTAAAGCTACATTATCAGCGAGTAGAAAAGACATTTTATCCCCGTATTCCTATAGGAACAAGAACTATGCGGGTGAAAACTGTCTGAATAAGACGCGGATATATTGGAAACTATGTAAAGAATTTGGATGGGATTTATTGTACACCAAAAAATTTTTTCATAAGATATCGAGAATTAAAAATCCGAGTTCGCATTTTGCCGGTGACATATATACAGTATGGCAGAGCCTATTTTGAATATTAGAAAATTCACCCACACATTTAAAATTTCTTAATAATATCATCATCATTTTTTTAGCCAATGCACACTATTAGCTGGACTATAGACAGGCAACAAGGATTGCCACAGAGATTGTTTCTCTGCAGTAACAAAGCTTGCAGACCCAACGACTATGTTCCTGTGGTCGAATCAAATTTAATCTAAATTAAACAATCTAATTTAAACTAACTAGCATACACTGGTCCCACTGCTGGACAGACGTTTCCATCTCTCGTTCCCACATAATTCGGATTTTCAGTGCGGGCAGGACGTATCGGTATGCAGTCAAATTCAACATCTAATGTAGTTCCCATTTCCATCGCAGCTCAACTAACATTGGTCATTTTCATGTGTCTGCAAACATTGACACGTGTTACCAATATCACTTTACGTCGCTTTTCTGTTTATCGTGTAAACCAGTGTTAGTAAACAATTCGCGTGATATGTCAGCTGTTTATTTTTTATGTTGCACGCGACTGTACTGAGAGGGATAAAGTCGTTACAGGCGTGCAAGCAACGCTGACTGCGAGTGTATTTACACCTGGAATGTCACAGATGTTTGTTTGCACCTTGTACACCAGACAGCATTGTTTGAAGGGAATGGAGACGTGGTCCTTTGGTCCAAATGACACGATATCCCAGGAAAAACGTTAGCGGAAAGTTCGTGAAAATTTGATTAATTGGTTATGGAGAAAAACCTTTGCGTGTTCCTTGTGTTATTTTAGTAACAAACTGTAGATGGAATTGACAGGAGAGGAAGGAGAAAAGATAAGTTACGTAGCTCTCAAGATTAATCGGAAATATGCGTAGTTAAACCCAACGCAACCCGACCATTGAACCTAACCATATCTATACGACTCATACAAAAAAAAACCAAAATAGAGCTACAAATAAAGTTAAGAATACACAGAAATATATCTGAATATCTTCAGCACAGCATCGCAATGTACACATAGCTTAAGCACAGTCCTCCCACACCAATTTAGAGCGATAAGTACTAGGGTAGCAGCGTCTACACAGAGCTAGTAAGTAACACGAGTAAGGCAGAAACGCTTGTGAAGCAGTTCACAAAGAATGGCTCTAAGAATGAAAGCCAAGCTGATTAGAGCTTATGAACGACCACCCCGGCGCTTGCAGCGAGTTAGGTTCCAATTAGTGTGGAAATATGGAGGGAGACACGTTTTCTTTAAGATTTAGTATGAATGGAAAGTGATATACATATATTGCTTTAGAGGAATACTTAGGCAAAGGATTTTCGAATTACAAAATAAATAGGTTTTGCCCATCGTTTCGCTCGTGTTCCAAATTCAAGCATAACCATATAGAATAATCAGTCTTTTAATGTTCCCACTGCTGGACTCAGGCCTCCTCTCTAGGAGAGGAAATGGGCCGTAATCCACCACGCGGGCCAAGTGCGGGTTGGTGTGTGTCACATGTCTTCGAATTTTTGGTTCTAGGACATGCCAGTTTCCGCGCGAGAGTAGTAATGATGAAATTATTTACACAAAGTAATGCGCCTGGCGGGGTTTGATCCCGCGACCTACAATAGGGTAGTTGACTAAAAAAATCTAATTAGTCCGTCTGATAGATTTCCAAAAAATATTGGACACGTATTTTTTTCTTTTTTCACATAAACAAAAAATGAAGACGACACAGTGCGTTGAAAACTCGTGTGACGTCACTACTCGCTACAATTTTTAGCGAGCCGTGACGTCACACGCTCCCACTCCTGATCTTTGATGCTTTTTATCTTCGTCAGTTTTTATAGATTTGATAAAGGAAAAAATACGTGTCCAATATTTTTCTATAATCTAACTGACAGACTAAACATAATCATATAATTTTTACTCAGGAAACATCCCTATTCGTAAGTCGTTACCACTCGGCCACCACTGCTCACTATACAAAATTAATTTTCGAATAAAGAAGTAGCCTATAACCGTCTCCAAGGTCCCATTTTTCTCTGTACAAAAATCGCTTTAGTGACTTAGATGTAAACGCGTAACAAACACTCAATTTCACAATCATAATAATGATTATACTAGCAGCGCCCCGAGGTTTCACCCACGTAGTTTGCGTTCTCCTGGGAATATGGGAATAAAATGTAGTCTATGTTACTCGCTGATAATATAGATTTTTATTGGTGAAAGATTTTTTTTTAATCGGTTTAGTGTTTTCGGCGCGAAAGCGTAACGAACCAACTCACATTCGCATTTTTAATTACATATAGTTAAAATTATGAACGCACATAGTTTTTTTTCTTGTTTCAGGCCCAATGCTGAAAGCCTACTCTCCTTAGACAGTTTGGAGACAAAACACACTTTTTCTTTTAGTGTTCCCAAAACGAAAAAATATGTAATTTACACATCTATTTTGACTTTGAACTTCCTTTGCGAAAACGACTACCGTTAGACCATGAAATCCATTACAAAACACAGCAATAATTCAACTTGCATGATAACGTTAGAGACTGTGCTGCACATCCAATAAAATATTCCTAAGACTTACAAACTAAAGCCGGACTAAACCGTTCCTAGAGCCACTGAATATCTTACCTGTTACTTATAGCCTAATAAATGCACTTTACGGCTGAAAATCAAAGGGTAAGACGATAAAGTTCAAGACTGATCAAGTATTCATGAACATTTCTAACCTTAAAGCTCGGCGGATACATACACACAGAACATATGTATGTACGTAGGTATCTACATACCGAGGTCTGTGAAACGAAGTGGTACTTGTTGGGTACATGTTAAATACACGTGTTTGAGGTAAGCTTATTAATGTGCTTAGGTGTTTATCGCTAGGTACAACATTATATTATATTTATTTTCGACTCTAGTTAACATTACATTACGCTCAGGTCCTATGAGTCTACAATATAATAAATTATTACATACAGGAAAATACAGAACAGCATTATTAAGAAAGATTATAATGTCAATGGGCCCTTCATATAATAAATATCCGCAGTGTATAAGATCGCCCCATACGCATATTTAAAAATAAGTTGACTAAATTACCTACTATTGCAAAAATGTTAATATTCTGTTAATGACTTCTTGAATGTTAAATATTTATAATTGTACTTTATAAATTTTTTGACATTTAAATGATAATAATTTATTGTAATTTCTAAGTAAACTTATTGATTTGTAACTGACTATTTATTTGATAACTGACATATGTATACGAATTTTGAGAACGATTATATTTAATGTATTGTAATTTCCAAAAATAATGAATTTCGGTTCGATAGCGGAATCACCAACTCTGTCACATCTTAAAATTGTACCTATATTGCTTGCAAATAAATAAAACTGATTCTGAAAATAACATAGTTGTTGTGTAAGTATGTAAGTTGAGAACTTTACCTACCTGATTGAAATCCTGTAGGAAGACTAACTAAAATGGGGAAAAGGCAAAGGATTTATTTTTTAACCAAGTTTAAAGAAAGGACTCTGAAGTCGACTGTATTTTTTTTGTTGTGTGTAAACCTACAACTATTTAATGGGTGTGCCGATTTTGATGATTCTTTTTATATTCGAAAACTGGTACTTTTCATGTGATCTCATTAATAAGTTTGAGTGAAATCTGACTGACTGAGTATTTGAGTTATAAGAACCTAATAATGCGTATTTATTTGTCTTCGACTACATTGATGATTTCTCAATTTCACTTGTCGATGTTTAATTTAAAAAAAAGCTAACGTTTATCTGCGGGTATTACCTCTAAAAAGAGAAAAATAAAAATCTTCAAAAGACGAAGAAACTTCCTAAATCAAAGTTTTTCTTTTCTGTGTTCTTTGTAGAAGTCGGTTACATCTTTTGTAAAAAGTTTCTTTTTTTTAACTTTGGATTGGCAAGTGTTTCACCACAATCTCACATGATGGAAAGCGTTGATGTGGTCGACGATAGAGCAAGGTTGCTCAAAATAACCTAGGCACTGTCTTGACTTAAAGACTCTAAGATGCAGCTACCAGGAAACTCCGGCAGGAAATTTCACTCCTTAGCTGAACGTACCATCAAACTATTCTTAAGACGTTTTGTGCGTATGGGTAGGTAGTCCACCGTGCTTCTGTGACGGTCGGAGGGCCACAATACTTCCAGGATGATGATAGGAACGAAAAGTTCTGAAGCAAGAAGGCGCAGTGTGAGTTAGGCCTCCCATACAAGATGGACAGACGACCTCTTGACGCGGAGGACATAACTGATCGATATGGCAACTCTTGAAGGAGACCTATGTTCAGGTGTGTATGTCTTACAGAATAGCGATTCGGTCTTCTCTGCAAAGGACTTTTACTGACATAATAAGCCGGATTTAATTATATTGCAACGGAACTCGAACGAAGCTTTGCAGTGCTATTCATGGCCACCGTCGTAGGCACGGTCTTGCGGACGGCGAGCGATAATGGGTAGCTCAATTTCAAGAAACACGGTGGTTTTAGTCAGTAGGTGTCTTGCTCCCCCGCTACGCTCAAAGCGGAAGATGTCATTTGATTATTATCGATTCACAACAAAAAAAACACTCGAAAAACAGACATTCGACAGCCAGACATTCGAAAAATTTTAACATCAGAAGATACCACGAAGTAGTCACTTACAGTAGCGCGTTAAATAAATAAAGGTACAATGCGTACTTCATACAAATCAAGTGGAATGTTTGTGTAGTACCTACTCGTAGTTGTAACGGCTCCTGCAAACACTTCTATTTTTAAAACTCCTTATCGTACACTAATCATTGTGTAAATAGAGTCGAAGGGATCTAGTCCAGACGGTGTATTTAGAAACGATGGTGCATACTGCAAAGATAACAGTGTTGTGGGGCTTGTAGATTTTGTTCATTTCAACATTGAACAAGAATATAAGAACAGAGATGACAGAGGTAAGAGCCCCTCCGTTCTTGACTTAAGGTATCCATGAGGATTTCACCACGAGTAAAATAGGTGCCCGCCTTAATATTTGGAGTAGGTAATCGTTGCCACCGTGTATACCCCGCCTAAAACAGAACAACACATTTTTCCGTTTTTTATAAATTATTTTATTTATAAAAAACGGAAAAATGTGTTGTTAAAAATGGTAGTTACGGTTCCGGAGTCGGTTTAATTTTGTTAAATTATTTTTATTTCATCTTTTTTATTCATTTATTTATTTTAAACGTGAAGGGATTAAGACTAATATAAACGAATTACTTGAAACGAATAAGGGCTATTCCCTACATCATTATCTACTATGGTACATGCAAGTGACGAACCATTTTTATGTGATCTAGTAGCAACGAATAGCTCAATAGCATATTATTGTTTGGATCAGTGCGAACACAACAGTTTTGCGAATATCTAATGAATGTCCATTTCTTTTTGGCATGTTCAACGATATCACCTGAATCTCGTGCAACAAACCGCCAAAAGCGCACTAGATCACTGGATGTGTCCACAACGAGCGACAGAAACGCACTGATAAATGAATACAAGAATCGTAAAATAACAGATTTTATTGCACCTATGTATTTAATTGGTAGCTAGGTACAGCTTAAGTCATTATATTTCAACTTTTCAAGTAAGGTTGTCACTCAATACTTTGGCCCAAGGCTGTATCACAGATTACTAAATAGTTACTACGTAACAGATACTTCACTCAGTAGAAAATTTCCAATACCTACTGCTATAATAGCCTACTCCGTCGCGTCAGCAACCACTGCATGCTAAAACGTGCCTAAATGCTCAAGCGTACAGTTGTGATTGCTTCGCACCGCGTAATCCCACAACAATCGCAGGGCTACCTCTTCGATAGAATTAAGAAATTAAGATATCTATTTGTGTCTATTTTATTGAGAACTGTGAATATGATCTGACTATAGGTGGTAGTTTAAAATTGTATCGTTTATAAAATATATTTATTTAATAAATTGGTGCTGACACTGCTGACTGTGCAATAGGTACATCTAAAACATAATTATAGAGGTGTCGATATTTCCTTAGATTCTGGTTCAGTACTGGCACATGAAGTAGTTATAACATTTATCAATTTATTATTAACTATAACACGGGGCAGGCTAAAGAATTTTTTGACGATATCATGGGAAATTAACCTTTTTATTCTAATAAAAATAGCTGTTTAAACGTTGTTAAAATAGTGTTTAAGGTAATTATGACGTTTCTATGTAACAAAAATATCTAAATCTGTGTCTGAAAGGCAAGCTATATGCTTAGTATACCTATTAAAAATAATTTTGAAACAACAAAAATAGTAATAGTTTATCAGTAATATTTTATGTTTATTGTTTGTTTTATTGTTTTTCTTTTCTTTTTTTGTAAATTGTTTTTTTCATTACTGTAAACTAATTGCTGTAAGTTAATTTTGTGTTAGTGTATTAAGTAGTCTCGGCTATCGCATTAGGTTTCTAAACCTGTAATGATAGTATAAGAGTTTTTAAATAAATAAATCACTTTTGACAGGTAAATGGAAAAATGTTAGGTATTTATCTCTTCTTTTACTTGATTGATTTGCTCTCATCTACTGCACATAAGGCACCAGACGGCATCGTAGGTACCCGTACAAACGAACAAAATAATTAAAATTGAACAACTTGCGTGCGCTTCGCTTGCGAAAACCGCACTGAGTTTGGTCCGCAAACGGCCCGAGACCGCTCGGTCGTGTGGTAGGTAATTATAGCGCGCAAGTACATGGAGTGACGGAGGCCTGGCTGTATACAAATATACCTAAGTAGAGATTATGCATGTCTAGAAACGCCGCTATAAAGGACCCATCAGAAATAACACACAATCTAAACAAGATAACACATTGCAGCCAAACCATCATCCCGTTCCCTGATTGGCTAACGCTGGTCGTCTGCGGTCGCCTAATTGGCTTAAGCAGATCAATGCGCTAGCGGATTGGTTAATTAAAGCGGCTTGCCGTGAGGTCGTGCGTTATCTAGCTAAAGGTTCATGAAGGTTGCGTGTTGCATAAATGAGGGGTATATAATCAAAGTTAGCTAAATCCCGGTCTTGAAAATTTACACAAATTAAAAAAAACGTTTAGTTTTTTGTTAAGGTGGCAAAACTGTATTAACGAAACGGCAAAATATGAAGATTTAAAATTAGAACTCTATGGATAAGTACACCGAACGTCTACTATGGCGGGATTTTTTTTATTGTCTAGATTAAAATGTCGTTAGCTGCTTTCGTTACCAACTGACTGGATTTAGCTGACTTTGTTTCTGATATGCATGGATATAGCTGACTTTGTTTCTGATATGCATGGATATAGCTGCATTCGTTTCTAGCAGAATAGCGATGACGTCATTCTACTAGTGATGTGAGTTGCCTACATTGGTAGTACCGAGGATACAAGAAAATTATTAACTGTGTCAGAACAGTTAATTGAAAAAAACAGGAATATAAAAAAGTTTTTATTGCAAATCACAAAATTGACATTCTTTTACTGTAATTATAATATAAACAGAATCATTTTTTGTTGTTTAATACCAAAATTAACATTTTTATTTTAAGAGTAGGTCAATACCTATCTACAAATTATATTCTTAAAGTATTATCCTCTGTACCTGGTTGGCAATCCAGATCACAATCATTACTTTCGTCTTCTTCTTTGTCATCTGTCAGCAACTGCATTTCTTCTTCATCTACACCATCCAATACATGTCTAAAGTAATATAAATGGGGCAGATTTTGCCAATTTTCTCCATAATGTTTTTTAAGTAGATTTCTGACATCTCTTAGTTTCAGAACTTTAACTTCTATATTTTTCGAGATCACAGATGGTTGGATCATCTCAGCAGTCTTTTTTGTTTTACATATGTTCTTGGGTGTCCCAATATCTGAGCAATAAAAAAATTCACCTCTTACTAAAACGTTTCCTGCTTTCTTGGACCTACGGATGATGAACCGCTTACATTCCGAAATTTTAAAGTGCAGCTGTGCTGTTGGTTTAATTATGTCTTGTGCAGTGGATTTCCAGTCAAGCACCTCTATGTCTTCGAGTTTTGTCACTGTCGAATGTTCGCTTATCATTTCCATATATTCTGAAGGTGACGTTATTACCTCCACTTTACGAATGGCTTTCTCTATATTGCCGAACACACGGTCTGGAGGCATAAAAGAGTGACCAGTCACAGGGAAGATTATTTCGACTTTTTTCACTTGTGGATTATTCAAAATCCACCTTGAGCACATGGCCAGCATCATTACATTTTTATTTTGGCCTGCACAGCCGTCTGCCATTAAACGAACGTGTGTAATACCTGCTAAGTCAGTTTTGTTTAGGCGGTCGTAAACGGCGGAAGCTATTTGATTTGCCCCCTTTGCATATTGGTCTTCTGTCCATACGTAGGCAAACGATGTAGTTTTATTTAAAGGGTCTTTGGATGATCCATGAACTATTGTGAAATTATACAAATAGAGCTGTCGGCTGTAATAACAGCTCTGGTCTGGGACTTTGGGCAATACCAAGTTTTTCTGGCAATCAAACGAGAATGTCGCCAAGTTCTCTTGTTTCTCTCGAAGTAATTTAAAAAAAGCTTGAGATTTTAATTTATGTATCCTTTTATCTATCAGAAGCTGAGTTTTTTTACTTTCATTTTCCTCCGTTTTAATTCTTTCCTGCAGTTCGATACATTTAGAGCAGACGTCCGTTCTGGGGCTTCCGAATCCTAAATTGAAGTCCTCATTGAATACAGTTCTAAAATATGAGATTTTTACTGGGCTGCTTGGATTTTGTTGCATAAAATGTTTGTACAGTTTTTTAATGTTCAATTCAGCAGGTAGATATTTGCGTTGGCTAGATCCGCGGCAGTAATGAGACTCAGTACATTTCAAAGATTTCAAAAAAGTATGTATCGATTTTCGTAAAACGGCATATTTCTTTATTTTCTGATTTCCACCTCTTTTTTCCACTGGCATCTGACCAGTTTGGAAAAAAAATCGCATGACATATTGAACACGATACTTTTTGATTCCTAGTGTATTCAAAAATACGGCCTGACAAACTGGAATCATTGTATTTTTCACGGGAATATGATATCTTATAGAAAACTCTCTTTCTTTCCTTACATTTTTTGTTGGTCGTTTTCGCACTGTTTTGTTTACTGAGCAACATTTCAATATTAACGCATCTTGGTTCTTCTTTATGGGCGTTGCATAAAACGATCGATGAAATTCTAGTAAATTCCGTATTTTTAATTTTTGGCATGCTAATTTAGATTTTCCATGATTGCATGAAATTGGCTCCGGCAACGACTTTGCCGAATATCTGTAAAACGATATTAACAAAAAACATTATTTTCTAATATTCCAGAGATTTTTCGAATAAAATTATCGTTATGTGTGCAGCACTAGTCCGCACATTACCTGTCAAGTTTGGCTTTGTTGGCCTTCCAATTCCGCGGGTTTTTTTTTCGTTTTCTCCCTTTCCCTTCATCGGCTTCTATCACAGGCACTTCCATTGTTCTTTTTTCTACAAACTTAACACACTTTTTAAACTTAAATCACCTAAATTACTAAATAAAAACAGCAAGAACTGCAGACACGTACGCACTCGTTTGTATGAGAAACGCCATCTTGAAATTTTGTAAATGGAGGGCTGTCATTGGCGGACGGCGACTTTAGCTATGTTCGTTTCCAACACCAATGGATATAGCTTTCTTCGATACTAATCATGTTTTTTGAAGTGGATTTTCTTATAGATATAGCTGGTTTTGATAGTGAAACGATTCTTTAATTGGATGGAAATTGTACGAACAACAAAATGGCATTCTTAACTCATAAACCGATTTAGTATGGATTTAGCTAACTTTGATTCTATACGCCTCAAATGTCAAATGGGTAAGCCCGTTAATTGTTCGCGTGGAAGGGCAGCTGATAAACTATGGTGCTTTAATTATGATAAGAAATTAATTAACCCGAGTGCAAATGAACTTCTGGGAGAACTTAGAATATGAGCATGATGTTATTGCATAGGAATAAATGGTTTTGTTCAAGTAGAACTAAGTGTCATAGACGAGTTAGAAAACTATAAGGAAACTGGCCATAATGGTTATAACAGTAAAACTACTTAGCAGTAAATTTCACAGATTTATGACCAACCATCTTATCCCATCAGCTAAACGTTCAGAAAACGCCATCAATAAATACAAGAGAATTTCAAATCGGTAATGGAGATGCAGTAAAAATATACAAACAAACAAATGAAAGACATTAAAATCGCATGAACGAATGCAATGAAGCGGTAAATATAACGGATCCAATGTATATTAAAGGAGCAGATAGTGGCATAATACACAGGCTCTAGCTGGCCACGCGACAGAGCCTTCTATTGTGAGGGCCAGACTCATGGGCCAGTGGCCCCATACTTAACTGTTATCATTACTAGTCCAACTTGCTATGTACGAACGAACCAAAGTCAAAGCAGTGAGTTTAAATTTTCATTAACCACTTAGATATGATTTTCTGTGTGAAAGTGAGTCAGACCAATTTACACTTTAAGCACGATATTTAGAGATATTTAAGCAGTTATAGCTATAGCTATAATCGATTTTATTTTTTATTTTTATTGTAATCCACAAAACTGATGTCCAATCACACATTTAAAAAGAAAATCACGCTACTTTCTATAATTTAAAATTGTTCATACAAGGATGTGACCGTTTGGAGAAAAGTCAGATGAAAATAATTATACAATTAAGTCTCCGAATGTAATTCTTATTGTGGCTACATAACCAGCAAATACATCTAGTTCGCTACGAAGAGAATTGATAAGATGACCCATGCAGCATACGGGTGAAAAACTTCCTAAATTAGTTCGATCGTGAGGTGGGACGAAAGTTCTTCGGTAAATTAAGCGGCCAATACTACTAGGGATACTATGTTCATTTATCCTAAAAACTCTGGAGAATCTATTTTACCATTCATTAATTTAAAAAATATATATATAAGACGAATGGCAAAGTGCACTTCTTATTTCATATATAATACCATACGGATAGGCGTTTCTGCAAGTAATCCGTTTATCTACTACAAACAAAACATTTGAATATCGGTCCCTCTGCCCAACACAACTTTACATATCAGCAGAAAAACGTCCAAAATGTCGTATTTTGAAACATGTCGTAAAAGGGGTCAACGAACGTACCTTCGTCAGTTTCGCGGCCTACTTCCTACGTCCCGCGTTGAATTATACATCATGTTTTGGCAAATATACTGAAACACTGAAATAAACAACAATTTTGTTGGCCGACTTGACGATAGATGGTTGAGATGCAGGCATGAATTGTGCGTCCCAGTTCCATTTTGCGGTTTCTTGTTGCAACTAAAGCTCTTACAGCTTTGTTGCTGTCCTAAAATTACTATTGTTTTGCTCTTGTCCGGTTATTCCAATATATAGTCGGCGTTATATCTACTTCTCTACATGTACGTCATCATCTGATAAATCACGCTTTTATTGCTAAGTCATTGACATTAACCCTCAAAACTTTCCTATAGCCATTTTCCTTATTCATCATATTTCCACCTCTTCTTTAACCTCTGATGAAATTAATTTATTATATGTCTGATTTTGAATTTCTCTCATAGCTTGAGTTCTCAGTAACAAGCTTGAGACATGGTTTAGTTCTTCATAAAATTAACTGTTCTATTACATTTCTATGTTTGGATGATGCGATGCAATTGCAGGTTTAGGACCAATTCACACAGTTCTGCGAATTTCCTACCCACATGCAAGGTGTTAATCCGATAAAGTAATAAACTAGAGAAGCTACTGAAGCTAGGAGTGTATACCTTTATGGTCTAGTATCAATATAAGGTCGAGGAATGATAAAAAATAATATTGCAAATTTAAACAAGGCTTTCACAACAGAAAGTATTGAAATGAAATCGAGTATTTAGGTAATAAAGCAAACTTTACATTTAATGAACAATTATCGTTTTGCTAAATTTTTAGTAAAAACTCATTTATTTAAGCTTTCTGACTGGGATGGCATAGCCAGCCAGCAATGCTTAGAATTTACCATTTAGTAAACGAAAGTACCTGAAACAAACCCCTACCATTAAATTTGCGCCATAAAGGAATAGCCTAAAACAATAAATTCTGGCAGCATCAAAGTTTTAGAATTTATCGCTGTCCAAAAACAAATAATTAAATAAACTTTCTCATTACAAATTGAAAGAGAACGGTGAACTATCTGTAAAATATCTAAGATTTGTAAAAGTTTCGGTAAATGAGGTCTGAACTGAAATAACTTCGTAAATAGTAAATAAGCTCTGGAAAGACGCGAGACAAATTTGTAGTACCTAATGATAATAAGCTACGTACGACTAAGGTCAGAGTTAAATTAATGGTACACAAAGTTAATTATACCAAAACCTACTTTTAATATAACCATTATTATAAATGCGAAAGTATGGAGGGATAAATAAATATTACTAAATCACACAGGAACGACTGAAACAATCTGGATATAATTTGGCACAGAGATAAATTATAAATAGGTTATATTCTGGAAGAGCGCATACTTTTTATCCGCGAGTTCGTTCCCTTGGGATAATTTCCGACATTCACGCGGCGGTGCCGCTGACAAGCATGGAAAGAATATAATCGGAGATGAAGATAAATTCGTTCTAGATTCAAAAGATAGTGTCGAGTCTAAATCAAATTGAGATCATATTGTTATTACCCCAGCCGAAAGTTTACACGATAAAAAAGTTGTTCCTATGATTATTTCGAAATCCTACTTTTACGATGTAATTTTACAGGATGGATGTAGAAAGACAAGAAATGAGGGAAACTAAGGGTATTATGAATGGATTGTATGAAAGATGATAGGGCTAGATACAGGGAAACCATAGATGATAGCTTATAAAAAAGATCTCAAATAAAATAAGAAGTAAGCAAACAAACCACAGTGCCACGTCCCAGAATCAACGCAGCTTTACATATAAACATTTAGACGCTGCGCTTCACAATGTTTACACGCAAATGCAAATAGATACAGTGACGTGGATAATCCATCAGTCAACCGTTGCGTCTAAATTGGGCCACATGGAGCGTTGCGTGTCGAAATCCTGTCGAATACGGCTTTCGCTCCAGGCTTGCGACATCGCCCAAACGTGTGAAATTCCCTTTAATCTGGTTAAAGATTACATCATAGGAACTTTTGGACGGCTTACGATAATAAATGGCGTAACATTTTGGCTGTAAATGGGTTAGTTGAGAAAATAGGAAGAGGATGTGGCTTCATTTAGAATGGGCTGAAATGGACTGTGAAGAGCTTTGTGGTTGGGAAGGGCTATTCTTGGGTTGTCGTTAATAGTGACATGTGATGGGCAGTTTGTTTTTTTTTTCTGGGTTTTTTGATGTGACATGACGGGTATGGAGATCTGAAAAAGAGAGGAGTCTTTGAAGAAGATTTCTATTTCCGGAGTGGGATTTTCCTTGCTGTTTTTTATTGACACCAGTAAATCTGAAGCAATAAAGTTGCAAAGAAGTATATGATTCAAATATAAAACTTTGATTATGATCTTAAAGGCACGCGTTTGGCCACTTTCCACAATCTCACCTATCACTAGGATTTCTAAACCCAGCAAAACTAAAACGAATTTCAGCATTAACATGTGCATTTCATCAATTCAATTCCTGCTTATTTTACTTTCACGTCAAAGCTGGAACCACTCGTAATAATATAAATATCAGTCTTACAGATAACCTCATTCTAAAAGCTTTCATACAAAACAGACACACTAAGTATGCCTATTTGCACATCTTCTGATAAACACTTGTTCACCAACCAGTACCTAGCTACCTACTCTTGTAAATAGGGCTGTCTAAGTACTAGGAAAGTATGACATTAATCTTCTACTGTCGTACGGATCGACATGATATATGGATTGCTGCAGTGAAAAGATTAGCCAATCAGCTTAGAGCGCTGCCCGCATTAAGGTGGGTATCATCACTACTTGCGCCTGTATAAATGATCCGTTTTAATTTGGTGATAAATAAAAACTGAGAGGTTAAATGTTTGCAGTAGGCATCTTTAGGTATTACGTACGTGGAATATGACTAACTACATACACTTTTTTTCGATATCTTTTTTAAACCTAAAAATCCGCAACTGAATTGAATTTTTTGGTTGGAATATTTCAAAACCAATGCTTCGAAATATATCCCGTGTAATTGTATTACAAACGCGTTTGACTAAAATGCATTCCGCATCGTTACTCCACAGACTAACTTTATACAGTTGGCCATCGAGAGTGTTTTATGCAAAATGACTGGTTCAACCATAGAAAAGGTTTAAATTTCTAAAGGAACTTATTGAAAAGAGCTTTCCAAATCGTAACAATCATTTGGTACTGATGAAATGGAAATGATTAAGGAAAGTTTGCTTAAAGAAACATTTGATCCTGGCGGCTACGGCGTAAGTGTTTCCTGACAGATAAAATCTGGGAGTTTTTAAGATAATAGTGAATGTTTAATTCTAGGTAAGTGTGCTATGTTGTTGGCTGAATCATCGCTTTCCAACAGGTCAGATAGTGAAAAAAAAAAAACAAAATAAATTATTTTATTGGGCTTCACTAAAAATTGGAGCCAAACATGATTCAATTTAAAAAAAAATCTGCTTCGAAAAAATATAGAACGCAGTACATGAGGAGCCTGTATGCAGGTAATTTTGTACTCTGTGGTAACATTATAACACAGATGTAGGTACGTAAACATCTGGTAACCCTGTGTATGTAGGACATCTAATCAGTCAGTTCCTCTTGCAACACAGTCAAGCTTGGTTACAACAGTTAGTTTACTAGCTATCGTAAAATTCGTGTGATTTAATAGGCGCGTGGGTGTAAAGTGGCCGCTATTTTCTATGCACGGAGATTCAATAGGTACATTGTAATAGGTTGAATAATGTAAAGATTTTGTTGTAGTTGTTCGAAAGAGTCACCGCGGCCCGCGGCCTTGAAACACGAACGGCATTAGGAGGATGAGAAATACGGATGGGATTTAGTCAGTAAGAGACACACAGAGGGGAAGTCATTTGATGATTTCAAATCCTACCGGCGTAAGCGCAGACCCTATAGTATAATAATACCCTCACATTTCATCATGTTTGTTAAAGTTCAATATAATAGAGGCGAGCCTTTTGCTTTTAACTAGGCAAAAATCCAGCCACCGACCTGCCACTGAGAAATTTCACACGTCTAGAAAGAAGGAAGAAAGAAAATAACTTGACGATAGTGCGAGTACACACAAAATAAAATAAAAAGTGACAGTCAAAACACTTATAATGGAGCTAAAAGCTCTTTTGCTTTTTCTTTGTTTCTGTATACCACTAATATTATAATAGCAACAGTTTTGGATTTTTGGATGGATGGATGTGTGTTACTCAATCACGTCATAACGGCTGAACGGATCTTGATAAAATTTGGCACAGACGTAGATAATATTCTGGGACACAGGATCTATCTCGCATTTTTATCCCGGGAGTATATTCTCTAGGGATAATTTTCGACAGTCACGCGGGTGGTGCCGCGGTCTTCACCTAGTCACTGATCATTCTTCATTCTTAATTGTACGTTAAGAAGTAATGAGACTAAATCCGAAGCGAGCTATGCTGAACTAAATATATAAAAAAAAACTTTAAGACTGTAAGCTGCAAAGCTTGTCTTTGAGATGTTTACTGCCGGTGCATCCATAATCCGACCACTCCAGTTCAGAGAGCGTTCGACTTCAGAATCTTAACAAGTTATTACTGAATCAACTTGGTCCTTCTTCCCGAAGTTTCCCTGTCTACCTTTCTTCAGTAATTAGCGTGTTGATAACAAATACGGAGAGACTACAAATACTTTCATCAGTTGTATGCATTCTACGAATTCGAATAATGGTGGCTTGTGAGTAGCTTCCACTGCTACTCACGAGTTACCAGTCACAATAGGTCAGAAATGACCTATCATAGCCGATAATTGCTAAGAGAAATTGTAATATGAATGGTTGCCGAAAAACAGTAAGCGATACCGTGGAAAACCCGGACAAGTATGGTGAGACGAACTTGACTGATATACGAGGTATAAAGCCACAACAGTAATCCGTAAACAGTAGACGCAGTGAAGGAAGGCCTTTGCACAGTTGAGGAACTGTATGAGCTGATTTTGCGAGGGTTGCGGAATTGGTCGAAAGAGTCACCGCGACCTTGTAACGCAAAGGGTACTGGCTAAAATCCATCCATGCTCCTGGATGGATTTTAGCCAGTAAGAGACACTTCCTTCCGCTCCGCTCAGAGCGGAAGAAGTCATTTAATGACCATGAAAAAAAATGGGTTGATATATTAACTTGTGTGTGTTGATTTATACTACATTATGGTTGAGAAATTCTAAAGTCGGAAAAGAACCAGATTGGGCCTGTATATCGTACATCGTATTCTGTACATTTCTGAGTTCTCAGAAGATCTGTCCAAATAGACACGACACAGTTGCTATGGTATCGGTTATCGTTCAATTTGCGGACGAATTCGAGCCAATTGGCATAGACCAGCTGATGATGCTAGACAGGCGCGGGCGCATGCTGCAGTTTGAAAGGACAGCTCCGTTTGACTAACGATTACTCACCGTTTAGACGGGGCTAATCAAAACGCGCCAGTTTCTTGTCTTGTTAGAGTGAATGGTCTTATTATGTCCTGTTGGTTGGGAAATAACATGACGTCACATAACGTAACGATTGTATTCTGGTGAAGAGTTAAGCGGAGGACATAGAGCAGCTATGCGCATATGACGTTATTACAGCGTGTTTCACACTGCATGTGTCAGTTCATTTGATGAACAACCTTTGTTTGTAACACCCGTGTAATCTAAGGGGTAAGGGCTTGGTTGCGAAATTTGGTCGAAAGGGTCACCGCGGCCCTGGAACGCAAAGGGCAGTATCTTCTAGGGCTGCGGATTAAATCTAAAAAAACAAAAAAAAAACTTTTCGATCGTCATCGACTAATTGTTGGTACAGCAGTGATCGATGTAATCTACTTATTTCATTAAACGTCTCCAAAAAAGGAGGAGGTTTTCAATTCGACAGGTTTCTTTTTTTGTATAATATCTTTGTTCAACGATTTTCGGTATATTTTTTTTTCGTTACGAGCGGTATTTTACTGGACTGATTCCATTTAAATTCGATGAAGATCTGATGAAGAACTTTGGAGATAGGCAATCATAGAAATATCTATGTAGGCAACGGAACTCTTCAATAAATGATAGCAAGTCTTCCGGGATTGCTGAAATCGTATGTCTGCTTACGGTTACACCAGTTTATAACATACTCGTATCATCACGCCGATAACCTGGGAAGGGGTACTAAGCTGTATACAAGTTAACCATGTTTTTCAGTTGATCTATTCGGTCATAATCGTGTATGAACCGGTCTTGATGATTCTTTGTGCGTTGACTTTAAATAAATATATTGAATTTGCATTGGACGTTGAACTTCAAAGATAAACATACTGACTTCCTCAACTTAAAATCAATAAAACTTAGTAAAGTGAAATATTGGTCGATTCAAAAGCAAAGTAGATATTTAACTATGGGCACACAAAGTAACTCCTTTACAATAGGTGGGGATTAGAAGTGAAAAATAAAAAAAATACAAGAAAATAGGTACAACCGACTTCCAAATAAAGACACTAAAAAGTATGAAATTACATAAATTTAGGAAGTCGATGTCACTAAAGGAAAAAACAACGAAAAGCACTTCCAAAATTAAAGTTATTTTATACTTTGTAATGTCTTTATTTGGAAGAGGTTGTATTTTTTATAAGAAAGTTTTTATGACAGTACATTATACTATGTGGATTTGTTGTTTGTAGTTGACGGTTAGCGTGATTTATAACCAGTCTGTCGATAACCTTGACCCTGAAATGCTAATTTACACTAATACACATGCATACATAATATACATATATATACACCAAGCATTGATTTCAACATCATTCAACCGATTTTATATGAATCTAGCGTTCCCGTGGGAAACGGGGATAAAATATAGCCTATGTCACCCGGGGATAGTGTAGCTTCCCAAAAGTGTAAGAATTTTTCAAATCGGTTCAGTAGTTTCGGAGACTATTCAATGCAAACAAACAATCAAATCTTGCCTCTTTATAATATAATTATAGATCATATCGGGTACCTATAATTTCACAATATATTCGTGTAGCGTGTCTGAATATTATTATTTATTAAAATTGATTAAAATGGAAGCGTTTTCATGTCAAACATAATTATTTGAAATAGATTGCACGTTTTTTACGGATAGTAACGAAATGATAGATAGTAAAGTGCCAAGTAAATAATGTTTTAGCTAAACGTGTGGAATCAAAGTAAACCAATTTACAATTACATAACGGTAGGTAGGAGTGCTAAATTGCAGTCATTTCTCAAATCAACGAATTCCTTGTATCTAGTAGCCAATAAACGAACGCTTACTAGATGTTGACACCTATCAAGAATTGACAACACAGAGCTCGGAACGTCGCGTCTGTAGGCAGAAGTGTTAAATTGCACAATAATTTAACAAATCAACGAATTCCTTGTATCTATTAGCCAATAAACGAACGCTTACTAGATGTTGACACCTATCAAGAATTGACAACACAGAGCTCGGAACGTCGCGTCTGTAGGCAGAAGTGTTAAATTGCACAATAATTTAACAAATCAACGAATTCCTTGTATCTATTAGCCAATAAACGAACGCTTACTAGATGTTGACACCTATCAAGAATTGACAACACAGAGCTCGGAACGTCGTGTCGGAAGGCAGAAGTGTTAAATTGCACAATAATTTCTCAAATCAACGCATTCCTTCTAACTAGTAACTAATATACGAACGCCTACTAGATGTTGGTACCTATCAAGAACTGCAAGCACAATCATTCTAAAACGTTCTCAGGACTTTTATAGTACCAAATTTTGTTACTTGGGTGATATCACAGAGCTCGGAACGTCGCGCGTCGTGCTGGCAACGGCTAGACTCGCAAGTGTTAATATTATTCGTGGTCATGCGATCGAAAGAAAGAAAGAAAGAAAATATTCGTTCGGCACTGGACACTCAGCAACGTTACAGAAGGGAAAATGGCTCGACTTTAGAATAACGGATACCGTGTAGAGCCTTTATATTTTTTTTGTGCAAAGTACTTATTATTCTTAACAATCTCACGAAGTTTCAAGTTTAGGAAATAAATACTTTCTGAAATAAAAAATATCAAACTTTGCAAAATTAACCTCTAATTTGGACAATTTTGACGCTTTTGACGTAACTTTGACAGCAGGTGTTGCTATTTTAGTTAGTTTTTAATAATGCTTTTTGATTTAGCACACAAAAAGTTGACGCATATTTTTTCTTTTTCTTTTATTCACGTTCTTTTGTGTTATTTTAGTAGTGTTTAACAACTAGTCAGTGATTTCAGTTTTGTTTTCTTTGAATAACTATTTTAAAAATTATTTTGTGACGATTTATTACGACGAGTTATTATTTTCATATGGTATCTGCTAAAGGTGAAACGAAACGTTATATATAGGCAACAATTTTTTTCTTTCTGCTAAGTCTTTCAATAGTTTCAATGTTTGTACCTACTCGCGTTTCGATGATGGGACTTAAGGGCACCCCGACTTGGATAGATTTAGGTTAGAAGGAGATGGCGGGGTCTAGTGAGCGAGCGAAGCGAGCGAACACAGACCCCGCCATCTCCTTCGTGGTTATTTTTTTTTAAACCACTCAGAAGTAGGAGCCCCGCAAAGCGGGGCTCCGTCGACTGGTCTTCCGGCGACTAGGGACAGAGGGGAAAGCAGTTATTCACCTTTAAATCAGGTAAATAGTATCAAAACAATACGCAAATATAACCTCAAAATGACATTTTTAAAAATTATTTAAAAAAAAACTATGCATTTCCTAAACTTTATTTTTGCTGGGATGGGATCTCCTCCCCTCCCTCCCCCCTCCCCCCGCCTCAAAAGTACAAATTTTCACAACCGTTATTCTAAAGTCCTTCCGGGAAAATAAATATAAAGCTACTCAACTATGTTTTCGTCTGGTGGTGGTTGTGGTCGGGTGGTGGTCTGGCTGCTCGTCACTCCGGTTGCAGCTGAATACGAGTATTTTACGTGGAATGGCTGCCTTTATTATCTCCACATCTCAGAAAACACGATACTTAGATACTGAATACAAGATTTTACGCTGGATTTGGCCAACTTAGTTGCGCCGAGTACAAGTTTCGGCTGTCAAAGTTACACTCGGATTGTCACAGGCTACCAGTTTCTATGATATGAGTGATACTCGTTTGGTTTGTATGAAAAGTCTACATAATGCCGTATCTAGCCGATTCCACAAAGGTAACTCTTTGCTCTATGGCTCACTAGATGTAAGTACCTAGAATTCAGTTCCTATGATTAACGGGTGACACTCAAAGACAAATTTGGTTTTAAGAAAAGACTTGACAATGCTTGTCTCTGGTTTACTCTATGGCTCAATAGATGTATGTGTGTTCCTGTTAGTCATGCTGTTACATTTCTAATGAGAATACTGCTAATTTGAAATCAATTTATGTAACACATCCATTTTCTTGGAGTAGAAACTCAGTCCAAGTCGAAAAGTCGTTACAAGCTATTAGTAAGATAATTCTGTCACCTTTACAAATTAATTGTACGGAAGTAGTATTTAATATGATAAAAGTAGTAATGCTGCTCCTGGGAACCCATACAGCGTAGGTACTAAAAGTATGTAAACAGGATGGACGTATCGCACGGTATTAAAAGATGCCAGATAATTAGTTATCTCTATTAGATACTAAAACACATACAATGGGCAGTCTTATCGCATTCCGTGATCTCTTCCAGACATCCTGGCATGGACAGTATATGTCTGGACATGAAGTGGTAAATGGTATGGTGGTGTGGTGGTATATAGGTAGCTATGAGTAAGATTAACTATCTAGGTTATCAAAGTTCTCTTATGGCAAATAACATGGGACCAGTAGGAGTGACTGACAAACGCCGACCCTGAAACAAACCCAGGCTTAAGATAAATTCATGTCTAAAAGTTATTTAACAATAAATCATTTGCAACTCTTTTCACACTCTGTATAAGAATCGACTGATTCATGCATTCATCAATTGAAACAATACAGGACACCTCAATCCTCAACACGTCACATCCGCTTATAACCACCACTATCAACAAAGCCCAACTTATCCTCCCTCCCCTTTTCCCCTTTAAATACACCTTAGACAGTGAGACAAAGGCGAATTAGCAAGAGGAGACTGACAATTGGTAGTGTTGCACAACTTCTGCCTTATAAATTCACTATAGACTTAGAAGAATGGACTGAGCGTTACCAACCGGTCTATTCTCGAATTCATGAAGTGAACTGTCACTCCATCTTGTTTTATGGATTGACAGCTCGCTTCATATTCAGTGCACTTAAGTTTACACGTTGAGTTGTTTACAGAATCGCACTGCTGTTCTTAATGTGAAATGAATAGGTAAGATCGGAAAAGCGTGAGAGATAAAAGTATAACGACCAGGTGAGTAACTACAGGTAAACATTTACTGAATCAAAAGAACACGGCTATTCCAGTGGAAACTATGCAGCGGTCAACCTCGCCAGGAGGGGTTCGAGTATGATAGCGTATAGCGAAACAAACTGCACAGCTGTTCACAAACATTCGATTCCAGCTGGTAACAAGTGGGTGTGGGTTTATGAGGTTTGTTTAGGGAAAATGCTATATGGTAAATTATATGGTATTAACTGACAATAGAAAACATATTCTTTTTCGAATATATAACTTTCGTTTGGCTAGAATTTAGCATTCTCCCTACATTAGTTTCGGGATGGATTCGAATAATTTGGTGGAATACTTTATGGCCTCCCCTTCGAATATCTACGTGACCAGTTAAGCAAACGTACCAGTGACCAACAACACAAAGTATGAGTTCATCGTGAGGCCAGTGGTTGTCTTTTTCTCGGAATAATCGCACTACAGAAAAATTAAAGTATTAGGGTTCGCACTCTCAAGAATCAGACTAAAGGCGGACATAGTCAGGCTTTTAGCATGCGTGTCCGGCTAAATTAGACCGTGTCGGGCCTGTCTGTCGTTTGTTTTTTCTTTTAATATTTCATTAGATTTTAAAGAAGATTGATTCAATCAATTTTGTCATTTTAATTTCAAACGGATTAATTTTGTCGAGTCATATTTACTTACTTAAAATAATGCTACTAAATATTATTATAGAGACACACACGCATAGGGTAACTTGTCCCATCTTTTTAATGACCTGAAAGTCCGGCTAAATCAGCTGGTTTGTTCGACTTTCCTGTTTTAGGACCTGGCAACCCCTACATGGTAGATTCAATTTTATGGCGATATTGATCAGTTTATTCTTCTATGTATGTGTGTCTATGGACGTCACAGACCGGTGCGTACCTATCCAAAGGCAGGTGTCTTTATGAGCGTGTCTTATGCTTACTTCTATTGTTTCAGCACGTGGTGGCGATCGATGGAAATATTTTGATGTAGGAAAGGATGTATTTATTCATTCATAATAGAACACCAGTTAGAATGAACTGATATACAATTGTAAGGAAAGTACCTACACAGCTATGCAGCTACGATGGAAACCAATGCACAAGAGCGTGCATCCATGAATCATACAAAAAAACATGTATAATATAGTCATACACTACAAAACTGAAAGAAAAAAAAACCTCTGACAGATCGAAAAAAAAAAGATACAGATTATCCACAACTTGCATAAAACTGCTGGGCCAAACAATGGCCAAAACAATAGACAACTATCCCAGACTCTGTCAATGAAAACCATAGACGAAAAATGCTTTACATAGAATCGTCCTTCAAAGTGAGTATAAAATAATTAGATAATTTCAGCTTTGCTCTTTCCAGCAGACGAGTAAAGTGAGCCAGTACAGTCACCAGCCAAGTATTATATTCAGCCAGTATTGTCCCATTGTGCGCCGAGCCGCCAAGGGCTACACTGAACCATTCCGTATTGTTGGCTGGGGGCCATTCCTTGTTCAAGGTGCCGTGCCGCAGTTTTCCAAGAGAAAGTAAGGTAAAATGTTTTTATTGAAGGAATGCGAGAGGCTTTAATTTCATAGGCTAATAGTGTAGATATACGTTTTGATTTGAGATAAATAATTCCAAAAAAAAAAAAAAAAGAAAATTCCAAAATCATGAAAAGAATTAGAAGTGCCCTTATCCAAATAAACCAAAAAAAAAACATACCAACAGAGTAAAAATATGAGAATGACGCAATAAATACGTACTAGCTTCCAGGCAGTTAAGCATACAATTAACAGAATATGTACCTACACAAATGCATAAACTACAAGCAATACAAAAACCCTAGCAACGGTACCTACCTAAGATAAAATTCAAAATAGAAGTAATGCCTCTATGCCAATTACTGGTCGAAGGACCGATTTCAACCCCACCGAATGTGTCTCCACGTTGTCGTCGTGGTGGGGCTTGAGCGTCCCAATGATCTTGCGAGCTTTCCCGGTAGAGCCACTCATGCCGGAAGGTCGCAAGTGAGGGATCAGACCAAGAGAGACACACACACGCTTGCTCGCTGCTCTCTGGTACGCGTCTGATCATCAGACGTGACTGTGGGAGCAGCGAGCAGGTGGAGAGGTGAGGTGAGGAGAGGGCCCTGAGAAGGGGCGGAGCGAACAGGGACCGCACCCTTAAAAGGCACAAATTATGAAAGACGCTTGCAAAATGAGTCCCCAGGTGGGTCCCGACTGCTCAGCGGTCGGGGAATCCCACCCCGCTTCGGCGGGCTGCCCTCCGTACTCTGGGGTGGGCACCAAACGTCTTCCGCTTGCCAGTGGCAACAAGAGCCGAGGAGGCTCCAATTCGTCGTCGTCATCCGGATCCGCCTCCTTTAAGGAGCTGATGGCGCACGAATTCACAGAGGAGGGTTCGCCTGAGCGCCGGGGTGGCGTGGAGTTGGATTCCGGCTCCGCGCTAGACCTAGTAACGGTCAGCTCGGCGGGCTCGGGAGAGGAAAGAGGGGGGGCTGCTGCGGAGAACGTAAAGTTCTTCCGCAAGCGGCCCAGACGGGAGGATGACAGCGGGTCGTCCTCCGAGGGCGAATTTGCCTCCGCCCGCAAAATCCCCACCGCTAGGCGGGGCAGGGGCTGTGAGGCTGGGAGGGGGCTTGCACCCTCTACCCGGGAGGTGGAGAGTCGGGCCGGGAGGTTGGTGGAGGAGGGGCGTCGCCCTGGAGGGAGCGGTCGTAGGGCTCCCTCTGCTCTTCCGCCTCCTCTCGACTCCGACGACTCGGAGGCCCCGGGAGAGGTGCCTCCCACTTTTGAGGAGCAGAAGGCCCAGTTCGCGGAGGTCGTGGAGGCCGCGATCCGCGCTGTGGCCTTCAAGAGGAAGCAGTCCTCAAAGCGGGAGGCCATCGGCGCGGCCAAAGCCTCCATCCTGGCGGCAGCGGCAGCCAACGCTGGTGGACCTGCCTCAAAGGAGGCGTCGGAGTTGCGGGCGGAGGTCGCCCGCCTCGCAGTTCTTACGGAGCGACTTGTTCGGGAGAATGAGTCGCTCCGGAGGGACCTGGCGGGGATGGCCGGAGCGGCCTCTGCGGAGCCGCGAGGGGGACTGAGTCCGGCAGCGCCGGAGGGAGGCCAAGTGCTGAGCCAGGTACGGGACCTGGTGCGGCAGGAGCTGGCTCCCTTCCGGAGGCAGGTCTCCGTACTGGAGGACATGGTCCGGCGTCCCCCGTTGGCGGCGACGCGGGGTCCCCCGGGACAGCAAAAGGCGGCTTCGTACGCGGCCGCCGTGGCGACCAAGGCGGCCCCGGCGAAGAGGGGTAGGAGGAAGGCTGGAGGAGCGGCTAAGGCTGCGGCGCCAGCGGTGCCGCAGCCACCCCCACCCCCACCCTCGGACCCTCCTGCGGCCGAGGCCGAGTGGCAGGTTGCTGGCCAGAAGCGGCGGGCCGCGAAAGCCGCTAAAAACAAGGCGAGGAGGCAGCGGCGGAAAGCCAACGCCATTGCGGCGAGGCTTCGCGCCCCGAAATCCGCGGCTGTAGTGCTCACACTGCAGCCGGAAGCGGAACAGAGGGGCGTGACGTATCTCGCCGTACTGAAGCGGGCGAAGGAGGCGGTGAGCCTCCAAGAGCTGGGCATCAGCGGGGGCATCGGGGTCATGAGGACCTTAACCGGTGCCCGCAAGCTCGAGCTCGCCGGAGCGGAGAGTGGCCCGTTCGCGGACGCCCTGGCCGAAAGGCTGAGGGCGGTCTTACCCGCGGACGAGGTCCGGGTGTCCAGGCCGACTAAGCGCATCGACATGCGCATAGTGGGCCTGGATGACTCCGTGACGGAGGAGGAAGTTGTGGCCGCCGTCGCCAGGACTGGGGGGTGCTCTGCCGAGCTCGTCAAGGCGGGCACCCTCCGGCCTGACAACACGGGCATGCAAACCCTTGTGGTGAGCTGCCCCGTGACGGCGGCCAGAACTGTGTCGGAGGGCCGAAGGCTCTTGGTGGGATGGGTGTCTGCGCGGGTAAAACTGCTGGAACCCAGACCTCTGAGGTGCTACCGCTGCCATGTGGGCAACCACACGGGAGCTATGTGCCCCTCGGAGGTCGACCGCAGCGGACTCTGTTTCCGCTGTGGTCAGCCCGGTCATAAGGCCGGCTCTTGCGAGGCCACGCCGCACTGCAGTGCATGTGCGGCTGTTGGCAAGCCGGCCGAGCACTGGGCTGGGGGAAGGGCCTGCGCGCCATCCGCCCCGACCAGGGGCAAGAGGTCCGCCGCCACCGCCGCCTCTGCCGCCGCCGCGGCTTCTGTCGCCGCCACTGCCGCTTCTGCTGCGGGTGCTGCGACTCCCAACACTCGGGAGGGTGCTGAGATGGAGTGCCAGTAATGGTCCCATTTCGGCCCCCTCCAGAGACAAGTCGGCCGCTGTGCTATCGCGCAGTGGCTGATGCCTGGGGACGGTGAGCGTGGGTGGCTCGCCGTCCGATACCAGATTGAGTCGACGACGCGTTGTGTTCCACGCGCGTCACAAGGAGCCGTCAGCACCGAGGACGGGGCCCCATAGGGTCGGTGCCTGCTAGGGTTGCGGAATTTGTTCGAAAGAGTTACCGCGGCCCTGGAACGCATAGGGCACAAGAAGGATCACGGGTGGGTTTTAGTCAGTAAAAGTCTGACACTCCCTACCGCTCCACCCAGGGCGGGAGGGGTCATTTGATGATTTCCCATCCAGAAAAAAAAAAAAAAAAAAAAAAGGACCGATTTCAAAGCAAATTGTTTCACAAATACACGACTGCTTTATGGGGCCTCTACACGATCACGGTTCCTCTGTGAAAAAGGGGTAGAGATATTCGTCCTATGCAGCTCTCTCTCCCACAACGGAATCATAATGGCGCTAGCACGTCATTAGTACAAACCCTGACTTACTGACTGGCTAGTATGTTACTTGAATGGCGATCGAAATCGGTTCGCATTTGAAAACGACATATTGAACCGTTCCAATTATAACTGACCTACACGGTAGACTGGAGACTGAAGCGATGGGATTGTCAGTGCACTGTGTTTTTGATTGAAAGTATTTTCCAGCCATAACAATATATACCATAACAATACATAATAATTCTAACATAACCCAAAGCCTATTAGGTACCTAGATTTTGTAGCGCTATACACGCAAATTCATAAAATTAGAACGTAAAAAGCCTGGTACCTATTTTTTTTTTCTGGAACATAATTATGTGATCCTACACCAAGATGGGATGATTTCATCAATGTGTCACTTGGTTTTTGTAGCGTTTCTACACGAAACATATTAGTATCAAATGTGAAAGGCTTCTCAAAGAAAGATTAGTAGGTGATGATCTACAAGCAGAAGCGAATGACGTCTTGAAAAATCTATAGATTTAATTAAAAGTATTGGAAACTCGGAACTAGCACCTGGGTGCAACTGACCCAAGGCCGAAGTAGATCCGTATGCTCAGCAGTAGGGCTATAAAGGCCTCGGCGGCGACCTCTCGCGTCCGGCCCTGGTTCAAGCCATGGTCTGGAGCGAGGAGGCATGGGAAGCGGTCGCCTCCTTCTGCGAAGCAGTAACGCTAGCGAAGGAGGAGGCGGAACGTGTGCGAGAGAGGGAAACCTCACGCTCCAGCCGCCGCAACAGAAGATGACACCCCGGGCGTCGGGAAACCCTGCGATTCCCGGCCACCGTAGGCGCGGGCCTGCGGATAGCAAGCTATGGGTGGCTCGCCGTTCGATAGCAACCAGGCACGAGTCGACGCGACGGCGCGTCGTGTTCCACGCGCGCCTCAAAGAGCCGTCAGCAACGTAGACGGGGCCCCATAGGGTCAGTGCTTGCTAGGGTTGCGGAATTTGTTCGAAAGAGCCACCGCGGCCCTGGAACGCAAAAGGCACAAGGATCATAGGTGGGTTTTAGTCAGTTAGAGTCTGACACTCGCGCGAGAAGTCATTTGATGACTTCCGATCCAAAAAAATGGGGCTATAAAGGCCTGGCCTTAATGGTAACATGTATAAATGTTTTAGTTCTTCTGGGGTTGATGTAATAACACAATGGCAATAATCATATAGATGAATAATTAATATAAATAATCCTAAGAGCTATTCAATATTGATATTCATAGACACTTGATTCAACTGCAAAACTATGCACTACTTTCGACAAAATCAGATGCCCAGAACACAATCATGCGCACACTGGCATGCCGACGTCATTACTCGGCTACTGGCAGTCATGAACTCGCGGCAGGTGACACTCGCATCGTGACCAACCGAGTGTGAATCAAACTTTATTTCTGTATCAGCAGAAACTTTGCGGACATGATTTTCATTGCGATTTTCACCGGAAATGTTTGAGAACTGAGCAAATGACGCCTTTGGGAATACTACGGCCTTTATCTCGGGGATTCAAGGTACTATTCATAACCATGATACGGCTGAGAAAAAGTATCTTAATACAGAAATGGGCAAAGTCCTATTGGTAATTTTCCGCTAGAGGAAATAATATTAAGCCTATTTACGAAAGAAAGAAAGAAAAATAGTTAATTCCTCACAAACAGCAATACTAATTTATATGCAACATTAGATTATTATAAAATATATAAACAGAGAAACAAAGATGAAACAAAACAGTTAAAAATTACATGCTCAGAAACATAATTAAGAGTAAAAAATGTAGGGCCCAAAAAATGTTACTCTATATTGCGACTTCAAAAATAGAGTAGAGAATAAGTAACACATAGCTAAATAAGCTACCTGCCTGAATACCAAACCATGTCCCAATCATTCTAAAACACAAAATAAATATAATAAACCACATAAAATATTTAAAAAATCCACTATAATCAAGTTTCCGTACATCGCAGTCGAAATATTTTTCACAAAAAATTCAAAACAAAAGGGCGGACTACACACTATCATTGTAAAGCCCAGTACACACGCCCGATTTAACTCGTAACGCTCCCCTGCGCTGTGAATTCATACGTAGATTTTAACCAAAAACAAAAAAAAAATAGGATTAAAATATTCAGTCGCTAGAATCTTGTTTCTTTTTTTTTTTGAAAGGGTTAATGGTCTTCCTTTGCTTTTTCCATTCAGTGAGTATTCAGTTGAGGGGCTTTTTAGACTGTTATTTGCGAAGTTTCGCAAAATGAGATTGCATTCTCTCCAAGTATTTTAGAATTGCTACACGGACAGATGAATAAAGAATCCTGAATTATTTCAAGACAAAACGGAGCTTTTAAAAGTTTACAGGGAAATTCTTAAAATTACTTTTCTCCATAAACCAGAGGATATTGTCCACTTTTCCATTCAATTTCACATCAAAACATTGTCGCGTAATCTCTCCGTCAAGGTGGAAGCCGATAAGTCTCAATATATCGTAGCTTCCGTAACAGGCTTTGAAGTATTATCTATCTAAAGTTTACAGCCAGGCCACTGCATCATAATGCACTTCAAGACACCGGCAGAATAATGAACTGGCAACACTTTACGCTATTTTGTTTTTGAGTTACTGGTTTTGCACTAAAGAGGTTGAAGGCGTGCAAGATTTTTCCAGATTTCAAACATTTAATTTGGCGTGTTCCCTAGACACGTTTTTTTTTATTATTGGTAAATGTAACAGAATAGGCAAGGAGGCCATAAATACAATTTTATTTAGCATGACTGCATACTTCTTTGTCTGAGCCAAAACTTGATCGTTCTCATTCTTTTTGTTTTCAGAATTATGAAAAAAATAAATACTGTATGATTTCAATTATCTAAGTTAAACAAAATATTACATGAACCAGTGTATTGCAGAGATAATTCAGTGTTTCTGATCAATAGAAGTCCTAAAAGTAATCTTAAAAAGCTGTCTCCAAAAAGAAAACAAAGGCTAATATGCAAATTCCCGCCATTTAACTAATTGTTTTTGTGGCAACAGAATAAAAAAATACTATGATCGTCGATAAGCACGCGAAGACCTTTGATGTAGTTAAGTAATTAAAACGTAATTATACAGCCAGTTAATTATCTGAAGCCGTATATTTGAGTTTACACCGTTTTTACAGTAACTGTATTACTGTACACGCTTTTCTCATAATTTTATGCCTGCCTGCTTCGATCAAAAATACACTAGATTCCCGATCGTCGCTTCAAAAACGGTCCGAAAAATAAGAGCACAAATAGTTTTGTGGTCTTATTTTGAATTAGTATGGTCCAATCATAGCCAATGTGAGGACGTCAAGATGCCGCATTGCGCGTTCAAAAACTATGTAAATAATCACTGTAACACCAAGATTTTGGAAGGAATATCTTTTTTTTCGATAAGTTTATACCATTAAGTGTTTTTCATAATACAAAAACCGAATTAAGTAGTAAATATAAATTAAATCGCAAATATTATGATAGTTTGACCAATGTTTGCACCAACGCTCCAACTATTGTAACAAACATCGACTGTTCCGGAACAGGGAATGTATGGAGTATTATTATTTTGTATATTATTTTTGTTTGTAGATTTCCTAGCGACCCATTTCGTTGTACAGAATGGGTATCTCTTGTCGCGAAAGAAAGAGGAGATGGAATATATAAACCCTATAAAAATTCGACAGTATGTTCGATTCATTTTGATAGACTGGACATAAAACTCAAAAAACTCAAAACGTTTATTTCAATTAGGTAGGCCATTAACGGCACTTTTGAACGTCATCAATAAAAATTATCATAAATTAAGTGACTCTAGCGTCCATTCGCAAAGGTAGATTCTTATGGAGAAGAACGGACAAGAAACTCCATAGTTACTCTTTTCAAATCAATGTTTTACAATATTTGGTAATATAATAAATACTTCATATATGTGAGGACAATGCACCAAGTATACTAGTTATAGAACAAAGTATTACCAGCAGAGGTAAAATTCTAAATATCTCATGCCCATGGTACTCACATATTTACAAATATTGAAATAATAAAATGAAAAAAAAAGTACATGACACAAAAAAAATGCATTCATAAATATAATTCACACATTAATAAACCAGTTTGATTTTGTCTACACCCTCGATTGCCCTATGGAGCAAGACCAGCATGTTTCCAAGCATTCTTATCCTGAATGTAATCTTCTAATTTGTACCTAATATGCTTGTTTACAAAGGGTGGTTTTAATAAAAGTTTTAAATTTTCTTTCATTTAATTCTAATATGTTACAAGGTATTTTGTTGTAACATTTAACAAGGTACCCCATAAAAGATGTATGTACTTTAGCTAATCTATAAAATGGTTGGTCTAATTTGTCTTTATTTCTAGTATTAAAATTGTGTCTATCACTAATTTTACTAGCTGGAAACACGCAAAGGCGTAGGTTACTAAAAACTCTTATTTACTTAATCTTTAAATTAATAAATAGTGCGGTTTAAATAAACTGATTTAATACAAATATTTGTTAATACTGGTTGTTAACAATGTGCCAACCCGCTTAAAATTAATAGAATAATAATATAATAAAATTAATGTCGTAACAAACTAACTAAATACTGTACTAGCTTACTCCTAGTACTTTTTAAATCAGTCCAAAATATTTGCCACCATACAAACGTACCATTTCCAAAAAAAAAAAAAACTGCAACTCTACATCTTTCAATACTTACTGTGTTCTGAGCATTGAAATGTAATACCAAGAACTACATCTAATTCCAAAATAGAATAAGCACGAAATTATGAACAAATTGTTTTGAACGTTATTGCTTCGATTTTAAGTTTTATTTTATATAATAAATATTTTTTACTTATTATAAAAATGACTAGGTATTTTCAATTCATTTTAAATTTATTGCTTTTGACCTTTCTCCGATGATAGAAGGACCTAATTTAAATATTTTGCAATCGTAATTAAACTTTATGTATGAGAAATAAGGTTTACAATAAACTGCAGTTTTTGATGTGATTAAAGTTTTTTCTGTATTTTGTAGTATGAAATATAAATGTTTATGTGTGTGTAAGCGCGGCCACTTGAGCGACATATTTTTGTTCCTGATCCTTTATCTAGTGTATTATTGATCGAAGCCTGCCTGACTCGGAAGAAGATGCTCTATTGATGACACGATTTAAAACTTACTAATATTGTTGAGTTAGTTTGTGCCTTTGTTACCCTTTCATGCCTTTGTTACCCTTTCATGCCTAAATCGCTTTCAGCTTACTTCAGTTTGAATAGTAAGTATTGAGGTTTTGTAAAAAAAAAATTGGCTGTCTGTATAGTCGGTTTACGGATGATAGTTTAACATGACAACGTCATAAGAGAACTCGTATCGTGTTAAGTGAAACGATCGTGCCTCTCGCTCGCTCGTGCAGCGCTCTCGCTCCGATTGTAACGTTACAATGAGTCATTCTTTTTCGTGCGTGCAGCCGGCGTTCATCGATTTATTAGAAGTTGTCACGTCAAAAACAACAACATCTATGATTCTTGAAACAGATGATTTACTCAGTTAGATATCGATTTAAAATTCACCATAAGCAAGAAACTTTCTCGACAGTTTTAACAAATAGGTTCCCGATTAAAAGATGATATGCCCAATATACTTTTTTTTATAATTATTTTAAGGCCTGGTAGCTATGACCTTTTAGCCATGTCTGTGGTTAAGGATCTCATGTGCTTCTTTACTTGAACCATAGATTTATAATACTATTTTCAAGTATTTATGGGAAACCATCAAATGACTTCCACTCCACGCAACCCGGGCAGATTAATAATGCCTTCCTGAATCATAGTTCGAAAGTGTTATGTCACTGGCGAGTGATAGCTAAGAGGTCTTCTATATGAATTAATGAATGAATGATCGGTGTCATTAAGAACATTATCAAGTAAGTAGGTATGTACAATGACGTCGTCTAAACTAAGTAGCTTTATGTGTTCACCTAGATTTGTATGTAAGAATAAAAAAAACTCACTATTTAAAAATGAATTTAAGCCTTCAATCAATGCAATACACACATCTGCACTTTGATTACTTATTTGTTTTAGAATTTTTTAGCTTATAGAAAAAAACGATGCGAGTAGAACTCGTGTCCTGAGGATTCCGTTCCACAGCAGTGAACGAAACGAAGAAATTGAAAAGTCACAAAACCAAAACCGTAATTCACTATAGACAGACAGGCAGACGGACGGACAGCAGAGTCTTAGTAATAGGGTCTTGTTGTACCCTTTGGTTCGCGGGCAGAAGCTACTGAATCTCTATGATATTTTGCACCGGAACATTTTTATTTACTATCGTTGCAAATTTGTGCAAAAATATTACCTACTTCCAGAAGAAAAGAGGCGGGTTCTGAAAAGTTCAGATGAGAGTGCTCTTGGCGCCTGAATACGTTGGTGGGCGTTGACCAGATTTTAACGATTTCTTGCCATTTAACGTAGATACTTGGCCATCCGTCAACATTTTCTATCTATCATATAACCATATTTAAGTACCTGCCTACTTTCAGGAAAAGGTAGGTAGACATATTGGGGAAAAAATACTTGTAAAACCAACCGCAAAAAACGACTAATAAGTTCAAAACAAATCACATTTCAAGGATCCTGAAGCATTCATTTTAGTTCATACATACATACATTTTGGGAATCGTCTCCGAAGCTCTTCATATCACAAAAAGCTTGTTTCTTTTTCATATGGTCTTTAGGGGTTTCCTTTAGTAGATTTTTAAATTATTATTTTTTACTTCCTAAACGTTGAAATTATGACAAAGTTCCTGCATAAAAATAAAAAAAAAAAACAAAAAAAAAACTACACCCATTCAATGATTGACAACAAAAAAATAACCCTTCAATATCCACGTGTCACCCTCCACAATCCAACAACCTCTAACATCCCGATTGACTTTCCCCTATCTCTGCATCTCCGCATCGTGACGTCATGCCCTACATAGCCGGTGCGGGTCAAATGAGTTGCAGCCCGGTATTTGGGTTACCCGTTACAGTAAGGTCGAAATCTGTGCCTTAGTTTCGGTAGCGATGAAAGCTTCAAACTTTCGCTCGGGTATTTTTAGAGGGTAGTTGTTCTTGTTTGGGTGCATTTGTCTGATGAGAAAATGTTATGGATTTTTTTTTAATGTTTTCTTTTTCCTTTATTAGAATATATTAAGCAACTTAATGTTTCAGAATTTATGTAATTTAGGTTAGGTACTCCTCCCAAAGCCGGAAGCTCTGATGCAATTTATTCTTGAAAGCAATTTAAATGGAATTGCATTATTATAGACCTTTATCTTCTTATCTACTAACTTTACTGACACGGCCAGACGGGATAGCGGCAGACAGAGTAGAGGATGGTCTTGGATGGCTTGTTAGTGAATTGGGGTGGAGAAGCACAGCAAAGATAGAAATAGGGGAAGCTTTGGCCCAGGAGTTGGAAAGTTTAGGGTTGCGGAATTTGTTCGAAAGAGTCACCGCGGCCCTGGAACGCAAAGAAGGTTGCGGAATTTGTTCGAAAGAGTCACCGCGGCCCTGGAACGCAAAGAAGGTTGCGGAATTTGTTCGAAAGAGTCACCGCGGCCCTGGAACGCAAAGGGTACAAGAAAAATCACGGGTGGGTTTTAGTCAGTAAGAGTCTGACACTCCCTTCCGCTCCGCCCAGAGCGGGAGAAGTCATTTAATGATTTCCCATGCAGAAAAAAAAGGGAGTTGGAAAGTTTAGGCTAGCGAAAAAAAACCTTACTATTATTAACTTAGTACATAGATATTGAAATAATACTTATAATTATTTTACTTTATTTACGAATTTTGATTATTTTATTTACTTCGTCCGTGCGTCGCAGGGTGCCAATTGAAAACCAGCGCTGGTTGTCTGACGCCCAGCAAATGCTGAGATAGTAACCCTTTCGGTATGGGCACGCTCAGCACAATTGTACCTACCATTATTTCTGTTACTTTGTTTGTTTGTGTCTGTGCCGAATAAATGTCTTCTATCCTATTTTAAAATTTGATTCCTCTTTTTACTTCTTTTATTTCTTCAAAAATGCAATGGGATTGACAACTAGTTCTTCTAAATATAAAACAGCATCTCATAAACCAAAGTATTCCCTACCTCGTCGGGGATATTACAACACGCCCCTGTAATAACCCCAGATGATACAATTTTACCCACAATTAGCATACCGTTATCTAGGAATTCTTTTCCTGGTCCATCCATTCACATCTTGGCTTACAAACCAGCTCGTTTTCATCCTCATTTATCACTTTTATTTCGACGGCGTTTATTACGGATTTTTTTCCGACTGGCGCTAAGAATGATTTAAAGAAACATTTATAATAATCACTGTGGGATGGCTACAGGAAAGCTCTTCATGTTATTGTTCCTCAAATCTCCTCTCCGAATTAAGTTGAAAAAACGTTTATTTTTAGAACTGCATTGTCACCCCCTTTCGAGCCCAAGCGGACTAGTGTCGAATTCCGGGATGAAGGTTTTAATTAGTTTTAACCAGCTTAAATAGTTTTTGAGTTTATTCGTTACATACAAAAATACAAATGTTTCCTCTTTATAATATTAGTATAGATATCTATGGTCTACAAAATAAATGCTTATTTTATATAATGCTAGAAAGGGGCGCGGCAGACCGAGAAGAGTGGTCTAGAAGCGATGGATGGCAAGTTCCTAGTGAATTCACATGAAGAAACATTACAAAATGAATGGAAGAATTGGGCTTTTGTTCATAGGCACCTAAGTAACTACAGGCTTAATAATAAAAAAAAAATATGATGATGAGCTGCCTAAATAGGGTATAAGAATGAGCTGGACTCTTAACGCACCAAAACATTTAAAAAGCTTTTTAAAATCGATAAGACTATTTCACTAAAAACCTTTGTTTTACTTTCCAAACAGTTAAACATTGGCAAAGGAGCGTTCTCAGACCGCTAGCTAAGTAGGTACTGTTGAAACACAGCCACACAGGCCATTGTTTCAACTAGCCTTTACACAGCAGTCTTTGACTTGAGAAACTTGGTATTTCCATGTTTCCTTTTGAAAGAAAAGTACGTTACCTCAGGCCTTGTTTTTCTAGGTTGAAATTGATGTGAGTTACAATATGATAGATATTACATTTCTTTTAATAGCTCAGTTATCAAAAAGTATTACGCGACCATTGACCGACCAATGTTCGACCATTATGAATTTAGCAATGACAATGGGATCGTGTTGGAATGACAAAATTACAAAAATAGCAGACTTGGGGTCCAGGTTTTACTAAGTCCAATGCTTCTAAAGTTTGGCACAACTATGGTTTACAGGAGTAAATTACTTCTAATGTCTTAGTAGTAGGCTATGAATACCTTTTTTTGCTAACGGGGGAAGCTTCCAAAGTCACTTGGACTTTTGGAGAAACTACAAGGGAGTGTGGAATTTTTCCCTCACTAAATACATATGTACCTACAAAAAAATACAACCGACTTTTCCACAAAAAATCTAAAAAGTACAAAATAACTTTAATTTCGGAACTCGGTGTTTGTGGTTCCTGTATTTTTCCTGTGGTGTTTGTATTTTTTTGTAAAAAGTTTTTTATTTTTCACTTTTTAGTGGTACCTAATCCCCCTCCCCTCCCCCCACCTAAACGAACCAATTACATTAGTGTAAAAAAAACGCACTGCTCCAATGCAGAGTAAACTAAAAGGTCGTCAATGTAGACAATGTAGATATTTTTTTAGATTTTTGTTGATTTTTCAAAAACCGCTTGTTCGATTTCATGGGACCAATTGGGAAGTATACCCTTTCCAACAAAAAAATAATTTTTCAAATCGGTTGGCAAGCGACGGAGTTATGCGCGAACAAACAATAAAAAAAAAATAAAAAAAGACATACAAACATCCGAATTGAGAACCTCCTCCTTTTTTAGAAGTCGGTTAAAAAACCAGGTGATCACCAGCAGCACCAAGGAGGAATCCTATGACCTCTTAAAAGACAGCACCAGAGTCTCATCTGTGCAATGCTTGTAAGGGTTCATCCGTGGGGGGACTGTGGAGTGTCTTACCCTTACTGTGCACGACAGCATGTCACCCGTCTTACAGATAGGTACGTCCTAAATTTTATTGATAAAAAGGAAATTATACTGTGATAGTAACGATATCTTAAATAACTTTTCGATGAAATAAAACGTGCAAAGCGTTTTTAGTACGATGTGTGTACGATACATAAAATAAAAGCGTTATTAAGATTCAAGTACCTACTTTAAGAGTTGATCATACAAATAAAATTAAGATTTATTAGCTAGCCAGTTTACGACATAACATACATTTTTATATGCTTTATTTTCTCACAAAATTTAGTTTTCTCTTGAATACGTGAATTTAACGGCGAATCATTATTATGTTCACAATTATTATTGTTTGAGTACCGTCAACCAAAAGCTATAAAATACCGTTCTTTCATAAGAGCCTTTTGGCGCGCACACGCGCAACATGGCTACATCTTTTTTTTTTTCTAAATAAAGATACAGATTTCACAAGCGTTACCATTTTACCAACGGCGCCGCCTTTTTTTTCTTTTTTTTATGGATGGAAAATCATCAAAAGACTTCTTCCGCTCTGAGAGGTGCGGAAAGGAGTGTCAGACTCTTACTGACTAAAACCCATCCGTGTTCCTCCAAATGCCCTTTATGTTCCAGCGCCGCCGGGACATGTCATTTAAGCACCATGGTAGCACTATACTTACTTACTTATCACTTGTGTTTTTAACCCATCAAGAGACACTTTACAAAATCTTAACGCCACCACAAAACGCTAAAAAGCTACACGGTAATCTAGATACACGGTAGGTACAGGACTTTTGTTATAAAGTTTTGGCAGACAACTAAATAATCAAGCCACAATCATCATACTTTTAGCATCAAGCAAGTGTATCTAACAAGTTGCTACAGAATACATATTGTCGAATGAAAAACCTTTTAACCGAATTCGAAAATAACAGCGTACCTACTTAAAACGATCGTGAATACGTGACAACGCACAGCGTTCGTTTAATCTCTGGAGTGCTTGCATTTGAATAAGTTCTCTCCGAATAGAACGTTAACTCTATTAGCTTTATGAAAAGTCTATTGAGCGGTACTGACAGAGTCAAAGTGCATATCTCTCTGGGTTTCTAACAAAGAGTTATGATCGAGCCATTAGAAGGGCGATATGATAGCGAAAGGTTTTGGAAATTTTTCGAGACAAATATTTATGAGGAATAATGTTGTATGTTCTAAAAGTTTTGTATCTCCAGACGCATCATTAATTTATTACACATAATCATTATTTCGACTAAAAGACGTCCATAGCTCGACATGGGCTATACCAAGCGTCATCGCATTTACTGGTCCTCTACTTTTCGCATCCAGTGAATTCATTCGACCTTCAATAGGTTATCGTCCTAACGTGTGGTAGAAACCATGAACCATTAAAGCATCTAAATATGTGAGGAAATAAGACAAGACAAATATCCAAAACAAAAAAGATTATCTCCAATTAAGAAACCGCCCAGGAGCCTATTAATAAATATCTATAAATCTTGTTGTAACAATATGACATTCGTTCTACTTATTCGAGCAAAACAGGTTCCTTTTCTAAAACACAAGCAATTACTTCCTCAAACCCAAAACATAACATCAAACCATCTTGGAAACATAAATCACTATGAAGACAAAGAGACGAGCTATTTTCACAAACTTTTTAACAAGCTGAACGATAACATTCTCTTTTACAACACTGTTTATTTTATCGCTCATCGCATCGCTCACTTCAAGGCCCACCGTAACGAGATTGAGGTTCATCGGCCATTGTTAGGCGTTACCATAGATACAGAATTGGCAGAAGGGCAACATCTATTATTAAAAAAAAAAAAAAAAAACATCAAACCTTAACGCAAAGAATTTATTTTAGACCCGTTCAGCTATGCCAGCGAGACTGAGTAACAAACATCCAGTCATCCATCCTTCCAAACTTTTGAAAAGGTAGGTCTCCATGGAGAAAGCAACCAATCACTTCGGATCATTATTGTCTTGCCGTTAAGCAACTTTATTTGGGTTTGGCGCAACATTTCTTCTTCTATTTTTCTCTACAACAGAAGAGAGACCCTTTCTAGACACATTTTTCACAGTCCATCCATCGTTTCTTTTTCAGAGTAGAGCAGAAGAGTAGGGTTCTTACCCTGCTCTTCTGCTCCCTCTAAATGTCATCGCATCGCCTACAGAAAGACAATTGACTTGGTCCAGTGCGAATTGAGGCAGCTAGGTGACCACTCTGCTCGACAAGATTTTGACATTTGACACACTAGCTGAGTCGGCGGGGTGTTGCATGTTACGTCATGAATTTCAGAAATTATCTCAACTTTCGGCATCTTAATTAACTATGATAAATTTATTTCTGCAGCAATTTTATACGATAAGTTATTGAGAAATATCTTAAATTACAACTTAAGATCTTTCAAATCACGTCAATCAACTTAAAAATGCGTCTAAAATACGCATTACTACACCCTTCCAAAATATAGTCTTCTTAGATTTACCAAAATCATATATGTAAACGACCTTCCCGCTTGCTGAAAAGAGGCAAAACCGCAAAATCAAGACATATTCATTACATTTGCGGTCTTTCTTTTTCATTTTCTATTCGCAAGTTAATTTAAGATAGGGGTTCAATATTGACAAAAAAAAATTACTTTTCAACTTTGATGGCAGTGATGTTCGACGCTAAAAAACATGAAAATTATGAATTCCAGAAACCCAAACTCCACTTGAGGAGTAGTGGTTTGTTCATCATTTGATTATTTGACGAATTCATCCATATTTCTAAGGAAATATGTAGCGGTAATGAAGTTTTTTGGTATCCAAAGTCAAAGTTTCGCGCCAACTGTGTTTGTTTACGTTTTTATTTCACACAAAAATCACACACTCACATGTAAATACTATTACAAATACACATATTATGATTCTAAATATCGTGAAGAACAAGAAAAAGCCCAGATCTAAATGCAATAAACGAACACAGATCCAATAACACGTAATATTCATTACCGCTAATTTATTTTTGTTTAAAATCGTCAGCCATTTTGATTTTTTTAATGCTAGGGTGTGGGAAAACGATTATTATAATCGATGGTTTTTTTATTTCGTTCGACTCGATAAATAATATTTTATTTATCATAAAATCTAATAAGCATTTATAAAAACCATATTTGCGCTTTGTTAAGTAATTTAAATAGTTCTTTTTTTGGAAATCTTCGAATAAAATCAACTGAACAAATTAATCCACAGTATTAATCGGACCCGTGCGGATTGCGCCAAAATTTCTATTTTATTCAAAATTTAAATGCACAAACAACAAGAATTTGCTCGTGATTCAGAATTTTTTTTTATTTTTTATTTTTTTCACATATTTTTTTTTATCTCTATATTGACTATGGTATGGTTAGGTAGTGGATCGGTTTGAACTTTGATATAATGTTATTTGAATTCGATATGCTATATAATGTGATAAGTTTACCTTATCTAAATCTATACTAATATTATAAAGCTGAAGAGTTTGTTTGTTTGTTTGTTTGTTTGTTTGTTTGAACGCGCTAATCTCAGGAACTACTGGTCCGATTTGAAAAAATCTTTCAGTGTTAGATAGCCCATTTATCGAGGAAGGCTATAGGCTATATTTTATCCCCATATTCCCACGGGAACGGGAACTACGCGGGTGAAACCGCGAGGCGCTGCTAGTATACTATATTATAGAATGTTTGTTGAAAGTATGTACCTATGTATGTAACTGTACTTTTTTGTACTTACGTCTATTTCTTTGGAACGTCCGGTAGCCTAAACGGCTGCATAGGTTTTTCAAATCAGCGGGCGTACCATGACGTCTTAAAACGTGAGTCTTCCGAGCGAGAAAAAGGGATGGAGCTATATAGGGTGTATAACTCTATCCTTCTTTCTCGCTCGGAAGGCTCACGTTTTAACACCTCATGGTACGCCCGCAGGTATCAATCGATTAGTCATAAATGCCGAACTGTCATAGACTATTCGAATTTTGAAAAAAAAAAACAATTTTTTTTTCGAGACACTCACGTCATTCTGCCTAGCCTTTTCCTTTTCTATGTTGGGTTCGGCATCTAGCCTAACCGGATGTAGATGAATACCATTTTTTACATAGAGCTATTTTTTACATAAAAGACCTCCACAATCTAGTAGTAACTGAGTAGAACATACCTTTTGGCAATGTTGGGGTTACAGTTTGTGGCCTATCGACTGTCAAAGATGTCCGAATGACAGCCGGCATCAACGACATGCTTTCCAAGTCATGGTGGAAACTCAATCTGTATTAGATGGTCACCCATCCACTAGCCGATCTTGGCAAGCGTAGCTTAACTTCGAAGTTCGATTTGTGCGGACATTATTATTTATTTATTAAATATGTGCATTAAAAAAGCTCTATACAGCAAAGGACCACTCATGTCACGCATACTCACGCATTTGAAACGATTCAGATGAAATTCGGTGGGTAATAATTGTGAATTCCCGCAACCCAAACAAGATTCCGGCTCGCACTTTACCAGATTTTTTTTCATGATAAACCATGAAAATAACACTCATAACAAAAAGCTAGAAAAATCTAGTCGGTGCCATTTTCACTTATAATACTTATTCAAATTTATTGAGATAGGTTATTTACCAAGTAGAATTTGGCCTTAATAACCTTTTTTGGAAGATAGGTTTAGAACTTAATTTGATAATATATTTTGTAGGTAAGTATGTGTAATTTGAATCGCCCAAAATGCATTTTTCCGTGCCTTGCATGGACATATTAGATACTGGGTTTCAGGGGCAGGATGAAAAGTATTTTATAAAGCAATATTCAATTTTCATAACATTATAAAAAACATCTCGCTCTAGATAAAAAAATATTTTTAAATACCAGTTCCTACTTAACATACATAGACTATAAGCTTGGTATTTCGTACTCAACCAGCTGAAAGTATCTAAAATAAAACTCTCAGTAATTTAAAAGGAATAAAATATTTTTCATTCTCATTTTGAATAACATACCTACACAATTCTGCGCAAATTAACATTGGGTCGGTAATCTGTTGAGTTGATTTCTTTCTTTACTGTAGAAAATCCTTTTTGAATTACATAAGAAAGTATTTAATGTCTTAAACGTATGTTTTCCTAATATTTTAGTAACGAATTTAAATTAATCGATTAGGTTGAAATAAAAAATAAATCGATTCGCATAATCGTTTTGGTACACCCTAACAATAAAAAAAAACAATAAGAATGATGGTTGATGGCGATTATCACATTTATGCACTTCGATTTTATTTATGAAAATTAGTAAACTTGTAGGTTAAATATTAAAGAATTAATGGCGCTAAGATATGAGCATTTTATCTAATTGTTTTAATTAACGCCCTTACATAAGATTTTTTAAGTGACTTTATCAAAAATGCAATTATAAATTAGGATGTCGTATGACGTAACTCTGAGGTCCAATTGGTACTACAACCGAGCCGGCGGAGGTTTGCATGTCAAGTACCAATTGGTACTACTACCGAACTATACGGTTAAAGAGGTTGCTTCTCTGCGGTTTTTCCTATTCTATGACACTACTTCACCTCAAATATTGTACAGCGATGGTTGAACGGAATAAAGATCCGTATCTCGAATCTCTGAGTAAGTTTAAATCTTAATATTCATGATTTTTTCGTTTCTATTCTGTTTCATCTAACGGTTAAGGTTCCTTTATGAAATAGTTGTTGAGAATATTAAGCAGGTGCGTCGGACGAGGCAAAGATTGAATCATAATAACTAAAGTTTGTAACTTCTGAAAGAGAAAATATAAAGAAAACGGCAAAAACCTGTGTGTATTTTATTTTTTAGGTTTTCATTCGTCGGAATGAAAAAAAAAAGTCAATGAATAAGTTTCGAATATGGGCACTTTTGTTGGACAGTAAGAAACGTTGAAAAGTTTTTAAGCACATTTTTGACTAAAAAAAAAAAAACAAATTTATAGCAGCTTCTTTTATGCATGCATGCACTCCTGTCTTTTTGCGCTTTGGTAATTTTATCCTTTGGACATTTTTTGCTATTGAATCTACAAAATCATTTATGAAATGATCTCTCACAATTTTCGACATAATATTGTCATGCAAACATTCAAAGCATATCGCATCCAAGCAGAATTCACAAATTGCTGCAGTTTCAAACTTTCCATAACTTTATGCTCTTAATATTCAACGGGAATTCTTCACTCGTATGAAAACTTCGTCACGATTTCCCTATAGAACTTTACAAGAAAATGAGGGAAATAAAATTTTGAGAGACTTCAAAAAATAATTGGGCTCCACCAACTTTTACACCACAACACACTTTTACAACAACCTCATGTTGTAAAAGTTCTTAGGTAGTGGAGTATAGACAATTTCATAAAGACTTCTTGTATTTTTGGTAAGTCCAACTCTGCAAACAGCCAAGTACTATCCAAATCATTTCGTGCGCTAAATTTAGCAGAGCTCAGAACGATATAAGTTTGAATCCAATCTAGAGTTTACCCCTCCAATACTAAATGAGCTTTCTGGATGTCTGTGCGATCAGTAGAATTGGATGTAGCAACGACAGTTTTTTTCCATTCAAATCCGTTTTCCACCCTTTGCGTCCATCTTCCTATCTATGTGAGACGGTTTTAAAATTGGAACGTCAATTTAGATTTGACACATTCTGAACTTTCTACTGTTTTTTTTTTTATATCGAGACTCTTGGGTTTTGACTTTTTAACCGACTTCTAAAAAAGGAGGAGGTTCTCAATTCGGATGTTTGTATTATTATTATTTTTTTTATGTTTGTTCGCGCATAACTCCGTCGCTTGTCAACCGATTTGAAAAATTCTTTTTTTGTTGGAAAGGGTATACTTCCCAAATGGTCCCATGAAATTTTATCGAAATCAACCAAGCGGTTTTCGAAAAATCTAAAAAAAATATGTACTTTGTCTACTTTGACGACCTCTTAGTTTACTCTGCAAAGGAGCTGTACGTTTTTTTTTACACCAATGTGATTGGTTCGTTTAGGTGGGGGAGGGGAGGGGGTGTAGGTACCACTAAAAAGTGAAAAATAAAAAACTTTTTACAAAAAAATACAACCGACTTTTACACAAAAAATCAAAAAAGTGCAAAATAACTTTAATTTCGGAAGTCGGTGTTCAAAAAACGAAAAAGCAACGGCAAACACCGAGTTCCGAAATTAAAGTTATTTTGCACTTTTTTTATTTTTTGTGTAAAAGTCGGTTGTATTTTTTTGTAAAAAGTTTTTTATTATCTTCCGATATGAAACTTCTCAGTTTCAATAGAGCTACCCTAGATTGGCCGGATACACAAAATCACCACCGATTACAAATTCAAAGGCCAGATTGCTAAACCGCAACCAACGAAGCTGTAAGATCAGTCCAGCGACATTTAATATATCGCAGCACGCACAATACTCTCAAACAGAAATAGTTCCATACAGAGAAGGTTGTTGCACTTTCTACAACAGGTACTGGTAACAATAAAAGTATTTAATGTGGGTAATCTGAGCTGACGCGCGTGCTTTCAACTGTCGAGTAACTGCGGTTGCAGCTAACCACAGGACATTCATTGTCGATTCAGACAGTTTGTGGGACATTTAATTCGTGGGCGGGTCTAATTTCTCTGGCGTGAGATTGTGGTTGCAAGTGCCTCATGCTGTTGCAGAAAAACGTGAAAGATTTTTTCATTTGTGACAATAATGGCTTTTGTACTTAAAATAAAAGGCTTTAAGAAAATTATTTTGTCTTAAGACCTTGGCAAGGACTAAGCGCGGTCACTGTCGGACAGCATCCTAACGTGGTACTAACTATAATTTATGATATCATAAATGCGTAGGTGAGTTTGATCGTTTTTTTGTTACGCTTCACGCCTTAATCGCTAAATTATTGATGCTGATGATTTTGATACATAGATCGATTGGACTTTCTTTTGCGAAAATTTATGAAAGCGAACGAAGCCGGCAGGCGCTTGTAGCCAAAATAAAGGCTTGTGGGACTTTAAGCAAAATTTCCTAAGCCACTATCCCTTAAAATCACAACATTTGATTTGTTCGACTCCTGCGTCTGAATGATGGACTGTAAGAAGTCGATCATATTGCATAAATTCCCGTTATTTTAGTTGTAAGTTATATCGACGATATTGTTACAAAGTTGCTTGTTGCCAAGTTCAAGCTGGAAGTCTACCAAGATTAACGAAATTTTATTGTTTTGCTTGGTTATGTTTTTCGGTACTTTGTCTTTTGAATTTATATGGTTTAATTCATACACAGTTTCCTTAATATTATATTAGGTAGGAGCAAAAAATCTCGAGTAGACTAAGGACACTGTTTTCCGCAAACTGACTCCTTATAACCTCTAATATAATGTTAAATTTTTTGAAGAAGGCAGGCGCCCCTTCATATTATGGTTACCGCTTCATTTTGTAATTGCGACTCATTGTAACTTTTTTTTTTGTCAGATGGATATGCTCTTGACTCTAGTCTAGGTCGCAGGTGACAGAAACAAAGTCGACGATGGAATGAGATAATCCAGAAGAAGTCTGTTCACTCTAACTTTGAAGAGATCAGGGTTGAATGCGTTCGGAAATACAGACGCAGGCAAAGAGTTCCACTCCTTTTACTATAGAGTAGGTATTTTTGTTTTGGCCAGCCATATACGACGAACTCGTCAGTAAGGAGCAAAAATTAAAGATAATTGTCAGACACTACGTAGACATTTTTTCATACACAAAAACTCCAAGTAAACTTTAAAAGACGATTCAAAGATCAAAACGGTAAATGAAACACACGAAATACATCATATTTTCTAGTTGCTAACCCACAATAAACTAATGTCGAAACTCCAGAGAGACTAATACAAACTAATACCAAGCTATTACAAGTATTAATAGCCCGAAGTGCAGTCAGGTGCATTGCAACAGAACTAGGTTACCTTAGCTCACTAATCTCATATAACCAGTGACAAGGAAGTACGCTGACAGGCTGACATAATGGCTTTACCTATATAGTGACGTCACAAGTCGGTGTATCTCATTACTGGTCGTTATGGAAGCCCGACCGATGCATACTTATTATGAGCTGGCTTCTGTAATATGCACTGTTGTTCTCTTGTTCTTATGCTGATTAGTTGTTGTAATCCCTGTAATGTAGGGCAGTAGTTAACTTGCTGATGGGGTCAAATGTGAGATTGGAGTCGGCATTTGGTTTGTCCAGTAACATCGACTCTGACCATCACCTTTTTGTTGTCAAAGATACGATTGAAAAGATCGTGGTATATCTTGTTCTGGACTATGACTTGCTTCTAAGTCGCAGTATGTTAATGCAGTATCTACACTACACTGACATCTTGCAGCAGATACATGTGAAATGTCGTCTGAATAGAATTTGAAGATTTTTATCCTGATAAGTGTTCCCCAGTTATTGGGTTGTTAAAACACTGGTATTCAGCTGAATCCGGCTTAACTAGGAGTCGACCCCAATATAGTTGGGATAAGGCTAGGCAGATGATGAAGTGGAACTTAAAAAAATATTTTATGCATGAGCCCTTAAAAGTTTAAAGTTCCAATCGCGAGTATGTTTGTCGTGTCATTTGATCCCGGATTGTTTTATGCTTTATAGACAGTCTAGGTCTGCTTGGAAAGTCATTAAAAATATCTCTGAATTCTGTGTGAAGATTTCTACAAATCTGCATTGGGCCCTCATGGAAGACTTGGCACAGTTACAGCCCACAGAGAGGAGGCCTTTGTCACAACAGTGGGAACACTATAGGCTCAATATTATAACACAAAATATGCTCATGCCGAATGAAGATTTGACAACATCTTATTTAAAAACATTACCATTGATGATGCAAAAGCATCTGATGGAGCCTGAAATGCAAGTCTAATACTAGCAAGGACCACATATCTAGTACATACATAATGCAATATAACAACGCGCAACTTCAGGAATAAACGCGCGTATCATTTCACTCCAGATCGCGGCGAATTTAACAAAGGACCTAACTTCACCAATGCATGCTCAAGTTTAGTCTGTGGCTTTGTTCGCTACGTCCTGTCTAGCTAAATGGACGATAGTGGTGTTACTTGACAGTACATGAGTATACAGTTTCAATTTGATGAGGATATTCTCGTAAATGTACCTACGTCGTCTAAAAGGTGCTATTAGGTGTCTAGATCGTCTGAGACTCTCTCAGAACATTGTTGCTCACGGTACACTATAGGTACACGCTACGATCAGTTCGTCTCTTTAGTATCCGTAGCTCTGCACTAATATATGAGACGCTTGGAATGGATTTGGATACCTGGTTTATTAAAAACTAGCAGCGACCCGCGGTTTCACCCACATAGTTCCCGTTCCCGTGGGAATATGGGGATAAAATATAGCCTATGTCACCCGGGGATAGTGTAGCTTCCATAGAAATATAAAATACAGGAGAAGTGGCAAGGGGGCGTGTCGGTGTCCTCGCGACATGCTCTGGGCGAGCATGTCTTACGCAATGGTCAAATCCGCGAACTAGTGCGCTTACGACCGTGAGCGTGATAAGATATAAGAATGCCGTGTTGTTCAGTGTTTTCTTGTAAAAACCGAAGCATAAACCAAAATTTTGTTAATTATGGAATCACTTACCATATCAAAATACAAGTATTTTACTATATTTGTCTTTAAAACCATGAAAAACAACAAATCATAAAATATTTCTTGCTTATACTATGTTATTTTTGTTTGGATAATATTTTTGTGTTCACCAAAAATCTAAAGGTACATCTATGTATGCATTTCTAAAATATTGATCTTAAACCCGTTTAATTGTTTTACTATAATTAAACTACGCGGCCAACAAAATATGTTACATCAAACAAATTCCAAATTAACACCAAGATATAACACTTTTTTATTGTAGTGCGCTGCAAATATTCTATTGTAACAATAACTATTTTATTCTTCCCCGAAAAATACTGATCGTGCACCAAATATTCCTGAATGTTACACAAAATATTTAGTATGCATCCTAGTACCGTATACCCATTTAAAACGGTTTTGTACAACTTTTATGTTACTGAAATAATTAAAATTGAAGAACAAATAATGCATTTCGTAAAACATTACTTCTAAGACATATATTTATTTTACTAAGCGCATCGACATGCGCATAGTGGGCCTGGATGACTCCGTGACGTAGGAGGAAGTTGTGGCCGCCGTCGCCAGGACTGGGGGGTGCTCTGCCGAGCTCGTCAAGGCGGGCACCCTCCGGCCTGATAACACGGGCATGCAAACCCTTGTGGTGAGCTGCCCCGTTTCCGCTGTGGTCAGCCCGGTCATAAGGCCAGCTCGTGCGAGGCCACGCCGCACTGCGTTGCATGTGCGGCTGTTGGCAAGCCGGCCGAGCACTGGGCTGGGGGAAGGGCCTGCGCGCCATCCGCCCCGACCAGGGGCAAGAGGTCCGCCGCCGCCGCCGCCTCTGCCATCGCCGCGGCTTCCGTCGCCGCCACTGCCGCTTCTGCTGCGGGTGCTGCGACTCCCGGTACTCGGCAGGGGGCTGAAATGGAGTGCCAGTAATGGTCCCATTGCGGTCTCCTCCAGAGACAAGTCTGCCGCTGTGCTATTGCGCAGTGGCTGATGCCTGGGGACGGAGAGCGTGGGTGGCTCGCCGTCCGATAGCAACCAGGTTGAGTCGACGACGCGTTGTGTTCCACGCGCGCCTCAAGGAGGCGTCAGCACCGAGGACGGGGCCCCATAGGGTCGGTACCTGCTAGGGTTGCGGAATTTGTTCGAAAGAGTTACCGCGGCCCTGGAACACATAGGGCACAAGAAGGATCACGGGTGGGTTTTAGTCAGTAAAAGTCTGACACTCCCTACCGCTCCATCCAGGGCGGGAGGGGTCATTTGATGAATTCCCATCCAAAAAAAAAAAAAAAGGTTCAGCAACCAATAATGTTCCAAACGGGCAAAGTTGGGAGACATTCGATGAATTCCAGAAATTTGCCTTTACTCACTGGACAGTTGTCTTGCTTTCCCAAAATAGTGACTGGGTAAAGGGTCAATGTAACTGCCCCGAGTTTTTTTTAAAATTATAAATATAAACATGTTACTGGACTTGCGATCAGGCTGAAATACATAACACCTCCAGTAGAAGCCAAAAACATAGCCATCGGGCAAAAACGAAAACGTGGGCGTCCTACAAAGGCAAAGTGCGCTTTATTGGTGCAATAATTTAAAGAAGTACTGCAGAGATTAAGTGGACTGATAATGTGAACATTGTAGGAGTAAAGACTTTGTTTAACATTTTGAATTATTATGGTTCGTACTGATTAGTACTTATTAAAAAAACATTTTTAGTAAGCATTACATTTTATAATGTGTTCATTTTTTATTAATAAAGCTACATTGGACATTAATTGGTGTTTGATTCAAATACATTTTGCAGTGCATTATCTGAAGTAAAACTAAAAAAATAAATGCTTGTTTTTAAAATTAGGTGTATTACTATTTTTACAAATTTGCAACAGTTGTTAAATAGATGCTCGTTATGACGTATTTTAATGAACATATTTTGGTGCACATTCAGTATATTTGGTGGAACACAGGCAAAATTAGGTAAATGAAATGGGAATAAATTGAAGTACTTTTAAATACCATCCTTTTTGTTTTCAAATGTCACAGCGACAATAACATATTACAATGAATACACTGCTCCTTAACCACTACCTAAGTTTGTCGCTAAGTGACTGGATGAGCAATGTAAAAATCACAAAACGATACTTTAGCAAGCCGATGTATCGCATAGTACGGCCGCTGCTTCTTGCCGCGAGTTAGTGATGTAATTGTGCAGATACACTGTCGACAACAATGTCGATTGTTGAATTAAATATTACAAAAGTGTACCAAACTTTCTTAGATTGCAATAAATTTTTGGTAAATAATCGTTCAAGTGTTTTTGGCTTTGAATTATCGTATGTATGCCTTATCCTCGTGCTACTTCCTTACTTTTTATGGTAATTGTATTTTACTTTCGATAAAGTTTCGAATGCATTATAGTAACCGGCATGTTTAAGATAATATATTAGTGACCTTTGCTTAAAATAGTCAACATATTCATGCTATTTATTTGTTATACATGGGCAGCATGGCGTGTGTAATAAATGCCAGAATCGATAAGTCAATCACTAGCGTATATGTAAAATAAATTGCTTTTGCACAGCACATCGATACCCAGCGTTGTTTTTGTGTGAGTAATTTGCAGGGTGTACTGTAAATATACGCTGTGTTTATTAGGATAAGGTTTATAATTGATTGTGTAGTACAGTCCGATTTCAAAAATGCGGGTGTGTGCGCGACTGCGTATCTATTGCTTTTACTGAACTGCATTCGTAGTAGTTGCCGGGTGGTAGGGCAAAACAGGAGACACAGGTTCCGATACATTTTCGGCTACAGGGCATATCTCTTGTTTATTATATCTATGGTAGCTTCCAAACAGTGAATGATTTTTTCAAATCAGTTCAGTAGTTTCGGAGCCTATTCAATATAAACAAACAAATCTTTCCTCTTTATAATAGTAGTATAGATAATAAACACTTGTTTAGGAGTTCTGAGAGAACAGATCACTCACATACATAAACAGCTAATTTCTTAGCACTAGCTGACCCGCGCAATTTCGTCTGCGACATATTTTCATGACTGCTCCGCTCCTATTGGATAGCCTATAGCCATCCTCGATAAATGGACTATCTAACACTGAAATAATTTTTCAAATCAGAATCAGACAGGGAATCAGAAGTTCCTGAGATTAGCGCGTTCACGCAAACAAACAAACAAACTCTTCAGCTTTATATGATATGTATTAGTATAGATAACCAAGCAGTCGGGAAAAAATAAGAAAAGTTCATTTCTAAGTTGAGCTACTCGACTACTGACAAAGGCTTGCACTGAATGGACAGGCCCATTTAAATCTGTGTGGTTCTTTTCTCAAAAGACCATTTCAGACACTGATCTGCATGGTTCTCATATAACATATTGTGAATGTGAGGACTATGTAGATCTCCATATTAGGGTCTTATTTCAGTTTGTCTGGCAGTTTGAGTAATTCTTGCGGCCTACCCAAATGTCCTTACTTTGGTATTGTTCGTCAAATCGTTGAGCTCCTTGAAGTTCTAAGTTTGAGCTACATGGTATCTGACAAATGCTTGCACTGTCTGGACAGGGTCCACTCAAATCTGTGTGGGTTCTCATATGATTTGACCAGTACGGATAGTATGGACTTTAAAAGAGACTTTGACCTCTGAGTTTGTTTCGGTGTTTCTTCTCAGGGTAGTCGGCTAGGTAACACCGGCTTCATCTAGCTTAAAATGACCAGAAATATTTGACGTCTTTAAGTGTTATGTTTAAACTACTTACAAAATAAATATCATTTATCATGACATCATACAAATATACGTCAACAAGGTACCTAGGTGGTAGAGGTGGTACTCGAGGGTAAAAAAACTGTCCAAACAGCTAATTCTCAGCCAATCAAACGAATTTGGTTATGTGGTTTGGCTTATAAGAGTAGAGTTTCTTGTCTACATACCTACATATTACAACGTTTAGAAGCTGGTGAATCAAATTTAAACCGCTGTTTTTTTTCTGTATTTTATAATATATGTACTTACTTACGTAACATTAACAATGTACTATTTACTGCCATTGGAGGACTAAAGTCGAAAAAATAAAAATCGGTTGTTTTGTGCGTCGTCCAGTTAATAGGTACGATCAAATGTCGCTGAAGCCGGTCCTTAAAGGTCGTTATATCCGGATTCTCCTGTATGATCAATGTTTTGAAACGGGCAAATAAGTCCTAACTATCTGACTATCTAATCGACTCCTTGACAATTTAAAAGTGCCTGTCCTCCCTTACCGACCTAGGGTAAATATGCCATACGTCGGCCCCCCCCCCAAACATCGGCCGTCTTCATATTTTCAGCTTGCATTCATTGAAAAGGTAATTAAGTGACAATTGCGCTACTCGAAATGAAACCTTAGTTCATACTCTATACGTACAAACCGAAACTATCCGATTAAGTCCCTCATTCTTCGCACACTGATCGTAAGTAGCGATGGCACCGTTGAAGCGTCAAGTTTGTAGTTAAAGTAGCTAACTTGTTGTGAATACCCACACTACGGGGATTGATATTACAACGGTAAGACATTTCTTTTTATTGTTTTAAGCTTTGTTATCACTAAAACGTTATTTTTACTATATTTTGAGATAGCTTTTTACACGTTTTGATTAATGGTTTAAGGGAAAAATAGGGGGCCGGCATTACAATACCAGTTTTGTCTAAAAACCGGATACTTGGCCGTGGCCGACTTTAAAGCTAATTCAGTCAGTTTTATATATTCCAATTCTACCAAATCCAGTGACTTAATAGGAGAATTTGTAAAGCTTATGGGCAAATATATCTATTTTTCGTTTAACCGCCAAATACCGGCCGGGGTGATGTCAATTGAATCTCGAGAAATAAGTTACATGAAACAGGGGCCGACTTTAGAAATATTAAAGATCGTAAAGTCGGCCAGCTTCGAATTCGAGCGCCACTATACAGGCTGATTTTGATTTTTTTCTCAAGTGTGTGGGAAGTAATTTTTAATTTGTTTATCAAACTTATTTTCTCGAAATTGATTACCTACGTATTATTATATATTTTTTTAATATTATAAAGGGGTTAAGTTTGGATGGAGGAGTTGACAATATTGAAAACATATTTATGATAGCTAAATGTGGTTCGGAAATTCGGAATACAAATTACTCTTTGGAACTTGCTGTATATTAAATTCATGTTAATTAGCTTAAAAAATATAAAGCGTTAGGTGTGGCTCTTTAGCTGATTTATTAACCTGCGTCCAGTTTTGAAACTGAACGCTCTTTGGTTTTAAGCCCATCTGAAGAAGAAACATTGGTTTAATGGCTGATACAGCTTGCCAAGTGCAGTTTCCCGAAAAAGATCTGCGAGAAGATGTTCGTTTTTAAATATTGATGATACTTTTTATTTAATTTTATTGTAATTTTTAACTTTGTTATAATTATATAATAACATTGTTAAAGTAAAACAAATGTGAATGTAAACTTAGTGTGATATTATACTCCTGCCAAAATAATATTTTTATTGTCTTAATTTAAAACACCCTATACCCGGCCGATATTTGGGAAAAACGCGACCGACCATGGGCCGTGAACGGCCGACTTTAGGGTTTTTTCGTCCTCGACACATTAAACCCTTAATACTTTTTTTATTTTAGTAGAAAAGTCAACTTTATGCTTATAATCATGAAATAGATTTATCAACTTGTCTGAAAACCACATCACAAGCTATCCCTTCGTTGCCAACTAATGGAGCCAGAGCAATGAAGTTAGAAAATCCGTAAGGGGGCCGACATTTAGCGTATTTACCCTACAAAGTTTTTTTGAAATAAAAACTTTGATTGCCCTCTTTATTCTCACAGAAAATAAGAAAGTCTAGTAGGTAGGTACATGGTATATTCAGGCAATCCTTTAAAAAACACCTTCATCATTGGCTCCAAAAAATACCTATCTTATTTAAGACTGGTCTATAAAGCTCATAACGCCATGTTTTATTCATTTAAACGAGATTCGAATGAAGTCGCTCAGTGTGTTGAGGTCACAATAATTCAATACTTATCTAAAGTGCTTCAACAAATATTCATGCTTTTTGCGCGCATTCAGTGTTGTTGGCAAGGTCCCAGCTTTTCCTAAACGTTGTGAACCCAGCCAATGTACGTGTGTAGTGTGTACCTAACTACTATAATCTATATCGCTGGAAAGTTACAAAGTTATTCGCGCTACCTGTTTTTTGTCAGAAACTACTTCATAAATATTTTTTGAGACTGCTCGCGTGCTCTTTGATGTCATTCTTCGTGGACAAAATAATCCTTTGACCATTAATTTGCTCAGTAAAGGGATCTGTTGAAAGGAAAGCGTGTTTTGCAAACGGGAGGGTCGGACGGCACGGGTATAATATAATGCAATGCAAGGCGCGCGCGCGGTACCCGTCCGACCAGTTGCTCGCCCGCGCCCCGCGCCCCCCTCGCGAACAGCTGACAGCTCCGACAACAAAGAACATCAACCCAACCCACACAACACGCTACGTACAATCACGATAGGTACATTATTATTATTTTCAACCTTACACGCGACTGTATTGATTGAAACCCTTCAACTACGCTTATAATTAGGTATAACGTTTGGAAGTCGATATTTTACAAAAAAAAAAACTCCAATTTAGTTAATTTTAGAAGCCAAACATTCGATAAATCAAGGTCTTTTATCAAGCCTTAAAGTCGCAATCTAATATTATTACTAGCACAGCTACATGACAACGGGCTCAAATATTGAGTAAACAGTGTTGACCATGAATATCAGCCCTCCTACGTGAAAGGTGAATACATACGACCTAACAAAGGGCAACTTAGTACTTGCCTTTCTGTTCATCCAATATCCAATACACGAAGGCCCGCGAGTTGTGGCACTCCGGTGAACAAGAGTCTCTTTACAAAACAAATTGTCTGTTTATTATGATGAATTATCACGGCATCATTGTGTAAAACGCGACGGTCACTTATGTCGTAGTTTTTCACTGTTCGGTTGCTATGGTGCTGTGACTTATCACGACACTCAAGTCTTTTTCATTTGCATCGGTTCTCGTTAGTACTTAACGTGGTCAATGTTTACGATGTATTACGTTTTATGTGTTATTTACATCACTATTTAGGGGCCTGCGAACGTGATAATCGTTGCACTGCCTGCGCACTTTATTTGCTGCGCTTCTGCGTCAACAAAACAGTCTCGGTTCTCAATGTCGGGCGAACTCGCCTCCTCGCTCGGCGGAGGTTTGCCCTCTCATTCGCTAGCCTAGGAAACCTCCGGTTTTGTCCCACTCTCACATTTGACGTTTCGGCGGCTGGGTTGCAGCGTTTTAATTTCATAACAGGGAGGATATTTCTTCGAAATCGTAACAATGCTATTCAGTCTTCTTTTAGTTTATTATCTTTCGTTTATAGCTATATCATCGGTATATTGTTTAAAAAAAAAACGATTTTCTAATTGCGCCTGTTAATATAATTTAGCAATCCCGTAGCTAGGATAATCTTGCTTGTAAAATAGCAAAAGGAATTTTTCCATGGCGGTTTTCCACTAAATAGGTAAAGTTTTTAACTAGAAAGTTAGAAATCAAAACTTAATGATGACCAGCAATTTTTTCAGACTGACAAATTAAACTTGTCTGTTCTGAAAAAAGGTAGAAAATTAAAACAGTAGGATTGTAGGGTAACTTTGGAATTGAACTTTCACGTTTCGGCATAGACTATTTACAAACTCCATAGACAACCGTTTTTTCTAACTTTAACTTTTTTTCGCAATCGTTTTCAAAACAAAGGTCACCCTCATAATAATCTTCAGAATTTCAGATAATAATATGTAGATAAATCTGGTCCTCACAAAGAAAAGTTTACTTAGGTACTGCTATCTACAAAGAAACAAAACGTTGGGAGCATACTTAGAGTTTATTAACATTATCACAAAAATTACAGTATTTTTTATTAAATATCTATTTTCCAGGTGGGCAGTAGTTATGTACTCTTCTGCCAGAACTTGGCGGCGTTGCGAGGGGTCTTGCCTTTACCCGAATTCTTCTTGGGCGCGGAATGGGTCTCGCTGCCGCCGCCCGAGGCAGATTCGTCGTTCTCTGCTTGCGATTTCAAAGTTTTCTTTATGTACAGTATCTGAAAAACAGTATGGATAATTGAATATTGTTTCATTTAAACTAAAGCAATACTAACACTGCATTTTTACAATATTTGTTTAGTTTTCAACAATATTGAGATTAAATAACTGGCCTTTGCAAAAACTTCTGGTGAACAAAGAAATAATAGGCTAAGTTGCATATCATGATACCAGTATTATTTTTCTTTCAATTGAGTGCCAAAAAGAAAGTCCCACCAGAAGTTGGTCACTGTCTCGGACTTTAATGTAGTTACTAGAATAAAGTACTATGTATTTATTTGCATCAAAACATAATGCAATAATGGTCTAAACCTAAACTTTACATGCACTTTTAACATTTTGAATGCCATAGCGTTTTATGCATTGGCATAACCAATACAAATTCACGTTATTTCTTGTGATGTAGGCATACAGAGTAAGCTATTTGTTGACAAATAGAGGTGACAATTGCATACAAAAAGTCAAAGGCATGTGAGCCCATGTAGTAAAAGAGCTACATCGGACTGGCATTACAAACATTGTTTACAGACCTCCTGCTCAATAGCCTGTTGATGCCTAATAGCCCTTGTCTTATGGTGATTGGCTCTCGATATGTGTCTATCAACGGAGCTGAGCACTGCCTCGCAAGCATTACACCAGTCCGCCAGAACATCAGCAATTGCTGATGCATCCTCAAGGCGCGCGTCACGACCTAAAGCGACGTCGACTTCCACTCTCTTGCATTCTTGGTCCAACTTGCCATGGATTATGTCTGGAATGTGAAATAGATGGTGTAAGTACAAAGCATGATTAGTGTATGATAATAAGGTACCTAAGTAAATATAAGGTTGTCAAAGTTTATGTAAAAATGATTATTGTTATTCAGTTGCATTCAGTTGAATCTCTAAATAAGTGAATGCCGAAAGATGTACAGATTTAACTAAAATCTATTACCCCAATATAGTTGGGAGAGGCTAGGCAGATGAATTTAAATCATGTGACATAGCCCCAGTAGATAACCAAGGATTTAGTGGCACAACTTATCTAAGTTGTGCCACTAAATCCTTGGTTATCTTGGTGTTAAGACATCTGTCTTCCTTAGGGATTGGCAAGAAGTGGCACAAAACAGGGAACAGTGGAAGGAATGAGAGAGCTTTGATGATGTTGAAATAATATTTTTCAAAGAAATTAATGGTCCAGCTTACTGAGTATTTTGTCAAAATTAGTATAAAATGTGGACTTGCTTTCTGCTTAGAGGCAGAGGTTGTATGACTGTAAATGTGATGGAAGTTTTTCATCAAGCAGTTCAAAAATCAATGACATCTCACCTGCATAAATAGCTTCAATGATAAGATCCTCCAAATCCCTCACATTTTTAATATCTAATTCTTTCAGCAGCACACTATAAGGGATACATTTCTCTTGTGTGGCCAGTGACGCAATAGTCAGATGCTGCAATTTCTTGCATTGAGCAGCAGTCAGTTCCAGGTACTCAGACTTGTTCTCGAGATAATCCTTGTATGTACCATAAGCAAATAGATTTAGAGTTTTAAGATGAGTGGCATAGGGTCCGGTCTCCAACTGAAATTTTATTTTTGTTGTGTTATAATTAATTATAAGAGAAAAGGATTTCACGAAAAAGAGGGTGAGATATCGAAAGCACTACTTAGCTAGTAAGTACCTTCAAATTCATAAAAGCATAAAATACTAGCTGCTGCCCACGACTTCGTCCCCGTGAAATCCCCGATGTAAAAACATTCTTTATCGCTGCTCCGCTCCTATTGGCTTAAGCGTGATGATATATAGCCTAAAGCCTTCCTCAATAAATGGTCTATTCAACCCAAAAAGAATTTTTCAATTCGAACCAGTAGTTCCTGAGATTAGCGCGTTCAAACAAACAAACAAACAAACTCTTCAGCTTTATAATATTAAGTATAGATTTTCTATGAATAGACTGGATTACAATTTAAGCGTCGAAGATAAACAAATTTAACCAACAGGTTTGTAGAACTTTTATTTAGTCACATCTGTAAACATAGTATAGAAGACAGAGATTAACAGAATGGCTTCTAACCTCTATAATATTTGGCATTTCAAGAAGTTCGCCGAACACATGAACTCCTGGTGCTTCTAAAACCTGTTTGATTAGTTCTGCACATGCTGATCCCTTAGCTCCTTTAGCTAGCAAAACAAACTGCTCCAGCGGATGGTTGGTGGAAAAGGACAACAATGAAGATGGCTCATCTCTGTCCATTGACATTGGATTCATGATGAAAATTCAAGATTATTTACTTTCTTACGTAAGTTAGACAGTTAGCGGTTTCTAAAAGCTCTATGATTGATACACAAACTTTACAAATAACTGCTTTTACTGATTTACGACGATTTAAATGAATTTACGATTTGATGCGATTGACAAATTCGACAATTTTATTTTGACACATTGTGCTACGTTTAGTTACATGGATTTTGTGTTTTCCGCAATGGATTTGTGTTTTTTTTTGTACGAAATACTGGCGCAGCACACTACAAAAACTCAGTAATGATGTAAGTAATTACACTGATCATTTATTTTATTTTGTGAAAACCCTTTTCGTTTGCTTTCATTTTCATGATTTTATATTTTTTCTTCGTGCACAAACAAAACGTTTGGATTCACCATAGATAGCAATTTTCTTTTTATTTTTAAATTCTACATTAAAAATGTTTTAGTTTCAGTCACCATTCTCTGTGTTTTTTGTTTATTTGTGACAAAAATTTGTTTTAAAAATATTTGACCTCAATTATTTCTACAGAAATAAAAACAAATTATTGAAGACAATACATTGTATGATTGATTATCATTGCTACGTGAATGAGTTGAATTTTAAAACCCTTAATTGAGCATAAACAATAAAATGGCGTCCGGTTTTTTGTGTGTGCGATAGAATTATTGTTTTCATGAAATCATGAGATTTATTTGAATTTTGGATATATAATCATGTTTAGTAGTATTTAAATATAATTATGGATAGTTTTAAAGTGTCTAATAAACTAAATCACGCACTGTTTGACGAAAATAATGTGCGTGTCAATCCTGCTCATAGCGTCGTTGTCCTATGCCGCCTTTTATATTGAGTTGATTAGACTAATTTACGAAGATTTCTTCGTGAAGACTGGTGTTCGTCAGTCAATAAAAGCATCGTTAACTATGAAGTTACATAGATAGTGCGTTTTGGTCGGCTTTGTGATCGATGAGTGCGTCGTGCGTTTGTAGTTGTGAAAGCGTACATACATGTTCGCAATGATAAAACTGTCATGAGGACTCTTGTTTACTATCAAATAGCGAATTTGTGTTAGTGAATTCGTTTTTATAATTGTAATGAATTATATTTGTTGTTAAAAATGTGTATGCCAACTCCTAACAATGTGTCGGGCTTCGGTTACTCTTGGGGTTTCACGAGTTCCGCAGACCTTACGAAGGGTGAGGTGGAAACACCGAGTAGTCTCAGCTATACTTTAGGAAACACGGTATGTATATCAATGAAATTAAACTTTAATGTTTCTGAACTCGTGACAAACTGACATATTTGCATAGTAATTAACTTTCACAGTACAAAAGAACACCTAATGTGTTTTGATGCAATCCAGTTTCTATAATGAAGTTATTTGTCACAGTCATAGGAGTTTAGTTCCAATTAGAAACAGCAAAACTACAATGTTTACATGTTATTGTTACATATGATTATGATATTCTATTTAGAAAATGAAACAATATGCTATATACCTACATGAGATCTGGTTGAAGCTGAACCTTTTGATCATCATGACAGCATCATATTCTGGATCTGAAATCCTTAACATTTATTATTGCTACAATGTTTAAGATCCTGTATAACTTTATGCCATATATATTTTAGCCATATGCTGCTGTTATAATTAATTTTAGTGTGTAATGTGATTATAAAGTTTAGATTAAAATAAATACCTTTTTGAAGTACAGTTTATGAATAGTTTCATAACTATGAACATATGCCGAATTAGACAGAATTTATGATGAAGTCCTATTTAACTTGTAGAATTACATATTGTGGGAGACTGTTTTATATAATACTAGCAGCGCCCCGCGGTTTCACCCGCGTAGTTCCCGTTCCCGTGGGAATATGGGGATAAAATATATGCCTATGTTACTCAGGGTGAATGTAGCTTTCAAATGGTGAAAGAATTTTTGAAATCAGTCCAGTAGTTTTTGAGTTTATTCGTTACATATACAAATACAAATCTTTCCTCTTTATTATATTAGTATGGACTAATTAGCAACTGTAACTGTCAACTGTAAACAATAGTAACTGTCTGATATATCTAGATTCATTTTTCAAAATTAAATCTGAGATCAGATTTTAATGTCTTGAAGGAAACTCGATCTACCTTAACCTACCGAAAATATAGTTAGTTTTTGTTGGCTAACATTTATAAACTGTATGAATTCATTGTACTGCTTTTGAAATGGAATAAAATGTTAAACTTTTGTATCAAATGAACTAAAACTTTTCCAAGTTAGGCTTCCATTCCTCAATAGTTAAGACCATTTGGTGTTTCAGAATTTACAAACCACTTAAATTACAATGTCAAAGATAATTAATTAAATAATAATGTCAATTTGTTCTTTGCAGGTGTCCCCAGAAACGACATTGACTGTTATGTCCCACAAGACACCGCAAGTGCAAGAAAAAGTGGGTGCAGTTACGGTAGCAGTGTCTAATGCTGGAGCACAACTAACAAGGGTGGTAACTACAGGCACACCGGTCTCTGGAAGACGGATGTTTGTAGTTAATGACGCGGCTCATACTTTGAACAGGGTGTCGCAACAGAACCAGACGACTACTATACATAGTGAGTATAAAGATCCAGCGGTTTGCTTATTTAGTGTTATGTACCTACCACCTAGTTTTATTTTGTTTGAAAGTAATCCATTCTGCTGATCAATTGATGTCTACTGTTACACTTAAATTTGGTATTTCTGCCCTCAGCATTATTGTCTGTCTATCATTTAACATGCTGTTTTCTCCTTTCTGGTACTAAAGAAATTGTCAGATTCTTGTTACCATCATGCATCCCACAATTCTCTGTTATTATTTTATTTAATATTTAGTTATATAAATTTTTCCAGTTCATTCTATCTTGACCATAAACTTGAACTCAAGCGCCATATCATCAACTGTGTCATCTGATCTATAAAAACCAGCCAAGTACGAATCGAACTCTCACACGAAGGGTTCCAAACATTAAATATTGTCTATGTCCGCGATTTCCGGTGTGGTGCGGGATATTCGCACATCACATCGCACCAAAGAGAAGAAGAATGCACTACACCATGTCATTTCCTGCGTTTTGGAAAGTCAGCTTTCAGAGGGGCAAAATTACGTGACGCAAAATGTATTAGGAGGTCACGTAAAATGTCAACTTATCTTAACTAAACACAAGTCAGAATTTCCACTATCTTCATCAAATCATTTAGCTATACAAGTCGACAAAAAACTAAAATAATATCACGCATGTATCATTTACAGCGAACTTAGCAGCTAAGCCGTTTATGACACCGATAGGTCCCATCCAGTTAACTGCGGAAGAATGCAACGAGATATTGATGAAGCGGGCCCTGCAGGCGCAAGGCATCGCGACCCCGGTCATAGACGCGTCGCAGCTCAACCACACCTTATTAAATGGAGGACTGAAGAGTCTAGCGGAGGCGACGGCTCAGCAAACGCAGGCCGATTCCATTCAGACCACCACGGTACATCAGCACCATTTGTTGCATACGAAACAGGAGCCTGGGACTACCAATAATTCGCCTAAAGTAAGTTTTTTGTCAGTAAAAATATGAAATATCTTTTTTATAGTGCTTGCACTTGTTATTAAACTATAGGTCGATTTAAACTTAATTATGTCTGTGAAGTTCGCTTTTCGCTGCGCAGTACCCCACCGCTGTCCCTGCTGTCACATGAATTTCTTACTACGTAGCGATTTTCTGAGTGTTCCAAGCCGCCATTAGGTTTCAGTCTACTTGTAACAAAGGACTAAATCGGCGAGGATCCAGGCAGAATGAAATCTCAACTAGTTTGTCCTGAGTTAGTCCAGTTACGCGTATGATACCGCGTAGAGATCTCCAACGAAAACGAAAGATGTTGAAAAGTTATCCCAACAACTACACAATACGAAGAATTGTTCAATACAAAGTGAAGTTTTGTTCTACTCGACCCACTGCCGTACTATTTGCTAAACAAGCTTTGCTCCCAAAAATAGCAAATGCTTCGTAGTTAGTGCCGATGCCCTCTATTAGCTTCCTTTAGACAAGGAACTTTTCCTCGCCGGACCGCGTCACATCTGGATCATTTATAAAGCTGGATTCTCTTTCAAATCAGTACCTTGAGTTGTAGTCTTAATACGATACGACCGGCTCGCGAATAAGTGTACATTGTATTAATTTGTTCGGCATAACCGGATAGTGCCCTTTGTCGACGCGACGACGCGATTGGGATTGCCGTACAAATGATCGCGACGATCGCATATTCATGCGAAGATGCTTTATATTAGAACAACGCCTTACCTCAATTTCCAGGTATCACATAATAACGTGTTGTTAGACGGTATATTCGCAGACAGAGCTGATGAACACGAACTCGGTGATGACGACGGCGCCGCCCGCCGCGGTCAAGGAGCGGCCCTACGGCTGTGACGAGTGCGGCAAGTCCTTCCTGCTCAAGCATCATCTTACCACGCATGCGAGAGTACATACAGGTTGGTAGCTCGAATTTTATGCTTGAATGAAACGTTATCTTTGAATTTCGTATTTACGATTTTTGTAAAGTTGATCGCACGTCGCCGGTATTGGAACTTTATGGCGATGTCCTGATAGAAAGCAATACAATCACGCGAATAAGCGATCATCGCGTTAATTTGTAGATGATCGTGTTAAGTGGTAAAACCAGAAGCCTCTGTCGGCGCGATGGCGCGTTCGGATTTGCCTAACAAATTAACACATACCGCGATGATCGCTTTGTGTTGTGTACGCTGCCTAAGTCTAGTCGGTTTTATGACGTACAGTTGACGGTATTATAACATTGTCGATTGATGAATATAGAAAAATGTGGTCTGTTTGAGTTTACTTACTTGATAAATCCCTTTGAGCATGAAGACCCTTCGGTGGCCGCTGATCGAGGCAACATTAACAACACAATTTTCGTTAAGTACAACACAAATGGCGTTTTTTGTGTACTCAACGCATTTGCGGCGCCACGAATTTTAATGTCAGTTATAGCGGTCTCAAGCTATAGACGCGGACTATTCCGTGCTATATGCTCTATACTAATTCTGTAGGTAATTCCAATACTAAATGTTATTTAAACCATAAACATGAAATTAAGACAGTTTCAGCGGTTCCGTATATACTGTGCAATTTGTCCTTTATCTCTTCCATTAATCTAGAAACCATATACACTAGTTGAATGTAGACCTCAAAATAAAGATAATAATTAGCATACAGGAAAATTAAAACAATGTGCGGTGCGGGCGTCCCATGTGATAAAGCTTATTTATACCGATAATAATCAATGATACCCCTTTACACTGACTGTATTCTTGTAACACATAGGTTTTGTTCGCGACTTCCTACGCGCATATCCCGTTTTTTTCCCCGATCCCTTATATGTAGATTTTCTCATGAATGTGACTATCATAAATATACAAAAAGAATTTTCCAAATCCGACTGGTAGTTCCAGAGATTTCTGAGAAACAAACTCTTCACTATTATTTTATTAGTATAGATAGATATAGATATAGTCGATAGACGTCATTAGCTGGTCATAGGCCTTCCCCTAGCATAGACGGGGGCCCCATAGGGTCAGTGCCTGCTAGGGTTGCGGAATTTATTCGAAAGAGTCACCGCGGCCCTGGAACGCAAAGGGCACAAGAAGGATCACGGGTGGGTTTTAGTCAGTAAGAGACTGACACTCTCTTCCGCTCCGCCCAGAGCGGGAGAAGTCATTTGATGATTTCCCATCCAGAAAAAAAAGGCCTTCCCCTAGCATCGCCATATCGACTGTTACTGCCTCTTGTCTCTGTACATGATTTATGGTCAGTCCATTGAAACACAGATATTATGCTTTTACTCAGTCAACGTAATTTCACGAATTGGGCGTTTATTCATCATGAATGAGTCGTTAACCGACCATTTATGTAAGCAAAAGCAGAATCTTGCGAGTGTATTGTCCTTATTAGATCCTGTCTTATTTTTTGCGAGTATCCCAAATGCCAGTCCACCTGTACTCTTGACGATCTGAAAAATTCCTATAAATGTGGCCAGCTGCTGGGCCCAAACAGTGTAGTAAAACGTAACATCGATATGCAAGGAAGAATTCAACGCATAAGTATTGGGTAATTAATGCTTCATTAAATAAATTAACACCATAAAGGCAATAACCACCTCTACAAATGACGGTGTATTGACACTAAAATTAGCGTAATTTTCTTGCTTCCTTACGATATTTTTTTCCTCAAAGATAAGTTGGCATATTTTCACTCTATGTAGAAATCTACTGAGTGCCAATTGTGTTAATTTTTTTTGCAAAGTCCAGAAGAGGAATTTGCCTAGAGTATTTCATTCAATTCCGTTTATGTTTAAGTTGTTCATGGGTTTTTCCTAAGTTCTGCCTATTTCTGAACTTACCTTAAACCAGCTTTTGCTCGCGGCTTCACTCGCGTTATAGTAGCCTAAAACCGTGTCCCATAAATCTCTGAACCAAAATTAATCAAAATCGGTTCAGCGATTTAGACGTGAAAGTGTGTGACAAGCAAACAAACAAAAATATCACTTCCCCTTTATGATATTAGCGGGGGTTCATAGATTCATAAGTATTACCAGCGGCATACGCATCCCAGGTACATGTTTTAGCATAAATATATTTTGTCTTTCCCTTGATCTGTGCCAAATTTCTTCGACAAACATACATTTTCGGTCTTACAATTTATTATTAAGCCCGTCTCCATTGTGCTTACAATATTTCTAAGCATGTTTTATAGCTGCATAAAAATCCAACAGAGCGAGTTTACGACTTATATTTAGACAAAGTAATAAATACCCGCATTTGTTTCGACGTACAGACAGACTACGAGCCACGACCCAATTGCTTTTGTGTCTCCTCTAATATGTTGGAAGAACAGTGATACATGAACTTTGATTCTTATAGAGTTTTATATTATGGTCTACCGGATTGGTTAGGTCCTGTACGTCTTGCATCCATTGGCTCCCCGCGACCTCACTAGGGCCCTGAGTCTGCTATTACAATAGTGTCAGAATGGCCTATCATTGATCTCATAATGGTTCATTTTTATAATTTTGGTAATCTACTAATAAAAAAGCGTCACTATGACTTTCCAGTGGTCGGCCACCGACACTCTATTGAAAGCAATGGCACAGAATGGTAATCTCGTACATAATGAAAAATTAATGACAGACGTATGCGGTAGTCTGCTTAAATTTTAACAATTCCTTTGATCAATGACCTACTATTAGAACGTCATTGTGCAGTCATTGCTTTTAATAGCTCGGTTATCAAAAAGTACTACATGACCATTGACCGACCAATGATCGACCATTATGAATTTAGCAGATTACGAACTTTTAGCAAAATGACAGTGGGATCGTGTTGGAATGACAAATTTATAAAAAATAGCAGACTTAGACCCCCTGTCATCGGTCCACCTTGTGGGAGGCTTTCCAACGCTGCGTCTTGCGGGACGCCGTTGCCACTTCAAAACTTTTCGGCCTCATCGATCATCTGTTCTATGGAAAATGGCTGATTGTTGTGGCGACACTTGGGGAGACCCATGTCCAGCAGTGGACGTCTTACAGCTGATGTGATAATGATGAGATTTTTCAGTATTGAATGTCAAAAGGTCATTTACCCGACTTCGATGAGGAGAAGGGTTTTGCATCTCATTGTCTATGAAATCCAAGTTTTAAGTATGACTAGCTTCTGTCCGCGACTTCGTCCCCGTGGAATCCCCGATTTTAAAACATTCTTTATCGCTGTTCCGCTCCTATTGGTCTTAGCGTGATGATATATAGCCTATAGCCTTCCTCGATAAATGGGCTATCTAAAACTGAAAGATTTTTTCAAATCGGACCAGTAGTTCCTGAGATTAGCGCGTTCAAACAAACAAACAAACTCTTCAGCTTTATAATATTAGTATAGATTTGCTTCGGAATGGAAAAATTCAACAGGTTCTCTTGGTGATTTTTTCCGGTTTGTAATGAATACGTTTAAACATGTCAGGCGTTGAATAAACGAAATCCTAAATTAACCTTTTCGCGTACATTGTCATATTGATTTGCTTCTCCATGTTGGCGCTAATTGAAGGTCGTTGTTAACCGGTCACTCGGACGTAAATTGTTCACGAATGTATCATTAACCCTTTAAAGGACGGCTTAAAGTGACCAGTAAAGAAGGGAGCCACTTCACGGTTGATGTCTCGTAGATTTTAATTTTGAACCTTATTACCATGTAAGACTCGTGTAAGATCACAGGGCGCGCGTTAATGATTTACGTTCCATTTTCGCTCAATAAATATGAAGCACGTCTTGCCTGTAACTATAACTCAACATTTATTACGGTGAGTCAATTCAAACCATGAATGACTTCTCTGAATCCGTGTTCTTCTCAATGACTTCAGCACAGGATACATAAAATAAGCAGTTAATGCAAACGAAGTCGTTTCAAAGTGACATTTTGTAGCCTGTTGCTACAAAATGTTACTTTTAAACAGCTTCGGTAACGAAAATCTATGTAGTTTTTATGTAAATGACTCACTACTACTTTTAAAGTGGTAAATCAACTTTATTGATATAATGTAACCACATTATATCAATAAAGTTGATTAATTAAAATGACCAGTTTCATGTCATCTTTAAACATATGTAGTCCGTTAAAAAGCATAGATAACCAAAGTCTGTAAGGATGTTGACATATTCTGTAACAAATTAAACGAAGCCGTGATATGTGAAACCAACGCTATATCAAGTATATATTTAGCAAACAAAAAGTAACCACTCAGTATGAAAACTTGAAAAAACTTATATAGTCATCGCTTGCCAGTTGGATGTTAGTTGATTACTCAGATTATCGCCGTATTCGCAGTCCACTGTTGGACAAAGCCTCTCACAACTTGCATCATTACACCCGGTTCTCACCACTCTTCCGTGCCATCCATCCCACTCACTAACCAGTAAACTAAACTAAAGTAGAGAGTCGCGGAGTGCACGTACCGATGCGGTTCACTCTGTTTCAGGTGAGCGCCCGCACGCTTGCGTTCACTGCGCCAAGACATTCGCGCACAAGCATTGCCTCAACACCCACCTCTTACTGCACTCTTCTAACCGCCCGTACCGCTGCCCCGAGTGCAAGAAAACCTTCACGCTCAAACACCACCTACTCACACACTCTCGGGTAAAAAAAAAGTTATAATTCTTTTTTCAAATTGAATAGGTGAAAGGCCGCATGTCTGCGCGCATTGTGGGAAAGCGTTCGCGCGGAAGCACTGCCTCAACACGCATTTGTTGCTGCATTCGGCGGAGAGGCCGTATAGGTGCCACGAGTGTAAGATGGCGTTTACGTTGAAACATCATCTTGTTACGCATTCTAGGGTGAGTCTTTCCTAAGTTCTCTTGAGAGAATTACCTGTTGTTATTACAGACACCTTCTGTATTAAAGTATGTTTATTAATTCACTACATGATTAAATAGAATGAAGAGTTGTAAAAAATCACTCCTTTGAAATATCATACATAATATAATTATATATGAGCGTCTATCAGAACATTCAGCGCTAAGTTGACGTTGATTAATACATAAAAACCATTAAACTATGGAATGGTTATCCAAATATAACTTGTTTTAATTTTTTTAGACAAAGCAAGATTTCCATCAGATCTTTTTCTAGTATAAAACTAATTAAAATTACTTATTTTCTCAAAGCCCCAAAAATCTAACATATTTTTCTACAGACACCAATCTTTCTTTATATACTTCAGGTCCACAGTCGAGAACGTCCGTTCGTGTGCAACGAGTGCGGGCGCGGGTTCCCCCTGAAGCGCCACCTGGTGACGCACAGCAAGTACCACGCGGGCGAGCGGCCTTACGTCTGTAGTGATTGTGGGGAGAGCTTCGCGCAGAAGGTGCGTTTAATCAACTTATTTACAACAGCATCTTTTTGTACAGTGTAGGCTCCTACAAGTTGCGTCACAACACTGGGCTTTGTCTGCCCCAATCAGCCTTTAAGGTCTTAGGCCCACTTTAATATGGGGGTGTTCTATGCTTCGCTTGCCGATACGCAGTCTCCCCTCCAGGTCAAGCCTGCTCCAACTGTTTGAAACACGAGTGTAATTTGGATTACAAAATTTTTGGCTTATTTTTGATTCCATCATCGCGTGATGGACTCAGAAATTAAGATTACCGCAAGAAGGAGTCTCTCAACTTAAGTGGCAGTGGTCGGGACACATTGTTCGCAGAACAGAGAGTCTATCGGTTGAAACGTTCTGGAGTGGTGCCCGCGGACCGATGCCCTGCGATGCGAAACACACAGGAGCAGTCAGTATGGCGACAGTTGGGAGGGGACGATGTCCAGCGGTGGACGAAATAATGACTGCATAGAAAGGAGCAGTGAGGACGTGTTCGCTAATATCGGCCTATAAGAGAGTATTGCAATATTCCAGGAGCACCTAGTGATGCACAGCCGCTTCCACGGGTCGCTGTCGCCGTACGTGTGCCCGGACTGCGGCGTGACGTTCGCGCGCAAGTTCCAGCTCGTGAACCACGGCCGCGTGCACGGCCGCGTGCCGCACGCGTGTCCCGTGTGCGGGAAGGAGTTCCTGCAGAAGCGGACGCTGGTCGCGCACATGAAGTGAGTCCACCTCTCCCTCTTAATTACTCCGTGGAAATATGTCCACCCCTGTAGTCTTATTGCGTTATACACAGATTCATGCGATTAGATAGATAAGGAAAGATAAATATTTACGATGTTGTTGGTACATCTTGTAGCGAGCTGCCTTGATATCCCTACACTGGTTCTTTGCATGTTGATAATATATTTATTTCACTTTATCGTTTGCGGCTAGCTAAGACTAATAATCCTAGCCCAGTAAATATTGTAACGAAGTATACATATGTTTCCTTCAAATTCATCATTCCAGTGCGTAAAAAAATAAAAAAATAACATTGCATAATTTATGTTTCAGAATCCATACAGGGGAAGGTGCAGTCGCGTGCTTAGAATGCGGCGAAGCCTTCAAATGCAAGTCAGAATTGCAGCAACACTGCAAAATGACGAGGCATTGTCTACAAAACGCGCAAGCTCAACAACAGCAACAACAACAACAACAGCAGCAGCAACAACAGCAACAGCAGCAACAACAACAACAACAGGTTGCTTAGCTGAAAACTTTGAAAGCAATAAATAGTTTATTGAGAGAGTCATAGGACACAAATTATTAAGCATTCATAACTAAAAAGCAGACTGTTAACTACATGAATACGTACTATTTCTGTATCTTTAAAGAGTTCGCCTAGTAGAATTCCTTTGTAACCAACTGCACCAGGCGTCATGTTGTTTTTCCTTTGTCATATTGTGCAATAAACAGTATCGTATTTATCCATCAGCAGCAACAAGCGCAACAACAAGCACAACAACAAGCACAACAACAGGCGCAACAGCAAGCACAGCAACAAGCTCAGCAGCAGCAACAACAACAGCAACAGCAACAAGCAACTGTGATAAAACAAGATGAATTTAAACCACAAATTGTACAGGTACAATTTTTCTAATCAAACATTTGGAATACAAGTTGCTTGTAGATTAAAGTAAAAAACCAGTTTACTTAGTGTGCCCTATTAATTTTCGATTTTTTTCAAGGCGTTATCAACAAACTTCTATAAAAGTACTAGGTTCTGTTTTCGTCTGTATATACTTTTCATGTATGTACTGTCATAACTTTGTTGTTTGCGAACGGGTATTGATTATTATTTTCTTCTTTAGGGTTAAGTTTATTGTGGCATTTTGTTATCAGGTTATTGGTGCAGATGGGCAAATAGTTACGGAGAAGACGACGCCAGGGTACGCGTGTCCAGAATGTGGATCCTGTTTCAATACCAAGGTTAGTCTATTTTACTAATATCTAAACAGTACCTCTTTTTGTTTAAAGAGAAAAACTACTGAAGCTTGTGAAATGTTAGTTACTGACACGTGTATCCTTTCTCTCCCTAGGAGGCGCTGTCGCTGCACGTGCGGCTGCACGCGGGCGACCGCACGTGCGTGACGGACCTGTGCGCGCTCACCGCTGCGTTACAGCCGGGCCTGGTCGCCGCCGCGCACACGCAGCACAGTACGTACTACTCACTGTTACCTACCAGTACTCCCTGCACGTGCGGCTGCACGCGGGCGACCGCACGTGCGTGACGGACCTGTGCGCGCTCACCGCTGCGTTACAGCCGGGCCTGGTCGCCGCCGCGCACACGCAGCACAGTACGTACTACTCACTGTTACCTACCAGTACTCCCTGCACGTGCGGCTGCACGCGGGCGACCGCACGTGCGTGACGGACCTGTGCGCGCTCACCGCTGCGTTACAGCCGGGCCTGGTCGCCGCCGCGCACACGCAGCACAGTACGTACTACTCACTGTTACCTACCAGTACTCCCTGCACGTGCGGCTGCACGCGGGCGACCGCACGTGCGTGACGGACCTGTGCGCGCTCACCGCTGCGTTACAGCCGGGCCTGGTCGCCGCCGCGCACACGCAGCACAGTACGTACTACTCACTGTTACCTACCAGTACTCCCTGCACGTGCGGCTGCACGCGGGCGACCGCACGTGCGTGACGGACCTGTGCGCGCTCACCGCTGCGTTACAGCCGGGCCTGGTCGCCGCCGCGCACACGCAGCACAGTACGTACTACTCACTGTTACCTACCAGTACTCCCTGCACGTGCGGCTGCACGCGGGCGACCGCACGTGCGTGACGGACCTGTGCGCGCTCACCGCTGCGTTACAGCCGGGCCTGGTCGCCGCCGCGCACACGCAGCACAGTACGTACTACTCACTGTTACCTACCAGTACTCCCTGCACGTGCGGCTGCACGCGGGCGACCGCACGTGCGTGACGGACCTGTGCGCGCTCACCGCTGCGTTACAGCCGGGCCTGGTCGCCGCCGCGCACACGCAGCACAGTACGTACTACTCACTGTTACCTACCAGTACTCCCTGCACGTGCGGCTGCACGCGGGCGACCGCACGTGCGTGACGGACCTGTGCGCGCTCACCGCTGCGTTACAGCCGGGCCTGGTCGCCGCCGCGCACACGCAGCACAGTACGTACTACTCACTGTTACCTACCAGTACTCCCTGCACGTGCGGCTGCACGCGGGCGACCGCACGTGCGTGACGGACCTGTGCGCGCTCACCGCTGCGTTACCTACCAGTACAGGCCTGGTCGCCAGAAGGTGTGCGTCTTATAAAACTTATCTAACTATTTAAAAATCAATCCTTATTGTTCTCGAGATATAATGAGAAATAATTGCACCACAAAATTTCTCTGTAAGAATTAAGAGCGTTCATCCGTAAAAATCACGCTGGAGTCAAAATTGATGATTTCCGACGGACAATAAAACGATAATCTATTTAATAAGTAGATAAGATATTGACGTCAAATTATTGAGGATTTCATAATCTAGTGCTTGGCTGAAAAATATTTTCAAATGATCGTAAAGTTTTCTCATTAGAACAGTTTTTACTCAATCCCTTTTTAAAACTAGCGGTCGATGGTCTACGCAAATGCTAGATAATAGTAAAACCATAAACGACAAACTTATAGAAATATTACTATTAAAAAAACAATAACATTTACTAGTGCTTGGCTGAAAAAAAAACGTAATTATTGTAAGTTTTTATACAAGAAAAGTATACTCAAAAGTGTCATTTTTATCCACTTTTCGAGTTTTTAAACGTGTTATTTTAGGATGAAATCAAAGGTATTTTTGTTGTTTTTTAGACCTAGTAAATGAAGACATTTACGATCTAAAACATGGTACATTTTTTTTTAAAATAACTTCTATATTAATTTTATTATAAATTATTTAGTACTACTATATAATCGATGCGGAATCGCACCAGCGCTCAGTGCCGGCCGAGGCCTTTCAGAGGTTGGACGTGTGTCGCTCCCGTTGCCGCGTGCTGCGTAAAATTGTATTATAGTTTGTCGAGTTTTTAGAGCGACTAGGACGAATTGATACTTTTTGTTTATTTTTTTTTAACGAAACAAAACTTTGATGATTACATATTTTAAAGTAATGGAGTTCAAATCATGAAAGAAGATAACTCTTTTTATGTATGATTTCATTTTTTTTCCGATAATTATGGGTAGCAATAGGCGCTATACGGGGCAAAAAGGAAAAGTTACGGAAATTTGGCCAAGGCTATTGAAGCTAAAAAGTACGTTACCGAGGAACCACTTTTAATGTCGTAGCTGGTTATAGCCAATTCGCATTTTTCTTACACGGGGAATTTTATAACCGATAAAAAATAGAAGGTCACATTCTTCAATATTAGGATATTAATAAAAATATATATATTTGTTACAAACATACAAATATTTCCTCTTTATAATATTACTGTAGATTGCAAAATAAAGCTTTGATGCTGAAAGGGGCCATTATTTCGGTGATAATGTAGATTTCACGACACTAATTATTATACGAAACAAGTTGCGCTGTACTGAAACTAGTTTTGTGAAATTAATTATTTCTTCTTATTCTATTATTCTTTCTAAACCATACAAAAACTGCAAGTCAATGAGGGTATGTCACGAGAGAATGATACCGAAGAATCACAGCTACCACAAGAGTTGATAAAGAATTGGAAATACTGGAATCGCAATCAGAAATAATAAATGTGACAAATGAATGCTATCTTTAGGCACAGATAATATCCCCACCGAATGTGTCTCCACGTTGTCGTCGTGGTGGGGCTTGAGCGTCCCAATGATCTTGCGAGCTTTCCCGGTAGAGCCACTCATGCCGGAAGGTCGCAAGTGAGGGACCAGACCAAGAGAGACACACGCTTGCTCGCTGCTCTTTGGTACGCGTCTGATCATCAGACGTGACTGTGAGAGCAGCGAGCAGGTGGAGAGGTGACGTGAGGAGAGAGGGCCCTGAGAAAGGGCGGAGCAAACAGGGACCGCACCCTTAAAAGGCACAAAAACATGAATAAAGGCGAATGTAAAATGAGTCCCCAGGTGGGTCCCGACTGCTCAGCGGTCGGGGAATCCCACCCCGCTTCGGCGGGCTGCCCTCCGTACTCTGGGGTGGGCACCAAACGCCTTCCGCTTGCCAGTGGCAACACGAGCCGAGGAGGCTCCCAATCGTCGTCATCCGAGTCCGCTTCCTTTAAGGAGCTGATGGCGTACGGTTGCGTAGAGGAGGGTTCGCTTGAGCGCCGGGGTGGTGCGGAGTCGGATTCCGGCTCCGCACCAGACCTAGTAACGGTCAGCTCGGCGGGCTCTGGAGACGAAAGAGGGGGGGCTGCTGCGGAGAACGTAAAGTTCTTCCGCAAGCGGCCCAGACGGGAGGATACCGGGGGGTCGTCCTCCGAGGGCGAATTTGCCTCCGCCCGCAAAATCCCCACCGCTAGGCGGGGCAGGGGCTGTGAGGCAGGGAGGGGGCTGGCTCCCTCTACCCGGGAGGTGGAGCGTCGGGTCGGGGGGGTGGTGGAGGAGGGGCGTCGCCCTGGGGGGAGCGGTCGTGGGGCTCCCTCTACTCTTCCGCCTCCTCTCGACTCTGACGACTCAGAGCCCCCGGGAGAGGTACCTCCCGCTGCCGAGAAGCAGAGGGCGAACTTTGAGGAGGTGGTGGAGGCCGCGATCCGCGCCGTGGCCTTCAAGAGGAAGCAGTCCTCGAAGAGGGAGGCCATCGGCGCGGCCAAAGCCTCCATCCTGGCGGCAGCGGCAGCCAACGTTGGCGGGCCTGCCTCAAAGGAGGCGTCGGAGTTGCGGGCGGAGGTCGCCCGCCTCGCGGTTCTTACGGAGCGACTCGTTCAGGAGAATGAGTCGCTCCGGAGGGACCTTGCGGGGATGGCCAGAGCGGCCTCTGAGGAGCCGCGAGGGGGACTGAGTCCGGCAGCGCCGGAGGGGGGCCAAGTGCTGAGCCAGGTGCGTGACCTGGTGCGGCAGGAGCTGGCTCCCTTCCGGAGGCAGTTCTCCGTGCTGGAGAACATGGTCCGGCGTCCCCCAACAGTGGCAACTCAGAAGGCCCCAGGCCAGCAGCAGAAGGCGGCTTCGTACGCGGCCGCCGTGGCTGCCAGCTCGGGAACGTCCGGCCAGGCGAAGGCAAATGCCAAAGGGGGAGCCGCGCCGGCGCCTGTGACGCCGGCGGCTGCGACGCCGGCGACGACCAAGTCGGCCCCGGCAAAGAGGGGTAGGAGGAAGGCTGGAGGAGGAGCGGCTAAGGCTGCAGCGCCAGTGGTGCCGCAGCCGCCCCCACCCCCACCCTCGGACCCTCCTGCGGCCGAGGCCGAGTGGCAGGTTGCTGGCCAGAAGCGGAGGGCCAAAGAGGCGGCCAGGAGGAAGGCGAGGAAGCAGCGGCGTAAGGCCAACGTTATTGCGGCGAGGCTTCGCGCCCCGAAATCCGCGGCTGTAGTGCTCACACTGCAGCCGGAAGCGGAACAGAGGGGCGTGACTTATCTCGCCGTATTGAAGCGGGCGAAGGAGGCGGTGAGCCTCCAAGAGCTGGGCATCAGCGGGGGCATCGGGGTCAGGAGGACCTTGACCGGTGCCCGGAAGCTCGAGCTCGCCGGAGCGGAGAGTGGCCCGTTCGCGGACGCCCTGGCCGAAAGGCTGAGGGCGGTCTTACCCGCGGACGAGGTCCGGGTGTCCAGGCCGACTAAGCGCATCGACATGCGCATAGTGGGCCTGGATGACTCCGTGACGGAGGAGGAAGTTGTGGCCGCCGTCGCCAGGACTGGGGGGTGCTCTGCCGAGCTCGTCAAGGCGGGCACCCTCCGGCCTGACAACACGGGCATGCAAACCCTTGTGGTGAGCTGCCCCGTGACGGCGGCCAGAACTGTGTCGGAGGGCCGAAGGCTCTTGGTGGGATGGGTGTCTGCGCGGGTAAAACTGCTGGAACCCAGACCTCTGAGGTGCTACCGCTGCCATGTGGGCAACCACACGGGAGCTATGTGCCCCTCGGAGGTGGACCGCAGCGGACTCTGTTTCCGCTGTGGTCAGCCCGGTCATCGGGCCGGCTCGTGCGAGGCCACGCCGCACTGCAGTGCATGTGCGGCTGTTGGCAAGCCGGCCGAGCACTGGGCTGGGGGAAGGGCCTGCGCGCCATCCGCCCCGACCAGGGGCAAGAGGTCCGCCGCCGCCGCCGCCTCTGCCGCCGCCGCGGCTTCCGTCGCCGCTTCTGCCGCTTCTGCTGCGGGTGCTGCGACTCCCAACGCTCGGGAGGGTGCTGAGATGGAGTGCCAGTAATGGTCCCATTTCGGCCTCCTCCAGAGACAAGTCGGCCGCTGTGCTGTTGCGCAGTGGCTGATGCCTGGGGACGGTGAGCGTGGGTGGCTCGCCGTCCGATACCAGGTTGAGTCGACGACGCGTTGTGTTCCACGCGCGCCGAAGGAGCCGTCAGCACCGAGGACGGGACCCCATAGGGTCGGTGCCTGCTAGGGTTGCGGAATTTGTTCGAAAGAGTTACCGCGGCCCTGGAACGCATAGGGCACAAGAAGGATCACGGGTGGGTTTTAGTCAGTAAAAGTCTGACACTCCCTACCGCTCCACCCAGGGCGGGAGGGGTCATTTGATGATTTCCCATCCAGAAAAAAAAAAAAAAAAAAAAAAGGCACAGATAATATAATACTACAGTACAGATACCCAATCCCATACAAAGAAATGACACCTCCCTAAGTCTTACTATTGAACTAACTATTTTATTTTCTTAATTTTTACGACAGATGGTAGCATCAGCGGCTCACTGATTTCCAGAGACTGTAGTTTTACAACGCCATCTAGGAGACAGCCTAGATACTAGGTGTCATCGATGCGGTGAAATCAATACTACTAGATGGCGTCGTTTTTCAATTATTGTTTCTCTACATCTCTCTCCAATCGAGTATGACATCGCACCGTTCGTTCTAGGACAAATACAAAAATACAACAAAAATTATCTTCGAGTTGGTTGTCGTACCTAATAGTTTAATTTTTGTGTTTGAGCTTGTTTCCAAAGCAAAAATAGGTAGGTATATAATATTCGTGCAGTTGTTAATGCGTTTATTCCATTGACATAGAAAAGTATGGACGGGAAATACCTACAAAAAAAGGGTGCATACCTATAAATATAAAATGGCTGCCATTGCTAGGGATGTATCAATCAAGGGACATAGGTGTTACTATAACGAGTATCGATATTAAATACGAGTTTTACTAGTTATCACGTTTGGATCATACCTAATATTATGTAGGTACTTACTTAAAGTCCATTGTAATTGTAACAGAAAAAGATGAGTACCTAGGTTATCTTACCTTCTGTTATCTATATAAATAAATAAAACTTAAGTGTCTGTTATAAGGTATAAGTCTGAATAAGACGCAGGAGTATTTAAGTTAATGTGTTTCAGCAGCGGAACTAGTTTCGGAGACTATTACGGCAAGTCGGCAACGGTACAACATTATTCCATTATGTTATATGTTTGTAAACAAATGAATGAATTAACAAATAATAAAAAGACTTGTTACATGGAAATTAACCCAAATATCAATACTTTAGCCATAATTCATGACCGCGTCACAATAATATCATCGAATGTGTATTATTGTGAGTATTAATGCATGAAAACCGGCAATTAACCTGTGCAAAGACGTAAGAAAGTAGTTTTAAAAGTAAAAACCACGTACCTACCTAATTTTCTCGCAAATCTCAATAATCCAAAAAATTAACAACCATTTGACAGCAAAACTACCATAAACTTGTCGCGTAAGATGCGACAAGTTTATGGTAGTTGGCTGCTACGGCACTTACCTAGGCTACAACTGTCACTACGTCACGATAAAATGTTGCCATAATTAGAAACAACTTAAAATATAGTTGTCTCTTTTATCAAATAAGATTATCTCACTAGAAAGAATGAGACATAACGATATTTCAAGTTCTGTGTCATATTTCACTCATATTTGTAGGTATACCTAAGCAAATGTTAGAATAACGCAGCATCTCCACGTTTCTCCTATCTCAATGGTTTATTCCTATACGCGTTTCGTTAACTTACTAAAGTCGAATTGGTCGCTATGGCGAATTTTACAATAAGTAGGTACCTACTTATACATGTTTTAAAATTTTATTATCTACTCTACTCAAATCAATGTTCATCTGTCTAACCTTTTCCAAACTATATATGTTTGCACCGTATTCAGTTGAATACCAGTATTTTACCTCCGACCTGATGAGATCTTCACGTCACCCATCCACAGACAGACCTCGGCAAGCGTTTAACCTTGAAGATCGACCCGTGCGGCTGTTATATTTTAGCCACGAGCTCCTCAATCTACTCAAATCAATCAAAACTATAAAGTTTCTTGTAATTTAGCGGTAATGTTACTGCGGCCAGTGCTGCGGCATGGAAATTAAATGAAATAGGTAACTATACCCCATTCACGATAAGATAAGACTTTGAAATACATCTTTTTAACCGACTTCTAAAAAAGGAGGAGGTTCTCAATTCGGATGTTTGTGTTTTTTTTTTTATTGTTTGTTCGCGCATAGCTCCGTCGCTTGCCAGCCGATTTGAAATTTTTTTGTTGGAAAGGGTCTTCCCAAATGGTCCCATGAAAATTTTTTCGAAATCGAACAAGCGGTTTTTGAAAAATCAACAAAAATCTAAAAAAAATATCTACATTGTCTACATTGACGACCTTTTAGTTTTTTCATTGGAGCAGTGCGTTTTTTTTACACTAATGTAATTGGTTCGTTTAGGTGGGGGGAGGGGAGGGGGTTTAGGTACCACTAAAAAGTGAAATATAAAAAACTTTTTACAAAAACTTTTTTTACAGTCCGTTCAACCAATTTTGACTTCTATTGCGTTGGTGGCATGACACATAGCAGCTGCAGTAAACAGTTGGTATTATTATCACGTTTTTGCTTTAATACCATCCTTATGCCTACGGAATAGAAGTAAAAATCGGTTGAACGGACTGTAAACAATTTTGTTCCAATGTCTAATCTTATTGTGAATGGAGTATAGGTAGGTAGGTATTAGGAGAGGAGGAAACAATACAAGTAGGTAGTTATTTGTATAATATTTTTATAAAAATAATTTTATACTCCAAGCAAGTACCTAGGTTCCTAGGTACATAATAAAACTTATAGGTATAATGTTACAAAGTGACCAGTAGGTAGATAGTCATATACCTACGCCACATTTTGTTTCATGGACATAAAAAATTTGAGAGGTACCTATCAAGGGACACCCGGACGGAACGAAGTTCTTGTCTTGTCTTAAAAAAACATACCTACTTACGCATCTGAATGATGATTTAAAGTTTTAGGTAATTGATCAGTCTCACTACATTTATCTGATCTTTCTGCAGTTATGTTTTGTACAATTGTATTTTGTAATTCTTTCTCTCTTTTTCCTTGATGTTAAAGTTGGTACATAAGTAGTCGATGCTTTAGTATGAAATAAAAAATTGTACATGTACATACAGACACACACACACATATAAATATATCAAACATAACTGCTAACTCACCCATCCAAATCGTGACCTCACTAACAGCTGCTTAATTAACTCCACCCATACTTTTCGCAACCTTGCCAACAGTTGCTTCACACACCCATCCAAATCGTGACCTCACTAACAGCTGCTTAACTCCACCCATACTTTTCGCAACCTTGCCAACAGTTGCTTCACACACCCATCCAAATCGTGACCTCACTAACAGCTGCTTAACTCCACCCATCCTTTTCGCAACCTTGCCAACAGTTGCTTAACACACCCATCCAAATCGTGACACAAAAATACAAACATCCGAATTGAGAACCTCCTCTTTTTTTTAGAAGTCGGTTAAGAAGTGTCGTTACAACTTTTCGTATGATTTTTTTCCGTCTAGCCCCCTTTCACAACGCGCGATAAGGAACTTCGTTCCAATAAACAAACTATCGGAAACCTGTGTCTCCTATTTGCCCTACCACACGGCAACTACCTACTACACACACAGATCAGTATTAAGCAATAGATACGCAGTCGCGTACACGCCTGCATTACTTAAATCAAAACATACCTACACAATTATTATAAACCGAGTTAAATAAAAATCCGAAGTTTTTACTAGCTTAGAAAACTGGACAGATTCTTGCACATATATAGGTATATGTATATGTACGACATATATATATATATATAATATATGTGTGCGAGACTCTTTGTCCAGTTTCCAGGTTCCAGGTATAATAGTCATAGAGAGGTGTCTTTTTTTAGAGAAAATAACTTTGAAACTGAGCAAGTAATAACAGTCAACAAAGACAATAACAAGCCGCTCAGAACCAATAGGGTATTTTACTGTAAAAATCTAATTAGTCCGTCTGAGAGATTTACAAAAAATATTGGACATGTATTTTTTCTTTTTTCATGTAAACTAAAAATGAAGACGATACAGTGCGTTGAAAACTCACGTGACGTCACGTCGCTGGTAGAATTTGTAGCAACGTAGTGACGTCACGTGAGTTTTCATCGCACTGTATCGTCTTCATTTTTTGTTTACGTGAAAAAAGAAAAAATACGTGTCCAATATATTTTGTAAATCTATCAGACGGACTAATTAGATTTTTACAGTAAAATACCCTATTGATACAACGGGGCAAAGGCGGATTCACGCGGCTTAATTCTCTCTTTTTGCATTAGCAATAAGGCATAATATCGTGTTTCATTTCACTCAGTGTTCCGACGGACATGACGGAAATAGAATTGACATTGAAAGATAGAAGAGCTACCTACTTTTAAAGTTTCTATTGTTTAAAAAGTTTTATTGTTTTGGGATCTGATAATTATGTACCAAAAACATATTAACATATTTTTTTCAATTATTATATTTATATGTAACATACAAGATTTAAGAAAAAAAAATGTTATAAGTAACGATTGTAGCTCGAGAGAGAGAGAGACACTTTAGGTAATGACAAGACAAATTGAGTAAAGCGCCATCTACTGCAAAGAGTTCTAAACAAACAGCATGACAATCTTCTACTTTCAACTACTTCTAAAATTCTCTATGTTCGAATTGAAGTAAAAGGCTTAATTTATAGTTTTTGTTGAAAGTTCGCGATTTATGAGTGTAAATAGCTAAATCAACATTAAACAAGGAAGTTTTGATTTTTACTTAACTTACTTCAGCCAAAATCGATCGTATAACGCTTTTTAGTGATTGTTAATTTCATTATTGTTACCTATGCTGCCATCTATTATTTATTTTTACTAACTAATTATACTTTGTTCGAGTTGAGACCCCATGCTTTAGGTATAATTTTCCACTATTATTATTTATTTAAAAAAATACAATTCTTTCAATGTAATATGTGCAATTCTAAATTCGAACTGAGTAGTCACGATGAAACACAAAAAATAAACTAATTAATTATGCCATCATTTCAGGAATTGGCCAAACAAATTTGAATGAAGTTGTTACATCGATGGACTTACTGTTATGTCATTATTCACTTATAGTAAATGTCATGATAAAGTTGCTGAAATGTGGAAAAATTCCGCTGAAGAAAGTATGTTTGCATCAGCTCAGGAGGAAACAGCTGATGCTCGATTACAAGGTGACACTCGTGACATTCCGATGATACCAGTGGAAGCAGACAGTTGATGGAGCAAACGCTCATATAAAAACCAGTATAATGCATTGTCCGTGTGTTGCAGCTATTATAGGACATCACACAGGAAAAGTTCTCTACATTGGGGTCCGGAATAAGTATTCTGGAATTTGTGCCCGCGCAAATAAAAAGGAACAACAGCCTGCTCCTCACAAATGTTCTAAAAATCACGTTCATCATCTAGTATGGAACCAACAATACTGGTAGAAGGATTCAAGTCCTCCGTAGAAACTCGGAAATTAAATATAATACATTGATTGCTGATGGTGATGCCAGCATATCCCGGCGTTCTAATTCAAAAAATTTAATGTACCTACCATCTCCTCCTCAATTGCAACTGAAAAAAATTATTGCTTAAAACTTATACATCTATCCCTCTGTCGGAGCATAAATTGTTGACTTCTGAACTATTGATTCGGCTGAGAACAGCAGTAAGATTTTCGGTACGGTACTGGCAAACAAAAACTTTAACCGAATCAGAAAAGAATATAAAAATACTGACAGATATTCTGAACAGCGCCAAACACATCCTTGAAGATCAGAGTGAATGTGACTTGTGCTACTGCACCAAAGAGAGAAAAAAGAAACAAACCAAACTCTCGAAGCCAAAACATTGATGTTAAAACTGCAACGCAATGTCTGGCAGCTGGCTTATCTTTCTCGAAGTCTGCCCCACGATTTTACCAAAAACCGTGCAGAGCAGTTCAACACCATAGTAGCAAAGACTGTAGGTAGGAAACGCATTATTCCCTAAAAGATTCATATTCCGTCCGTTGTCATGCCGCTTGGTTAGTTTAAACACAGATAAACCTCAAACTACCCTTTATAAATGTGCCTACCAGAAAAGTCCAGGTCAATCCCTGAAACATTTAGAGCAAACCGTTTTTCTATAAATCAAAATCTGAAACGCAAAATACCTCGCCGAAAAATAAACTTTAGCACAGGGCTCCTGAACAAAGTCAATTACGCAAATGCATGTCAAACGCCTGTCATGAACCCAGTCAATTTCAAGCAGGCACATGTAGTTTTCCTTGAAAATTTAAAAACACTGACCTTAAAACGGCATTTCATTGAAAGGAATACAGTTCTTCAGACTGTGAGTGCCTTGTGACTCGAGCTGAGAAGAAGTATTTTAACTGCTTCCAATTTTGCCAAAATTTGTAAACAACGCCCGAATTTGAATTCAGCACTACTCGTTAAATCTATTTTATATGGATATTATTTTTATTTCATGGCGATAACGTAATTTTCAATGTTAAACATGACTGGTATTACCAAAATATTTCAAACAAAAATGTGTGTCTTTTTGCGGTGTACACTAGTCCTGAATTTCCAATAAAAGGTGTAAAAATTTACAAAGTTTTGTAAAGAATTTCAATTTTGTAAAGAAATAATGATTCCTCGTTTAACAAAATTTTATTATGTATGCGTTCTTCCCGAAATAATTGATCCCAGAAATAGCCGATCAATGTAATTGAGGGAAACTATTTTATGATTTATACAGCTTTTTTATCATAAATGATTTAGGTACTAAATATAACATGATAAATCTTTATTTAATTACCCACCTACTCATCCTAACCATAAAATGAAAAAAGCTAAGTATCAACAATCCACTAGAACTAATTACCAACACTTAAGTAGGTACAATTATTAATATTATTTTTCTCCAAAATAACTAGATTTCGTCTGTAGAGGATTTCATACATGAAAAGGTGTAAAGGCAAAATAATATTTCAAATATAATTATTTATTAATCATAAATCTACAAATCATCAGAATAACAATAATTTGTATTTAACTTCCAGTTTAATTTTTCTATAACAATACATTATTATTGCTCTAAAGCTAACGGATCAAAGTTGGTTAGTCGAAGTACAAAGAGAGCGAACGCGGCTAGTCTACGCACACAGTTACCCACGCTTCTGTGTGAGTGAAATTTGCGAACTATTTACCTAAACCTGACGTGCCGCGCTAGGCATGAACGCTCTTAAAACATACAATATAACATAAAACTACCAAAAAATTACTATATAACATTTAGGATGTGTGTTATATAGTAATTTTATCTCGCTGACAATGCGTGAAGTGTCTACTACAAATTAATTGACTAATTTGTTTGATGTTACATGTCGTATTCTTTCCATATACTTACATATTACTAGCTGCTGCCCGCGACTTCGTCCCCGTGGAATCCCCAATTTTAAAACATTCTTTATCGCTGCTCCGCTCCTATTGGCTTAAGCGTGATGTTATATAGCCTAAAGCCTTCCTCGATAAATAGTCTATTCAACCCAAAAAGAATTTTTCAATTCCTAGTACCAGTACCAGTAGTTCCTGAGATTAGCGCGTTCAAACAAACAAACAAACAAACTCTTCAGCTTTATAATATTAGTATAGATGTACCTATGTCACATCAAAATTTCAGTTTTCCATGCTTAATTTGATCGTGAAAACTATTCGTGTGTATTAATTAAAGAATATCATCAATTACTTTCAGGTTTCATAATTCCAGATCAGCCTAATATACAGATAATTTCGTCGAATTCGAATAACGTCGGCCATACGCAAGTTATAGCAGCGGTAAGTTTTTATTTACAGTTTATCTACACCAATATTATAAATAAGGTAGATTTGTAATGAATAAACTCAAAACTCCTCGAACAATTTAAAAAATCTTTAACAATTACAATGCTACATTATACCTGAGTAACATAGGCTCAAAAACTACTGAAACATTTTAAAAAATCTTTCGCCACTAGAATGCTACTCAGATATAATTATCTGAGTAACATAGGCTACATTAAAAGAAAAACAATTTTTTTATAAAATAAATAAATAAAAAAAATAATGCCCACCCGTGCGAAGCCGGGACGGGCCGCTAGTTATAAATAAATTCACTACCTAGTTAAAATAAACTCCAAAGTAATAAGCAAACGATATAAAAAAAAACACGAAAGTAATAATTATTATAGTGTGTAATATCGAAGTATCATTAAAGTTCAACAAGCACCTAAAAATTTTTAAAGGTTAGTAATACAAACATCGTGAGGAAACCGGCATGTCCTAGAACCAAAAGTTCGAAGACATGTGACTTTCACCAACCCGCACTGGGCCCGCGTGCTGGTAATCCACCACGCGGGCCCAGTGCGGCGGACCATTCCCTCTCCTAGAGAGGAGCCCTGTGTCCCAGCAGTGGGAACATTAAAAGGCTGATTATGATTCTGCTAATACAAACAAAACAGTAAAATAATGTGTTTCTTTCAAATTGCAGAATCATCAGATAGCGGCTCCCAGACCGAAGGTTCACTTTTGTGGCGACTGTGGGAAAGGTTTCGCGGCTAAGCATGGTTTATTAGCACATCAAAGAAGGTATTTATTATGAGCTACATTTTGCCAGCGGCTTCTCCCGCGTGAAAGTCTGACATCATTTCAAGGGAACAGATCTAGTTTGTGGAGCTCGCTCCCACACTCCCTATGCGACAACTTTTCTCTTGATGTCTTCAAGAGGAAAGTTTCCTTTCGGTTTTGGCAAAATATTCGTATATATATATACAGTATATATTTATGCTTCTATATTTAAGTATATTTATTTATTATAAAATATGAAGTAATGAGAACTGCATCCTACCCGCCACTGTGATCTGAATCACTCAAAGGCTTGCTGGGAGAAAACTCAAATGTGAGTTAAGCTCGCCTTTGTACGAGAACCCAATAACTGTGGAACACAATATGCTTGGCAAGATATCGCTGTCCATTACTTCTGTCAAAGATGTACAAATTACAGCCGGAACGAACTTAAATAGTTAGAACTTAAATAGAATAACATGCTTTCCGAGGCATGGAGGAGTCACGGAATGTTAAGATGGTCACCTATCCACAGACCCCGCTCAAGCGTAGCTTCACCTTTAAGATCGATCTGTTCGGCTGTTATTATTCCGCGAGCCACGTGATCCTTCTTGAAATGAATGTGTAAGATATCCCGTTACTTCCCAGACACCCGGACGGCAGCTGCACGCTACGCACGCACGTATGCGATCAGTGCGGGAAGGCATTCTTCCAAAAGAACCACCTCATGCTGCACCAGCGGCAGCACATGGACCTGCCGCCACGAAGTGTAAGCAAATACCCTAACCTTTACGCCTCTGCTCCCGCCAAGGTAAGCAGATGCTGATAGTATGAACAGTCTGACAAGCTATTTGGTATATTGAGAAGTTAATTCTTTTTGTCGCCGTATCTTCACATCCACGTACAATCTCTATCGTGACGTCACAAAAATACTACATCGTACTATGAAAGTACTTCGCGAGATTTCAATTTGTACCACTGTCGGACAACAGTCACGCAGTACTCGTCTGGTTGTACGATCTTCCCTTTTCAATTTAGAATACTGGACTTTATTGTTCCCCTATCCGCGATACTTGTGCATCAAACTCTATGCGCACGTAATAAGAATAAATATTGCTAGCATAGTGGAAATTATACCAAATAGCCTGTGTGACTGATTTCGTCTTTTATTATGGTATATCGAGTTATACAATATAAAGTTTCTCACTGACTGTGTCATGAAATCTCGATATATTATAACAAAAGCCGGGTTCTGTACTTACTGTCTTAAAATTCCTGGTTGTTACAAAGAAGCGTCAGTAATACATCATCGTTACTATAAAGGTCCCATTTCAATTTTGAGTTAGTTTGCTCTAACACAGATACACATATCTCACAAAAAATATCTCGCAAAAATAAAAATGCTTTCTTGTGAAATGTTTCTGTTTTCCCGTGAATATTCGATCGAAACAAAAACAATAAATGAGGATTTAATTATTATTTGTGATGTACCTAACGTGTAGATAAGTAACAGCAAAATGAAATTCCAGAGTCAAGGCCAGCCCGTAACGCAACAAGCGGCGCAACAGGCAGCGCAACAAGCCGCGCAACAGGCGCAACAGGTTCAACAACAGGTGCAACAGCAGGTGCAACAACAACAGCAACAACACCAACAACAAGTGCAACATCAGAACAGTCTGGAGTTGGACCAACAAGACCATCAGCAGGCCACGCATATACAAGTTGTAAGTTTTATTACGAATCTAAACTAATATAATAAGAGATTAGAATATATTTTACTGTACCACTTTTTATATTTTACTAGGCCACTGCACCTTTGTATCGAAAAAAATAATACCATTTGAAAGGTACATTATTCCAGATTGTCATAGGTAAAACGGGGTTTAGTTTCATTAAAAGCTTTAGGTCAAGTAATAATTTACGCTTTGGGTCGACCGAATGCTCGAGCATCTAGGGGATGGCTGAAATCCATAACATGTGAGGCGCACCTCCCGACTGAAATTCGAAGAGTTTTGACACTCCTTACGAGTAGACTAAAACTCTGCCATGCAGTACTAAGGGAAGTGTTGTTGTTATCCTGATTTGTGAAAGGTCAGATAGGCTTGCCTCGAACGTCATCATTTACAGTTAAAACAATAAAGTGACTGTCGCAAACGTAAATTCTTTTGGAGAAGAACGACAAGAAACTCCATAGTTATTCTTCATTTTACTTCTTTTAAATTTTCAGTTCATCTTGAAACCAACCCCAAAATAGTTGAGACAAGCCAAGGCATTCAAATGATACTGAAAGTCGTATTTTAACTCTTTGACTTTTTTACATGTTGACCATTCATGAAAACGATGTTGTTGATTCTTCTGCCTACCAAGTTTGCTGAACCATGGCCTAAAATAGTTCTAAATACCATCCAGGTCAAGTTTGAAAGAGCCAATTGATTATGGTACTTGTGTAGAACCAGTGAGCACAAAATACATTTCCCAATAGTAAGCTAAATAATGGTAGCCAAATAAATGTATGGGCTTTATTTTGCGAAATTAGATGTACGAGGTGCATTCAATAAGTACCTAACCTCATCGCCAGAGGGCGCTGTAGTTTCAAAAGAGTTTTACCACAGTGTAGCACATTCTTTTTTAATTCTTTTTTCAAATTTTCATTCCAATCCCTTCATTTGTTTTAATTTGACAACTTATGGAAGCGAACGTGTCGATCGGTTTTACAAAAATGGAAAAAGAGCAATATCGTTCGGTGATTCGATTCCTATTTTTGGAAGGGACAACGCGTATCGAAATCAAAGAGCGCTTGGATGCTGTGTACGGTGACTCTTCTCCATCGATGGCCACCGTCAAGAATTGGTTCAACGAGTTTGTACGTGGCCGTACGTCGGTTTTTGATGAACCACGTCCAGGTGCACCAAAAACAGCTGCTACGGAGGAAAACATTAAAAAAATCCATGATCTCGTATTGGCAGATCGGCGATTGAAGTTTCGGGAGCTAGCTGAGACTGTAGGCATTTCAGAAGGAACAGTGCATCATATTCTTCACGAGGAACTCGGCATGAGAAAGCTGTCGGCGCGATGGGTGCCGCGTTTACTCACACCGGAAAACAAGCGCAACCGTGAGACAACGTCGGAGACATGTTTGGCGCTGTTTAAGCAGAGTCCAGCGGAGTTTTTTCGTCGTTTTGTGAGCGTCGATGAAACTTGGATCCACTGGTATACACCAGAGACCAAGGAGCAATCAAAACAATGGATCCAGACCGGGGAACGTGCTCCAAAGAAGGCGAAAACTGAAAAATCGGCCGGAAAAGTTATGGCCACCGTTTTCTGGGATTCACAAGGTGTGATCTACATCGATTACCTCGAGAAGGGTAAAACAATTACAGGGCTTTACTATGCCGATTTATTGGGTCGATTCGACGCCGAATTAAAGAAAAAACGACCCCATCTGGCGAAGAAAAAAGTGCTGTTTCACCACGACAACGCACCGGTTCACACGTCTGCCGTTGCCATGGCCAAATTGGTCGAATTACGCTACGAATTGCTGCCTCATCCACCGTATTCTCCAGATTTGGCCCCTTGTGACTTCTTTCTGTTTCCTAATCTGAAAAAATCACTCGCCGGGAATAGATATGGATCAAATGAGTAGGTCATCGCAGCCACGGAGGCCTATTTTGCAGAGTTTGACAAAAACTATTTTTCAGACGGGTTAAAAAAGTTGGAGCATCACTGGGCTAAGTGTATCGAACTAAAAGGAGACTATGTTGAAAAATAAATTGCCACTTTTCCAAAATTTTCGTTTACTTTTTGTAGGCTAAGTATTTATTGAATGACCCTCGTAACAACAATAATTACAGGGTGAAAATATTGTACAAAAGTTATTTGTTTTAACTATTTTGAAAAATTGTGTAGTTTTCCATAAGCAGAATAGATTTTGGTATTTATGCATCATGTATCAAAGTATTCACGTTGGTATAAAATAACAATTTTAGTAGTCAAGGAGCTTTGAAGTAGCCACATTAAATAGCACTTTTAAATAGCCACCATATTAATTTCTACCATAGTGCATTATCGTTGTGTAGCCCTCATGTACATGAGAATATTCAGCTTTACGTCCGGGTCACTCCTCTGCCGCAGGTTGAGAATTCTATCCATAACTTGTTCTAAAGGTGGCTGAATAACATCACTCATGGGCACTCATGGGTCAACTATTTTGAAAAAGGCTCGCGATTTATCAATATTCACCTGATTTTAAGAGACAAAGTAATCGAAACTTGCCTAGAAGTAACCTATTCACTCGTTACAGTAAAGCTGGAAATTGATCCGTTGGGTATAACTTTGGCTCAAACTTTTAAACAATAGGTAAACAGTCTGAATTTCCTATCGAATTAAGGATGATTCACGCTACACCGTGGCGCGACCGGGCCGTGCCCCGTCCGGGGCACGGTCGAACTTTATGATATACTTGTTGTATGAAGTGAAGTGATTCATGCCTGAGCGTGGCTCGACCGTGCGCCGCCGGGACTCGGTCGGGGCAGGGTCGGTATTGAATGTCGGTGGGTATTGTTTCCCGGCTCCGGCACGGTCGGGCCCCGACACTATCAAGCAATCAACGTCAAATCTTAGTGAAGTGAGCAGCTCAACAACAAAATGGACGATGAAAAATTATTACAATGTGTGTTCAAGTACCCTGTGATTTACGACATGAGCCATCATAAGAACTTAGATAACAAATACAAAAATATTATTTGGAAAACCATTTCGGACGAAAGACTACTTGTGAAAATTGCATATTTAGTTAAGAGTCAAGTCTATCGACAGATGATATCACTAGCTGACAAAAACCACATAATACAGATTTATAGTCCTGTATATATATTAATAATACGCCCAAACAGCCCGGTGTAACATGAATGACTGGCTCGGCCGGCGCATGGTGGACGTGTCCCGGCCGAGTCTGAGAGTGAATCATCCTTTAAGGTTCAAGTCACCGCCAAAGTAACCCGATTTTTCAGTATTTAAAGCCTTCTAGGGTACCGCCACTATAACAAAAACCGTGTGTTGTAGGTAACGAATAGATCCGGGCAGGTGATTGGCAACCAGATCGTGGTGGGCTCTCTGGGCGGCGGGCGGCGCCTCGTGGCGCCGCTGCACATCGTGGGGCGGGACATCAAGCCGTCCATCGCGCACCTCGCGCACAAGCACCACGCTCGGCAGCACACCACCAGGTAACTACCAGATCGTGGTGGGCTCCCTGGTGACGCCGCTGCACATCGTGGGGCGGGACATCAAGCCGTCCATCGCGCACCTCGCGCACAAGCACCACGCTCGGCAGCACACCACCAGGTAACTACCAGATCGTGGTGGGCTCCCTGGTGACGCCGCTGCACATCGTGGGGCGGGACATCAAGCCGTCCATCGCGCACCTCGCGCACAAGCACCACGCTCGGCAGCACACCACCAGGTAACTACCAGATCGTGGTGGGCTCCCTGGTGACGCCGCTGCACATCGTGGGGCGGGACATCAAGCCGTCCATCGCGCACCTCGCGCACAAGCACCACGCTCGGCAGCACACCACCAGCTAACTACCTGATCTAAGCCTACCTAGACTAACATTTAATTAACCCTACGAAAGCTGGTTACACTTTTGTATGTTTCATTAAAAATCGACATTGTTGTCGACACAAGTACATCACTAATTCGTTGCAAGAAGCAGCGGCCGTACTACGCGATACATCGGCTTGTGGTAAAGTATCGTTTTGTGATTTTTACATTGCTTTTCCAGTCACTTAATACGACAGCATAGGAAGTGGTGATATTAGAAAACAGAAATAACATAGTAGAAGCAAGAAATATTTTACGATGTTTTGTCTTTCATGATTTTTAAGACAAATGTAGGAAAATACTTGTACTTTGATATGGTAAGTGATTCCAGGATTCAAATGAGCCAATACACAATGGTTATGCCAGTAAGAGGGTATGTAAAATAGAATTTCTATACTCTGCTGCTTGAACAACACTTAAAAACATATATTTATGTGTAAGCCTATCAAATCGAAAAAACACATTTCTCTCATATATCAGACGACAAAGAAGCTAGGATATGTACAATTTCTATAGAAGTTGAGTTAATTTTCATAAAGACCGTGACCCTGACCATTCTTCTTTAACTGGAGGAATATATTCGCTATAATATGCTATATTTTCCATACAAAAGCTGTAAAAGTTATCCAACTATGTATTGATAAATCATTCTCACTACTATGAAATAAAATCAAATTGTCACCGTGAATGTGCTGTTGATTGCACTAGTGATAGACCTACTATATTCATTATTTTTTGTGTATCCATCATAAGACCAAAGAGTATAAAAATAATCTGAATAGGACCTATCAGAATACCCGCGCTGTGATATATTTTTTTTTTAAATTTCGCAGCATATGCTCAATGCTGAGATAGGAACCTTTTTAGTCTTCACTCACAAACTCATTCTCAGCTTTTGTTAATTTATTTTTGCGATTGGCTTTAGTTTGTCTTGTGTGAGTCACAAATTAACACTTTTCAATTTTTTCTTTCCTTTATATTTCGTAACAAAACCGTTTTCTCCCACAGCGGTGACGCAAAAGAAGTGGGCGGGCTGGTGCTGTCAGCGGGCCGCACGGGCCTCATCAAGTACGAGATCTCGCTGCCGCCGCCCTCGTCCGTGGTGCAGGTGCAGCAGCTGGACTGAGTGAAGCGAGAGCCGCCCGAGCCCGCGCTCGGCTGGCTGGACAACTCCTAGAGTCCTAGACGTCTGCTGTGTGCCCTGGGCTTGTACGGGGACTGAGTTGGCTTGGCGACTGATGACGTGTTTACGTGGACGTGGCCTGTTCATTGATTGTGTTTCATGCAAGTACAGGCACGTGCATATGTATGTCGTAGCCATGTAGTTGAATTGATGATGTCATGGTAAATCATTTCACATAATGACTTATCACTTCATGAAACAAAAATCTCAAACTTAACCTTACCTCACATGAAATGAAACATGTCGAGGCACCATTCAAGTAGTATTTTTCAACGCCACGTCTGCGCGACCTTTGTTTTCAAATCATTGTTACTTACGGATAGACTGGTGAATTCAAGATGACGATCAACGCCTAAAACCCTAAACAAAACATGCATTTAACATCGCACAGTTACAGTATTGTGGTTATGTTTGAAAAATGTCTGTGATAGGAGGAGAATAAATCTTGTGTGGCATTTATGTGTACACTTCCATACTAACAAAGCAATAAAGTTCAGGTTAGAATCCCTGTATGCCTTATTAATATGACCTCAGTCAAAAATATAGGAAAAGTCACTGCCATGAAAATGTTATTCAGGAATTGAAAAATAAATGTTGTGTAAATAGTTCGTCTCCTTCAAAATCGAGGAACGCTAGTTTTAACAGTCATTGAAGGCAAATATTTGAATGGCTAAATTTAAAGTACAATTCGGCAGTAAGAGTTTTACTCAATTACTTAATTGGTTGGTGTAAATAAGAAACACTGGAAAAAACGTTTTACGCCTCTTTTAGATAATATTGTGCATTATTTTACTTACGAACGTGGATATTATTTTCTCCAACTTCATCGTTAGTAAAGAAATAACACCAAGATTCATATAACTAACTATTACTATATGTACACTTAAATAAAAAGACACTTAATAAGTAAAAATAGTCAAAAGATGGCGTCGAAAAATTCCTCCGCATCGCTGGCCACTGGTAATGTATCCAAAAGGTCGGCAGCATTGCCACGCTGTATGGCAATGCTTATCCTTTGTCCAAGGTAAAAGCCAGAAATTAGTTATGATTCAAATAATAATAAGAAGTCTTCAATATCGGGATTTGAATTATGCTACTTCGATCTTTATTCCTCAGCAATAAGGTATTAATTCGGTTGGGAAATGGGCATGTGCACTTGAACTAGCAAGATAGATTTACAACAGGTGAAAGACTTTTCATCAGTGTTTTGAGTACAATATCAACAAAGAAGCAGAACGGTAAGCCAACAAAGTATTCCGTACAAGCATACTGGACACACAAATAAAAAATATTGTATAAAGTGAAGGAACATAGTGTGAGTGGTCGCGAGTGTAAATACAGTGTATGTGCAAAGAACAGGGACAGTCCTGGATTGCTATTGGATCATTTTGGTTACTAGGAATGCAGGAGCAGGTCGGGTATTCGTGGTTTTAGTGTGTGTGAAGATTAGACTGATTTTTGAGTATTGTCTAGCTGCAGAATAGAAGATTATATCTAAGTAGATTGGTGCCCATAATCAAGTACAAATGCAGTTCCATTAAGCCTGACTAAAACCGTTCATAGACAACTGCGACGCGACAGTGCAACAAAGTGGTTTTATCGAAATTGTTCTAGTGAAAGAGCAATTATTATAGAGCAATTTTTATGAAAACCCTCCATTGCATTGTCGCGTCAAACTATTTTACGGTAGCTGTTTATCAATAATTGATCTCTAGTTGAGATGTTGTGATTTGTTAACAAATGTATGTACACAACTAATCATATTAGACCATATAAGATTTAACAACTGATTAGAGAAATTGAAAAGGTTTCCAGAAACTGGGTTTTAGTTTTCCAGGCTTCTTATTTAAATATACATGTCCTGTCATATTATAGCTGAAACATTATAAGAAAATCTAATATTCACACGTACCAAATCCAAGTATCCTTTGCCAACATATTGGACTAAAAAACTAAGCCTAAACTAAAAAAGTATAATGCCAATAGATTGGAGAGCTTTATTTAATGTTTAGACGTCTGCCTTACAATAGAGCCTTAATTTTATCGTTCTTTGTCAAATAGATATATAGAAGAAAAAAAAAAACAAGGGGATCTACTTAATTTCGATGGCAATAAAGTAAACTGATTGATTCATTTGTATATAGTTATTGTGAATGTTCTAAAATTTAGGACATTGGTGGGTTTATGACAAGGTATAGAAACCATGTTTTTGTGTATAATAGTCTAGTTTTAAGGGCTACTTACTATAGTTAGTAATTTCTTGTACATATCAACGTTTTTACAATACTGAGCGGCAGATTTTGTAATAAAATGTACAATCTCTTATGTAGGTCCAGCATTTAAGTTTTTGGTTAAAGTTTGTTTCATATTTATCAGTTGTGTTATTTAAGAATGTTTAGTTGAATATGGTTTTTTTTTATCCTAGTAGGTAATGCTAGTTTCCAATTTATGAAACTATGTTGTATAGTTATATTAGTATCCTCGCACAAATCTTAGGGAATTAACAAAATATTGGTAGTAAAAATAAAAATTGCTAGTATTTTCAATTTTCCATTAGTCATTCATCAAGATATTCACTAAACTTCAATGACCCATAACATTACTGATATATACGATTCAACAGTTTTTTTTTTAATATTTTAGTCGTCACGTCGAATAAGCTTTCTTTTAGTACATATAAATAATCAGTTTATTTTCTTTATTTTTTGTAAAGTTATGGCAGTATGGGAGGCGTTTAATGTGCAATCAAAATTCAAGATTAGATGATATTATAGATCTGAGTTTTTATTTTAAAATATCATATGAACTCTTTTGATGTAGCTTGTCTGAACTAACTTGTGACCTTGGCCTACCAAAGGCAAGTTTAAAAAAAAATGAGTACTTCTAGTTATGTCTACACGGGCATTGTAGACGATTAGTATTGATTACTAATTTACTAAGAACTGAGCTGAACTGCATCATAAGTGTTCAAACGAAAATAGACTGTAAGCAGTGCTGTTTAAGGTTTCAATTGTATTTGATGTATCACAGAAATAAAGGAAACTCAAAGAGGATGGGAACTTCAATTCTATTTTTTTTTTTTTTTTAATATTGAAGTTGTTTCAATTTGTTTACATGTTACACAACACATGTTATACAACTTAATTTTGTCAAGAGCAAGTTGCTGGAAACTGTACTTAATCGTTTTATGGCAAGAAAATACGGCGGCTTTTTTTGCGTTTTCCAATAAAAGATGATCGCAAGTGGTGCAAAGTCTTCCATAACAGTGGGAACTGTAAACAGCATTGCGATTCTTACCAGAAAACTATAATAGAAATGTCTATTGTTTTTGGTGTCTAAATTGAGTATCTAGTCTGTGATAGCGAATGTATATTTCTGTCCGTAACATGTCTAACTCCGGAAAAAGACTTATCTGGCCTATAGACTTATCTGGCGCACCTATAGACTAATCTGGTAGCGCCAACACTATGTAACAGGCCCTCGCCATTATCTACTAAGCAGCAACTATATGACTGCGAAAGTATTATTGAACTAATGGATTTTCAACTCTCGGCACTGATCCGAGCATCGAAAATACAACAGTACGTTTTTTAAAGTTCCCATTTAAGTGAGTGTCTGTGAAGATGGCCATAAGTTATTATTTTAAATAGTGATTTGATTACTGAAAAATGTAATTATGTGATTTGATAATTATCTGTAATGATTTTTTTTTTTTGTGTACGAACTAGCGGGTGCTTCATTTTTTGTTTTACACAATAATATTACAATTCAAAATGATATCTTGTAAAAACAACAATTAACTGATTTTGAAAGAGTGTTAAAACGTTGTGAGCAGTCAGTACCATCCTGTACATTTCCAATATAAATGAAAAGCAATAATCAAAATTTTGATTGTTAAACCCCAATGACCCTCCCGTCCTTGTCACAGCTGGTCACATTTGTGAGACCCCCCTCCCTCCCTAGTGTGACGTCACATATTTTATTCGTGTGGGTATATGTTCGTGTTTTACTTAACACCTAGATTAAAATAGATTTTGAAATGTGACTGTGAAATTTAGGACCCATCCACTGCCTTGTCACAATATCACAGTTGGTCGCCCCCCTCCCAACGTGTGACGTAATTTATAGATGCCCCCTATTGTTGTTATACATAGTTTTAATATATCATAACATAACACCTGATTACTCCGAGGGATAGAAGTTAATTTTCATCTAAGAAAATCCAAACTTTCTCTCACAATCTTCCATTATTTAATAAAGCTTCCATTTACATAATATACCTATTAACTGTACATATTTTATCTTCCAAAAATCATGTTTTATTTATAATTACATATTACGGACAGAATTATGATAAGTCTTCAATGTTTTTATGTACACAGTATTATGTATAGAAAATGCATTAAACTCCAGAAAAAAATATATATCTGGCAACCCAGAGTGAATACTTCCACATATTGTATGTTTTCTTTTTATATTTTAAATCTTGACAAGTTGTTTGCCATTAACTTACATGTAAATATTATAGTGGATATCTATAATTTTTATATTAAATGAGAATATACATACCGTAATCATGTTTTCGTTATTATTTTATTCAAGGAATGAGAAGTACCTATTCATCTGGGCCACAAAGTGCCAATGCCATTACGATTCCTTTCAAATGTGGGGTAGAGCTATTTGTCCTGTATAGCTGTCTCCCTTTCGCCCACCGGAATCATGATGCTGATGGTTAAGAGATGTCAAAGTAATTCGCCAGCTCTCTTCAAAAGTAATGCAAGGACTGCTGTTACAGATGTTAAATATTGTTACCAGTTTTTTGGGTACCACAGTTGTTGCGTTTTAGAATAACAAAGGTGGTCCATGTTATGACACTGCTGGATTAGGGTAGTTTACTAAAAAAAACTAGTTAGTCCGTCAGATAGAAAACGACGATACAGTGCGTTGAATACTCGTGTGACGTCACTACTCGCTACAATTTTAACCACGATGTGAAGCCACACTCCTGATCTTTGATGCTTATATCTTCGTCAATTTTTATAAAAAACACGTGTCGCATATTTTTCGATAATCTAACTGACGGAATAAATTGAAACAATTCTTTTTTTAACTTAGGAAACATTCCGATTGACAAGCTTAGTAAGAAATAAAATCGGAAATCAAATCTACTAATCCATACTTTAGCTGCGGGCTGCAGCTGGTTATGCTTAGTTGATTGTTAGAATCCCTTCGGAGACTTAGGAAAAGGGCAATGACCGCTCTTGCTAAAACGAAGCAATTATATTTCTCGTAGTTGGCGCGCTTCTCTTCTGCTGATCCCCTACTGAAGATTCAAATTAACCTACATTTTTCTTTTTTGTTTACTTCAAGTAGTGGAGCAATGTTAGACTACTAATTTCAAAACACTCTTGACCAATACCGACACTTGACACATGCTGAGAGTCACCTAGTCTTGTGGGGTTCCCAACCTCTGTTAGATCACTCGGTTCTGTTTGTCCATCTGTCACAGCCGATTTTCACCTATGCTATTGGTACACATAACCTGCTGTGACTCAGACACGGATGCGTAACTAAATTCTAAATTTTGAAAACCCCGCCATCTCTGGGATAAAAAAATAATAAGTTCCAACTGAAAGCACCGATTGATATAATATCAAATCGAAGGGCTCATTGTAAGTATTTTTTTTTATAATTTATAAATATTTCATTAGTTATGAAAGAAAATAGATGAAAATTTACCATTCTTTTCATAATTCCATAATCGCCGAAATTTAAAAAAAAAAATATATGTCTTTACCTATAGATTATATGAAAACCTGTAGGAAATCGTATGATTTTAAAAAGTCACTTTTTTAATCGACTTAAAAAAAAGGATGAGGTTCTCAATTCGACGGTTTTTTTTATAGTTCAACGATATTTTCGCCAGTTGTCAAACCCATATGGATGATTATTTTTTTGGTTGATCATTTCAATTTGATGAACTTCGGACACAACGGATCCCTTAAAAAATTATAGCAAATCTTTCGGTATATTTTTCTTAACATTACCTACGTCGCCGGCACGTTGTGAAGGAGTAGGCACACGTGTAAAAGTCAACCATGTTTTTAACCGACTTCCAAAAAAGGAGGAGGTTCTCAATTCGACAGTATTTTTTTGTGTTAAATTTGAGTGAGGTCTGACGACTAGTATTTGAGTTGTCCCTTGCGTAAGGGTACATTTGTGATGTTCTCATTCGATCTTGTCGATGTAAAATGAAAAAATAAAATTATATACGATGGTTTGGAAGAGCATTTTAGTAGGTATTTCAAGGTGGTCCCTTTCTAGTTTGGTGAAGATCTGATGAAGAACAGAGAAAGGAAACGGAACTCTCCAATAAATGACAGCAAATCTTTCGGGATTGCTGAAATCGCATGTTTGTTTATTGTTTACACTAAATGTGATTGATACGTTTAGGTGGTTGGGGGAGGGTAAGGGGTACCACTAAAAAGTGAAAAATAAAAAAAAACCCAAAAAAACAACCGACTTCTAAACAAAAAAAAGTATAAAATAACTTTAATTGCGGAAGTCGGTGTTTAAAATACGAAGAAACAACCAAAAACACCGAGTTCCAAAATTAAAGTTATTTTTTACTTTTTTGTTTAGAAGTCGGTCGTTATTTTTTTTTTGTAAAAAGTTTTTTTTTTGGCATAAACCTCGTTTAGGTATGAACCGGTGTTGATGATTCAACATGATGATTCAAAAATGTCAAATAATAAAAAAAAGTTAGGTTATGTCCATCCCAAAGCAAAGTAGATATTTAATTATGAGCTTCTCTGGACTATATCTACGAAGGCACACAAAGTAACTCCTTCACGGTAGGTAGGTAAATAGCGCAACCACACGAATAACCACTAAAAAGTGAAAAAAAAAAACCTTTTTACAAAATAATACAGCCGACTTAAAAAAAACAATCAAAAAGTATAAAATAACTTTAAATTCGGAAGCCGGTGTCAAAAAACGAAGAATCAACCAAAATCACCAACTTCCGATATAAAAACTATTTTATACTTATTTGGGAAAATGTTCTCATGTTCTCGAATCAAAAGCTAAAAATATAAAGCCTACCTCTCACGTAGTCATCAGAACGACTTGGTCTTGACCTTTACGCCATTAGGCCACATGAGTAAAGAAACGGAACAGAGACCAAGCTTCCTAAGAACGTGCAAAATTGTTACCTATTTTGGTAGGGTTGTCACAATGGGTTGTGACAAATTAAACAAAACATTTTGTTAAATAGTTTTATTATTCAGTATGATAGAATACTTTATATTACTCGAATGTTTTTCTTTTTATAATTTTAGTTTTTGAATAATTTATTGTTTCTTTTAATGGTGTGGTAAATAATATAACATGCTACTAACCGTTAAAGAGTTCCTTCGTAAGGAGACAATTCTGGCTGCAACAGCAGTTCATGATAAAAATCGTTCTAAACTATCAAAATTAACACACATAATTCCTACCTACCTACTACATACTAGTGGTGGTTAATAAAGCATATAGCATAATAAAGCACCATGCTTATTATAAATAGCAAATAGCAGATGCTATTGTGGCTCTCACTAGTTGCTATTTGCTTAATGCTTTAAATCGCACTCTCTGTCTCTGTCAGTCGCGCATCACAAAATCGCAACTCTCGCTCTCTCAAAAAGCAAAAGCACATAATAAAGCAATAGCAGCGCGATGGGCCGGAGCGCGGCCAGTCGTCGCATTGCTTTTTAGTCGCGCGCCCGTTTGTATTCGTTTTACGCACCGCTTGCAAATTCGCGATCTTTCGATCGATTAATGTCCTAAGACTGGGAAGTATGAAGGAAAGTTCATTGTTTTTTTACTGTTCCATTTTATCGTAATAAATTAATAACGCGATTTAATATTCATGCTGTCAGATACTCGTAACAGTCAGTCAGTCACCGCGCATGCTTTATTCGTGCCCGCCCGTTTACGCAGTATGCTTATAAAAAAGCATGCTATAATAAAGCATATAAAATAGCATGCTTAAAATATAAAGCATATAGCATTAAGAGCGTTCATGCCTAGCGCGGCACGTCAGGTTTAGGTAAATAGTTCGCAAATTTCACTCACACAGAAGCGTGGGTAACTGTGTGCGTAGACTAGCCGCGTGCGCTCTCTTTGTACTTCGACTAACCAACTTTGATCCGTTAGCTTTAGAGCAATAATAATGTATTGTTATAGAAAAATTAAACTGGAAGTTAAATACAAATTATTGTTATTCTGATGATTTGTACATTTATGATTAATAAATAATTATATTTGATATATTATTTTGCCTTTACACCTTTTCATATATTATGAAATCCTCTACAGACGAAATCTAGTTATTTTGGAGAAAAATAATATTAATAATTGTACCTACTTAAGTGTTGGTAATTAGTTCTAGTGGATTGTTGATAGCTTTTTTCATTTTATGGTTAGGATGAGTAGGTGGGTAATTAAATAAAGATTTATCATGTTATATTTAGTATCTAAATCATTTATGACAAAAAAGCTGTATAAATCATAAAATAGTTTCCCTCAATTGCATTGATCGGCTATTTCTGGGATCAATTATTTCGGGAAGAATGCATACATAATAAAATTTTGTTAAACGAGGAATCATTTTTTCTTTACAAAATTGAAATTCTTTACAAAACTTTGTAAATTTTTACACCTTTTATTGGAAATTCAGGACACTGTACACCGCAAAAAGACACACGTTTTTGTTTGAAATATTTTGGTAATACCAGTCATGTTTAACATTAAAAATTACGTTATCGCCATGAAATAAAAATAATATCCATATAAAATAGATTTAACGAGTAGTGCTGAATTCAAATTCGGGCGTTGTTTACAAATTTTGGCAAAATTGGAAGCAGTTAAAATACTTCTTCTCAGCTCGAGTCACAAGGCACTCATAGCCTGAAGAACTGTATCCCTTTCAATGAAATGCCGTTTTAAGGTCAGTGTTTTTAAATTTTCAAGGAAAACTACATGTGCCTGCTTGAAATTGTCTGGGTTCATGACAGGCGTTTGACATGCATTTGCGTAATTGACTTTGTTCACGAGCCCTGTGCTAAAGTTTATTTTTCGGCGAGGTATTTTGCGTTTCAGATTTTGATTTATAGAAAAACCTGGGCTTTTCTGGTAGGCACATTTATAAAGGGTAGTTTGAGGTTTATCTGTGTTTAAACTAACCAAGCGGCATGACAAGGGACGGAATATGAATCTTTTAGGGAATTATGCGTTTCCCACCTACAGTCTTTGCTACTATGGTGTTGAACTGCTCTGCACGGTTTTTGGTAAAATCGTGGGGCAGACTTCGAGAAAGATAAGCCAGCTGCCAGACATTGCGCTGCAGTTTTAACATCAATGTTTTGGCTTCGAGAGTTTGGTTTGTTTCTTTTTCTCTCTTTGGTGCAGTAGCACAAGTCACATTCACTCTGATCTTCAAGGATGTGTTTGGCGCTGTTCAGAATATCTCTCAGTATTTTTATATTCTTTTCTGATTCGGTTAAAGTTTGTGTTTGCCAGTACCGTACCGAAAATCTTACTGCTGTTTTCAGCCGAATCAATAGTTCAGAAGTCAACAATTTACGCTCCGACAGAGGGACAGATATAATTTTTTTCAGTTGCAATTGCGGAGGAGATGGTTGATACATTAAATTTTTGAATTAGAACGCCGGGATATGCTGGCATCACCATCAGCAATCAATGTATTATATTTAATTTCCGAGTTTCTAAGGAGGACTTGAATCCTTCTACCAGTATTGTTGGTTCCATACTAGATGATGAACGTGATTTTTAGAACATTTGTGAGGAGCAGGCTGTTGTTCCTTTTTATTTGCGCGGGCACAAATTCCAGAATACTTATTCTGGACCCCAATGTAGAGAACTTTTCCTGTGTGATGTCCTATAATAGCTGCAACACACGGACATTGCATTATACTGGTTTTTATATGAGCGTTTGCTCCATCAACTGTCTGCTTCCACTGGTATCATCGGAATGTCACGAGTGTCACCTTGTAATCGAGCAGCAGCTGTTTCCTCCTGAGCTGAAGCAAACATACTTTCTTCAGCGGAATTTTTCCACATTTCAGCAACTTTATCATGACATTTACTATAAGTGAATAATGACATAACAGTAAGTCCATCGATGTAACAACTTCATTCAAATTTGTTAGGCCAATTCCTGAAATTATGGCATAATTAATTAGTTTATTTTTTGTGTTTCATCGTGACTACTTAGTTCGAATTTAGAATTGCACATATTACATTGAAAGAATTGTATTTTTTTAAATAAATAATAATAGTGGAAAATTATACCTAAAGATCGCATTCATTTGTCACATTTATTATTTCTGATTGCGATTCCAGTATTTCCAATTCTTTATCAACTCTTGTGGTAGCTGTGATTCTTCGGTATCATTCTCTTGTGACATACCCCCATTGACTTGCAGTTTTTGTATGGATAAGAAAGAATAATAGAATAAGAAGAAATAATTAATTTCACAAAACTAGTTTCAGTACAGCGCAACTTGTTTCGTATAATAATTAGTGTCGTGAAATCTACAGTATCACCGAAATAATGGCCCCGTCAGCATCAAAGCTTTATTTTGCAATCTACAGTAACATTATAAAGAGGAAATATTTGTATGTTTGTAACAAATATATATTTTTTATTAATGTCCTAATATTGAAGAATGTGACCTTCTATTTTTTATCGGTTATTAAAATCCCCGTGTAAGAAAAATGCTAATTGGCTATAACCAGCTACGACATTAAAAGTGGTTCCTCGGTAACGTACTTTTTAGCTTCATTAGCCTTGGCCAAATTTCCGTAACTTTTCCTTTTTGCCCCGTATAGCGCCTATTGCTACCCATAATTATCGGAAAAAAAAATGAAATCATACATAAAAAGAGTTATCTTCTTTCATGATTTGAACTCCATTACTTTAAAATATGTAATCATCAAAGTTTTGTTTCGTTAAAAAAAAAATAAACAAAAAGTATCAATTCGTCCTAGTCGCTCTAAAAACTCGACAAACTATAATACAATTTTACGCAGCACGCGGCAACGGGAGCGACACACGTCCAACCTCTGAAAGGCCTCGGCCGGCACTGAGCGCTGGTGCTTTTTTTTTTTTTTTTTTTGAGTGGACTACTCGCAGTTCAGCACATTAAGGCTGGTTACTGCTCAACCGGGCAATCCCGTGGTTGCCTTAGATTCTAAGGCCCCCAGCCGGGGCAAGAGCCCCCAGCCGGGGCAAGAGCCCCCAGCCGGGGCGAGCGCTGGTGCGATTCCGCGTCGATTATATAGTAGTACTAAATAATTTATAGTAAAATTAATATACAAGTTATTTAAAAAAAAAATGTACCATGTTTTAGATCGTAAATGTCTTCATTGACTAGGTCTAAAAAACTACAAAAATACCTTTGATTTCATCCTAAAATAACACGTTTAAAAACTCGAAAAGTGGCTAAAAATGACACTTTTGAGTATACTTTTCTTGTATAAAAACTTACAATAATTACGTTTTTTTTTCATCCAAGCACTAGTAAATGTTATTGTTTTTTTAATAGTAATATTTCTATAAGTTTGTCGTTTATGGTTTTACTATTATCTAGCATATGCGTAGACCATCGACCGCTAGTTTTAAAAAGGGATTGAGTAAAAACTGTTCTAATGAGAAAACTTTACGAATATTTGAAAATATTTTTCAGCCAAGCACTAGATTATGAAATCCTCAATAATTTGACGTCAATATCTTATCTACGAATTAAATAGATTATCGTTTTATTGTCCGTCGGAAATCATCAATTTTGACTCCAGCGTGGTTTTTACGGATGAACGCTCTTAAGCAAGTGATTGACATAAAGCAACTTTGAACACTACTACTACATACCAACCCACTCACATACCTACAAATGTTTAATAAAAGCTTGTAATAACAATAAAAAGGTAAAACACACCGTGTAGTACTACTCTCTTCTTATTAAAAATGATCATACAATAAGATACTTGAAAAAATAATAGTCAAATTTGTACTTGACCTATTGTGAAAGTTAGAGAAAGTTAAAGTACGATATATTTTTATTTTTTCTAGTATTATTGTACAAACAGTACAATAAACAACCATTATTAATTATTAAATACCACGTTTTACATTAAAATATTCAAACTTGCAACTAACAAAACAAAGTGCATCGCGCTGACCCTTAGATTGTCCTCTGGCTGTGCCAGTGTAAACTGGTTTTTTCCAGTCTCGCTGTGTACGCGACAAGCGGCCAGTGGACACGCACACATGCCCCGCGTACTTGTAGAAGTGCAACCGATTCGCGCGGTTGTTCGAAGCTTTATCTCTGTTCCGTTTATCTACTCATGTGATTAGGCTGAGGGTTGAACACTTTCAAATATCCCCCCAGGTCCCAGGGGTTCGAAAGAGACCTTTTTTACCGACGAAATAAGTTTATGAAGTATTCCACATTCTAGAGACGCTTGTGAAACATACATTTTTCAAAAACTTCGAGTATTCTACGATCCAGCCACTAGGGTCCTATAAAGTTGGAGTGTATTCAGTTGTCCAAATTGTTTCGTCCCTTTAGTACGTTTTGCGAGATTGCCCGCGTTTTATGAAGGATGGTAAATTGGAAAGCGGTGGGTGTCTGTAGAGATTTGTGACTTGTTGTCGTGTGGATGCGATTGATTTTTTTGTGTACCTATCTAGTTTGTTCAATAGTGGCATTTGTGGGATTGATTTTGTAGTTTGATTTACGCATATTTTAGGTTTGAAAAATTAATGGTTATCGCGGGAGAAATCTGAAACAAGCTGCTAGGTACTCGTCGGCGATGATTTAAAATGGATAACGTTGGGTCTAAATTACACTAATTGTAAGTAAATAAAAAGCCTAATCCATTAAATGTACATAGAAATCAAACTAATCTAGTCCACATAATTTCCCAAAGCACGTGTTTCGATGTAATTTGACGCATTAGACCATAGATTCTGAGTATTGCGGTCGTGATATGGCCGGCGGCTAAGCTGCGTCCTGGCATTGATTATCAAGTCGTCAAGGCTTATTGGGAAAAGGACCAAGCTTAAGAAAAGAACCAAGAATGCGATTCCCAACAACCTTTCTATGCTCAGTCGATGGTACAACAGTCCCGGATAGACTAGAGCCGGAAGAGTTTTCTCCGTTGCACAGAGGCCCTTCCAAGATCGACCTTTTGTGGGAACCAAGCTATGGGAAAAACTTCTGCTACTTGGACGTGATCTACAGTGGCCTGTATGGAAAGCTCTGAATCGGTTTCGCAACCAGTAAGGCTACTGCAGACAACCTGGCGAAATAGGGTTTCATAGACCTGTCGCTCCTGTTCGGAACATGAACCACACGCCTCCAATTGTACTTTTGGGGAAGTGATGAAAACCACCGACGCGGACGCTCCAATTGACGTGACCATCTAAGTAACAGAAACTTATCCGTGTTTCTCAAAATTTCCTTTGCGTTCCAGGGCCGCGATGACTCTTTCGAACAAATTTCGCAACCCTGGCAGACTGGCCCTAATTGGCCCCGTCGGCACACCTAATTGATCCAAAAATCTGAAGAGTTAACTACGGTTAGGTCTCGGTACCTAAATGGTACTAGGTACCTAGGTACCGGTAGGAAAAATGGTGTAGACAAATACCGTCAGCTTTGTCCAATCTATTCGGGGACGGAGTCGTAAAAAGATCTGCATTCCGGTCAGGGATAGCGCATCAAACTAACCCGAACACATTGGATCGACCCCTATAAAAGATGGGAACACGTCACGTGTCAAAGGAATCGTTCAGAAATAAACTGATCCATCGTCCTTCTGGGATATAGAGACATTGTAAGGGTTCAAAAAGAGTCTGTTTATAGGTGTGGCAGCTTTATGTGGGTCTGTAGATGAGACGGATGTTAAGAGGATTCCAATCGTGATCGAAGCGTTTTGGTTCCAGAGAGCGTCATTTTTTAAGCATTGCTTGGCCTTATGAATGGAGATGTGAGAATCCAAACCACACGGAAAAAAAGATAAGCTTCACGTGATACCAAGATAATAGTGTGATGGCTGCTTTTGTATTATACTTGAGGAACATATTTATTGGGACAAGCCAGCCACTCTTCTCAACCACTGCAACTTCTAGAAGCCAGAATCAAAAGCGTGCACCAGAATAATGCCGCGTAAATGAAGCCCGACGAGTCACGGAGAACCGATTCAAGTGTCGTTACGAAATTAATATTTCAGCAAATAACAGCGGAAGAGTAAGAAAAATATAATTTCCATTTCCCTCCTTCTTAAGCAGGAGACATAACAAAGCTAGGCCAATAGTTACCTACCAAAGAATAAAAAAACTTGGTTTTGTCAGTTGACAAAACATCACGGATTATAACTACCTTTTTGGTAACACTAACTATCCAGTTAGTTTGAAAATGAAAACAATATATCTAGTTTTAATTTCCGCGAATATTAGTGGGTTGCAGGTATGCACCTCCCTCCCGCCCGCTATATTATGCACATGCAAGATTACTGGGCAAATGCAAGGATTTTAAGCACATGCAGGAAGGCAATGCAAAACCCAACACCATTACCGACACGTGTTTCGCCTCTCCACGAGGCATCCTCAGGGGACGTGTTGACTCGCTGACCGTTGAGTTGCGACTGAGCATTTAGTACAAGGCACCCCCCTTTTATACACTGCCACCGTTGGTTATTTGTGTACAACTACCCACAAACATTCGCAGTAAAGGGGAAGAAACCAAATTCGTCTGGTCATTCAACAGTGCAAAATTATTATTATTACTATGTTTAAAAATCTCTAATTGTTCTAAAACACACAGCCGGAAACCCTTATCACAAATATGTAGTATATTAAAACTATTGTTGTCGCGCAAAGAATGGCCGGTATCAATTAGATGTTTCGCGAAATTCGATTTGTCCGAATGGCCATTTTTGTTGTTTTTTGTTTTTTTTTTTTTTTTTTTTTTTTTTTTTTTTTTTTTTTTTTTTTTTGGGAGGTGCATACCTGCAACCCACTAATATTCGCGGAAATTAAAACTAGATATATTGTTTTCATTTTCAAATTTAAAATGGATTTCCGCAAAGTAACGCCTGACTCAATCAATTTTATCCAGTTAGTGTTTATTATAGAATTTAATAAGTTTATGGGCGATACACTCTTGAGATCTACAACGGTAATCACACTGTTTTTTAAAGCGGTTACGCGCCACGCAATTCGGTACAAAACTTACCTAAGTCATCTTTATGCAGGCAATCTTCGCATAGGTAGGTTTTATAACGCAGTGTTCTTTGATGCGATCAAACTGTTGACGATGCAGGTATCAATAAATATATAATTTATTCTTGGTTTGCACATGGTATGTAACCTGTGCTTACGTGCCCCTGATTCTATTTTGATGCCTATCTCCGTCCGGTCATTGATTGTAAGGAATGCCGTTGGATAATTTTGGGTGAATTTATAGTCATCTCTTAAATTTCAGCTCATCTTCAATGTTTTAGCCACAGTTGAACCTAATTTAATTAGCCCTTAAAATGAACAGCTCCTCAAGGCACCTCTTCATAGAACAATTAGGAACCTACCTACCCTTTTAAATCCAGCGAACCAACCTAAAAATCTGATTTATCTTCCTGACATTATCAGTCCAATGTCCGCAAAACATTAAGCGTGAAATTTAAAATGTCCCGTTATAATTGAGTTAGAACAAAGGATAATCAAGAACAAAAAGTTTCGCTATAGAATGCTCAAGAAATAAGGACAAAGGGGATGACGGGTTGGTTTTGTCTTGATGGACGCGCGGAGGGCGACCATAATGAGTTTGTGACGGGTTAGCGAGCGATACGAAACCCGAAGGACGGTTTATGTGGTAAATCAAGTAGATAGGTAGCTATGTTTTGAACTAAAGATATACTTAACTATGTATATTCCGATTCCATACTACTACAATTTTTCCTAACAAAAAATATAACGAAGATAGATGGAAACAGAAAAAATGCTTGCGCCGCTAAACGTACCTAAGAATTATTACGTGATAAATTCTACATAATAAATGAAACGTAATAAATTCCAAGAACACAGGACTTCATTGGATTTGTAAAGGCTGACGCCCATTTTTTAAGATAAATCAGATTTTTGACGACACGGTTGGCGCAGTGGTTGAGCGTTCGGCTGCTGCGCTACGTGTCGCGAGTTCGATCCTCGCACGGAACAAATGTTTGTATGGCCTACAGATAATTGTTCCGGGTCTGGGTGTCTTGTGTATGTGAGTTTACATGATTGTTTGTGAACGCACCCACGATACAGGAGTAAATCCTAGTGTGGGGCAAAGTTTTTTTTTTTTTAAAAAACTTTGTTTGGTCGCACTGTAATGCGAAATTTCTCTTACGTTATATTCTAAGCGAGTCTCGACTCAACCTCGATTCAGCGTCTGTCGTTCCAATTGGCAGATAGCTTAATAGATACTTAGTTAAGGCGATACCCCGACCAAAACCTTGCGATAGTGCGTTTTTCTTCGCTATTCAGAGACTATTAACTCATTAGGTCATTAGTTATGAGAAATAATCTTCATGTAAAAGCTCATTATTAATGTTCGATGTCTTATCATCATATTCCACGTTCTAATTTGTTATATATAATGTTTTTATGTGTTATAAATACATTTAAAATCTACCTTTAAGAAATGACTAAAATTGTTGATTTTATGCATCTGTCGCTAAATGTAACGCTCTAATCATACGAGGATTACACTAATGGATAGATATTTAAAAATCTATATTCTACACGTTTTATTTCATTTCAAAAGATCCCTTTTTTTAATCAAAATATATCCAATAATTGTGTGAATTTTATGTGCGCAGGATGCGGGTGGCAAAGAGGGAACGAATGCTCAAGGTTATTTGGTCAGGGAAACGCCTAACAGAGACAGGCGATCTAGACGCCTACTGCAGGGGTTAGTTCAATATTACCTACTCAGAAATATGGTAAGTACCTGTAAGGATTTGGGAGATGCCTCTGCTAAGCAGTGAATCAGTGCAAAAAATGCTTGTGAACACGCTCACTGCCAGCATTCCAGTCCGTTTTAAAGTCGCTAGGAGTTATTTGCTAGCACGTACAGTTATTAATTTCACTCACTACGCTGTAACACTGAAACTCACACTAAAATAACACTCGTTCCTCCTTTTTAGGCATTCGTGTAACACGAAAAGGTCTAAAAAATATTATATACAACGGAACTACGAGGAGGCAGTAAGTAGTAAGTAGGCTTTTTCCGTAATCGAGCAGGTGTGAAAAAAAAGTTGGAAAAAGTAAGACGTTTATTTTGGCGAAATGAAGGTAGGTAACACAACTGATTGTTTATATTGAAATTAAGTGGCTGGTACTTCGATGCAGTTTTGTTCATTTATTCCATCTACAGTAGTATTATTGTGGTTGATAACTGCTTCTTTATGTTCATCCGCAGCTAGGATAGCTCGGAGGATACTATCACTGGGCAAATCTTCAAACTTTCTTGCGATTGACTTCATCAAATGTTTGAATTTCGTCGCATATTCATGTGTTATCCGTTCTCCTTTGTTGACACTGAGATGAAATGGAGCTTGAATGCATAAATCATTGCACTTCAAATCATTTCTTATCCTAAGCTGTATTGTACGATTAAAATAATTATTCAAAAAATGTTCTTGAGGGAGATTGTCGAGATCTGTGAAAGCACTTCTGGGAATAGCACGTCCCGTAAAGGGCGACACAATAAATTCTTCAAAGTTAAATTCGCTGTAGTACTTGAAGAATCCGCCAAGCAGTTGATGTAGATTCTCTGTATTCGTCGTATTGTATGGTAGTTCGTTGAAGCTCACGTCCCAATTTCTGAAAAAGACGCTTTCCGTATCTTTTTGTAATGTAACACGTAAATAGGAGGTGCCATGTTCTTTTGTTGCAAATAAAATAATAACAACAAGTACACTGTGTAACTCATTAGTGTCTCATTCTCCTGACCTGTCAGTCCGTGGATTTTAAACAAATATTTCAGAAAGCGAGCCAAATTCAGGTTTCTTTCATCTAATCTGAAGTAGTATCCCAAAAGCTTGCTGGTAGCCACCGCTTCTTCACCATTCGTGAATAAATGAAAAATCAGGTCCACTTTCTGCTGTGAGGGAATGTGGATGAACGAATAACGTGTGAATCTCGGCGTGTGTACGCCATTTAAATCTATATAGAGCGCAGGTTGTTTCTGAAACAACTGCCTGGTTTCCTCTATGAAGTATAATGCTGATGAATAATTAAAGTTTGGTATCAGAAGGGCGACGTCAAGATCGCTCGATGTTGACACCTGAGGTCAGCGAGCCGAAGGGGATCAGTTTGAAACCTGTGAACAATAACAATAACAATGCTATAACAACTTGGCGTTTAGACGAGTAAGCAGATACATGCGTAACATACATATATTACGCAGATAAAGTAGATGATGATGTAAAATCATGGAGTCATGTTCGAATTTTTAATTAATTAAGCCATTATTATTCAGGAGGTCAGGGCAAACTGAGTAGATGATAGCGGAGATCTTCGAGAATTTCTGAGATGAAGTTTAATTAAAACGAATGGAAGAAAGTTAATGCCTGTAAAATCTTTTTGATTAGGTAGGTACCTAGGTACTATACAAGGTGGTGTCTTTGATTAGGTACCTAGGTACTATACAAGGTGGTGTCTTTGATTAGGTACCTAGGTACTATACAAGGTGGTGTCTTTGATTAGGTACCTAGGTACTATACAAGGTGGTGTCTTTGATTAGGTACCTAGGTACTATACAAGGTGGTGTCTTTGATTAGGTACCTAGGTACTATACAAGGTGGTGTCTTTGATTAGGTACCTAGGTACTATACAAGGTGGTGTCTTTGATTAGGTACCTAGGTACTATACAAGGTGGTGTCTTTGATTAGGTACCTAGGTACTATACAAGGTGGTGTCTTTGATTAGGTACCTAGGTACTATACAAGGTGGTGTCTTTGATTAGGTACCTAGGTACTATACAAGGTGGTGTCTTTGATTAGGTACCAAGGTACTATACAAGGTGGTGTCTTTGATTAGGTACCTAGGTACTATACAAGGTGGTGTCTTTGATTAGGTACCTAGGTACTATACAAGGTGGTGTCTTTGATTAGGTACCTAGGTACTATACAAGGTGGTGTCTTTGCGGGTACCTTGCCATCGTTGGCTCAGCGTGACGCGCACGTCGTCCAGCACGCGGGTTATGAGGCGCGCGGGATCTTGTTCGACCACCACCTGTGTGCGGAGAATGTGCTTCAGCTGTTCGTCGAAGTCTCCCGCCAGACATAGTGGCGCGCTCAGAACCCCGCCGCCACAACACACCAAGATTCCTAAAAGACACAAATGACACAAATCACGGAAAAAAAACTTTTTCCAAAAAAAATACAATCTTTTTCATACAAAATAACTTTAATTTCGGAACTCGGTGTTTTTGGTTGCTTTTTCGTTTTTTGAACACTGACTTCCTAAGTTAAAGTTATTTTGTAGGTACCTATGAAGTCGGTTGTATTTTTTTGTAAAAAGTGTTTTTGTTTTTCACTTTTTAGTGTTACCTTTGGTGTAAACAATAAACAAACATGCGATTTCAGCAATCCCATAACGATTTGCTATCATTTATTGAAGAGTTCTGTTTCCTATGATCTGTTCTTCATCAGATCTTCACCAAACTAGAAAGGGACCACTTTCAAATACTAAGAAGTTCTTCCAAACCATCGTACACAGTTTGATTTTTTCATTTTACATCGACAAGAGCAGCGCCGCGCGCCGGCCCGAAGTAAATTTTAGAATGGAGCGAGATCCGATTATGGCGCCTCTCCCGTTTGCTCCTAATCATAAATACCTATACCAATTGTGAGTGTAAAGTAAGTATGGAACGCGAAGATCTCAACCATACTCTGGTGTGACCAATTGAAAATTAGGCGCAATACCGGGTACGGTCGACTAGGTCGATTTTTTTTTCATGTAACATGAAAAAAAAATCGACCTAGTCACTTTCAGTCCGCATTAAAAAGGTGGTAATTACCGTCTCGTTGTAGTGTAGCGGAAAAAAATATGTTTACTCATATAAACACGCGCACTCTATTCGCGTGCGTCTCGTTCTTCTTTTCGTTAAAAAAACATATAGACAATCGAAAAAAATTGAAATTTCCTTTATTTTTCTTTACTATTTAGGCGCCCCCTAGAATTTGGCGCCTGGAGCGACTGCTCCGTTCGCCGTATGGGCGGGCCGGCCCTGGACAAGAGGGAATGAGAACGTCGTCAATGAAAACTAAGCCACGCATTATTAGGGATAACTCAAATACTATTCGTCAGATCATACCTAATCAAATTTAAATAGACATGACAAGACCAGCTTTCGAATATAAAAAGAATCATCAAAATCGGTACACCCAATACAAAGTTATGAGGTAACAAACATTAAAAAAAAATACAGTCGAATTGAGAACCTCCTCCTTGTTTGGAGGTCGGTTGAAAAGAGTCTTGCAGAGGTCAGTCTGTATGGGTGACCATCTTAACATATCGAGACTCCTCTGTACCTCGGAAAGCACGTGAAGCTTTTGATCCCGGAAGTCATTTGAACATCTTTGACAGTCGTTACCGGTAGTCACCAAACAATTTGACGCAAGTCTTGCCAAGAGACATCGTGTTATCCAGTTACTGGGTTATGGAAGTCAGATAGGCAGCAGCTCCACGTTACATACTGCGTATATGTAGTTAAAATGAAAGCCGACACGAACACAGGATAAACGGTAGACAGTCGATGATGATATAAGTGGGAGCCTCGTGGCAGCGCCAAATAGTTTCATTCTGGCACTAATGTCTGATAGATATGGTCTAACGCTAGCCAGTAGGTAATTATAATAATAATAATATTCGGACAATAGGGTAGTTGACTAAAAAAATCTAATTAGTCCGTCTGATAGATTTCCAAAAAATATTGGACACGTACGTACGTACCAGAGCGTTGAAAACTCGTGTGACGTCACTACTCGCTACAATTTTTAGCGAGCCGTAGCGTCACAAGCCCCCACTCCTGATCTTTGATGCTTTGTATCTTCGTCAGTTTTTATAGATTTGATAAAGGAAAAAATACGTGTCCAATATTTTTCTATAGTCTAACTGACGGACTAAACATAATCATATATTTTTTACTCAGGAAACATCCCTATTATTTTCGGACAACAAAGATCCAGCGTGTTAGTAAACAATAATAAAACTTAATAGTTCAAATACAATAAAGAAAAACAAAATAATAGTAGGTATTGCGAAAAGGACATCACCAAATTAAAATTTAGCGATTGTCCTTCTCACAAAACTTTTAATAATCGGGGAGTCGATACTCTCCGCCCAAGTTCTTAGAATGCTGTTGCCACTCGCCCGCAACCTTGACACCAGCGACGCGGTTTTCTTGCGAATGACGGCGTGAAAGCCGTCAATTTGCGCAAACATATTAGAAGCGCTGCACCATCGTGGAAACTCAACAGCATCCTAAAAATATTATTATATTGTACGCGTAGGTAGGTCATCCAGCGTTCTTTTGGCGTCGTTGACCCAAAGATTCCATTCAAGTGTAAAAGCACTGGCAATAAGCTTTAAAAAGTGTTACTTGTACCAGATTGCTACACCGAGTGAATTTTTGGGCCAGCATAGGGCTAGTTAGACGGGACCCCATAAGGTCAGCGCCTGCTAGGGTTGCGGAATTTGTTCGAAAGAGTCACCGCGGCCCTGGAACGCAAAGGGCACAAGAAGCTCACGGGTGGGTTTTAGTCAGTAAGAGTCTGACACTCCCTTCCGCTCCGCCCAGAGCAGGAGAAGTCATTTGATGATTTCCCATTTAAAAAAAAGTATAGTGCTAGTAGGTTATATTGATGTGAATAATGATTATGTGGGGATAATTATAAGTCTTTAAAACCTCACCTAGTAAATAAAACACGTTTAATCCCACCATATTGTATTGGAAAACTGCCGAATATATGGGAGATGTAGAATAATAAGTAAGGAACTGGTATTAAAGACACGTTTTAATCAAAACATTGACCTTTATTATATGATATTTATTTATTACTAGCTGTGCCCGCCAATGAATTCGCGTGGATGTCGGAATGAAAAAAAAAAAGTGTCGCATTGATAAAAATATGTTCGTTTAGTAGATTCGTTCCTATAACTTGCATAACCGGAAATAAATCACTTCATCAAATATATATAACTCAAAAGTGACTGATTGATATGTGATCTATCAACGCACAGCCCAAACCACTGAACGGATCGGGCTGAAATTTGGCATGCAGGTAGATGTTATGGCGTAGGCATCCGCGAAGAAAGGATTTTGATTAATTCAATTTTCATACAAACTTTCATCAATGAATAGGGGATGAAAGTTTGTATGAAAATTGACAATTTTTAACCGATAGGGGATGAAAGTTTGTATGAAAATTGACAATTTTTAACCGATAGGGGATGAAAGTTTGTATGAAAATTGTCAATTTTTAACCGATCGGGCTGAGAGTTTCAAATTCGGGGGTAAAGTAACTATTCCACGCGGACGAAGTCGTGAGCAGAAGCTAGTTAGACTTTAGTCTGTCCCTATATATGCTTAGATCTTTAAAACTACGCAACGGATTTTGATGCAGTTTTTTTAATAGATAGAGTGATTCAAGAGGACGATTTATATGTATAATACATGCATAATATAGTAGAGTAGTAGAGATTTAATTTCGGAAGTCGGTGTTCCAGAACCGAAGAAACAATCAAAATCACCGATTTATTTAATATTTTTGTGTTTTTTTGTTTAGCGGTTGATCCACTTTACATGGACAATGAAAGAATGAGAACATCATCAATGTAGTCGAATCCACATATCATTAGGGATAGGTAACTCAAATAGGTACTAGTCGTCAGATCTCACTCAAATTTAAATGGGACCACACGACAAGCACCAGCTTTCGAATATAAAAAGAATTATCAAAATAAAAGTACCTACACCCACTAAAAAGTTATGAGGTAACAAAAACAAAAATAGAGTCGACTTGAGAACCTCCCTTTTTTGAAGTCGGTTAAAATATTTATAGAATAATTTAGCTTTAAGATAGTTAAATGATAAGTCCTCATCTCGACTTGTCTTTCTTTTGCTTTGTCCGACAGTGTCCACTATTGTTTACTTTTGAGAAAAACCTCAGCCTACATTGTGGAATGCAATAAAGAATTGAGTATTAAGTATTATAATAATAAAATATGTATAGAATAAAATTTTTACGCCGTGTTTTTTCGATCTCTAATTATAAAATTTCGATAACTATAACGCGTGACTATGCGTTTGACCATGGAATAGTTTAAAATGGTAATAAATAAATCACGTTGTTGGATATTATTTATGTAACCGAAACCGGATTACCTAGGTACTGGTGGCTTTACAGACGGAGCCATTTTGATAGCTCAGTGGCAGCAACTGACAAGTCGCAGTTAGCTGTTTATTGCTATTTTTTTTTAATTTTGATAAACTGCTCAGAAATAGCGACACAAAAGGTGAGTGTGTCTTTCGACTGTTACACTCGGTGGCGAAATCAGTCCTGAATTTCCACAACACTACTTGTTGTACCTAACTGAAAAATTGTACCATTTGTGTCAAGATTCTGGTTTCGCTAATTTCAATAGCAGCAATCGAACTAGGAATACTTGTTATTTATTTTCAAGAATGTATGTATAACATGTTGAAAAGTTTACATGAAGGATTCCAGCATATTCTGCAAACATTAATGGAAGGTACTAATTCATTAAAAATATTGTTGTTAAAGTACCTATGTACTTGTCGGCTTTCACAAAATTACAAATTAAGTAAAAAAGTAATGAACTAAGTTAAAACATACTGTAAAATGTCATTTACACTGGTCCTTTTTGGCAGTGTAGGTCCAGTACCTTCACTGCCAAAAAGGAACCGGCAACTGCTAAAAAAACTTTAAAAAAGTTGTTTGTTTCAACAACCCTAGTTGCTCGGTTTGCGGAGCGCCTAAAATAATTTTCTGTTGTTTGATTTTTACATCTAGAATAAAAATAGTCTGGTATGAATTCAAACAAACACATCTCACATTAGTTGGTCAAAAGTGCACAAATATGCTTGCATTCAACGTGTCGTATTTACTAGGTAAGCGTTCAAATACTTTTACTGTATTATTACCTACTAACTAGGGACATCCACTTAATCACTATTCACATCACAATAAGCGTCAGACAACACTTTTCTCGCACTTAAACACTGTCCTTATTTTTCTGCGTCTCATGAATTGTGTTATACCTACAAACAATGTTATGACCTTATATTATTTCTTTCTTTTTATAAAACATTGGACTACCACACTAGGAATTTGTCCTGCATTTTGGGTGAGTTTCATCAAACAGCCAGTCCCAAAACAGTGGCCAATATGTAAGGCCTACAGACAATTGTTTCGGTATCTGGGTCGTTGTCAAATTTTGCGCAGGTAAACTAGTCCCTCAACTGTATTATTTTATTATTAGTAATAATAACACAACCTCTTACAAATTTTACATTAAATTCAAAATACTTCGCATTAATAAACATTGATTACTAAAATAAAGACTCAGTTTTGTTTATTTTTTAAATTTTTAAGAGTAACATTGTGGTTATTTCTGGTAACAGAATGGTTTTCCTTCCAAACTCTGTATGTCCCTGGTCGCACTCTGTTATAATAAAGATCAAATTATTTCATTTTCTTCTATAAAAACCCACCTTAAATAAATTATTATCATAAACAGAGTATTTTTAACATTTAAAAAATAAGTCTTAAAAACTGTAAATATGAAAATGTACTATATTAATCATTTTTTTAAACTTCGTCCCGCGCATTGTGTGAAACTGTCTGGAATACTGTGTTACTGAGTTAATCGCAATTTAATATAGAAATGGCGCTGCTTAAAGTTTGTACTAGCTTGGACGGGATGTCTGCATTAATCGTGGTGGACCGGTACATCTGGAGGAGGAGTACAGGAGGCGTCAGTCGCCCGCGAGGCGTTGAACAGGCTGCGTGTTTTTATTGTGCATCCACTTTGTTACCTACCTATTACGTAAGTACATCAGCGTATTTTTTCATTATTTTAAGTTCAGTATGTTATCAAAGAGGTATATATTCTAAATATGAAAGAAATAGTGTACTTTTCGCTTTATTTTATGACTTGTGAGTTATGGAATGTATAATTTACTACTCTGTTACTATGCAACTCTGTTACCAGCGCGTGGAGTTGAATATGCCAATTAATTTTTTCTTAAATGTTATGTATCAAAACGTTTTTTTTTTTAAATAAACGATTTTTCATAAGTAATTTATATGCATGGTTAGTATAAATAAAACGAGTACGTATATTTTAATAAACATAAAATCATTGTTACAGGATACTGTTTCTTTGCGATTTCGAGATGCCTCTGACGCCTGCTGAGAAGGAGGTTTTGGAGGCTTCTGTCCGATATTAGGAACATTTGTCAAAAAGGAGCAAAAGGCTTTTATAACATTGTCTACAGCTCAGACTCCGATGATGACAATGCCCCTCTTATATCATTAAAAGAAAAACCAACTCACTCACCAAGTCTTCTGGCAGAACAACCAACCAACATCAAAGCAAACTGACGATGCTTTGATCGAGAAGGAAAATATTCATGTTAGTAAAATAAAACAAGGTATTTGTGTCTTGGTTAAAATTTCCAGCTTAAAACAGGACTACGTATATCTTGGAAAGGCCGTATCGAACGTAGAAAAAGATGGTGAGGTTAAAATTATGTTTTTAAGTCAATCGATCATACTGCAACAAAATTTAAATTAGTTGAGCCTGATTTAGCTTATGTGCCTTTTGATAATTTACTTGCTATTGTTCCAGAACCTAAAATAGTATGTAAAGGTAAAAGAATATACTACCATTTTGATACTGCTTTAGACATATTTGAGAAATAAGCAACTTTTACTTTCCAGTTACTCTTTCAAGAATATTTGCTTTTTTTTCATAAAGTTAATTGTAGATTGGTAAATACCAGTCATAAAGTTTATTGTTATTAATATTGATGCTATTTTTTTTTTGTTATTAAGATCTCAAACTCAACCGAGTGCAATTTAGTCAAGTAAGATACAAAAAAAGAACAACTATGTTACCGTGCTACAACTCTGTTACTTTTATGTCCCAAATATTAAAGGACATACTTTAGATTTTTATGAAAAGCTATTTAATATAATTTGGTAATATAAACATACGTTAATTTGTTAGATATTTATACGTTCATATGTTATAGTTAGCAGTTACTATATGAATATTTAGAGTAATTAGGTAAAATTTAATGTCTACTAAAATTCTAGAAGTAACAGAGTTGTTTGGAATTTAAATAAATTATTATTAAACTTAGAAAAACGGTTGTGATTCTGCGTGTGATTATAAGATAAAAGACTGTAATTAACATTAATGGCAAAATATTGGGCATTGATTTGTTTAATTTTATAATAAAAATTAAAAAGTTATGATAACAGAGTTGTATTTTTTTTATACCCTAACTCGAAAAATCTGGAATAAATCATAAATCACTGGTGAAACATCGCGGCCGACTGTAACACACAAAGTTCATTGGTTTTAACAGGCATTGATACGAAGAAAAGTCATATTTAAGTATTTTTATTTTTTTTCAAGTTTATAATTTTAAGCCACGGTTACCTGCACAAAATTTGACAATGACCCATCTATGTATGTATGTCCCGTGCGGGAATCGAACACGCGACGCGTAGCGCACGCTCAACCACTGCGCCAACTGTGCCGCATGTATATTAAATTGAAACTAAAAATGCCAATGCATCTTTAGATAAGTATTTTCCAGTCCAGGCCGCTCGTCTATGGAATGAATTGCCAGCATCAATTAAACGCGTGTGTGTTTTTAAAATACTTTTTCCGGAACATTAGGTACATCTCAGTGTTATTCCTTTCTCATTGCAATTTTAATCATTATTTTGTTGCATAATATTTTTGTTGTATATTTATTATGTATGTGTCTATGTATCTATTTTAGTATATTGTATTGATTTATTTCTTTTCATTGTTTTGTTTCTATGTTAACTTTGTACTTGCACCAAGTGGAACCCCATTTGGTATCCAGGCTGTTTCTATCCATTCCAAGTGGCCAGGAAGAGATCACGGAATGCGATAAGGCCGTCAATCGTATGTTTTTTTTTTAAGGTTTAAAAAATTATTATTTAAAAAAATGTTCTTGAGGGAGTTTGTCGTTGTCGACATCTGTGTCTGACAACCTGGGAGACTTATAGACACATATACATAGAATAGACACATATAGAATAGACACATATAGAATATACACATATAGCATAGACACATATAGAGTAGGTTACTTCTAGGCAAGCGTTCCAATCAGATATTAGAAAATTAAATATAACTCGACTTGTGACTTTGCTTTCGACCCTGATGCATGGAATAATTTTGAATGGTGATAAAAAATCACGTTGTAGGTATATTAGCAGTAGAACCGAGCCGAAACCGGCTATAACTTTATAATGATTTAAAAAATATGTCAATTAGGTATTCCACAGACGAAGCTACAATAGTGTCCGGGTTGCAGCAACTGAAAAAGCTACATAATTTTGACGATTTTAATATTATTTTGAGATACTGTACTGACATAGTTATTAAAATTGCTAGTTTCACAACTAACAACAACAACTCAAAAAAAAAATATCTATTTTGTTAAGTTTCCATTCCAATAGCAGCACCCGTAGCAATAACTTGTATCTAAGTATTTATTAGAATACTTACAAGAACCATATATAACCAAATTCACTCAAAGGAATGCGTCAAATTCTAACAGGTTACTGATGTACAAATATAAGTTGGTTAAAGGAAGGTATTTTAAAAAATATACCTGACCCAAAGGCTTTCACAAACTTACAAATGAAGTAAAGATAAATAAAAAATGAATTAGGTTTCGAAGTAGCTTTATAGTACTGACCCACCCCAGCCCAGCTTTATAGTACTGACCATAGAAATATAAAATACAGGAGAAGTGGCAAGGGGGCGTGTCGGTGTCCTCGCGACATGCTCTGGGCGAGCATGTCTTACGCAATGGTCGAATCCGCGAACTAGTGCGCTTACGACCGTGAGCGTGATAAGATATAAGAATGCCGTGTTGTTCAGTGTTTTCTTGTAAAAACCGAAGCATAAACCAAAACTTTGTTAATTATGGAATCACTTACCATATCAAAATACAAGTATTTTACTATATTTGTCTTTAAAACCATGAAAAACAACAAATCGTAAAATATTTCTTGCTTATACTATGTTATTTTTGTTTTCAAATGTCACAGCGACAATAACATATTACAATGAATACACTGCTCCTTAACCACTACCTAAGTTTGTCGCTAAGTGACTGGATGAGCAATGTAAAAATCACAAAACGATACTTTAGCAAGCCGATGTATCGCATAGTACGGCCGCTGCTTCTTGCCGCGAGTTAGTGATGTAATTGTGCAGATACACTGTCGACAACAATGTCGATTGTTGAATTAAATATTACAAAAGTGTACCAAACTTTCTTAGATTGCAATAAATTTTTGGTAAATAATCGTTCAAGTGTTTTTGGCTTTGAATTATCGTATGTATGCCTTATCCTCGTGCTACTTCCTTACTTTTTATGGTAATTGTATTTTACTTTCGATAAAGTTTCGAATGCATTATAGTAATCGGCATGTTTAAGATAATATATTAGTGACCTTTGCTTAAAATAGTCAACATATTCATGCTATTTATTTGTTATACATGGGCAGCATGGCGTGTGTAATAAATGCCAGAATCGATAAGTCAATCACTAGCGTATATGTAAAATAAATTGCTTTTGCACAGCACAACGATACCCAGCGTTGTTTTTGTGTGAGTAAGTTGCAGGGTGTACTGTAAATATACGCTGTGTTTATTAGGATAAGGTTTCTATTTGATTGTGTAGTACAGTCCGATTTCAAAAATGCGGGTGTGTGCGCGACTGCGTATCTATTGCTTTTACTGAACTGCATTCGTAGTAGTTGCCGGGTGGTAGGGCAAAACAGGAGACACAGGTTCCGATACATTTTCGGCTACAGGGCATATCTCCTTGTTTATTATATCTATGGTACTGACCCACCCCAGCCCAGCTTTGTAGTACTGACCCATCCCAGCCCAGCTTTGTAGTACTGACCCATCCCAGCCCAGCTTTGTAATACTGACCCATCCCAGCCTATTTATCGAGGAAGGCTATAGGCTATAGCTACATATTGTTTATTAACTGACCCGCGTAACTTTCTCTGCGTCACATTTTTAATAAATGCTCTACTCTTATTGGTCGTAGCGTGACGTTGTATACTCGTAGCCTATAGCTAACGTCGATAACTGGCCTATCCAACAATAAAATATTTTTTCAGTTCGAGCCAGCAGTTCCTGAGATTTGCAGGTTCAACCAAACAAACTCTTCTTTTCGTATATGATAGCTACATTCATGAGGAAGGATTGTACGAGAATGGGAAGAAACGTATATGGGCGTACGATAGGCAAAAGCTAGTAGAAATATATTCTTTTGATTTCCCATTACGCTTCAGTTTCTGAGTCCAATTTTTTTTTGGATGGGAAGTCATCAAATGACCCCTCCCGCCCTGGGCGGAGCGGTAGGGAGTGTCAGACTCTTACTGACTAAAACCCACCCGTGATCCTTCTTGTGCCCTTTGCGTTCCAGGGCCGCGGTGACTCTTTCGAACAAATTCCGCAACCGTAGTTTCTGAGCCCTCAGGATCCACAAGTTTTCAAAGCTAGTTGCCGGTGACTAAAACCTGGCCGCTTGGTTATTCCTGTGCAAGTACTCGCCGTTAGCCAGACGGGAACAACCAGAGATAATATGTTATTTATTTTATTTTTAGAAACCCAAAAATAAATTGTACAATAATATCTGTAAAATAAATTGTTTTTGCACAACAAAACGCTAGCGATCGATGTTTTTGTGTGTGTAAGTTGTACGGTGCATGGTAAATAAACGCTATGTTTGAGGGGATAAGGTTTATAATTGACTGTGTAGTAGTTGCCGTGTGGTAGGGGCAAACTAGAGACACAGGTTTCCGATGTATTTTCGTCTATTGGGCATCTTTTCTTTATAAGCCCTTGCTGGAGGCTTTAATATTTATATTAAGGCCGCCACTGGCAAGTCCGGTTAATTAAGCAGTCGGCAACCTTCTAGGTTCTACTGCGAGAGCCTGCTCATAAAAAAACACATTTTCTTAATATTATATCAATGGGAGCGCCCAATAACATCGTCCCAGTGTTTCATTTTTAGTGTTAACTGTAATAATAGTTAATAAGTAACTAATAGACGTCTACTATAGGTGTGGCAGCAGTGCACAAATATGTTTGGATTCAATGCATTTCATTTAGTAGGTCAGGATTTTTAAAACTTATATTATTATTATCTATTAACCAGCACGCATATCATTATTATTCACATCATGACACCAACGTCAGACAATGTTAACTTAACTACTTTTTTGCGTTGTCGTGAACGATGTTATGACCTCACGTAATGTAGGGTAAAGTTGCTTATATCTTGACTATTAATTATTTTATAAAGTAATTAACATTCAGTATTTATTTTAAGCGTTCTTAAATTTTCATTTATTGAGCTATCAGTCAGCTTTCATTAAAATGCAAAAAACTTTTTCAAAATTATTTTTATAGTACAATTAAAGCGGTTTCCTAATTCGTACCTCCTATCGCGTATCACGTTTTATTACTTTTTAACCGACATCTAAAAAAGGAGGAGGTTCTCAATTCGGATGTTTGTATGTTTTTTTATTTTTATTTTTTTATTGTTTGTTCGCGCATAACTCCGTCGCTTGCCAACCGATTTGAAAAAATCTTTTTTTGTTGGAAAGGGTATACTTCCCAAATGGTCCCATGAAAATTTTATCGAAATCGAACAAGCGATTTTTTTGTTAATTTCAATAAATGATAGCAAATCGGTCGGGATAGCTGAAATCGCATGTCTGTTTATTGTTTACACCAATTTATACCACGTACGCTGTGATGGGTATGTTTAGCTGGGAGTGAACCACTAAAAAGTGAAAAATAAAAAAGCTTTTTACAAAAAATAAAACCGACTTCTAAAAAAAAAGTTAAAGCTAAAGTTATTTTATACTTTTTGGTTTGTTTGTTTAGAAGTCGGTTTTATTTTTTGTAAAAAAAAATATTATGTAAGGTTAACCAAAGCCTTGACAGGTACAACTTAAGAAACGCTATCTAAACATTCAATTTAAAATTATTCGTTTAATTATTATTTTCTGTAACGTCATCCGGAGGGCTGGCTACTCGTTTTTGCTTAAGAAACGCGAACATTTTATTTTTACACTATTTAATTTTAGTCTAATCGACAGGGAATCAGATATTGCTGGACTATAATTTAAACGGTGGTACAACATGAGCAACCTTACCCGACCTATGGTACTCGTAGATCCAAAGTTATTGAGCATACAGCTCAAGAGTGGAACGTTCTACAGGAGCCTGTGTTTCCTGATAGTTAGTTACAATCTGGAGGAGCTCGTGGCAAGAATAACAGCCGCACAGGTCGATTTTCAAGGCTAAGCAACGCTTGCCAAGGTTGGTCTGTGGATGGATGACCATCTTAACATACCGAGTTTCCTCCGTGCCTCGGAAAGCACGTTAAGCCGTTGGTCCCGGCTGTCATTTGTAGATCTTTAGCAGTCGTTACGGATTGTCAGTCTTGCCAAGAAGTACCGCGTTCCCCAGTTAATGGGTTGTCAAGGTATGGTAGGCAGCCGCTCCACGTTAAATACTTCAGCTGAATCAGGTATGACTGGATGCCGACCCCAATATAGTTGGGAAAAGGCTAGGCAGATAGATAGATAGTTACAATCTGGGTGTCTTTAAGTCAAGAGTAAACAGGTAACTTCTAGGCTAGCGTGCTCCATCGTTGACACATTATCGCTATCCATCAGGTGAGATTGTGGTCAAACTCGAGCCTATCAGTCATTAAAAAAAACCTTCTTTGTTGTAGTGTTGGTGTGTTGTGGGGGCGGAGCGCTGAGCGCGCCGCTATGTCTGGCGGGAGACTTCAACGCGCAGCTGCAACATATTCTGCGCACACGGGTGGTTCCGGCGCAAGATTCCGCGCACCTCATACCTCGTGTGCTGGACGACGTGCGCGCCACGCTCAACAAACGATGGCAAGGTACCTTGCAATGTCTGAATCTTATCTAGAATGTTGTCTCAAATATTTTTGTTGCTAGCGCGAATTGTCACATTTTTCGGTAAAGACCTTCCTTCCATTCGTTCCAGTTCTCTCGCAATTGAGTTTCATCTCGCCAATTCTCAATGATAACGCCATAATCTACTCATTTTGCCGTGACTACGTGTAACTTCTCCCCTTAAGCTAGCTTAATTATCTCATTTTTTAAATTACCTGCCTTTGGGTAGGTACCTCTTCATCTGTGTAACGCTGGGACGAGATTTTTGATCCATAGTTTAGACAATCAATGGTTAAAATAGCAGTCCGTTAGATAGATTCCCAAAAAAATATAGGGCACGTATTTTATCTTTTTCACATAATTAAAAAACGAAGACGATACAGTGCGTTGAATACTCGCTACAATTATTTACCCACGACGTGACGTCACAAGCTCCTAATCTTTGATGCTTTTTATCTTCCGTAATTTTTTATAGATTTAACAAAGCAAAAAACATGTGTGCAATAGTTCTTTGAAATCTATCTGAAGGACTAATTATTCAATAAATAATTAAATTGGTTGACCACTGGTCAAGCTAAATATTGATTGAACGAGGCACATGTACGAAATTTAGGTGCCCATCATTTTTAAACAATGGTTAACAGCACTCGCCCTTAGCTGTTACTCATATACCCGTTAACTTGTCTAAACGGCAAGTTATAACATACTAGCAGCGTCCCGCGGTTTTACCCACGTTTTTCCCGTTCGCGTGGGTATATGGGAACAAAATATAGCCTATGTTACTCAGGGTGAATGTAGCTTTCTAATGGTGAAATAATTTGGCAAACGACGGAGTTCGGATTTTTGTATTTTTTTTTAATGTTTGTTCGCGCATAGAACAAACATTAAAAAAAAATACAAAAATCCGAATTGAGAACCTCCTCCTTTTTTAGAAGTCGGTTAAAAATACAAATCTTTCCTCTTTTTAATATTAGTATAGAGGTATAGAAGTATAGATTATAATTGTTGCTGTTCACAGGTTTCAAACTGATTCCCTTCGGATCATTGACCTCAGGATTAGGCACAACATCTAGTGACCTCGACATCAGCGTGCGCCTACCAAACTTTAATTATTCATCATCATCTTACGTCTTAGAAGAAACCAGGCAATTGTTCCAGAAACAACCAGAACTCTATACATATTTAAATAGCTTGCAAACGCCAAAACTCGCACGTTATACGTTCATCCATATTCCCACACAGCATAAAGTTGACCTGATATTTCATTTATTCATGTATGGTGAGGAGGCGGAAGCAACCAGTAATCTTTTGGGATACTACTTCAACTTAGATGAAAGGAACTTGACTTTGGTACGCTTTCTGAAATACTTGTTCAACATCCACGGACTGGTGGGTCTGCGTCAGGCACTAGTAAACTATACGTTGTACATGTTAGTAATATTTTATTTGCAACAAAAGAACATGGCGCCTCCTGTTTATGTGCTACAAAAAGATTCGAAAAGCGTTTTTGTCGATGATTGGGACGTGAATTTCAACAAGCTGCCATATAATACGACGAACACAGAGAATCTACATCAGCTGATTGGCGGGTTCTTCAAGTACTACAGCGAATTTAACTTTGATGAATTTATCGTATCACCCTTTACTGGACGTCCAATTCCGAGAAGCGCTTTCACAGATGTCGAAAATCTCCCTCAAGAACATTTTTTGAATGATTATTTTAATCATACAATACAGCTTCGGATAAGAAATGGTTTGAAATGCAATGATTTATGCATTCAAGCTGTATTCGCTCTTGATGTTAATAATGGAGAAGTGGTCTCACATGAATACGCGACGAAATTCAAACATTTTATGAAGTCACTCGCAAAAATGTTCGAAGATTTGTCCAGTGATAGTATCCTCCGAGCTATCCTAGCTGTGGATAAGTTTAAGGAAAGCATCAACCATAATAATGCTACTGTGGATGGAATACGAGAACAAGACTGCATCGAAGTATCAGAGACTTAGTTTAATATTATCTCTCAATATCACTCAGTTCTTATGTAAATAAACCATATATTATTAGTGAACCGCCCCGGCTTCGCACGGGTGCAATGTAGATACTAATATTTTCTCTACTATAATATGTATGTATTAAAACTTCCTCTTGAAGAACTATCTATTAAAAAAAACCGCTCAAAAACGTTGCGTAGTTTTAAAAATCTAAGCTTTGCTTCCCGCTTGCTTTGTTTTGTACTATGTATTGATTTTTATTGTACATTTTTGGGGTTTTTCTATTTAATTGTAACATTCATTTGCCCCGCTGTGCTGAAAAACGGTGATCATAGACGTAGAATAAACTCTGACATGTTAAAATGGGATTCTGCCGCAGTTTGTGGACAGATACCGCTGGTCAAGTCTCGACAAGGTAGGTTGTTGACGGCGCCGCTGAGCTTGGAATAAGAAAAAACGTTGCATTTGCAGTTTTATTTTACTAATCATAAAAGGTAAGCGATAAACTAGCACGATTTCATTCCCTATAACATCCCAATGGATGATACCTTCAGTAATTCAATCTGCCACACCGTCAACGCCTTGAACTCAAGCCGCCTCATTCAATTTACTTCAAGCTCGTCACGTCTGCAGCAGCTCACATTAGACCCCACAGAGCATGGAGATTGCTTAGTGGACACTACCAAAGACGGAAACGTCAAAACTGCACAAACCAAATTTATCTGTGGGTGTCACTGTTTCTCAAAGTAGATGATGGAATAGGGATGATTTATGGATAAAAGTAACAATTCTATTTTGTCTGTCAGTTAGAATTATCAAAAAATATTGGATAAAAACGAGAAATATACAACTGATCACTCAAGCCAAATCAACACATCAACACACTGTAGTTATCGTCTTTGTTTTATTTGCACATTGATTATAGAAAAAAAATTGTTGCCAATATTTTGTGAAAATCGATGTAATTCCGTGCTCTGTGCCAGAACCGCTCGTCATCCACTAAAGCGCAGTTTTTGTGATTAATGACGTCAGATAAGATTGGCCGTAGCAGAAGATGCGGCCTTCACCCGCCTATTGTCGTATGATCCTTTTATTCACGAAGAAAGGACACATTAGGGAGTCCTAACTGAATCCGTCGTAATATCTATGGTCGTTATGTTAGTGAGTGCGCAATTTGTTTGGAGACCGGAGTTGTTTGGCTCATTTTCTTTTAGGAAGACACGGCACACACCCGCTTCGTTCATTTTAAAGCATTTAGCATTCAGGGTATTTCATACTAAAAGGGCCCCGAGTCTGCTATTACAATAGTGTCAGAATGGTCTATCATTGGTTTCATAATGGTCGATTGTGACAAGTTTGGTAATCTACTAATAAAATAGCGTCACTATGACTTTCCAGTGGTCAACCACTGACACTCCATTGAAAGAAATGGCATAGCATGGTAATCTCGTACATAATGACAAATGAATTACAGACGTATGCGGTAGTCTGCTAAAATTTTGACAGTTCCTTTAATCAGTGACCTACCATTATAACGTCATTGTGCAGTCATTGCTTTTAATAGCTCGGTTATCAAAAAGTATTACGAGACCATTGATCGACCAGTGATCGACCATTATGAATTTAGCAGATTACGAACTTTTAGCAAAATGACAATGGAATCGTGTTGGAATGACAAATTTATAAAAATAGCAGACTTAGGCCCCTGGCCAGTCCATTTTATTGAAAATCAATGGACCGATTATTATTTGACATTCCCAAGATATCTAGGTGTAAAACTTTTTGCAAATGAATTTAAAGAAACAGAGAGAGCAATTTCAAGTTTTAAATAGAAACTGTGAAATATATTCTCTGGAAATATCTCTCTTTTTCAAATAAAGATCCTGTAAGCAAGATCATCGATCAATCAGGACTTTATCTACCTACGTCAATTCCACAATAGTAACACATCAATTTAGCTCATAGTCGTATACTCGTATCCAAGAAAAGTATCACTATAATTAATCCTGCCTTACAACAAACCAATGATAAATAACCTCTCAGAATACTATCTCATACGTTTTCCCTAACAAAGTTCTCGTAACAACTCATGTAGAGACAAGACGCCTTCAGGAATTAATATCGCCGCTAATGTTCAGGCGGTGGGACGAAGATAATATGCCACGTTTTCATACGATGGTTCACTTTGCATATTTAACGGTTTTTGACGGTCAGGGATTAAGGGTGCTTTGGAACGTGCAACCAGTTACATATCTATACTAATATTATAAAGCTGAAGAGTTTGTTTGTTTGTTTGAACGCGCTAATCTCAGGAACTACTGGTTCGAATTGAAAAATTCTTTTTGGGTTGAATAGACCATTTATCGAGGAAGGCTTTAGGCTATATATCATCACGCTTAAGCCAATAGGAGCGGAACAGCGATAAAGAATGTTTTAAAATCGGGGATTCCACGGGGACGAAGTCGCGGGCAGCAGCTAGTTTTAGATAGAATGGTAAATAAAAAATGGTTGATCTTCAAGGTTGCAGAGGTTAGTCTGTGGATGATGACTATCTCAACATACCGGGACTAAGCACGCTAAGGTTTGGGTTCCAGCTTTGTTAGATCTTTGGCAGTAGTTACAGATTTTCAGAAGCCAGAAAATCTGACACAGTCAATCTAAAAGTGGGGGTCAGGTAGGCAGCCGCTTCACGAAAACTGAAGCTTGGGAAGCTTCTTTTCTTAATCTTAAAAAGGTGGCTGTGCAGAATGGTTTTCAATGGAGGAGGACCGGATGTCGGGTCGTGTTTATTCGAGTGCATCCAGCAGTGGTTTGCGATAGACTGGGTTTGTTATATGGAACCATAAGTGGTACTAAGTTAAGAAGCTTTTTGCTAAATAATAACAACCGCACGGGTCAATTTTCCTAGTTAGACAAAACTTGCCGAAGTCGCTCCGTGGATACCTAGTTAAGAGCAGGTTCCGAAGTGATCTTTCGGAGGTAACGGGGTCTTTGTGCTGATGGTTTAATTTCACCGGGGTGGTTCCCATACCCGCTCCAGGCGCCTTTTGAAGGTTTCCTCCCGAAAAAAAGGCATATAGAATAAGGTGGTAATACGTTTCGAACATTACCATAGACATAGCTTGATACTTGTTAATGGCCAGTAGGCCTAAATTACAAACTCATTCCCATTTCAAACCTCTTCAGCATACCTACCCAATAAACTCCAAAACCACTAAAACACATCAGTTACATAGTTCTAGTTTTTCGTTAACCATTGAACCCAAAAGTTTTCAAACTGTTTTCAGCAAATTGACTCTGCTTTCAACTTTGATACGTATATACGAGGAAAAGAAGCCTTGTTTCAAGTTAATCATGGACTCATAGTATAGTGAAAAGTCATCAGTGTTCCACTCATCAAATGACATCTTAACTCACGATTCATGTATATAATAACAATCGTTTCCGAGTTGATTGGTCGCCGTATGTTAACAGACAGGATTAACACAATAAAGTTGCTACTTTATATGACAGTTAGAAACTTAATTTCAACCTTAGTGAAGTCTTAATAGTGGCAAACAAATAACACAATATATAACAGCCGCAGATGGGTAACCTCGAAAAGCACACAGCTTTGCCTTGATAGTCAAAAGTCAGATAAATCTCACACAAACTATGCCAAGGAGCATTGTATGACGCATTCACTGGGGTTTGGAAGTCGAAGAGGCAAATGCTCCATTGAAAACAACATGTACCTATCGAAATCCTAAATTAAGCTCCGCTTGTCGAGGTCTGAAGTTGTAGACGGGTGACCTCGGAAAGCACGTTAAACCGTTGGTCTCATGTCATTCGAACAGCTTTGCTTTGGTAGTCAAAAGTCAGATAAATCTCACACCAACTATGCCAAAGGGCATTGTATTACCTATTCACTGGGGTTTGGAAGTCGAAGAGGCAGTTGGCTCCACTGAAAATAGGTACATTGCCCCTAGAGTTGTGGTGATGTCCCAGGGTACCTGGACATCGCTGAAGGAGGAGGAAGCTTGGAGGTGGGCAATGAAAGAGCCCAAAAGTGACCCATCGCATGTTTAAACAAGCTGTACGGGAAGTAACAGAAACACATTAGGATTTTTCTTGAAATATTTATTGTTTGTACGCTTGAAATCAATTATGTAAAAATATTGTATCTTATAGACATATTTTTTTCATAATAAATAAATATCAATCATACCATATTACTCAATTAGACAGGATTATTAATGTTAAACCTTATTTCTTAAAAGTAAAATACATTTTTAAAAGGAACTTTTATTAATTAAACAATAAAATCATTTTAAATACAATTAACTTATCTTACAATACAAAACAAGCACAAAATACTGCGAAAAAGATACAACCTAATTAGCGAAATATCTTTTACCCTTTCAATGCTAAGATTTTCTTAACCTAGAAAACTTAGTTTTTTCACTCGAATAATTATTTTTCTGTTGCTTGTTTCAAATCTGTCTTAATTAGGACATCGCTGAACGGAATAAGGGTCGGCGTCCATTGAGGCGTAACATGATTGATTGACTCACAAAATAATAAGGTTTCAGAGAAAAGGGGCATTAATGAATGAAGGCTAATGGGAACAGGTTTATAGATTTTATTCTCGAGTTAATCGAAAGTAAATTTCTAAGCAGAAACTGACGTTATTAGTCAATGTATTAATTAATCATGGAATGATCATACTGGGATCATTTTTAAATGACGTTCGTCAGGCAAGCGCATTTTGTACATTTGTGAAAACGTTTCTGGAAATTGTATATTAAGAAACATGTTTTTTTTTTTAATTAATACGTAGGATTAAATAATTAATATTTTAGGGTAGTTATATGAAAACCACGGTAAAAGTTGAAAACTGGGTGCAATTCTTTATATAGGCGGAGTCAAGAGCGATTTCAAAACTACAGCGGGCCTACCATGACGTCTTAAAACGTGAGTCTTCCGAGCGAGAAAAAGGGACGGAGCTATATAGGGTGTATAACTCTATCCCTCTTTCTCGCTCGGAAGACTCGCGTATTAACACCTCATGGTACGCCCGCTGGAAGCTTTGAAGATTTCTGACTTTCTTATTCAAAATAATCTTTGAAATATGTAGCAACTAAAGGCTAATCGTATTTAATAAAAATCTAAGCTTCTAATTACAGTTGAAATATCATCTTGGCGACCATCTATTGGAAAGCCTTGCCAAATGTGACGAAGTTAGTGATGTTTTTGACAAATTGCGTCTGCAATGCGAACGCGGGTGGGTGTTCATTAAAATACGGGAGTTGCCCATCAGTTAAACAGATTTATAAATAAAGTTTTGCTGGGACTATTTTTCAATAGTTAGGTAACTATTAGGTACCTACCTGAAGAATAAAAACGCTAACAAGACACTTATTTTATGTCAAAGCACAATAATAAGACAAGGTACAAAATAGAAATCCAAGATGGCGCCTAAAATTTCGTTGTAACTGCGCATTTTCCATGACGCCAGTAATAATCAAAATCATAATATTTTGATTTTAACCCCATATTCATTACTATCCGCTTCACGTTAAATACGTGGTATTTAGCTGAATCCCGTTTTAACTGGGAGCCGATCCCAATATAGTTGGGAAAAGGCTAGGCAGATCATGATTCGTTATTACCGACGGCATCCGCAAGTTACTCGCGCTAAACAATTCAGATTTCGTTCTATGAATTGTTTGTTTTACTTTGATAAAATAATACATATTATGTTATTTCATTATTACTACTTCCTCAACAGACTAACGTAAAGCTAACTTAAGCCTATAATATCACAATGAACTCAAGCGGCGTCCTGCAGTACAAAGTAGTACGGCGGCTGTAGCCTGTTGACGCCCGTGGTCGCCATAGTGGGCAGCGGCCCGTGCCACTCCACCCGGTACTTGTCCAACACTCTGGTGGTCAGCGAAGCCAGCATTTTACCGACCACGCCAGCACCTGAAATTAAATGAAAATGGTTTACTTTAAGTTATTTTGGCAACAAGCCTATCCCTCTTCCATATGGAGCCCCTTCGCATGATATGCCCCACCTACTTTTCTATCCTGCGTGCCCAAAAAACTTGGGGATTTAATTCAGTAGGTACCGCATTTTCAGCAGCGATCACGTCTACCAGGCAAAAAAGCAGTAATTCAATAAAATTGTTGTCAACATTTTTTGTGACCAGTGAAAATCGTATACGATTTGACCGTTGGGATTCCGTCACAGAGTAACTAGGGAAGCGAAATGAGTGAAAACTTCGTCATGATTAACATTGAGCCGAAGCACGTCATAATAAGCATTGTATATTATTAGAGTCCTCCAGGAAGCAGTGGTGGCCGAATGGTAACGGCCCGGACATACGAATTATTGGTTGCGCATTCAAACCCAGCCAGGCGCATTACTTTATGTAATTAATTTCATCACCACTGATCTAAAAACGAAGGAAAACATCGTGAGGAAACCGGCATGTCCTGGAACGAAAACTTCGAAGACATGTGACATTCACCAACCCGCACTGGGCCCGCGTGGTAAATTACGGCCCATTCCCTCTCGTAGAGAGGAGGCCTGTGTCCCAGCAGTGGGAACATTATGCTTATGCTATTAAATACCTGGACAAGCTTCTCCAAAAGGCAGGGAAGCTAAAGGATGGGCCCTCGAAGCTTTCAGGGGCTCCCAACCTTCGTTGCACCACCGCTCAGGCACGAAGGCTTCTGCGCGACCCCACTGCTTCTCCGACTTGCTGGTGACGCCGTGTGCTAGAACTATGTCGACCTGGTGAAGAAATTGGAGTTATTGTGAAGTGATAAAGATTTATGGGGAACTAGTTTTTGCCCGCGACTTCATACGCGCATAGACCGTTCCCGTAGGAATTTCGGGAAATACTCTCTTGGGTTATTGAGTGACTGAAATTCAACGCCCATCCGAGATTAATGGTCGTAGAAAGCTGAAATTATCATGTAGGTTTCCTGAGGAGTGAAAGGGTGCATAAGAGAGGATCTCCCAAAATTCCTACGGGAACGGAAAAAAAACGGGAAACTTGGAGGTAGTCTAGTATAAATGAACATTCCGGACTACGCATTTTACTCGAGCAAGTATCGAAACCAAAGCGTATTTTTTGCTTTTATAAAAAAGCATCAATTTTCAGTTATGACGTCACGTCGTGGTAAAAATTTTAGCGAGTAGTGACGTCACACGAGTTTGCAACGCACTGTATCATCTTCGTTTTTTATTTACGTGAAAAAAAAAAAACGTGTCCTGTGTCCAATATTTTTTGGAAATCTTTTTGACGGACTACGTAATTAGATTTTTTTAGTCATCATGGTATTTGACTATTTTTATTAGTTTAATTGAACCTATGAAAGTATTTCTTTCCACGTACAGAGCAAAAGCACCTTTTTTAAGGATAGGGACTAATCAAATAAATTCTTTCGCTCTGGGCGTAACGGAGTCTGACACTCCCTGTGTCAGACTCTTACCGATTAAAACCCATCCGTGTTCCTTCAAATGCCCTTTGTGTTCCAGGGCCGCGGTAACCCTTTCAAACAAATTCCTCAACAGAGCAACTGTACCCGTCTAAGCTCTTCGTGAAATATAACATTAATCATCATTCTAAGAAACTGTTATCTCTTATAGTACAACAAAAGCATGAGAACCACAATTTAGAGAAGGTTGTTTGAATGGTCGCTTTGTTCTGGAGGTCGGGTACAGTTAGAAATATTGCATCGGTAGCTTGAAATAATATTGTTGTTATATTTGTTGTTGTTATATTTTTTGTTTGTTGTTATTTTCTTGGTCACATTATGTGGCAATCCCGACAGTGAAATCGGATAGTTCATCTCGGGTATAAAAACAAAAAAAACCTGAACTAATAAAAAAAATTGGCCAAGTACGTACTCTCACACGAAGGGTTTCCTACCATAAACCAAAAAGAACTCGTTTTTTTATGACCTTTAGTTTTCAATTTGACTTCATTTTTTTATTATAGCGGCAATACGAATACACACTGAAATTTTCAACTGTCTGCCTATTAAGGTTCTTGAAATACAGCCCGCTGACAGAAAGACGGACGCGGGAAGAAAGAAGCGGAGTCGAACAGCGGAGGCTTAATGATAGGATGGTTTCCCGTCGGATACAGAACCCTATAAAACGGTCTCCAGAGTGGTAAATTAGCGAAGAAAAGCAATAGTTAAACTAGATCAAGTAATAGACCCAACATTCTTTTTGTAGCTTCCTTAGTAAAGACAGTCACATAAGGCAGGTCTGGACAATTAGCCGGCAGCCTACCAAACCAAGGCGACTTGCTACCTAATACCAATTAGAATCTGCTCTACAGCAACAAATAGGGTACGAAGCTAGCAGTGGCGTGCAGTGGTTCGAGTTAGGGTAGGCCAGAGAAAATTTCCAAAAAAAAAACGCACCACATTATTCAGGGTTGAAATGTGGTGCTATTTTTTTAATAGGCTATTTAAAAAAACAAAAAAAAACTCATTTAATCAAAAATCAACCCTGAATAATGTGGTTATTTTTTAAAAGTTTATTTGGACACTAGCTTCTTTCCACGACTTCGTCCCCGTGGAATCCCCGATTTTAAAACATTCTTTATCGCTGCTCCGCTCCTATTGGCTTAAGCGTGATGATATATAGCCTAAAGCCTTCCTCGATAAATGGTCTATTCAACCCAAAAAGAATTTTTCAATTCGAACCAGCAGTTCGTGAGATTAGCGCGTTCAAACAAACAAACAAACTCTTCAGCTTTATAATATTATTTATTTGGAGATTTTCTCTGGCCTACCCTAACTCGAACCACTGCACGTCACTGGAAGCTAGAGCAAAGCAAGCATGTGGACTCACCCCAGCAGGTATCTCATAGCCAGCAACGACGATATCCTCCCTGTTGCGGCGCACCACGCCCCCGGTGGCGGGGTGCAGACGCACGGCCTCGCGCGCGCACGCAGCCACGTAGGGCAGCTGCGGGCAGTCGGCGCCGGCCGCGCGCGACGCTACCGACCAGTGCACCTCGTCGTGCGCGCGCTGCTGCCGGGCCGCGTGCAGGGACAGCTGGTACAGCATGTTGATCCCGGTCTGGGCCAGCTGTGGGGGGTATTTTCGGTTGTTCAACGGTGTGGTAATCAAGTTATCCAGCCTGCGGTGCATTGTGAACGTCGTTACATATGATATTAGAGACGTATGAACGAGGCTGCTTTGTTAGGCTTCGGTTTCAGTTAAGGATGGTTTTTTTGTAAGATTAAAGTTCTAAGATCTAGTAACTGTTGCTACGTAGGTATAAAACATTAGGATAAATAGGGATGTTTCCTGAGGAATAAAAATATGATTCTATTTAGTAGAAAAATATTGGACACATATTTTACGCTTTGCAATCTATAAAAATTGACGAAGATAAAAAGTTTTAAAAATCATGAATAGGAGTTTGTGACGTTACGCCGTGGTAAAAATCGTAGCACGAAGTGACGTCACACGAGTTTTCTACGCACTGTATCGTGTGTTGTTTACGTGAAAAAAGAAAAAATACGTGTCCTATATTTTTTGGAAATCTATCTGACGGACACATTTGATTTTTTTGTGAACTACCGGGTTGCCTCTTTCAGAGCTAATATTGGGTTGCCTCTTTCAGAGCTAATATTGGGTTGCCTCTTTCAGAGCTTATTTTGGGTTGCCTCTTTCAGAGCTAATTTTGGGTTGGCTATTTCAGAGCTAATTTTGGGTTGCCTCTTTCAGAGCTAATTTTGGGTTGGCTATTTCAGAGCTAATTTTGGGTTGGCTCTTTCAGAGCTAATTTTAGGTTGGCTCTTTCAGAGCTAATTTTGGGTTGCCTCTTTCAGAGCTTATTTTGGGTTGCCTCTTTCAGAGCTAATTTTGGGTTGGCTATTTCAGAGCTAATTTTGGGTTGGCTCTTTCAGAGCTAATTTTAGGTTGGCTCTTTCAGAGCTAATTTTGGGTTGGCTCTTTCAGAGCTAATTTTCGGTTGCCTCTTTCAGAGCTAATTTTGGGTTGGCTCTTACAGAGCTAATTTTGGGTTGCCTCTTTCAGAGCTAATATTGGGTTGCCTCTTTCAGAGCTAATATTGGGTTGCCTCTTTCAGAGCTAATTTTGGGTTGGCTCATTCAGAGCTAATTTTGGGTTGCCTCTTTCAGAGCTAATATTGGGTTGCCTCTTTCAGAGCTAATTTTGGGTTGGCTCATTCAGAGCTAATTTTGGGTTGCCTCTTTCAGAGCTAATTATTAAACGACTTCAAAACCGTAGGAGGTTATCAATTCGGAGCAAGTGAAGTCGGTTACATTAAGTGACCGAATGTAAGTAAAAAGTTCATCAATTTAGTTAGTATCTATCAATACACAAGTGGATACGACTGTTTTACTATGTTGATGCTTATTTTTCAAGTTCGTGATAAATACTCGAGTCTTAGGTATTTAAGTAATCGTTTTTCCCCATGAGTTTCAAATTTAAAAAAAAAAAAACACCATACACATATTTAACAGCTATTATATGATTCAAGTCCTACACATGAACTCCGATGGGTTTTTTCTTTTTCAATTTCTTAGAAGGACCCTAACATAATTAACTACAGAACATTAATATTTTAATAACTATAGTAATGCTATAAAGGTGAATAGTTTCTTTGAACACGCTAATCTTGAAACTTTTTCAGTGGATAGTCCAACTCTTGAGGAATATGTAAATTAAATGGCAAATGAACCCGTGGGCCACAGCTAGTATTATAACATACACAAATCCATTAAAACGGAGTATCAGCAGAAGTTCCATTACAAAAGTTAGTAAGTTCTATTGGAAGCCACTCACAGGATGAACTCCAGCCAGTAGCATGTCGGCTGCGAGCGGTAAGATCCGCCTCTGTAACGGCCGCAGTTTGTCCAGTAATACTTGTTCAGGCTTCGGCTCGCCAGAGTTCAGGGAGTCCAGCGCTTTCAGCAGGAAGTGTTCTGTGAGACTGCAAAGAAAACATTGCATGTAGTCTCACTAATATTTAGTAAATTAAAGGATGTGTCATAATTCTAAACTAGATGACAGTGAATTCAAACTTGTCAAGTAGGGTACTCCACATGTTGCGGAAGATGTTCTAGAAAGAGTCACCGCGGCCCCGGAACGCAGCGGGCATTAGGCGGAACACGGATTGGTTTTAGTCTGTAAGAGTCTGAACTCCCTTCCGCTCCGCCCAAAGCGGAAGAAATCATTTGATGATTTCCACAGTTTAAATAAGAAAAAAAGGGTACTTCACAAGTTTTCGCGAATCCAAAGAATATAATCCATCATTCTATCATCGTTCAGCCAAAGAAATTTCTTACCAAAGCTAGGTTCACATTTTTGTGTCGACTTGGGTCATGGCATACACACATAAACCAATTAAACGAATGCGTTAAAACCTACGTCACATGACACTTAATTTAGGAACAAAATGACGAGGTACCAAAACATGATTAATTACCCCCATGCTAGGAAAACCTATGTTACGGGAGTCATCCATCCGTCCATTTCATGAATAAATAAGTTAATCGGTAAGTAATGTCAAAGTCAAAGTCAATTCATTTATTTCAACTAGACCATTAACGGCACTTTTGAACGTCAAAACATTTGAAAATAAAAATATTATAGTGACTCTAGTTGTCCTTTCGCAAAAAGTAATGTGCACGTTTTTTACTCACAAACTACTTAAGAATAAACTAGATTAGTAAGATTTGGAATTTAGGGAATGGAAAGTGAAAATTGAATTTTAAGGAGTACGGTAATCTTTTCTGTGAAATGACTTCTCTCGCTCTGGGGAGAGCGGAAGGAAGTGTCATACCCTTACTGACTAAAACCCATCCGTATTCCTCCTAGTGCCCTTTGCGTTCCAGGGCCGCGGTGACTCTTTCGAAAAAAATCCGCAACATGAGTGTGCCTGAATTCATAAGTTTTGAGTAGTTCTTCTGTTTCGTCATATTCATGGTTTAGCAAGAGCAGATTTACATTGGTAATTAGTAGATACATCTACAAAGTTAAATGAATCTTAGATTATTAAATTAGCAAGAAATGGCACAGAATCGGGAACAATACAACGAAAGGATCCCGGGAGGTCTGTGCCAGGCAGCGGCAGTTCAAATAGACTTGATATAAAAATAATCTTTAATTCTGTTATTGTTGAAGATATGAATGATAACGATTTGTTAATTATTTATTTTGTAGAAGATAATCTACCTACATACATAAATTACTATTAATACAACAATCTTCATGCACTTTTAGTTTTACATAATTGTTTAAATCTTCATACGTCTGTATAAATTTATCTCATTCACTTACTTGTGTTATAAAGCGTATAAATAAATGTCCTTGGTACTATGTTTACCATTTCAAACAGAATTATTAATTTTATTGTACAAGTAGCTAATGTTTACGATTGAAAGCTGGTTTAAACGAATATATTAATACTTTACTTTTCACCGACTTAAAAAAACAGGTTATCAATTCGACCCGTATGTTGTAATATTGTCAGAATTGCAATGTTTTTGCATAATTATGTTAGTCTATACCAGTTTGTATAGACTAGTTAATGCTAAACATGTTCACCAAATTTCATAAGTCTATGTATATTGATGATACAGCGCTGCGTGTCGTGGGTTCGATTCCCGCACGGAACAAATATTTGTATGGCCTACAGATAATTGTTCGTTGCTTGTCTGGCTGTTTGTGTATGTTTTTTTTATAAGATTGTTTTAAAGGTTAATCTTTTATTTCTCCCTTTTTAGTTATAAATTAAATAGATTACAATTTTGAAGTCGGTTTAATTTTTTTTAACAGTCTTGTGAAATAACTGAAAGGACCTTTTATTTATTTTAATTAGGTTAATATATATGTATAATTGTATATGTCGTGGCCATATTGTAAAATTAGCCACGACATATGCATTTGGCTTGTAACCATGCACGGTGTGACCAGTCAGTTCTAGCAAATGATACGATATGAGCACAGTATACATACCTACCTAAAATTAACTTGAAACTAACTCAAAGTTGCTGATGCTGGTTTGAAATAATTTCCGTATAGTACACAAAATATACTATGAGAATAGCAAACTATTTACTCCTTCCACACGAGCAATAGGAAAATAATAGGTCACGAATCACCTTTGATTTGCTATAAAAGTTCGACTGACTGAGTGAGCGTTTGTCAACATTGCTATCGGAATTTTATTTGCCTAAACTCCTAAACACCTGTACATTAGACTTCATAACTTTAAAATAATGTTTAATATCCTCAACAAGAAACATTAATACTCCTTCCTTCGTCCGTTTTGTATAAAAGTACCATTTAGGTATTCTCCTTTATGTCCTAAATTTCTTCCTATGACCTTGTTCTGGATACTTAAAGTAAAAATACGGTAAGTACTGTATGCTAATTTCATTATACTCGGCCGCTTTCAAAAACATCTGGTTTTTTTTGGGCTTGTAATAACGGTGTATTTTCATTTGCATTTAAATATTAATTAGGTGGTTTTATATTACAGCTATAATTAAATTGAGGAACAACATTTTTGGCTTGTTAAAAGGACTCATTTTCGAATGTTAATTAAGTAAGCTGGTTTAGATCTCAAGAGTTCTTTCAGATCTTGGCGAATCTCCGTCATGGGCTGTTTACTTAAATTAGGGAAGATTTTATAATGAATACCGTTATTACATCTGTCATGTTTTCCTAAATAATTGAAGAAGACCCTGTAAAATAACATGAGCAGTGGTGGCCGAGTGGTTACGGCCCCGACTTACGAATTGTAGGTCGCGGGTTCAAACCCAGCCAGGCGCATTGCTTTGTGTAATTAATTTCATCACCACTGCTCTCAAAACGGTGAAGGAAAACATCGTGAGGAACCGGCATGTACTAGAACCAAAACTTCGAAGACGTTTGACATTCACCAACCCACACTGGGCCCGCGTGGTGGATTACGGCCCATTCCCTCTCCTAGAGAGGAGGCCTGTGTCCCAGCAGTGGGAACGTTAAAAGCTGATTATACTTACGCTGTAACATAATTAATAGTGTGTGGCAAAAAAGGAGTAGGTACAGAGGTATGTGATACATAAAGTCCCGTAAGCCTCCACTGAAAAGGGTGGATCCTCTGACCGGGCTGTTGTGTCCGGTGGGCAACTGCCCGATAATTAATACTCGGGCTGTTGTACATGTTCAAATCGCACGGTAAACTCTGATACCTTAATGCAGAATTTCGTTCAATTAGTTCGCTGTTGGCGGTATAGATGGCGTTGCTTTTCTTTTTGTTGCCGAACAAATATATATGCCGCTGCAAGAGAAAGAGGCTCTTAACCATCAGTGGAACCTCTTATAGGTGCTGCTAATATTATAAAGATTTGATTGTTTGTTTGTATTGAATAGGCTCCGAAACTACTGAACCGATTTAAAAGAAAATTCAATTTTGGGAAGCTACACTATCCCCGGGTGACATAGGCTTTACTTTATCACCATATTCCCACGGGAACGGGAACTACGCGGATGAAGCCTGGTGCTACTAGTGGTTTATACAGACAGATATAGGAGGAAGCTCTATATAATCAAATACGATAATCCGAACAAGATTTTGCTTAACGACTGACCATATTGTGCGAAAACATGTTAATTTAAATGATTAGTCACTATAACAAGGTTACAGACATAAATAAAAATTCGGTATATGTGCACATGTTATGCAAATGTGTCACGTGTATGCTTGCGTGTTTGCTGACCGTGATACCTGCAGTGAATGTGAGCACGCTCCTGATGGGTGATACTGACTACATAGTGCTCAATAATGTGTACAGAAAAAGGGTAGTATTTGTTAAAAGTGTCAATAAAATATGATATTTAATTAGCCACTATAAAAAAGTTGTCAAATAAATAAGATTTGGTATTATATGGACATGCTATGCAAATGTGTCACGTGTATGTTGATCTGCTGACCGTGATACCTGCAGTGAATGTGAGCACGCTCCTGATGGCTGATACTGACTCAATAATACTCAATAATGTGTACCGAAAAAGGGTAGTATTTGTTATAAGTGTCAATAAAATATGATATTTAATTAGTGACTATAAAAAAGTTGTCAAATAAATAAGATTCGGTACTATGTGCACATGTTATGCAAATGTGTCACGTGTATGCTTGCGTGTTTGCTGACCGTGATACCTGCAGTGAATGTGAGCACGTTCCTGATGGGTGATACTGACTACATACTGCTCAATAATGTGCACAGAAAAAGGGTAGTATTGTTATAAGTGTCAATAAAGTATGAAATTTAAGTAGCCACTATAACAAAGTTGTCAAATAAATAAGATTCGGTATATGCACATGTTGCACGCTCCTGATGGCTGATACTGACTAAATATCACTCAATGATGTTTACAGAGGTAGGGCTACAAAGTTGTATATTGATAACTCTATGTTGTATTTGTACGACCACAAGGACTACGTTTTAAAAGCTGAAAGTGATCACACGCGCCTCATAGAGATGTCAGCATAGAAGACGGAATCCACCGGGGCTAGTAGTACTTGCGGAATTTGTCCGAAAGAGTCACCGCGACCCTGGAACGTAAAGGGCAGTAGAAGGAACACGGATGGGGTTTAGTCAGTAAGAGTCTCACACTCCCTTCTGCCCCGCCCAGAGCGGAAGAAGTTATTTGATGGTTTATCATCCATAAAAAAAGGAAAAAAAAAATTGATTGAGTCAGGCGTTACTTTGCGGAAATCCATTTTAAATTTGAAAATGAAAATAATATATCTAGTTTTAATTGAAATTAAAACTAGATATAATATTTTTATTTTCAAATTCATAAAATATAAGGGCCAATGTAACGACTTTACGGTACCCATATTTTGTGATTCCAGTAAGCTTAGTGCTAATTAGTAAAAAACTGCTTTTCAGTTTAAATGAACAGTTATTTCTAAAGTATGTACTTAGTCTAAACAATTGCCGCAAAAGTCTTGTTACACTACATTTCTCCAAGTTTCATAAAATAACCGTTTTATTCACAATGGTTTTTTGAATGCCAAGTTGCCAACTATTGCCCTTCTTATCTTACAAATAGGTACTTATAATGGGTAGTTTGTATTCTTCCCTTAGAAAATAATTTTATTACCTACCAACTAGCAGCGCCCCGCGTTGTTCCCGTTCCCGTGGCAATACGGGGATAAAATATAGCCTATGACACTCCACAATAACGTAGCTTTCTATTAGTGAAATAATTTTGACAATCGGTTCAGTAGATCCAGAGATTACCCCTTACAACGTCACAACCTCACAAACGTTACCTCTTTATAATACTAGTATAGATAAAGACCGTGACATTGTTACAGACTTACCTAAAATGTCTGTCAAAGGCCTTTAGCGCAGAGTTGAAGGTGGGGCTCCCGGGAGTGAGGGTTCCCTCGCTCCGCACCAGGTAGCTACCATCAGCGATGTCGCGACTGACTCGCACTAAGCGTTCTGCTGGAGTCAGCTCCTCCAGGGAACGCTTGGCGAGGGAGCAGAGGTCGTCGATCTCATCGTCTAGGGATGTTTTTTCTGGTTTTCTGTGGAAGGAACAAGGTATAATTGACTGAAATAAGAGCGTGTACACCGTATAGCATTTCATACAAATCAAGTCTCTATTTTGCGAAATAAAGATTACAATGATTGACTAAATCCCTAAGGCATTTTCCACCAGTCAAACTTTGGATGATGTAGAGGCAAATAGTTTATACAATGCGGAAAAAGAAGAAAAAGCGATTAATATTTAATTTTAAGTAGTTAGAGAGGTGTCATGTAAAATAAGAATCTCAAGAAAAAGGTTCACTTTTCTAGAGAAAGATAACACTTTTTAAAATTGCTTAATTTATATTATTACAAAAATAGTTAGGATTAAAACTTTATGCACTAGTAAAACACACCGGGCTAAGGTGGATTTGATGCCTGGTTTTTATCTGCGTTAACATATTGAGTCTGGGTATGTTACTTACATTGAAATGCTCAATACATATTAAAGGTCGTAACAATTTAGCAATCTATTTTAATGCTCTAGAGAGGTCAAAACCCATCATGAGTCTAGTCGTGGTCGATTGTGTATGACATGAGGACTAATAGGGACGTATGGAAGAAGAAATATGGCACCTACCGCAAGTTAGTTAGGACTAGCACAGCCCCGCGGTCCACCCGCGTAGTTCCCGTTCCCGTGGGAATAATATAGCCTATGTTCACCGGAGATAGTGTAGCTTCCCAACAGTGAAAGAAATTTTCAAATCGGTCAAGTAGTTTCGGAGCCTATTCAATGCAAACAAACAAACAAAAACAATCAAGTCTTTCCTCTTTATAAAATTAGTGTAGATAAGAACAGAAAAAATACGAATCGGCAAAAAAGGTGGGATGACTTCAGGTAAGGTGGAACGATGATCTTCTCAGGGTTGCTGGTAAAAGCTAGGCGAGAATTGCCATGAATTGCGAATTGCGTGCGATTGTAGACGCCTATATTTAGCGGTGGACTGCATGTGGCTGATGAATTTCTATATCCTTACTAATATTATAAATGCACAAGTAAGTTTGTCTGTTTGTTTGTTACCTCTTCACGTCGTAACGACTGAATGGATTTGAATGCAACTTGGATCACAGGTAAACCATATCCTGAAATTAGATATATGATACCTTGGGATAATTTTCGACTTCCTCGCGGGGGAAGTCGGTGGTAGTAAGTAGAAGCTAGTCTACACTAATATTATAAAGAGGAAAGATTTGATTGTTTAAACAAACAATCAAATCTTTCCTCTTTATTTTAGTACTGAATAGGCTCCGAAAATACTGATTTAAACCATTTTTTCACCAATGGAAAACTAAGTTATCAGCAAGTAACATAGGCTATATTTTATCTCCGTATTCCCACGGGAACGGGAACTACGCTGGAAAATCGCGAGACCCTGCTAGTATTTGAATAGGGCAGTATTTATCGAACACATGATTAGTTAGGTATACAATATTCAAACAACTCACTGGTTCTCAGCGGTAGGTATATGCACAGGTCCATCGAGGCAGCCCAGGCGGATGCCGAAGATCATCATGCCAATGGTTTCAATAGCCCAGCGGTAGATCTCCGTCTCCAACTCATCGTTCAACGCGTTCTCTGCGTGACGTAAGTCTGTCAATCTGTGGCAAAATATAATAATAATAATAATAGTTTTATTTCAGACACAAGTATCCATATGGTGTTAGTAACATACAAAAAGATAACTTATTACCTAGTGTTAGTAAAAATCAACCTCCGCACAAACTGCTGTACTATCGGAGAGCCGCAGCTCTCAGCTACAGTTTTCAGGATGCTGTTCTGTCTGACCCTCACTCTCCTCAGCATAATCGCATAATCGCATAGAACCCAGACCATGAAATGACTCCTGGTTGATAGACTACAATGTCAGGACATGTATTACAAATGTTGACGTGTCCTTCTCCTGTACTATCAAAGCCCATGGCTATGGATCTGACAGACTGCATTTAACCACACACGAGCTGCAAGTTGTATAAAATACTTGTGCAGTTGATATAGTTGCTGCTACGTAACAGCCAATAGAAATGCTCGGTTTCTCCGACACAATTGCACGCCGACTGCGCATTCTGTCAATTATACAGAAACTGCACCCTAATTGCGACTTTGCAGCTGGTGTGCAGTTCATAGGCTGTTGTTAAGACTGTCTTGTTACTGAAGATGTTGACCATGTCGAACGCCTTGATCGCGGAAGTTTGTGGTACCTATGGTTTCAATGTCATGTATGAACTTTGACACAGAACTAATGCAAAAATAGGCAGCTAAACGATTATGATGGTAGGTCTATACAAATTTACACTATTCTAATATAAAATTGAATCTTACAATTTGCAGATTTTTGATAAATTCAGTACACATTTCGTCACGATCATGATTATTGATGATCATTGCGAATCTAACAAATAAAGTACACAGTTTTTATTTAACTAGAAACATGTAAGTATGTACATTTTATATTTCAATACTAATCTATACACTTAAAATTAAAATAAACTGAAATCTTTATAATAGAATATGGAACCAAAAAATTCGTCCGCATCGCTATCAACTGGAAGCGAAGCCAAAAGTTTTAATATTAAAAACTTACCGTCAGTTTTAAATATCTTGATGACTCGACTCGAAACTTTAGCTGCTCAAGAATAAGGAGGCCCTAATAGCATCAATCATCAGCGACTACAATTGTCCACTAGTCGAAAATTGATGAAATATCGAAATTTCACGTGGTCGATTCCAAACAATTTGCAATTGTAACAGGCGATACTGCTGATGCATTATCACAGCTTAGCCACACGGTACTTCGGGAGCAAATGAATATCCTATGATTTTTTGGTGTTTTGACGGTTAATCCCGTTTCTTTTTAATGCAGGTAATCATCTAATGAGTTCTTCTGCTCTGGGCGGAGCGCTAGGGGGTGTCAGACTCTTACTGACTATAAGCGTTAACCCATCCATATTCCTCCTAGTGCCTTTGTGTTCCAGGGTCGCGGTGACTCTTTCGAGCAAATTCCGTAACCAAGCAGGCACTGACCCTAGTACGCCCTCGATGCCGCTGATAGAATATCTCATTTTCCATAACCCAAGGACTCTGTACGAAACCGTAACTAATCGGATGCTTCTCAAAGTCAAGTATTATCATAAGCTAAATCTCTGTTCACGTAGAACACGTGCTTAAACAATAGCTTAGATATTAATGTGTTTACTGTTTTTCACCTTATTTGTCCTGTTTTGTCTAGGTCATGCATTTATTTGTACAGTTCATTCATCTGCGTTGACTAACATTAGGTATAAATATGAATAAAAACTGCTTATCGTGCGATGAACGACACATATTTCTTTAAACACGTATTTACCGTTTTTGTCTACTTAAATATTTGGTATGTATGTTATCTTTTGTGTTTTAATGTTTGCGGAAGATGATTGTTAAGCGAGATAGGTATCTGGATGTTTTTTTTTGTGTATGTGTGACATAGATCAAGGTCATTCAAAGATCAAGATTATCATCTAGACAAGCCATTTAGTATTTTGTCTGCGTGATCGTGGATTTGTGTTGATCCAATTGATAAGAGTGTAATAAACCTGTCGTGAGCAAAGTCGATAGTGCAATAATGTTAAGTACCTACATGCTTTTGACACGTTTGGCTTTTATAAGCAGATGGACCAGAGGTTCTAGACAAAGTGAGTTTCTATTAGCTTTACATATTTTAGTGAGCCCCAAAAATATATGGGACTGTCGTTTTGGTAGCGAATGTCAATCCTATAAATTTTGCACTCATCAAAAATCGATATCACTGTCAACTTGTGACATGGGCGTCACTTTGTCAAAACCCTCTAGTGTTTGAAAGCGGATTTAAATTGAAAAAGCTAGTTACCTTCTTGTGGTGTCAGCCGCAATACTGTCGAAAGCCTGGTCGTAGCACTTCAGAAGAGAACCATCTTGCAGGAGAGCGCGAATTGCAGCCCATATCGCTTTGGGTTCTTCTCTGTAAAGGAGATAACTGTTAAAGCCGTGAAGATAATACTAGGCATTCTTCTTCCATGGAACGCAAAGGGCTTAAGGAGGAATCAGAATCAGAATCAGAATTATTTATTTGTAAAACATAGGTAGGTTAAGGTCAAGGTCTAATTACTATTATACATGTCACACTATGTTTTGTCGTTGATGACATACAAATATCAGTGAAAGCTTTTTTTCATATACATAAAAAAAAAACTCAACAAAACAATGATATCAAAACAAATAGAAATAAAAATATATGCATGCAATCAATTAACTTATTTTAAAGCGGTAGTGTTTTATCATTTAAATAATCATCTAAGGCATAGTAACATTTATCTAATAATAATTTATGAAAACACTTTTTGAATTTTCGTAATGGCATGCTTCTAATAACATTGGGTATTTTATTATATATTTTTGGAGCAATACCAAAAAAGCTCTTTTTCATCAATGCTGTATTGCATTTTGCCGTACACAATTGGTTAGGAACACGGATGGGTTTAAGTCAGTAAGAGTCTGACGCTCCCGACCGCTCGGCCCAGAGAGGAAGAAGTCACTTGACGATTTTCCATCCATAAAAAAGGCCTTCTTTATTCTTCTATCTTTTTAGATAGTTTCATACTTTAAATGCAGTAGACCCTTTTATTTTTTGTTACGTTCTACTTGGGTTTAATACTAACTTATAGTCATTAACACTCAGGATATTTAAAATACCCTTTACCATATTTTAGCAGGTTTCAATTTTATAGATTTTTCACCCTTTCACACCCTGAGCCATTATACGGAAACCCCCCTTTATCGAAAACAATTCGGTAGTTTAATACACCTCTACTCTGGTGATAAGTAAATGGACACTTCGAACAATAAAACTGGCGATAAATGGATACATTTATCGATAGGAAACACGTTTGATTAGAGTGGTTCTCACGCCGACTGCACATACATAGTATGACAGTTTAGTAATGCATGTCTGATATGCTAAAAAATGTGTCATTGTACTGATTTGCGTAAAATGTCAATTATACAAAGGTAAATATTTTGTTTCTTGGCTGATTCTTTTTTTAAATGTAAGTCGTCACGTTTTTATGACTTGTGTTTTTTTTATTGGACAGATATCGTATAAATCGTATTTGTGTCGTCTTGCTGAATTAGCATACTGGTTTTGATTTGCTACTACGATTGTTTTTTTTTTAAGGTGAACGTCATCAATCGTCTATTGATTACTAGTTTTGCTAAGCTTTGAGGTCGCAAAATTGTTTCCTGACTGAGTGATTTACCAAAGATCTAGAATTAGACTTCAGTAACCTATGGATAAAACTGACTTATATGGTAAATACCTTCCTAACTTATTGAATCAAAAGAAATGCCATGAGCTATGAGGTTTCTACATCGAGACCATCTCAGAAACTTTAGAGATTGAGTATCTAAAAAATTATAATTACAAAATTTTAGGATGTTTAATCTACCATCTTCGATTTCAACGTTAAATACTAGCTACATCGAACTTCATCAGCTAACTAGCTTTTATTCTGTCCTTAATAAATTTTCCCAGGATAAATATTCCACAAAAGTTTTCCAAACAGACAAACCAGTCGTAGCTAGTCTGTACATTATGAAAATACAAGGCATAGGGTAGTTTACTAAAAAAATCTGATTAGTCCGTCTGATAGATTTCCAAAAAATATTGGACACGTATTTTTTCTTTTTTCACATAAACAAAAACTGAAAACGATACAGTGCGTAAAAAACTCGTGTGACGTCACTACTCGCTACAATTTTTACCGGGCAGTGACGTCACACGCTCCCACTCCTGATCTTTGATGCTTTTTATCTTCGTCAGTTTTTATAGATTTGATAAAGGAAAAAATACGTGTCCAATATTTTTCTATAATCTTACTGATGGACTAAACATAATCATATATTTTTTACTCAGGCAACATCCCTATTGTAAACATACCCGTGCACCGGACAGTGGCCCACTCCCTTCCTATGCTGATACAGCGGCGATTTTTCGAAGCGAGGCGGTTCCGTCGCATAACTCTCATAGACCTGTAACAATAGAAAACATATCTATTTGCTGAAATCTTTTCACATAACGAATGGTCTTTGGATTGATACTGGCCATATAACTTACTGACGTTTTTAACCGACTTCTAAAAAAGGAGGAGGTTCTGAATTGGGATGTTTTTTTTTATGTTTGTTCGCGCATAACTCCGTCGCTTGCCAACCTATTTGAAAAATTCTTTTTTTGTTGGAAAGGGTGTACTTCCCAAATGGTCCCATGAAAATTTTATCGAAATCGAACAAGCGTTTTTTTGTTAATTTCAATAAATGATAGCAGATCTGTCGGGATAGCTGAAATCGCATGTTTGTTTATTGTTTATACCAATTTATACCACGTACGCTGTGATGGGTATGTTTAGCTGGGAGTGAACCACTAAAAAGTGAAAAATAAAAAAACTTTTTACAAAAAATAAAACCGACTTCTCAACAAAAAAACCAAAAAGAATAAAATAACTTTAATTTCGGAAGTCGGTGTGTTCAACAACAAAAAAGCAACCAAAAGCACCGAGTTCCGAAAGTTGAAGTACTCGTTTGAAACATCGTGCATTGAGGAGTAGGTCTCCATCAGTATGTCGAGAGGTACTTAAGTTAAATAAAAACCAAGATCCTATTATTTAGAACAAGGTATCATCTCTACGATTTAAAGTTTCTACAATATTATTAATGATTAAATTCCTACTGGTTTCATCTTCCTGGTACATTTACAATCACACCCACACTTTGTTCCAATGTCTGTAATAGACGTACCAATGGAGCGGATAATACTGACTGGCGGATGACGTCACTTCAACGGTATTTCCTTTTGAAGAGTTACGGCCTGAGCGATGAAATTGATAGACTGTCAGAGTCAGGCATTTAGCTGAAAAACCGGGAGTTTGAAAAACTGCCTACGTCGCATTCCAATAGTTTTATTGATGATAATGATCAAATTAAACTAGAATACTGTGGCCTAAGTGCGAGTTTTAACGGCCTCGATCGCGTTAGAGTAAACGTCAATTTTTATTGAAACGGAATAAGCTTCATAAGCGAACACTTTCGCTAACACGATCGAGTACGTTAAAAATTTCGCACTGAACCCATTTTTTTTTCTGAATGGGATATCATCAAATGGCTTCTCCCGCTCTGGGCGGAGCGGAAGGGAGTGTCATACTCTTACTGACTAAAACACACCCGTGATCCTTCTTGTGCCCTTTACGTTCTAGGGCCACGGTAAGTCTTTCGAACAAATTCCGCAACCCTAGCAGGCACTGACCCTATGGGACCCCGTCTGCATTGCTGACAGCTCTTTGAGGCGCGCGTGGAACACGGCGCGCCGTCGACCCGGGTCTGTTTGCTATCGGACAACAAGCCCTGCGTTTCCCGACGCTCGGGACGTCTTCTTCTGTTGCGGCGGCTGGAACGTGAGGTTTCCCTCTCCGCATGCCGCATTATTGCTTTGCAGAAGGAGGCGACCGCGTCCCATGCCACCAGGGCTGGACGCGAGAGGTCGCCGGCGCCGATCGCCTCAATTCGCTGAACCCTCTTGTTAGATTTAAGAAATTTTACTACTAATCTTCATAAACCTCACATTTTCTTATATTTTTTCTTTTATTGTCATTCATTTTCTCTATTTTCTAATTTACTAGTAAACGGTTGACTATGTAAGGATTGTGGTCAACCATGCAATTGTGCACATCAGATACAGAAAGAGGCCCCTAGGATATACAGTAAAACGCGAAAAATGCAGCTCACTCTCAGAAGCACCTATACTTTACCTCTTTACTTACATAATGTAACTTCAATCCTATCTACGGGCTCCATTTTATCTAACGAAGCAATCGGAGCGTCAAATGGTCCTTCGAGCCATGAAATAAAATACTGTAGTTACGATGGACCTTTGCAACGCCTAAGAGAATTCTTATGAATATGATGATGTTCAATCAGGAGAATTCCTAGAATTGCTTTTAAAGCTGTACGTGTGTTCAACGAGGAACCCCTTTTTTCGCTGTCTTCGTAATTTTATCAAGTACTAGCTGCTGCCCGTCCCCGTGGAATCCCCGATTTTAAAACATTCTTTATCGCTGCTCCGCTCCTATTGGCTTAAGCGTGATGATATATAGCCTAAAGCCTTCCTCGATAAATGGTCTATTCAACCCAAAAATAATTTTTCAATTCGAACCAGTAGTTCCTGAGATTAGCGCGTTCAAACAAACAAACAAACAAACTCTTCAGCTTTATAATATTAGTATAGATTTAGATAAAAACCTTTGTAAATCTTGTTCATACAGGAAGCTATCAAAATTATTCACGTGGACGGCTAAATAAGCTGCCTACGCTTGCCATCTGTTCTTATCGAAGTAAGTTATTGTTTTGTCAAAATCAAAATTAATTTATTTAAATTAGGCTGAGAGCCAGCATTTCTTTATCGTCAAAGTTTTACATGAAGACAGATCCCCAAAACGCCCGCTCGTCACCACTTCCTTGTTTTAGCTGAGGAGGAAGTGGTGGCGCAACCAACTACCAACAACCAAAAAAAAGCAACACAGTAGCAGTTACGTTTTAAGGACTCGACTTGTAGTCGAATGTATGTGTAATCAAATAGTCTACATTGGCCATGAAACAAGGACATATAAATTAAGACACGTGTATTACACGTGGTTAGCTTATGACCTTGAGTGTGACCTTGAGTGCAGTCTTTAGGTCTGGCAGATAAAAGAGTCCTTAGTAGTGCCGTCACATACCTAGGTCAAATTATACAGTCGCCTGTGCCGATTCTGCGGCGCAAATTAGTGGCGTTTGCCGATGCTTTTTACTTTTGTAACCGACTTCCAACAAAAGGAGGAGGTTCTCAAGTTGACTGTATTTTTTTTGTATGTTACCTCGTAACTTTTTAGGTACTGGGTGCCTCGATTTTGATGATTATTTTTATACTTATTCAAAATCTGGTGCTTGTCGTGTTTAAATTTGATTGAAATCTGACTAAAAGTATTGAATTGCAATAATGCTAAATTGCAAAGTTTCAATGAACTTTTTAAATGTTGAACTCATATGTTTCTTAAGCGGCAATATGAAGATTCGTCTCAAAAAGTTTTGAACATCTACCATCCTTCCCACAGGCTTAACAGTAGCATTGTTTCAAACATCTGTTCACCCGGGGAACTGGGACCGCTATGTGTACGGTAACACAAACATAACATCGGAACAATGACACATAAATCGAGATAAGTCAACACTCACAACCGCACGTGGACGCGGCGTGAAACAGTCGCCTGTCACACCGTTACGTAACTTTGTTTTGGATTTTTATTTTTCATTTCGTACGTGATAATTGGGAGTTTTAACTTCATGGTCAGGTTTTTGTTGTGAAAAGTATTAAGTCTTATCTGGAACTAAACTTATTAATTTTGTTTTGACAAGTTGCTCGTACCATTCCCTACTTACTATACATAAAGTTTAAACAAAGAATAAATCAGATTGTCACTAAATTGACTCATAGCAAGCCAAACTACAAAAGATGATATTTTTAACACAAAACCAGTGTAAACAATTGTCGGTGAACCAATAAATAAATAAATAAATACAACTATCCACACAACCAATGAACATTTCGAAACTGTTATATCAGCACACAGATTTCAACTTAGTCAAACTCAAATCACGTGCTACACAATCTGCTTAAAAAAATACAAACACAAATGTCTTATCCATGCATAAAATATGCAAGTCAATTGAGGTTACACTATCAATTGAATTTGACCCACATTATCGGGCACAAGCATAATTTAGTCGTAAACTTATATTTGTAAATAGATAACACGGTGTGAGTGAGTGATTCTGTGTGAACAGCAACAAACCGGTAATGGGCTTTTATTTATTTAAATTTTGCCAAAATATGACATTATTATGTTTGACTTAACCTCATAATTCAAACATTTATACAGTATTTTTACTTGACCTAACATAATATTTAATTTGGCAGAAGGGAATTTGGTTAATGTTTGCACTGCCGGGTTGGGGTCATAAGTAACAGATTTTTTATGAGCCTAAAATTCTGCATCCTTGATATTAGCATAACTACTGGGTAGATTTCCTGAAATAATCAGTTATTTCCCATACATAAATAGACAAACCTTGAAGCGGAAACTTGAAATGGCACTGAAATCAGCTATCTAAGCGCGGCCATAAATTATTTGCAAATTAGCATGTACCATTTAAGGCTTGGGGTTTTTAGTTAAAAAACCCAATTCAGTAGGTAAGTACGCTCCATACTGTGTGTAATGGGGGCACGTCCGGCAGCCATTTTCGGTAACACGGTAATACCAAGGCACCACTCAGCTCTAGCTGAGCGATACATTTATTTGTGTATACCACAAGGCCTAATTAATTTGGTGTGTTTCTGTTTTTTTTTCAAATACACCTTATCAACATGTCTTCTCTTATTACCTAATATAGCTTTAGACTACGTATGGCGTCATCTCACAATTAGCCCCTTTTTCTACCCTTTGACACGCACATGTACCTATTTCTTAAATCTCCCCTAGATTATAGCAGTTATATGCGCCAAGGATTAACAAACAAATGATAAGAATCCGTTGTATCTATACTAATATTATCAAGAGGAAAGATTTGATTGTTGTTTGTATGGAATAGGCTCCGAAACTATTGAACCGATTTGAAAAACTTTCACTGTAGGGAAGCTACACTCTCCCCGGGTGACATAGGCTATATTTTATCCCCCATATTCCCACGGGGACGGGAACAACGCGGGTGAAAACTATACTAATATTATAAAGAGGAAAGATTTGTATTTTTGTAAACTCAAAAACTACTGGACCGATTTCAAAAATTATTTCACCGTTAGAAAGCTACATTCACCTTGAGTAACATAGGCTATATTTTATCCCCATATTCTCACGGGAACGGGAACTACGCGGGTAAAACCGCGGGGCGCTGCTAGTCCATAATAATATTTAATAAACTATGTCTGTACGGCTGAACGGAATTGGATGAAACTTGGCACACGAGGTGACTATGCTGGACTAGGACGTTCGACTTTTGACATTTTTTATCAACCTGTATTGTCCCACTGCTGGGCAAAGGTATCCCCATAAGGCCTTCCACTATTCCCAGTGTGTTGTCCTCTCTGACCAGTCCGTCATGAACGCCTCCAAGTCATCCCGCCAGGCGCTGCTAGTCCATTATAAAATGGTTAATAATTCTTTTTTTTGGACTATATATCATCAAATAACTTCTTCCGCTCTGGGCGGAGCGGAAGGGAGTGTCAGATTCTTACTGACTAAAACCCATCTGTGCTCCTCCTAATGCCCTTTGCGTTCCAGGGCCGCGGTGACTATGGAACAAGTTCCGCAATGATTCATCATGTCATCGCAGCATTGTTACGTGATGATGAAAGGTCTAGACGCCACTAGACAGTGTAAGTATATTACTCGTCAGCGGACTGACAATCACAATACCTCATCCGGAATATCGCGTTGCATACAATAATAGAGACAATAAGATTGTTATTGTTATTGACATTATTATTGCGCACTTAGGCATACTTGCATACATCTTGTAATGTATAGCCCTGTGGAGTTGGTACTAGGAGTAGGGAGGTAATGCCAGGGTTGCGGATTTTTATCGAAAGAGTCATCGAGGCCTTGGAACGCCTCCGAGGAACCGCCTAGGAGGAACTTGGATAGGTTTTAGTTAGTAAAAGTATGACACTTCATCCCTCTCCGTCACATTGTTGATTTCCCACACATAAAAAAGGAGTAAGAAGGTAGGATATCTGTATTTTCAAATCAAATGGCAAAATTAGTCATAAAATTTCAAAAATTTAATTCGGTCTGGGAATTCTTGACCCTAACCTATCCTATTATGTGGTTCGGAATTCGAACGATTTAATCATGCTACTGAAATTCATAGAATTTAATTTGTCTTGCTTTTAAGAGATACTTGCTACATTTTTAATAAAATAATTATAAAAACTTTTTAACAAAAAAATACAACCGACTTTTACACAAAAAATCAAAAAAGTGCAAAATAACTTTAATTTCGGAACTCGGTGTTTGTGGTTGCTTTTTCGTTTTTTGAACACCGACTTCCGAAATTAAAGTTATTTTGCACTTTTTTGATTTTTTGTGTAAAAGTCGGTTGTATATTTTTGTTAAAAAGTTTTTTATTTTTCACTTTTTAGTGGTACCTACACCCCCTCCCCTCCCCCACTTAAACGAACCAATCACATTGGTGTAAAAAAAAGTACTGCTCCTTTGCAGAGGACACTAAGAGGTCGTCAATGTAGACAATGTAGATATTTTTTTTTAGATTTTTCGAAAACCACTTGGTTGATTTTGATAAAATTTTCATGGGACCATTTGGGAAGTATACCCTTTCGAACAAAAAAAGAATTTTTCAAATCGGTTCACAAGCGACGGAGTTATGCGCGAACAAACATAAAAAAAAATAAAAAAATACAAACATCCGAATTGAGAACCTCCTCCTTTTTTAGAAGTCGGTTAAAAATTAAAAATCATTTATTTCAGGCAGCAAAGTCCATAGACAAGGCAAGGCTGTTAGTAATAATTTCGCTTATAACTAATGTTAGTAATTATTTAACTTCAGTAATTAAGTTTGCCTTTATATATTCCAGATTCAGTTACTTTTTAATACCTTTAAGAAACCAAGCATTAAAGTTTGTGACTGATGACACAGCTGCCGCTTTCCTTGGGAATTTAATAAATCTTAGACCAAAAGCATAGTAGGGATATACACTAATATCAATAAAAACTAATATATATAAAGTTCTAGTATGATTGTAAGGTTTAATTCGTAAGTTGTTATTCTTTAATTTTTGTATTCATGCATCCTTAATGATTAGTCTTGTTAAGTGATGACCTGAAACAGGTTTTATAAACCTAATTCAGGAAAGTCGCTAATTGTAGGTTTAAAATTTTACCCTAAGTCCTGAAATATTGATAATCTAGTTATACATACATATACACATAGTTATTTGTTGGATGCTACCATAATTATTTATTTAAGATTACTTGGGGCTATTAATATGTACTTAATATATTGTGTAAAAAGAAAGTTTTTTTTTTATTTGTTTATAAGTTTGTGCAAGGTAATATATGGAAGTACGATATTGAAATTGAAAGCTACTCTATTGGTGGGTGTCATATGGCTTTTGTGCCAGTAATAGCCGCAGTTCATATAGCATTGGCCACTTGACAGAAGCCTAAGAACAAACCTAGTACCTAAGTAAACAATTTTGTAATCTGCTTGTACTACTGCAGGGTGAAGGTTTCCCCCAAAGACTACCATATTTCCCAGTGTGCTGCTTTCTCGCCCTAATTGCCTTTAAGTTGTCACGCTAGCTTCCCAGTCTCTTCCCAGAAACGACGCCCGCCTAGATCCCATTGCGTAACGACTCTGGCCTATTTGTCCTGCTCATGCATTCTATATATGTAGGTATAAAACCCGCCCAATCCCACTTCAGTCTTGCAGCCTTTTTAACCACATCAGCGATTCCTATTTTAACCTAATAATTATGTTACTAACACTATCTTTCAATTACTTTGATGAAAGAAGCTTTAAAGTTTAGAGTTTATTTATCTTTAATTAGCAGCGCTCCGCGTTATTGTCCACATAAGTTTCGATTCCGTGGGAATATCGGGGTAAAATAAACCATCTGTCTGCCAAATTTCATCCAAATCCGTTCAGTAGTTTTTGCGTGAAAGAGTAACAAACATCCATCCATCCATACTTACAAACTTTCGCGTTTATAATATTAGTAGGATGACGAGATTACCCGTCGTATATAACATTATCACAGCGAATTTCAACTGTCGATTTATTATCTGTACTTACAATTAAGTTGTATATTAGATTGACTGTACCACGAGTTTCTTTGTAAATATTTACCGTCAGTTGATTTACGACTTTGTATCCGGTGATATTTTAAGCTTATCTGATACCTTTATAGCTTCATTGTTTACAGCGTGTCTTTTATGCATGATCATTAACTAACTACTAAGTGTAAATGAAATAATTTTGTTTTCCTTTAACTCTTTTTAAATCACTACATAGTATAAAACAAAGTCGCTTTCTCTGTCCCTATATCCCTATGTATGTTTAAATATTTAAAACTACGCAACGGATTTTGATGCGGTTTTTTTAAATATATAGATTGATTAAAGAGGAAGGTTTATTTATTTATTTATTTTATTTATTTATTTATTAACATCAAATGTTATCTGTGTCATTACAGATAGGATCTAATGCGACACAGTAACTTAAAAATATACTAACTACAATATATCTTACACGCTACACAGTACGTGGCCCTTGTGAACTCACCCAGTGTACAGGTGAAGATGTCTATGGCATCGGCCACCGTGTTGAGAGTGCGCAGGGCACGAGTCAGCGGTGCGCGCCCCAGTAGGTTAGTGCGCGCTCTCGGTACCACCAGCAGCTGCGGCCTGCGCCGACGCGCTATGTATCTATCCGGTAAATTAAATCTTATTTCTGATAGTATACCTGAGTTTTGTATACTACCTCTTAAAACTTTAAAAAGATATGTTGCCAGTGCCAGTTCACGCCTAATTTCTAATTTGTAGTATCCCACCATACCAAGACAGAATAAGGTAGGATACAGTAACGGGTATCCCGGGTATCTCCCATGCAGCTTTAAATAAATAAATCTGACGAATTTGTTCTGTATCCGTTCGAGCATATTTTTGTATTTTATTTCACTCGGGCTCCAGACGGCTGCATTATATTCGAGATGACTCCTCACAAGAGCCTCATACAAAGCCCTCAATGCACTGATGTTTGTGAAGTCACTTGTTTGACGCAGCACAAATCCCAGATTCCTGTACGCCTTTTTACAAACGTGTACTACGTGTTTACGAAACTGCAGGTCACTGGCGAAATGAACGCCTAAATCCTTAACTTCCATGACACGCTGCAGCGGCGCCCCTTCCATGCTGTACTGGTGGTAGTGTGGGATTCGTGTGCGTGTGAATGAAAGCACCGAGCACTTTGATACATTAAAGTATAGCTTATTGCAGTGACTCCATTCAGTGACCCTATCCAAGTCGTGCTGCAGCATGTCACAATCCGCAGTGTCTTTTATGACTATAGACAACTTAAGATCGTCAGCAAATAACATGCATGTTGACTTAACTACCTCTGGTAAATCATTTACCATAATGATAAATAATAAAGGTCCCAAATTAGTACCCTGACTGACGCCCGATCTGGTGTAGTAGGGCTCCGAGAAGTGTCCGCCACAGTCCACATACTGACGTCTATCTCGAAGATAATTGGCGAAGAACTTTACAGTATGAAATGTGCAGCCCATACCCGCCAGCTTTGATAAAAGTATGTCGTGGTCGACTGTGTCGAACGCCTTCTTAAAGTCCAGATAAGCTACGTCAACCTGAAGCCCAGCGTCAACAGCTGGTACCAACTGTGTCATTAGGTGAAGCAAGTTCCCCGTTGTACCGCGCCCAGGACGGAAACCATGTTGCGCATCAGACAAATGAGGGCCTATCTGTTCATAAAGGCAATTGTGAACAGCCATCTCGAATACCTTGGCTGGTGCGCTCAGTACTGCAATTGGCCTGAATTCACTGACATCCGTACCACCTCGACCTTTCGGTATAGGTACCACCCGCGTCAGCTTCCAACCGCTAGGGAAGTGTGCTACCGACAAACAAACATTAAATATGTGCAGCAAAGGCTCCACTAATACCATGCGGCAATCTCTCAAAATGAAGGGCGGAATACCGTCCGGACCCACTGAGCGCTTAGGCGGCAGGCCAGTCAGCGCGCGCCGAACGTCCACCCGCTCAAGGCGGGCGAGGTGCGCATACGCACCGCTCGGCGCTGCCTCCCCGCACGCCGCCTCCGCGCTCAGCGTGCCCGCTGTCGCGCTGTACACAGAGTGAAAGAATCGTGCATATTCCTTAGCGGATTCATTACCAGATAGAACTCGTCCTTCTTTGATCAATTTGTACTGACTAGAAGTGTCTTTTTTCGACCTTACGTAATTCCAGAATGATTTAGGATCTGTCGCGAGATGGTTCTGTACTCGATCTCTGTAACGGAGGTGAGAACTCGCTGTTTTCGCCTTCACCCTTGCCCGACACTGAGAGAATGCCTCATAATCATTTGGGGACTTGGTCGCTTTATATTTTTTATGCAAATTGTATTTTAATTTAATTTCTATTTAAATTGTATTTTAATTTAATTTTATATGTATAATACATGCATATTATAGTAGAGGAAACAGTATTATCTACATCGCACCCGTAGGAAGCCGGGGCGGGTCGCTAGTGTCATTTAAACGTACGATTAAAACATGGCTTGTCTACTAATGAATATTATGTTCGAAGTATTAAATTGGTTTTTTAGAGTGGCTATGTAATTTATGTTTTTACGTACTTTTCTGGAAGTTGGGGAACAGGTAAAATCAAACTTAAAGGCAGTCGAAAAACTCTACGGGACAGCAAATTCATGTGACAGCAGGGGTGAGGTATGCAGAATGAGTCCAAAAGCCGAAGTTTACAGATGTCATTAAGTTTGAATTCGACCAATGGCTGAGTTAATTATAGTTTATCTTTCTACTAGCTTGGTGAGGTCAGTGTAAATATAGCATATCACTCATTAAAATATCGACGGCTGACCTATGTCACTTTATAATAGTAGGTACCACACGGGTATGTATCATAAAGATTTTTTAAGTATCTTGCCTGTAGGTAGCATAACTGATTGACAAATGATAACATAATTTTAATAGCTTTTTCACGCTCGCTTAGATGACTATCACGCAATGAGTATCTACGGGATAGCCAACTGTCATAGTCTTGTCGTCGGGCACCCGACCGCTGCCGAAGACCCAAGATAGCGGAAGATAGCCGCGGGGCGAATTCGCTGCGGCGGTGTCTAAGCGGGCCAATTACGGGCCAATTTGTAGCGTCAAAATGTACGGTACGCCCTCTTTTTACTATATAACTAATAACATGGGTCTTAAACGTAACTAAATAAGCGAGGTAACACGATCTTTTCCTACCCCTTTGGGGACACAAGCGTGATCGTATTTACTATGAAAGTATTCGACAAATTATCATCGGTAGAGTCACCGCGGCCCTGGAACGCAAAGGGCACAAGAAGGAACACGGGTGGGTTTTAGTCAGTAAGAGTCTGACACTCCCTTCCGCTCCGCCCAGAGCGGGAGAAGTCATTTGATGATTTCCCACCCAAAAAAAAAAAAAAGTACCGAATAATTTTGTTTCCTATATGAATTTAGTGCGATTGTTGTTAATATTCGTTTCAGTATCGCAGTGTATAATTGTTATTGTGCTGACCTTTGCGTGCGTCATAGATATTATTGTTTTGTATTTATAGTTCGGTGATAATGGAAAAAAAAATATGTACTGGCATTCGGGTAAGATGTCACTTGTATTAGTGCTCTTTGGGTTTCCTTTATGCTCATGTAAAAATGAATGCATTATCATTTCCAATTTTGATAATAGTATTTAATCACTTTCTCAAATATTGGAGTAAATAAATAGTCCCCATCATCATCATACCATATCAGGTAAAGGTTAAAATTTACGACTTTTCAAAACGATACCGCGTCGACTAGTCCAGTACTTTTTGCATTCAGTCGACTCGAAAAATGATAGTGATTGGCAAACGCTGTCAATTTTCGTCTTATATTTTGACAATTTGACAGTCGCATTCCTAGATCACTGGATGAAAAGTATCCTATGTCCTATTCTGGGACATGGCCTACTCGTGCACCAAGTCCAAATCCCTTCAGCCGGTAAGACGTGACGTGGTAACAGACAGTCAGATACAACACATTGATATTATAACTAACAGCACCCCAGGTTTCACCCGTATAGTTCCCGTTCCCGTGAGAATAAGGGGATAAAATATAGCTTATGTTACTCGCTGATACTGTAGTTTTTATGGGGGAATTAATTTTTAAAATCAGTTTTGTTGTTTAGGCGTGGAAGCGTTATAAGTTTAATTATAATCAGTTTATCCATTTCCAAGAATGAGCATTTGAAACACCGAGAGGTGTTTCTAAATGAGCACTTGAAACACCGAGAGGTGTTTCAAGTGCTCATTCACAATTCAACAATTCACAACAAGTGTTAAAGCTCTTCTTCGGACTATGTCGGTTACTTTATTGAACGGAGGTGCAGAAAATATGAGTTTAATTTTATTGAAACTATAATATATCTTATAATAAATGAATAAACTTTCATATTATTTAGATGATAAACTTTTCTACTTCAGAGAGTTCTAAGTATTCCCCAAGATCTATTAGTTTCTAGTTTCTGAAACTTTAATACATCTTGAGAGCTTCTAAAAGACTAAAAGAAAATGTTTACTTTGAATCGGTTTGGGGTTCGACCAATCGCAATTGGGAAGGAGGATTTAAAAAGCCAACGTGTAGAACCAATGAATGGCTTAAAAGATGTATTTGTGGTACGTGACTTCTTGATACACTTTTAGACTTTGAGCCAAATCTTGATGAAATGGAAGCTTATTTGATGAGAGTAGGTAGTAAAATGTAGCTGGGATGGACTGGATATAAGGAACTGGTTATTCTGGTGAAGCTTGGGAGAGTTAAATAAATAAATAATCGAGCAAGTGTACCATATATGTACATATATCGATAATAACCGGTACACCGAGGGACGGGCCCAGGCAGTCGCTCCAAACATTTTCATCTGAATACCGTTTAATTACTGCATGCACTTTTCTTAGCTCAGCTTAAAGGAACTCAATTCAAATCTTTATTGCAATTTTTTTTTTACAATATCTTCATAATGGTTTTACAAGCTCACATGTCGGGTATTGTTGTTTAAATAATGTTAAAAAATAAACGGAATGAAGTTAAATACAAATCTAATAAGTGTAATAGTAGTCTGAAGGAATGAAGAGACAATAAAGCATTTGAATTAATCAAAAGACAATATGAACAAAGCAATCAATTACGATGGATTGGCTCATAAATTAATAACTATGAATATATTTGCATTTTAAAACAAGGAGCGAGAATCAACGTCATAACTATGTTATACATAACATACATTCTTACGACTTTGTTATACTCATATAATTATGTATAGTCGAAAGTAAATATGTACCGTTTGGCAAGTGACCTCAAATATGCCAACTTTGGCGCGATTGTTACGTTATGATTTCTGTCTGTTTACTTTCTAACTTGTTTTATAGAAAGTATAATGTTAAAGAGTAATCACAAGATACTAAACCGCGTAGTAGACATAGTACACAAAAATGCATTTTTTGAAAATTTTGTCTGTATATCTGTTTGTTTGTATGTTTGTGGGAGCATCACGAAAGAACCACTGATCGGGTTAGAAATCTAGATACTAAGACATATTGAGTTTTATCCGAAGTTTTATTTAGCCTTCATTTCATAAAAATCGACTCACAAAATTAAAAGATATTGAATTTCTAATTTAGTAAGAAACTTCATAGAGTGCTAATTGTCGCGCTAACTGAGTCCTGCGCGCATCATGTAAAAAGTACAACACCAATATAAATTTGTTTTATACACAAGAAATTATAGTATATAAGGCTACATACAACATCACGCTACGACCAATAGGAGCGGAGCATGTTGAAAATGTTGCAAAAATGGTTTTCTTTTTCTTATGTGACGCAGACAAAGTTGCGCGGATCAACCAGTCCATAATAATATTTTTAAGAAACTATGTCTATCTGACTGTTCATTACCACTTCTTGACGTCTGAACGGAATTGGATGAAACTTGGCACACGAGGTGATGTGCTGGATTAGCTGGATCATCTGGATCATCAGTGGGACAATATAGGTTGATAAAAAAAATACCAAAGGGACATTCCCCGGGTTAAAACTTGTGTGTCCCTGGTATTTTTTTTATCAACGTGTATTGTCCCACTGCTGGGCAAAGATCACCCCCATAGCCTTCCACAATTCCTCGTGTGTTGACCTCTCCGACCAATCTGTCATGAACGCCTCCAAGTCGTCACGCCAGAGTTTTTTAGGCCTCCTCTACGACAACGGCGTCCTTTGGCTCTCACTGCGTAACGACTCTGGCCCAGCCGGCAGATTTATTGCCCATCGATCGGCGATCCCTGTTTTTGAACAAATAGTGGTACTACGTATTCGATCGCTGAGCCTAATACCTAAATAAAACGTTACGCTCCATCGCCCTTTGGCAAACCTTGAGTTTGTACTTATGAGACTCCGTCAGGGATATACCTATTAGTAAAATTGATGGTAGTTAGCTTCCCCCCTGCGATATCACTATTAAATTATACACCACAACTACAAAACCTACGCCCTCATTTCTGGAAATTTAAACGTGTTGCTAAATAGGCAACAGACAAACATTTTGAAGTTCGATTTTGGCGAAAATATTGACTGTTCAATATGGCAACCAAACTGTAAATTATTAAACACATTGTTGTCAAATCACCTAGGCAAACAAATTGTTCGTGTTATATGTGCGTAAGTGTGTACACATTACACACCTACATATGTCATCTGCTTAGCCTTTTCCCAACTTTATTGGGCTGGGCTTCCAGTCAAACCGGATTCAGCTGAATACAAGAATATTACGTTAAGCGATTGCCTTCTAGACCTCTACCACCCATTAACTAGGTAACACGCACAAATATAGATATATCTGTGGTAACACGATATTTCTTGGCAAGATTAGAATCCGATTTTCTGACTTCTGACAATCCATAACGACTGCCAAATATCTACGATTGACAGCCGCGGCCAATGACTTAATAATTCAATTCAATTTCATTTATTCCACACTCTTTCTTCCACGTCTTTGTCCATAAAATGTTAGGCAAAAATGCACTAAAATGTGACACGTAATGCAGACAGACATTTTGAAATGAGGTCAACATGTTGAGAGCAAAAAAACTGTCAACATTATATCGACGCGCAGACGAAATGAAACTAATTAGTCTAGTCTTAAATAATTTTGATGTGTAACATATTAGAGAAAATAAGTTGGTCTTATTTCATGCACAGCTAAAACTTATCTCTCGAGCACGAGGACTTCAATTTATGACAAGCACCCGATTGAGTTGCAGATGAATTGGAGTTTACGTTTTGGAATATGGGCCTCAGTTTGTGGAGTTATTGAAATAACTGTAAAAAGTTTTTTTTATTTTTCACTTTTTAGTGGTCCCCCCCACACCTAAACGTACTAATCACTTTGGTGTAAACAATAAACAAACATGCGATTTCAGCAAACGATTTGCTATCATTTATTGAAGAGTTTCGTTTCCTATCATCTCTGCTCTTTATCAGATCTTCACCAAACTAGAAAGGGACCACGTTTAAATACTAAGATGCTCTTTGAAACCATCGTATACAATTTTATTTTTACATTTTACATCTACAACAGGGAATGAGAAAGTCGTCAATGTCAACTAAGTCACGAATTATAAGGGATAGCTCAAATACTAGTCGTCAGATCTCAAACAAAGGACCACACGACAAACACCAGCTTTCGAATATAAAAAGAATGATCAAAATTGGTACACCCAATACAAAGTTATGAGGTAACAAACATTAAAAAAAATACAGTCCAATTTAGAACCTCCTCCTTTTTTGGAAATCGGTTGAAAAAGAGACAAGCAAGAAATGTTGTTTACAATTAAACTTAAACAAATTTCACCAATCTATTCAAAACCGCACTATGAAACAACTTGTATGGTATTTTTGTAGCGTAGTTTTTAAATAGACACATGTCGATAAAGTTGTTCACGTGCTCAAAACATGCTAGTCCAATGCGCAGTTGGTACAAAATACCTACCCGACGGCTGCATGTTAAGTAATACCAATTAATTAAAAGGTGTAATACATAAATGACCTGTGTTTTCCTGTCCTTAACATTATGGATCGCAATAAACGGCAAGTGTCACATTTAAGGTAAAGTCTCTAAGTAATAATAATCATTTTAATTACAGTATTATGATTATGTTTTTTTAAATGAATGAAGCATTAAAAAGTTAGGACACCGAAAACGTTGACAAGTATTTTTGTTAGGTAAATTAAATTAAAAATATTCGTTTGCCCAGTAAGGTAGCGCATCACCACCAATGTCCAACATTATACCATTTTGTGTGACAAATAAATATATTTTGAATTTAAATATTTACGTAGCTCCTAAAAACTTTTCTGAACTAAACAGTAATGGCCCTGCTGACTGCAATTTGACATACTTAATGAGAAAGATTACTACAAGCGAATTTACTCTCGAATCTAAAGCAACTTTTAGCGAAAATCAAGAAAAACTTTAATAGTAGTAGTAGTTTTTGAGAGCAGATTATGCCCAACAGTGATCTTAAGTGTGCTCTGGATTACTCAAGGTGTACCAAATGAAACGCATGTTTAGTAGGATTTCAGGGTTGGTACCAAATTAAAAGTTGTTCAGTGTATTGCGATCCCTTTTCAAATTTTTCGTCTAAAGTTTTTATACCACCGGTACAAAAACTGTAGGAAAAAATAGGTACTGTGCAATTTGTCTCGCTCAGTCAGCTCGTTGAAGAAGTACCAGCAATAAACGTACAATAAACATTATCGTGGTCTACGGCGCTGTCAGAATTGGGAACTATATTTTCTATCACCAAAATTTATATTTGTCATCAAGTTGTATCACCTAATAAATAGATCTATCGCCACGAAATATTTTCGTTCTCAGATAAACAAAAATTGTTCCCAGGTATGAATTATCAAATTAATGTAAATATATGTGTAAAATAAGAGATCGATAACCAATAAAATTATATTGCATTACATGAATATAAACTTCGTTCTTATAATAACAGTTTTGTTACTTAAATAATAGCTCTGTGCTCAGAATGGTAGATCTGTCACCAAATAAATCGATTATCGATCCCTGACTGCGACTCCTTTTTATTTGATATTTTGTAACCAATACAGTAGTAACATTTTATTTCGTTCAGATATTAAATTAATAGTATTCGTTACCAATTTAATACATCAATTTATAATTTTAATGAAAAAATGATCAAAGGGGCGGAGACAAATTGGCGCGCTTTAAAAATTGACCAATCCGGCCTCAACGATGGGTTGTAGTTTAACTTTAATTAAGTGTTTTATCTATTATTCTGCTAGCCATAAGCCAGCTATTTTAAACCAGCGCTGATTGTTCAGTGGTAATTATTTTAAACAATAAATATTGATTATTTTGACTTGAATTGTTTTATTTACTACTCTGCTAAAAATTTTATTTAAATATAATTTATACTATCAGTGGAAATTTAAAACCTTGGGAGTCTAGTTAAGTAGCAGAATCTTTTGTTTGAAACGATGATGACAACCCTAATTTTTTATTTGAACTTAATGCAATTTTCTAGTAACATAATATGATTTATTGGTGATCTCTTTAAATTAGTTTGCTTAAATACTTACTAGGACACACCTATTATAATACATACAAAAACATTTATTTGGTACTAGACCTTATATCTCAGGATTTTAGGTGATTTATTGTGGAACTGATTTTGCATTGTTTGGTGACTACATTTTGGTGACAGATCTACTATATGGAGGACAAACCCTATTATTTAAGAAACACAAAACTAATTAAATTGGTGATAGCTTAAATGATACCCGTCAGAATTAATTAGAATTTATTTATCCTTTACACACTGCATAATTGCCTGCAGTCTGTATCATCCCTCATAATAAGAATATTATTACTATACTCAATACTCCCACCATCTCATTATGGGTCTCCAAATAAATGTTTAATTTGTTTTTTGTTCTTATCTTCTATTTAATACTAAGTACTTAAGAGAAATATTTCCGCAACTTAGGTATGTACATATCTAAGTTTTTTTTAAAATCAAAACTCACTTATTCAAATAAGGCTCAGAGCTAACACTTTTTGAACATCAGATTTACATAACGTCCAGCCCCAAAACGCCTGTCAGCGCTTTCTAGTGTTTTAGCCAGGAAGAAGAAGTTTTCCAAGAAACTCCCAGCAACACATCTGTACCTAACAGTATTTAGTTGTATGTACTTACAATTAGTCACCATCATTGTTTCGTTCAAATAAACCTATATATAATCTTTCCAAAAGATCTGTCTCAATTTGTTTTACAATACAGCGACTCTGGATTTCAATTGTCTTTAAGATCATTTAAATACTTAGAAGACTCATCATCATTTCTCATCATATCATCTCATTTAAATACTTGAGCGCACGGTTGGCGCAGTGGTTGAGCGATTGGCTGCTGCGCTCGGTGTCGTGGGTTCGATTCCCGCACGGGACAAATATTTGTATTGCCTACAGCTAGTTGTTCCGAGTCTGGTTGTTTGTATATGTGAGTTTGTATGTTTGTAAACGCACCCACAACACAGGAGAAAGTCCAAGTGTGGGGCAACGTTTTTTTTTTTTTAAAAAAAGAAGTTTTAACGTACCTCTCTCATCATCTCTGGATCAAAGACGTACAGAACAGGTCTTGTCCTGGACGCCTTCGCGAGTCGCACCAGGTCGCCATACTTGGCACGAAGACCCTCCAGCAATCCGAGGCCAACCGTGTGGTGGTAGCTACCTGTTGAAGAGAAAAGGGGTTAGTTGAGATTTTTAAACTGGAAAAAACTAGGAACATTGCTAATATTGCGCAAACATGGTAGACTTATAATTTGATGATTGCCAGGGTTACGGATTTTTTTCGAAAGGATCACCACCGCCCTGGAACGCAAAGGGCACTATGAGGAACACGGATGGGCTTTAGTCAGTAAGAGTCTGACTCTCCCTTTCGCTCCACCTAGAGCGGAAAAAGTCATTTGATGAGTTCCTTACCATAAAAAAAGGTTGGATGATGCCGCTAAAGAGTTAAAAACAGTCATGGTAGCTCTAAAATTCACTACCTACATACCTACATGGATATAATATTAACAAGTTACGAATTTGGAGCCAGCGGACGTGTGCCATCGCCGAGTAAGTTCTAGGAAACGCTGGTGTGACGATAAGATGTTTATGGATTGGTCGGAGAAGGCAATAAACAGGGCGAGTGGAACGCTATGGGGGACAAATTTGCCCATCAGTAAGATAATAGAAATAAAAGAATCTTCAATTAATAGTAAGTATATCCTTGATATGACCCGATGGGCTTGTTGCCCAAGTTACGAGTTGTATTTGATTTAATTTTAATTATGGAAAGTCTAAAACGTTGTTCAGTTTGACCTTAATAGAGGTCGTTGCCCCTCCGTTACTTGCTTACAGCTCTTGAGTAAAATACTGACAATGAAATATTTCAGCTGTTGCCTCTTTTTTAGAATCAGCAATCGTTTGTCAACCTCAAAGAAGTGTTAATTTCTAAAACTATGTTATGTCTGATGATTGCAAAAACGGATGTTGTAGGAAAAATCTCTATACAAATTATTTGGCCGTGTTACCCGGAGTTAAAAATATGTATTAACTTATCAAATGCGTACTTTGTGACAGGTTCAGCAATCGTTTGTCAACCTCAAAGAAGTGTTAATTTCTATAACTATATGTCTGAAGATTGCAAAAACGGATTTAAGATGTAGGTAAAAACTTCTTTAAACAAATTATTTGGCCGTGTTTACCATATTTTGAGCTCCGGGTGGAGTTCAAAATATGTATTCACTTAACAAATGTGTACTTTGCGTCAGGTATACAAAACACTAAAGTTTATTTTTCATATAATTAGGCTCGCGTTTTACAAATGAACCTATTATCACCTCTTGGCGGCTGATGGTCTAGAATGATGTGTTAACACGCTTGCCTAGAGCTATTATTATAAATTGTATAACTATTTTCTATCAACCCTTCTTATTCTAGCCCCCTACTATGACCAATGCCATTATGATTACGTTGTGAGAATGAGACGGAGCTATACAGGATGAATAGCACTATTCCTTTTTCACAGGAATTTCCTGGCAATGTGGCACTTCATAGTAGAGGCCCGATATCTAGCCTGCAACTATTACCTGGGATAGGTTATAGCTATCACAAGTACCTTTATAATCTTTAAACATCTTTATCAAAATACCAGCCACTAATTCACATCTGGTACTGTTCCAAGCTGGCTACTTGCACAATGTGTAGATATAGGATCTATCAATGTGGCACTTCATAGTAGAGGCCCGATATCTAGCCTGCAACTATTACCTGGGATAGGTTATAGCTATCACAAGTACCTTTATAATCTTTAAACATCTTTATCAAAATACCAGCCACTAATTCACATCTGGTACTGTTCCAAGCTGGCTACTTGCACAATGTGTAGATATAGGATCTATCAATTGGCGTAAACCATATAAACTGGAATGAAAGTAGGCTCAAGTCTATATTTAGACTGAGCGAAAGTAGCGTCTGGGACTGGTGTTTAGATTTATTGCTATTTGGGCCTATAAAGTTATATAAATGGGAGTAACACGCGCGGTGTGGAGCAGTATATAAAGAATAATGTCAGTAGATCTACGTATAGCGTTAAATAAATGCTGAAATTAAATAGAAGTACGGTTAAGAATTTTTACGGTATTTTTGAGCCACCAAAATAATTTAGCTAGAACATAGGCTTTGCAATGTTTCTGAGTTTCATAAGTTCATTTATTTGAGCTTTATGTACGCGTATGTGTAGTGATTTCGACTTAATTCAAATCAATGCATTCGGTACATCATTTTTGCCCTTACGTTACGGATGTATGTAACCATGATTCTATGTGCACTATTCATTTTTTTTAAATTGATCAAATGACTTCTTCTGCTCTGGGCGGAGCGGAAGGGAGTGTCAGACTCTTACTGAAAAAAACCCACTCATGACCCTTCTAGGGCCAATTGCGTTCCGGGCCGCGGTGACTCTTTGCAGCAAATTTCGCAACCGTACCTACAGCAAGAACCTAACAAACACACCAGAATTTTTTGTTACAAAAAATCCTCGAAAACAAACAGACAGCCTGACTGTTTTATCTATAAACAATAGTAGCGGTTTAGCTCGGCAATGAAACTTAATGTGACTCATTCCGACTGTTCTCGCTGCAGCTGAGAAACTTACAGGACGTGCTGATGCGATTTATTACGGCACTAGCTGCTGCCCGCGACTTCGTCCCCGTGGAATCCCCGATTTTAAAACATTCTTTATCGCTGCTCCGCTCCTATTGGCTTAAGCGTGATGATATATAGCCTAAAGCCTTCCTCGATAAATGGTCTATTCAACCCAAAAATAATATTTCAATTCGAACCAGTAGTTCCTGAGATTAGCGCGTTCAAACAAACAAACAATCAAACAAACAAACTCTTCAGCTTTATAATATTAAGTATAGATTTATTTTAAACGAGCAACTTGTTATTGTTTTATTGGAATTAGTTTGAGTTTTTTTTTTGTACGTATCTGGCCATTTTTATTCATGTGCCTTTTAACTTGATTTCTTATGTATGGCCCTTGAATATAAGTAATTGTCATTTTTCAATCACATCTTGATTTCCGATTTAGCTTAAAATTGATATCCTTTTTTATTTTACGTAAAGATTTTATACATATGTATGTCGATGATATCCATAGAAATGATTAATAGGTGAATTATGTCAATAAGAGACGAGTTTTCGACTTTATGGCTCATTTTAAATGAGACATTACTGAGCTGAAAGTTAAAATTAATGTTTGGAAAAATACACGTTGCGTTAACACGAAATAAATCGCGATTTGGGTTAAATTGGTGATCTTTCAATGAAAATAGGTAAATAGCTGTTCGCAGAAACCTATCAAAACTTAACATGCTTAAGTCAAAATTTAACATGCTTAAGTGAAAACTACGCAGTTGTTAAAAAAATACTCGTTGCCGTAAACCATATAAACTGTTACTTCAATGGTTTGTCCTTGGTTCTCTTTAAAATGTATACACCATTTCGAAGTCATTCACCCTGAACGGTATTTGATTTGATACAATCAAACAGCGGTCGCTTTTCTGATTATTGGAGTCGTCTAAATTGCCTATTGAGTTGTTTTGTAAAAGCATTTGAAACCTATTAACAAAACGATGGTTATTCCTGAAAATTGACTAATGTTTTAGAATAGTTTTTATTTAAATTATTATTTATGTAACTGACAACCTAAAAGTCTAAGAGCAAGTGACCTCGTCGAGCAGATCGGCGCGGCGGCGGTGATCTCTAGCTTCTGGCCCTGGTTTAATCCATAGTCAAATTTCAAATTTTATCCAAATGTATCGTGTAACATATCAAATGAAAAGACGTATTGTAAGGATTTAAATATAGTTTAAAAAAAACTGGATCTGAAGTTATCTAAGAAATTAGATTTAAAATGACCATATCACTTATCTCCGATATACGGAGTCTGAGATTTTAGGCCTATCGATTACAGGAAAACCTATAAAAATCTCTGGTGTGAAAGTAACACGTTCGTAAGTCAACTGAAAAGTAAAGTCTTAGTATATTGACAAGATTTTTTTTTAATAGGCACTGTCTACCTAGTCAGTCAGCCTGTCCCAGCTAATGGGTTGTGGAGGTCTGGTAGCCTGGTAGGCAGCCGCTTCACATAAAATACTGGTATTCAGCTGAATCCAGTTTGACTGGAGGTCCATGCCAATATATTTGGGAAAATGCTATGATGAGGCACTGTCTTAGTGTCTAGAACTCTACTTAAACTTACTTGTGGCATAAGTGCATACCAAAATATGTAAGTAGATAATTATTACTGTTACTATGCATGTATGCAAATTAGTAGTGTTCAAAGTTGCTTTATGGCAATCACTTGCTTAATGCTATATGCTTTAAATTTTAAGCATGCTATTTTATATGCTTTATTATAGCATGCTTTTTTATAAGCATATTGCGTAAACGGGCGGGCACGAATAAAGCATGCGCGGTGACTGACTGACTGTTACGAGTATCTGACAGTATGAATATTAAATCGCGTTATTAATTTATTACGATAAAATGGAACAGTAAAAAAACAATGAACTTTCCTTCATACGTCCCAGTCTTAGGACATTAATCGATCGAAAGATCGCGAATTTGCAAGCGGTGCGTAAAACGAATACACACGGGCGCGCGACTAAAAAGCAATAGCATGCGACGACTGGCCGCGCTCCGCCCCATCGCGCTGCTATTGCTTTATTATGTGCTTTTGCTTTTTGAGAGAGCGAGAGTTGCGATTTTGTGATGCGCGACTGACAGAGACAGAGAGTGCGATTTAAAGCATTAAGCAAATAGCAACAAGTGAGAGCCACAATAGCATTTGCTATTTATAATAAGCATGGTGCTTTATTATGCTATATGCTATATTAACCACCACTAATGCAAATGAAAGATAAATCGAAAGTAGTCCTAATTTGCAAATGGCGGAAGCTGGCGCGCCTGGTGGCGAGACGGTCGTCTGTAACGACTGCGCCCGCGCAAGTCACCGTAAAAGGATGCGAATACACAGTCGGGTTCCCATAAAACGGGTATTGGGTCCTGGTTTTATTTTTAGCTATAAAATGGTTGCTAGGGGACGTTAATTGTTACTGCTTTAAAATTTAATCTTCAGTGGACGTCGTTATGGGTTGGTCGGTTTCTTGTTCGTGTTGATTTTTGCAAGTTTTTTATTGTGCGATGGTAAATATAGATTTGTTAGTTTGTTTTTGTTTGACCGAGTGTCCACTGTCCAGCAGCTGCACTTTACATTTATGCAGTCATAAGGTCCTCATCGTATAGCTACAGTAACGCTACATAAACAATTGCCGATCACAGAATCTCAGGGCAAATGCCAAAATTCAAATGCTTTGCTATGCAAAAGGACTGCTTTTTCTTAGTGATTACCACTTATAAGTATTTTTCTTTTTACACCTGTTTTTTTAATTATGGGAAATTATCAAATGACTTTTTCGCTCGGGGTGGAGCGAAAGGGAGTGTCAGACTTTTAGTGACTTAAACCCATCCGCGTTCCTCATGATGCCCGCGGTGACTCTTTCGAACAAATTCCGCAACTACTTAAGTAACCTATTAGCATTGGGTTGAGCTTGGGCCTTGTTACTGTTTTATTTTTAGACCTAATAGTTAAAGGCTTGGGATATGAAAAAAATAGTTGCAACATTTTTATTTCTTAGCTTACTTTCTAGAAACCTGTATAAGGGCCTGATATTTATTTAAAGTCTAGCTGGTTCCTATGCACATGATACTTGTATGTCGGCCACATATGCGCCAATCATACTGTCGTAACCAGTCTGCAATTATAGAGTGATAAAATACTAACAAGAACGCCAGACCGCATCGTAATTGTGTTATTACCACGTAACTTGCGGTTTGTTGACTCCGACGCAAGTAAATAAAGACATGTGTGTAGATAACTTAATGAATACAAGTTTTATTTTGCAATTTTAAATCGCTTTAAATTATATTATAGCTTTGTACCACTTTGTACGAAAATTACGCGGACAGAAAGGTATGAAATTTGACATAGTTAACGTTTATACGGAGGACGAAGTTCAAACTTTTTTTATTTGAAAACGTCGCCAACGTTTTTAAATAAAAAAAGTTTCTAGGTTAAAAAACGTCATACTAGGAATATTATTTTTTATAGATAATGATTAAAAATAAATTAAATTGATAAAAAATGACGGTCGAATTTACTACTACTAGGCGACCACTAGAACCTATCTCTAATTAGGTCTTGTTTTTCGAGGGAAGCGTATTATTCGTCCTTTTAGAATATGGAGTTGTTTTTTTTAACCTTAAATTTAATATTATAAATGCGAAAGTGAGTATTTCTTATTTTCTTAGTATGCTTTCACGCCTAAATCGCTTTGTTTCCGAGTTTTTGTGCAGATAATAATAATGTATAATATGTAAGACTATGAAGTCGGTTATAAAGTACATTATTTTAGAGCAAACGAAACCCGGGGGTAACACCTAGTAATTTATAAATTGAACAATTTAATTAAAGAAAGAATAACATTTATTTAGCATATAGGAATTTGCCCACGTAATTGGGTAACTATAAGAATTTACTGTACAGTATAGCAAATCTTGGATAGAAGAATCTTGTATCAGGCTATCATCTTGTTCTAAAGTATTTTTTTTTAATTCAGCCTATGCTGTTCCGGTGCTGGGAAAGTTAATCTGGCACATGTAAAATTATTTTAAAATAAGCTGCTTGTATAATTATCTCTTGCAGACTTTACCTACATGCATAATTGTATACTAAATGTTTCATTAAATTGAAACAAATAACATTTTCCTGATATACTCGCATTATGAACTAGCAGTGGCCCGCGGTTTCACCCACATAGTTCCCGTTCCCATGGGAGTATGGGAATAAAATATAGCCTATGTCACCCGGGGATAGTGTAGCTTCCAAACAGTGAAGAATTTTTCAAATTGGTTCAGTAGTTTCGGAGCCTATTCAATACAAACAAACAAACAAATCTTTCCTCTTTATAATAGTAGTATTGTGAATAAATTATGATATAATTTTAACGCAAACAATAAAAATATTAGTAGAAAAACAATACAAGATCTGTAATTCCATGGTATTTGTTATTCCCCGCAAATGGTTCACGGAAATGGGTCATTATGGTGTCGCAGGGGAAGATTTATCTGTTGAACTAGTTTGTACTAGTTCACTGTGGTGAACTTTGATCTTGTGTTCCAGTGCACGTGGTACGGAGATAAGAATGCTGCTGATCGAGTTTGCTGGGGGCTTTGCTTTACTTTGACGATTATGTGGATAATATGCTTATCAATTTACTCTTATCATTTCTCCACACGTTCATTATTAGTTGAACCAGAATAGAGCGTGAAGGAGTCTCGTGTGGGTGATGGGCCAGCATCTGAAGATATAGGTACCTAAATGCAAACTGCCACCCATTGAATTATCGTCTTTTGATGGTAATCCATCGAATTGGCCTTTGTTTTATGAATCATTCAAAACCAATGTTCTTAACAATAATAGTTTATCTGATGCCCACAGGAGGTATTTAGTTTGAAAATTTAGTGGTAGGGCACTTACAGTATTCGCAGGAACCGTCCCCAATAAGGCGAATTCTTCCACAATATGGAACTTACTCATAATTAAGTATAAGCTAGGTACTTTATATTTAAACAACATATTTGAATTAAAATCTCCAACTAATTCGCTCGGTCAATTGAATGATTTCGTAGAAAAAAATAATTCTTCATTTCACGCTCTAAAACAATTAGGTATTCAGGATACCAAATCGCCCCGCCATATTTTTCTAGTCGTATCTCTTATATAACAATATGTCTTCTTCGCTTCCATACTTCTTTTAAATCAATGTCTTCCTAGACATACCATATTTATTATTATTAAAACTATATTATGTATCGTTTTCATCTTCCCATACTCTTCAATTCACGTTTATACATACTTAAGTTACAAAAAGTAATGTTTGGTTTTGGAATGCGCTTTGTTATGTGCCAGGCTTCTTCTTTACTTCTCGCTTCCGACCCTGGTTCAAAACATGGTCTGGAGCGAGAGGGCTTGGAAGTCAATCACCTCCTTCTGTAAAGCAGTAAGGCTAGCAAAGGAGGAAGCGAACCGCGTGAGGGAGAGGCAGAACTCACGCCCCAGCCGCGGCGGAGTGTCGGTCTTAGGGCGATTCCCGGCGACCGTAGGCGCGGTCTTGCTAAAAACCAGGCCCGGGTCGACGATGACGTCAGCATAGAAAACGGAGCCCACCAGGGCCAGTGTCTGCCAAGGTTGCGAATTTTGTTTGAAAGAGTCACCGCACTGGTGGCAGGCAAAGGTCATCAGGAGGGACACGGATGGGTTTTAGTCAGTAAGAATCTGACACTCCCTTCCACTCCACCCAGAGCGGAAGAAGTCATTTGATGATTACTCATCCATAAAAAAGGTCTACTGGTCAAACCATAAGATGCCAGCGACATTTATTTGTAACAATAAAACCTTCTCAAACTCATATTCCTTTTCGAAAGGTACACCACGTTCTAGTGATTCTGATACACAGAAACCTAATATCTTTTTTTACTCGTATTTTATCTTGTTTATATGCCAGTTATGTTGCTAATGCTGCAATCTCGATAGGGGCATTCCAGTCAAGGTTTTTTATCAGATCAGAATGCGAACGCATACTGATTTTGCGAAGCTGCGATGTAGGTCTAGCAATGTAGACGTAATTTACACTTTTGCAACAGCTGGATACTACAGAGCTATAATATGGCCCATGCTATGTGATTTCAACCACTTTAAGGGTACATACTACCTGACCTCTCTGATAGTTTAAGTTTGGATATCATTATTTGGCAAATCTATACTAATATTATAAAGCTGAAGAGTTTGTTTGTTTGTTTGTTTGAACGCGCTAATATCAGGAACTACTGGTTCGAATTGAAAAATTCTTTTTGGGTTGAATAGACCATTTATCGAGGAAGGCTTTAGGCTATATATCATCACGCTTAAGCCAATAGGAGCGGAGCAGCGATAAAGAATGTTTTAAAATCGGGGATTCCACGGGGACGAAGTCGCGGACAGAAGCTAGTACATGATATAACGAATGTAATAGTGTTAATGGTAAACAGGGATAGCCGATGGCATTGCTTTTGCAGTCAACTTAATAGACCCATCAGAAGGGTACGGTATCGATGGCATGCTGGGAAAGTTTAGATACCTACTGGTGTACCATCTAAAGAACCAGGTTGGTCATTATCAGAAACTACCACAAATGACGATTCATTGATCGATTGCCTAAAAACCACTTACCAATCCTAGGTAACACGTGGGCCGAATGTCTCAACATAGGCAGTGCGATAGGTCCTGGGATCTCGTTGAAAGGCCTAGCAGCAGCCGAGGCCAGCTTGGGAGCCGCCACATTTCGCCGCTGTGGGGACGTCGAGGTCTGCTGTGACGAGGAGCCGGTGATTTGCCGTCGTTGGCGGTTGAAGCTGAGGACAAAAGAGGTAGATATAGTTTAAAGGGGTTTAAAAGACTTCACAGTTCGTCTATGTAGAAAGTGTTATATTTATCGTATGTTAAAATTATTTTCTAGATACCCACCTACTTCTGGAAGTGCAGAAGGTCCTACGGTAGTAGAGGTTGTATTAGAATAATCTAAAATCTCAATCGCTTCATGGTGAAAAAAGAATAGGTATTTTTACCATGGTCTCATAGGGCAGGAAAGACTCCTGATATATCCATGCTTGGCGCAAACAAACTTTCTTTCTTTCTTTCATCTTCCTTCTTCTTCTGATATCGCAGAACTATGTGACAGTGATTCGTCCGATTGTCATCAAAATCGACTATCAAGAAGGTGTGAGGTGTGAGGAAGACTAGCTGGTTTTCTGGTTGAACGCTCAGATTATCTCGGAGTGTCTGAACAGAGCTTTTGAAGCGACTTTTTCTTTACCTGATTTCGGAATTATCGTTCGGAGAAAAGGTAGAACTCGCGTTTAATAAATTTCTAACTAATTTGCATTAAAGGAGTATTGCCATGTTCTTCATGCTAAAGCACTGAGCTATGAAAATATGTGAGACCTTAAAGCTTAAACGATTTTTGTTGAAGAAGACATTCGAGACTTCTTGTCACGGTTATGACGCATGTACCTAATACTCGGAGACTAGACGTCTTCATTATTCAATTTAAATTGTTATTTCCGTTCATTGTTAGGTCGTGGTTAGTCATGCATTTTTATGTAAGCGCTTGCATGATAAGATCAGCAAGTTTTGTTAACCCGGGATTTCCGATGTTTTGCGCGCGTCGTATGTTTTGGGTGTCTTCGATAGAATATGCCTAACTATTATGGTTAAATCACAATGACCTCTTTTTGGTTCAATTTTTTTCAAGGTATGAAATTGTGTGATTTTGCTATTATGATAATAAACCTTATGTAATAAAATGGTTTAATAGTTAAGTTTGATTATGTGCATGTAAATTGCACTTCAAATTATTTAAATCGGACCTTTCGTTTAAATGTTACCGTATGTATATAAAAGCGAAAGGTCACTCACTGATAGATTGACGAAATCTCAGAAACTGGATCTAAGAACGTGAAATTGGGCACAGAGGTAGATTTATGTATAGGAAACGCCAGCACGGATTAGAAGGGAAGAAGGATTTTAGGAACTCCACCCATAAAAGGGCGAAATAGGGGGTGGAAGTTTATATGAGAAAGCTATTGCTTGGGCGTATATATGTACTTGAAAATTGGTTCGAATACAGGCGTTAATGAATTTAAAAGGTTGCCATTAATAGTTTTTCAGAAGTACCTCCTAACACAAAAAAATAATGACATACTTAATTAGTTTTTAGAAACTAACCCCCACGGGTTTCCCACGGGTTTAGGTGGTGTTATAGTTTTTATGGAAGGATCTTAATGCTTGGTCCGATGAAGTCGAAAAACGGTCATTTATAATTTTGGTAAAAAGAAAAATAAGAATAAGTAAGAGAGAGAGAGAGAGAGAGAGAGAGTAAGTTTTTCTATTCTATTCTATTCTTTACATATTATATGGATTTTTCGAAAGTAAACTTTTAAACAGGTGATGAAATTTTTAAAGAATTATATTATAATCCTCGCTTCAGTTTACTTGAAGCGGATCTAACATTTTTTTCATAATGGACCCCAAATGGGGTGAAGGCCACAATAGTTGTGCTGATCCTGAGACCACAAGACCAGTAGTAAAAATAACTGGCTAATTAGCATAAAGCATAATCAGCCTTTTTAATGTTCCCACTGCTGGGACACAGGCCTCCTCTCTAGGAGAGGGAATGGGCCGTAATCCACCACGCGGACCCAGTGCGGGTTGGTAGACTGGCTAATTAATTATCATAAATGTGTGCGATTATTATAAAAAACTACCCGTTAGAGCCTATTTCTTAATGGGGCGTTGAAGCTCCTGCAGTATCTACTAAATCCGCGCGGACGAAGTCGCGGGCGAAGTGATATATATGTATATTATTATTTTGTACTAGCAGCGCCTCGCGGTTTCACCCGCGTAGTTCCCGTTCCCGTGGGAATATGGGGATAAAATATAGCCTATAGCCTTCCTCGATAAATGGGCTATCTAACACTGAAAGATTTTTTCAAATCGGACCAGTAGTTCCTGAGATTAGCGCGTTCAAACAAACAAACAAACAAACAAACTCTTCAGCTTTATAATATTAGTATAGATTTATTGTATAGTAATGTTTAGTATGTGCAGTATAAGCAGTCCTGAATTATATATTGAACAACATTCAGAACTGCTTAGTTAAAAATAGTTAAAATTACAATTTCTCCTATTCAATAGATTAAGCAAATACAAACCTGGCCCTCAAAAGTGTCAAGAATTAACATCCGAATTTTACACAGATTCCGAAAACATAAAACAAAGCCAATTATTGCCAACATTTCCTTCAGTAAACTTTGCCAAAATTGCAAATAACCGGGTAAATTAAAATGGGTCATTGTTTACAATATGTCACAAAAAGCGAACTGCAAGTCTGCAAGCGATTGAATTAAAATAACCCGGTTTAAATGAGACTAAAAATAAATACAGTATTGTGTACTTAGTCACATCTATAAATACATAATTATAATACCGTTCTTTTTTCTAGATGGGAAATCATCAAACGACTTCTCCCGCTCTGGGCGGAGCGGAAGGGAGTATCAGACTCTTACTGACTAGAACCCACCCTTGATACTTCTATTGTAATTATAATACCTACTGTTCATGTTGCAGTTACCTTTTTTTAATCATCCACACTTACTAATATCATAAATGCGAAAATATATGTCTGTCTGTTACGTTTTCACGTCTAAACCGATGAATATATTTTCATGGAACTTGGCACGCGGGTAGATAATAGCCTATAATAGGGAGCCAAAATTATGTTATCCTGTTTTCAATATTGATTGCCTCGTTGGTTTATTGGTACTGCTGAACAAGAGGAACTGGGTGCGATTCCCGGATCTGACCGCGTTTCCCGGGTTTCAGCTCAGCCTAACCCTTTCTTGGGAAATCCAATTTCATTAGTTATAAAAACCATAATTTTATTTTGTCCATCCGTTGGATTAAAAAAAATATTGGTCATGGTCACGTATTTTTTGTCAAACAATTCTTAACAAAAAATTATAAAGATAAAGCGCATCATATTTCAAGCGTGGGAGCTGGTGACGAATTTTAAACACACTGTATCGTATTCATTTTTGTTTACGCGAAAAAAGCAAAAATATGTGTTCAATATTTTTTGGAAATCTATCAGGCGGGCTAATTAGATTTTTTCAGTAAAATACCTTTTTTTTTTTTTTATTATAGAACGGTGCGCAACGAGTTCCAACTGTTACGTAATGATCTGGCGGAATTGAGATCCTCTTTGCAGTCCACAAATGACCGTATGGGCAGTTTAATAATAATAATAATAATAAATAAAAACTCTTTATTACGAGAAATAGTTTCACAGGTTATCTCCTTACATATCTTTGACCTTATTGTGATGATATTATGTTTTGTACAATATTTGACTTAGAGCTTTGATAGTGTTGAAATATCAGCTAATAAGTATCTATGTATTAATATAGGGTTAAATAGATACTTATTAGCTGAAGAACTATGATTTCAATGTTCAAGATCACTTGGCTAAAAATTTAGCCAACCTCTAAAATAGGGAAGTAGGTATCGTTTTGTTCCCTCGGAGGTGGACCGCAGTGGACTTTGTTTCCGCTGTGGTCAGCCCGGTCATCGGGCCGGCTCGTGCGAGGCCACGCCGCACTGCAGTGCATGTGCGGTTGTTGGCAAGCCGGCCGAGCACTGGGCTGGGGGAAGGGCCTGCGCGCCATCCGCCCCGACCAAGGGCAAGAGGTCCGCCGCCGCCGCCGCCTCTGCCGCCGCCGCGGCTTCCGTCGCCGCTTCTGCCGCTTCTGCTGTGGGTGCTGCGACTCCCGGTACTCGGGAGGGGGCTGAAATGGAGTGCCAGTAATGGTCCCATTTCGGCCTCCTCCAGAGACAAGTCGGCCGCTGTGCTATTGCGCAGTGGCTGATGCCTGTGGACGGTGAGCGTGGGTGGCTCGCCGTCCGATACCAGGCTGAGTCGACGACGCGTTGTGCTTCACGCGCGCCTCAAGGAGCCGTCAGCACCAGAGACGGGGCCCCATAGGGTCGGTGCCTGCTAGGGTTGCGGAATTTGTTCGAGAGAGTTGCCGCGGCCCTGGAACGCAAAGGGCACATGGAGGAGCACGGGTGGGTTTTAGTCAGTAAAAGTCTGACACTCCCTACCGCTCCACCCAGGGCGGGAGGGGTCATTTGATGATTTCCCATCCAAAAAAAAAAAAAAAAAAAGGTATCGTTTTGTTAAGGAAGTAGGAAATATAAAATCCAAAGACAGAGTATTAAGGCTTCGGAAGACAGGTGCAGTGCAACAATTCGACTACGATGGGACAGTGTATTTTACTTAATATATTTTTTGCGGATGACAATCATTTTTGGTTAGCCTCTGTCTGACCTTGAATGATCTAAAAGAACACCTAGACTACTCATATATGAAGCTATATTTTATAGTTTTTGTTAACAATTTTAGAGCCCTACTTAATATGTAAAACAGACGCAGAGCTGCTCAATGGCCTATAAAAAGGAACGTCTGTAAATCTCCAAGCTAGACAAAAAACGTTTTACAAAAAGCCAGGGTCACTAGAATTTAGGGATTTGTGTTATACTTTTGTCTAGCACATTTTGGGGACTCAGCATTCGGTAGTTCAAGGATTTGAAACAATCATGGTCTTACCCAATTATTATGGAATTTGTTTTGCTTTTGACTTGGCAAGCGCGTAAGTTCTTTTTATTTTTCCTTTTTTTGCCACTGCAACTGCAGAAAAGTTTCCTTTTGACAACTTTCTTGATGAACATTTAATTAGCTGTAGCAGTTTTTTACAAGCGCATTTTTATATCGTCGGCGCCATTAACGACGGAATTCTGTTTTGTTTTATTTTTGGCAGCCAGTTATATTTCGTAACGTCATTTAGTTCGTGGTAAGTTATGAAAACTTTGTACATTGAACTTTATTCCTTGATCTTAAAACTCTTTATTGTTTGGTAAGGTGTGTGATATAAGCCCTTTTCGTTTAGCAAGAAATTTGCGAGAATGCGGCTGGAGTATTAAAACGCGAACTTGATACAAAACGCACCCACGTACAAGTTCAAGGGCAGTAAAGTACTGTTCTGACTGCAATACGATAGTAGGTGTCAATTAACGTTTATATTGGTCATTAAAGAAGGAATTTGAATAGGTCTGGGATAAAACCAGCAATGTATAACGTATACAGCGATGGAATAGCGTTAAGACGTCTGATTTTATTCGAATTTTATTTTTGTTTGTTTGAAGATTGATTGCTTTTTTAAGTAGGTTTCATTGTTGTGTCATATCGCGTCAAACTTTTTAATTTACATTGCAAATCTGCGGTCTGATTTTGTTGTTGGTATGAAAAAATAATGATTCAGTCAGCGGTCTGATCATTTTAATAGATAAATGATACTTACGAAAAACTGGATTTGAAAAAGTAAGTAAGCATTCGCATGTCTTTGCACTTCGCTTCTGATCTGCAATCGCATTTTTATTAAATACATTATGCAAAACAGGTATTGCATGTTAAGTAGGTAGGAAGGAAGTCACGCTCCAACTGCCGCAGAAAAAGACGCCCCGGGCGGCGGGAATCGCTGAGTGATTCCCGGCCACTGTAGGCGCGGGCCTGCATGGCGAGCTGTGGGTGGCTCGCCATCTGATAGCAACCGGGCCCGAGTCGACGGTGCGTTGTGTTCCACGCGCGCCTCAAAGAGATGTCAGCATAGAAGACGGGGTTCGCTAGGGTCAGTGTCTTCTAGGGCTGCGGATTAGATCGAATGAGTCACCGCAGCCCTGGAATGCAAAGACTATTTGGAAGAAACACGGATGGGTTTTGGTCAGTAAGGGTCTGACATTCCTTTCCGCTTGAAGAAGCGGAAGAAGTCATTTGGTGATTTCCCATCGTTAAAAATAAGGTAGGAAGGAAGTGCTTGCTTCGTTACTAAATTGCAATATAACAGCTGTTTACGAAACGAGCAGTCGCTAACTAATTGCAGGACAAACAATATATCATTTAATTGTATAATGCCTATCAAAAGTAACCGACCATTTGCGAACTCGCGCACGAAAGGTTCCGTACCATTATCTACATAAAATGTAAAAAATCATGCCCGCTGTATGGGAGTAGAGTAAGTGAATATAGACATAAATACATATTCTGTGAATATTTCAAGCATCTACCTGTTGACGTTATCAATATCGAGCATAAGAATCACGTTTATTGTAAGGGCCTTTAAATATACAATTTTATTCAGCTTTTAAGTACCTATTTGTTGTTATAGCTGCAACAGAAAAACATCAACTGTCTAACTATCACGGTTTATGTGATACAGTCTGGTGACAAACGGACGGACAGGGTAAACGGGACCCTATTACTAAGACTCCACGTCTTAGTAGCAGGGTAGGTACTGTTTACCCTTTAGGTACAGAACTCTAAAAACTTTGTGCATTATTTTAAAAAATAAATTGACACCATATTAAATAGATTAGTCCATGCTACCATAAATGCGAAAATCTGTCTGTCTGTACCTTTTCACGCCTAACGGATTGTATAAAACGTAACACACGGGTGGACCATGACTGGGATTAAGACATACTTAAATTATAGTAGTTTGTACTACATTAAGTTTACAAAACTTTTTATTGAACACTTTACACGTGGGCGAACACCTGAAATACCTACTAGTTAAAACATGTGACATCCACGTATTGCATTGTCATTATTGAGTCAAACTGAAAAATGTGTTAATATTTTTAAATTCAGAATGGAACTATATTTTTCGGCCAGTATGCCAAGGTTCTTCAATATTGTTTATTTAAAGTTTCAAAGGAGGTTTCATACCTACAAAAAATGCAAACATCTGTGCACTGGGTTTTGGTATTTTACGCAGAAACAATGTTGTGTTTATGTAAATGAAAATGCAAAAATGCCTGCAACCTTTGTCTCCTGGAGTTGGGTTTGGTTTTAATTAAATTTTAGCTCAGTCACTGGCTGATTAGTATTATGAAAACGAAGCAACTGCATGTAAGTAGGTAGTAAAAACTAAACCGCATTGTTCCGTAGTATGACTTGTTTTTAGTGTTTATTTTGCTCAGCTGATATAACGTTACATAATAATTGTGTCTGTTTATTATACGATAAGTGGAATTTATGTAAAACTTGTTCATCAAATCAGGTTTTAAATTAAAGCGCAATAGAGTAAATAAACACATACTTACGTAATTTATACGCAAACTAAAAGGTTCTTGAATATATATATGGCGTGATGCGACAATGATGTGAATTGACGTGACAACCTTTTGATTTTGGAATTGTCCTACAGGAATATTGCCCGTTGGACAATTTCTCTAATAACGCATTGTCACACCCATCGCTCGTGCTGTAGTAGTAGTAGTCACATCGCGCTTTTCTGCAGGACCCCTAAATAAATAATTCAAATGGTCTAGGAAAACGCAAAGATTTAAGGCTAAACGCCCACAGTTAACCAGACAGGTAAAAAAAGGTTAAAAAACGATAACCTATTCTTGACTTATTAGTATTACTTTGTTGCTTTCGTTTCTTTTTTTGTCGATTTAGGTCAGTAGCTATAAATAACACAAATGTCTGACCTAAAATGGATGCGGCGTACATATCTCAAGTTCACAGCTGTGTCCATTGCCCTAGTCAAAGCAATGAAGCTAGGTGCCTACTTAATGCGTAGGTACTTAAATGTAGATATGTGTTTAGGCCTTTGATTATGTAAAGAGCAAGAGCATACATAAAGTTTTCATTCAACCAGACTAGAAAGCTTATTATCTTAAGAGGTAATAACAATTTATGTACTTATTAAAAAAAATACTGAATAGCAAATTCTTAATTCAAATTCTGTGTAGAAAATTAAAATTATAAAATAGGTAGAATTCTTTAGATCCTGGGCATTCTCTGCTAAATTAACGATTGGGTTTTGCATAAGTGCAAGGTATTTCTGATAGTGACTGTACTTGAACACGTAGGTATGTAAAAGGTACATAAAATGTGCGTATTTATTGTGCTATATACATATAAAATATAAACATAGGACACAATAACACGAACTTTGAACTTCAGATAGAGATGCTAATTTTGGACTTAATTTATTTGTGTTCATTGTCAACTTACCTTGACAATAAACATAGTTATTCTGAATTGGTATCATCATCCACAGCCCGAGTTTGCTGGCTAGTCTTTTTATTTCCAATCACACACAACTTTAATTATATAATATATTCATCTTTTTACTAGTTCTGATGGTGGATGCATTTTTAAGTTATAATTAGAACTGTCTTCGTACGATTAGAGATTATAATCCCGAGTATTTCTTTAAATCCCAGGATCCCGGGACTATCCCTGGATACCCAAAGACTGCCTAATTTTATTTTTAGTTATTTCAGTTCATCCAATGATTGTCTGGTAGCATTAGTTTTCAGCGCTAAGACCGCCATTGTACCCATAAATTAAGATTTCTGGTAAAACGTGTTAGTAGGTACTCGTATTTTGGTGTACAATATAAAAACTCTACACTTGTTTATGGCTTTAACCCAAGCTCATGCAAGAAGCCTGCACATTGGGACCGGTAGTACAACGTAATGGACATTTACCATACACGCCTACTTCTATTAAAATCAGTCAATTCAGATGGAACGTTATGTTGAATGTGGGTGATGAATCTATCATGCTCAGAGTCGTACCTATATCGTCGTAAGATATTGTAGAGAGTAGCCATAACATCAATTAACATGTGAATAACGATTTGCCCGCGATATTACGTTTCAAGTTATAACTTATAAAACGTTATGTTGCAAATTTGTCTAACGGTGATTAACAAGTCGTTTGCACTAATTCTTCTTCTTTTTCTTCTATTTCTACTTAGAGAGAGAGAGAGAGAGCGAGAGAGAGAGAGAGAGATAGAAGTCTGTATTTTATTATTCACCTGTGTTTTTGCACACACTTTTGCATTATAACATCGTTTGCATAGTGCTATTTACCTACTGATTCGTTGAGACCGGGAATTATTTTTTTTCATATTTATATTTCTGACTGTTATAGCTGTCATAGTTACGTATATGGCTCAGCGGTTTCATTATTGTTTTTAGAAAAGACTTAAATGATCAAAAATACAAAATTGTGTTACGAATACAATACATTAGACTTTTGTTAAAATATTTACAAATAAATTTAACAAAGGGCACTAACATATTTTCGAAAAGACGGTTGACCTGAGACATCGTGAACAATCGTACCTACAACCTCGCTGTGTGTAATCTTACAGAGGTCATCAGAGTTATTGTCATGTGAACAAATAATACAAAAGCATAGTAACCTCAGATTTATTAAACTTGTTACTTGTAAGCAATGTGTTTGGAATAATCATTCGAACAGCGCAACGTTGAATGAAACGTGATGGTCTATCAGTATGCCAAGTTTCATCTAAAACCATTCAGCCGTTAACTTGTGAAGATGTGACAAACAGACAGTAACTTTCACATGTTTGAGACCCACTTATTATTACGTGTAGGTAACTACGGATTGTTTATTTATTCTGTTACAAAAACTTCCTTATGAAAACGGTAACGACTTCCTATATAAGCGAATAACAGACATTTAACGATTATTAAAAGATGCAATTAATTTTTAAAAAAAGCAACGTTACGACTTGTTCTTATTTTACGTGAAACTGCATCCATCCGCTATTTTGATAAACATCACCGGATTTTGTATGGATGTTTTTATAATACCTGTACGTAACACTAATATATGCAAAAAAAAAACTGCATTTTTGTATTGTTTGTGAGAATCGTAAGAACGAATTAAAAATATTTGAGAGAAACTCTTACTTCCTAAAATATTGAACAACACATTTTATTTTATATTTTGCTAAAAAATAAACACTGAAGTTACTTAAAAAAAAAAAATTGATTGAGTCAGGCGTTACTTTGCGGAAATCCATTTTAAATTTGAAAATGAAAACAATATATCTAGTTTTAATTTCCGCGAATATTAGTGGGTTGCAGGTATGCACCTCCCTCCCGCCCGCTATATTATGCACATGCAAGATTACTGGGCAAATGCAAGGATTTTAAGCACATGCAGGAAGGCAATGCAAAACCCAACACCATTACCGACACGTGTTTCGCCTCTCCACGAGGCATCCTCAGGGGTCGCAACTCAACGGTCAGCGAGTCAACACGTCCCCTGAGGATGCCTCGTGGAGAGGCGAAACACGTGTCGGTAATGGTGTTGGGTTTTGCATTGCCTTCCTGCATGTGCTTAAAATCCTTGCATTTGCCCAGTAATCTTGCATGTGCATAATATAGCGGGCGGGAGGGAGGTGCATACCTGCAACCCACTAATATTCGCGGAAATTAAAACTAGATATATTGTTTTCATTTTCAAACTGAAGTTACTTACTTAATACAAAATGGTTTTGTGTTCGACTTGCGAAATATTTTAAATTTGTTTTTTTAAATTTTATGCATGAATGACATTTTGTGCAGTTATCCTCACTTTTTTTGAGTTCACGACTTCGAGTCCAGATCAAGAAACAGTTACCGATAAAGAAGGGCATTAAATAAATCTTAATTAAATCTTAAAATTTTACGATTGTTCGAGATGGGATCTGCTTCAATTAACTGCGTTCAGGCATTCACTCATAAAATGATCTGAACACCGCATAATTACGACCAAGACGGTAACTTGGCATAATGTTAGTTATCCTTAGCGGGCAATAAGATTATTTCTTTTATTTTATCCAGAAATTGTAGTCACTTTTTTATAACATAAAATTAGATGAAAAATACCATTATGAAATACCTACCTACATCACCTAAAACGTCTGTTTCAATGAGGTTACTGTAAAAAAATTAGATACCTACATTAATGTTTTTTTTGTATAAAATTTTTCCTTCAAACTTTTCAGCGTGCCTAACGTTTGGCAAGTAAAAACAAAAATGGCGGTAAGAGTAAAACTCAAAAACACACCAACAAAATTAAAATAATAAAAAAGAAAAATAATAAACAAAAACAAAAAATACTCACAGGGATTGGCGAATCAAAATAGTTGATTTAGACATTTTGAAACAAAACACTTTCACTCAATTAGAAGAAAAAAAAAAAATTGGTCACAAAGTCACTTTAAACGTTCGCAATCATTTTGTTTTCACAGATAAAATAACACAATTTTTATTTTTTAAACGTTTATTGACGAAGGACAGTGTTGTCGTATGCCCGAGCTAGTCGATAATGCATTCAGAGATCGTACAGCCGGCGTCTATACGATACTGGTTTACGTAGTGATGTTCCGCAATGTCGATAAACTGTATATTTTTATGGAGTCATTGTACTACATGTTCAATTAACGTAAAAGGAAAGTCAGTTGAAATTGTTTTATGAAATTAATCATTTTAAAACCCATTGTTTGAGTTTTATTATTTTTAATACTGTTTCACTAAGAAATTGCGGTACTTAAATACTTCTAAAGATTATTTTTTCTAAAATATTGATCTATTGTTAAAGTTAAATTGATTAGTGTTGTGATGCAGGACAATGCAAAACATGACGTATGCACAAACCGGAATTTAAACCGTAAATTGTGTATTATGAAAATCATTAAAGTGATTCATTGAGAGTTTACGAATACTATGTTACATCCTTAAAGACTTCAAATGGACGACTATCATTAACATAAAAAAAAAAACAAAGAAACGGTGACATTGACAGTCGTTTCTTACTATCGAAATAATATTGAAAGACGCTGAAGCATTGTGCTAACATAACACTGTTCCATGAATTCTGTGGGTCAGCTTTGTTTAATTTTGACTCAGCGGTTGTCTTGTCATTTAGAAAAGTGTAATCATGTGTCTCAAAGATATCTAGTTTCACTAAGTATGTAGTTTTGTGTCAAAATAACGTAGGGGCGATTTGCTTATCAGTCAGTTTTGTTTTAGAGTATGATGTTAAATCTCTCTTATCTTAGTCATACTAATTTTGCTAGTGAGTTCATGTTTTTAATATAATCAAGATTTTATCGATGAAACACAATCTTTATTTCGTCGAATGAATCAATCAATCGAATTTAAAAATTCAGCAAACTGCTGTGACAGATTATCAATTTTCAGTACAAAGTCAATGGCATTTGATTACAGCATGACTCAACTGATGAACGGGCGATATCGATATGTAAACAAAACCAGGTTGATAAACTCATCACTGACGTCTGACCTTTGTATTGAATTTTATTTACGATTGATTCTGTTTTAGAATATCAAATAGAAAAATTGCGTGGCAAATCACCTTCACCACACATTTTATTAATATTATCAAGTATAACATCCTCCATTTTTTGCAGTTTACCTAAAACGCACGTGCTTATAAAAACATCGATATGTAAACAAAACAAGCAAGGTGCTCACATCACTACGGCACAAACTGCTCTCCATCTTTGTTTACGTCCAACTCGGTCGGTCCATTGATTGAACAATTGAATTCAAGGATGAAATCAATTTGCAAATTGTATAGAATCTGTATCATCATCATCAAAATTGTTGATATTTTTTTGATAACTTTTTTTAAAACTAGGTCTTCACACTTTTGCAAAGTGGTTGTTACCTACCATTATTTTAATTTTCACTAATAAAATTAATTATATTTTTGCTGTTATATGTTTTCATGCTTTCTTCCTTTTATTTTGTTGTTGCTTGTGGACAGTGGAATGGGTTGCATAATTGTTAGCATATTCTAACAATCTTAGCTGATAAGTCTTATGTAACTGTTTTTATTCCTCGTTAAATAAATAAATATCTAGATTTTGGTACTTAGGTATAAGCTCCCTTGAAATTTGCTATTTGACCTCGCTATTTATATACCTAGTTAAACTGAAATCGTACATTTAGAATAAAAACAAAAAGAAAATGAAAACTCCTCTAAACCATTACCCCAATCAAGGTTCACATGACTATGTCTAAGTATACTGCCCATAATAAATTGACGTTTAATTTACATAATGCAATCTGCGAGTGGACCATTAAAAAAAAAAAACAATATTGTCTATTATGACCGTCGTCAGCAACGCAGTATTTTTGATTCTTAAGAAACTGGAGGTGCGTATGTGAGCCAGATCGCGTTGGTCGGAAGAAGAATTTAGGGAGCGCTTTGCGTACGTGAGATGTTGAGCGTAGTCAGTCGAGTTTGTATGCAAGTGAAAGTAACAGTTTTTATTATGATTAGTTTGATGTTGCTTAGATATTGCTAACTGTTATTTTTGATAAGTTTGAATACTTTATATTTAAAATGATGTTTTCTTTTGGGTATGAATGAATCGTTAAATGAATGCACCATTTAACGATTCACTTACTATAACTTAAGCTGCTACCTATAAGAAAGTTCTATTATGTTGACGCTGTTACGACTTTTTTCATCGTTTAAGAAAATAATTGATCATACTCGTAAGAAAGTTTAACATATTATTAAAAAAACGATCAATCTTGTCTACATTTCAGTGCAAGCTAGTTGTAATTTTATTCATTTGAATATCGACATTATCAATTTTAAAATAAAATTGGACGTCCTTAATTCAGAAGTTACCTGATTTTTCAAATTTCGAACTCTCGCGCTTTTGTTAAATAGACATCGACTAGTAAAAAAGAAAAAAAACGAATAATAACTGAATACCTACTATTCCAAATGCTAGATTTAAATTTTCGAACGTCAAATTCGACAGTAATTGAAGAGGCACGACACAAACCGTGCGAAGCCAAAAAAAAAACAATGTACAGCAAAACAAATGTCACTACTAATATTTGTATAACGATATCAGTCGTGTATTGCTTGCACAGAATTCAACACGCGTACGTGAGGTATCAGCAGTCAACACGTAGATCCACGGATCCACGTTGTGCAGTAACCTTTACCTTGCGTCCTACTATTTCATTGACATTATGCACAGAAATACAATAGTACCAGCAGCTGTTGTATTTATTTCTATTACAATACTGTTATGAAAGATTGATGAACACATTTTATTCAAAACAGCTGCGACTTTAAAAAAAAACACTAAGGTAAAAGCACCTATTACGGAGGTATTTCGCGACATTTGAGAGTAAGAAACAAAAATAAGAATTTGTAAGTATTTTTAAAGGTGCCAAATAACTTTATCGTCAAAAGTGGAACTTACATTTTGTATTACTGTTAAGTCTAAGTTTCTTTTCATGATATTTCTTATTTAAAAAAAATATTCAAATAGTCGGGTCGATTTTCCCTAATACGGAGGTATGATTTTGGTCAAAGCCTAATACTGCGGTAGACGGCTCCTAATACGGAGGGTCTGAAATTATATTCATTGAAGTTTCGTACAAATAATATTTATCTATACTTAATATTATAAAGCTGAAGAGTTTGTTTGTTTGAACGCGCTAATCTCAGGAACTACTGGTTCTAATTGAAAAATTATTTTTGGGTTGAATAGACCATTTATCGAGGAAGGCTTTAGGCTATATATCATCACGCTTAAGCCAATAGGAGCGAAGCAGCGATAAAGAATGTTTTAAAATCGGGGATTCCACGGGGACGAAGTCGCGGACAGCAGCTAGTTAAATAATATAAATGTGTTAGTAAATTGTTTTTCATTCATTGACCATTGATTTGATTACATTGATTCATTTTTAATGAAATTACAAATATAGCATAACCGTGCATTCACCCACGTTTTGAAAAGAGTTTTGGGTTATTATAATAAGGTTGTTTTTTTTTTAATGTTCAGTAAAATGAAAAAACAATGAGCGAAGCGAAATCGGTCTGTATAGAAAGATCTTTCTATACAGATAGACTTCGCTGCGCTCATTTTTTTACTATTGTATTTTAACATGAGAATCCGCTAGGATTCTCTCATATTAAAATACGATGTTAAAGTGGATGTTATGTTCTATGAATACGGCCGTAATAGGAGATCATATAACCTAATACAGAGTTACCTGGAAATAACTACCACCGTAATAGGAAAACTACTCGTGTTTTTAATAATCCTTATTCTGACCTATCAAAATTTCGATAAACAAAGAGTGTAAATGCTTAATCAAACGATAACAGTTTTTTGGCTCAGATGTGTAAAACTCAAGTCAACAGTTATACAAAATAAATGATTTGTGATAAATTAAAATACACCTTTCTATTTTTACCCCTTCTAAGAAACCAACATTTTGTACTCAACAGTTTTTATATTTAACAAGATTTCTAATTAAGAACACATACCGCAGAATATGGTTTCTAATTTATGACATTAATAATTATTTTAACTAAACTTGGAACTAATTCAATAAGTTAATAAATTGAAAGTTATAAACAATTAAACATGCCCAGTATTTTTCCTATTTCGGAGTTATACCACCGTATTAGGATTAATCTATAAAATTCGTATCGTATTACGGCGGTATTTTATTTCTTATTTTTTGTGTACAAAATGAGTTACAAATATGAAACAAGCTATTTAAATAGTGGGTTTAATAGTAGGAAAATGCTATAAATAATACATAAACAAAATTGAACGGCTTATTAGTACGAAAAACTTAGTTTATAAATATTAGTATACTTACTTTTGTTTTTCCGCGTTTGTATGGAAACGCCTCTCACTTCGATGCCGTTACACTTACTGATTGATTTTGTTGTGTTGTCTATGTGCTATACTTGCAAACGTCAGTTAAGTCAAAAAAGTAATAAATTTGGAATAAATAGTTTACGTTTTGGTGTACTTAAACTAAATAAAACAGGAATAAAACTCGAAAATAGAAATACCACCGTAATAGGAAGCGATTTTGACTACCGCCGTATTAGGAGCTTTTACCTTAATGTAAATATTGTAGGTCGTCCTTATTAGTAACCATTAATGAATGCCGATCAGCAATAAATATGCATTTCATTTTGCTAACTTGTACCAATCATTATTTGTGTCGTCAACTAAAAACAGTGAAATAAACCAAAAACAAATCAGAAAATGAAGAAAAAAAAAACTATTAAAGATAGTTAGAACGCGTGAACGTACGAAATCACGTTGTTAGTTCCCGGGATAAAAAGTCTATGTATACCTACATAGTATCCTATGTCATTATCCAGTACATACATTAACTCAAGTGTTAAATTTTATCCGAATCCATTCAGCCTCACGCAATGACAGCAAACAAATATAAACAACAATTAATACAGAGTAATGTGACGTACCTAAGTTGATAGAAACTCCTAGAGAAATAAGTAGGGACCTACTTATCTAAACTAAGTACGCCCATTAATTCTCACACAAAAGATCATACGTCATCTCATATTTCCACCTACTTAGATACTAATAGCCGTACAGTACTATACAAAGAACGCTCATTCATGAGGTATCATAGACGGGACTCGCCAGGGTCAGCGCCTGCCAGGGTTGCGAAATTTGTTTGAAAGAGTCACCAAGACCAGTGGCCCAAAATCTTGCCACTTCCAAGGTATCGTTGGTATTCGCAGCGTTTAAGCAAAGTATAGGTTATTTTGGCTGCACATCTTGAATCACAGAGGGCAGAGGAGCCCGAGTCGACGGTGCATCGTGTTTCACGCGTGCCTCAAAGAGCCGTCAGCATCGAAGACGGGGCCCCATAGGGTCGGTGCCTGCTAGGGTTGCGGAATTTGTTTGAAAGAGTCGCCGCGGCCCTGGAACGCAAAGGGCACAAGAAGGATCACGGGTGGGTTTTAGTCAGTAAGAGTCTGACACTCCCTTCCGCTCCGCCCAGAGCGGGAGAAGTCATTTAATGATTTCCCATCCAAAAAAAGAGGGCAGGAGACAAAGTGAAATAAAGGTTTTGTATCGGTTCCATATCCACAACTTGCTGTTGATCCGCCAAGGCAGCATCACCTTGCGAAATTTGAGTTGGGTACACCTTTCTACTTGCGTTCTGAAGCGGTTACGCCCCCCTAGCCAAGTTACAACCGTTTCGTTCCGTTCTCCAATCGGTAACACCTCGGCAGAGTAAATTCTACTGTGACCTCGGTGGCAGCAACTGTAGAAAACGATAATTTGGTAGCCATGTTGACGCGCCTGAGTCGGCCGCTCGTTCTGCAATGTCTTTAGAAAAATGACTTATTCTATGGCCTATGGCAAGCGTTCCTACAAACGTCAAACAGGTTAAAATTTAAACTCTGTTTTTAAATGCTTTAACCATTAAGTTTAAACATTTTAACAAAGGATGTAGCGTTGAACATTTTTTTTTTTTTTTTTTTTTTTATTCTTCTTTAATTATAGAGGGTTTAATCACAAACTGATTATGCCACCCTCATCGGTATAACCAGATAATTCTTACGATCTAAATCCTATTTTAGCTAATTTATATAAGGTTCTTGCATCCTTTGACAATGGTGACGCAAGAATGCTGTTACATTTACCAACATCCATTGAAATGGGTAAGATTAAACGTCTTTCGGCTTCGTTCCGGACGCACTCCATCAGAATATGGTAGGTGTCTTCTACTGTACTACACTCCGGGCAATTTGGAGAAGTGACTTTACCCATGAGAAACGCAAAACTGTTCAATGGTATATGTCCCGATCGAAGCCGAAGAGCCATTACAATTTCTGAACGACACATGTTGGCCTGGTCGAACCATGGGCCTCGAGAAAGTGAAGGTTGGATCGTCCGATACCAGATTCCCTTGCTAAGTGACCTCTGATCAAAGTGCTCCTGCCACATTTTATTACAATCTTCTCTTACTGCGTATAAAAAGTCACTGTGCACAGGAAGGTATGGACAAACCAACCCGTCTTCGCATGCATCCTTAGCCAGACGGTCAACTACTTCATTGTGCTCCAAGCCAACATGAGCCGGTATCCACTGAAGTACAATTTTAATTTTCTTAGAAATAAGCTTATTTAATGATTTAATCACACTATATGCTATCGGAGTGCCCCGAAAATTTGTGGTACACCGAATTAAATGTTGAAGAGCACTTTTCGAATCACAAAGAATCACATAATTGCCGCTATCAAACGAGTCAATGTACGATAATGCTTCTTCTATTGCAATTAGTTCAGTGTACATTATATTGCATTTTGCGTTTACCTTTAATTGTACTGCAAGATTGGTTTGTGGGTCGAAAAACGCTGCTCCAGAACCTATTTTATCTTTGGATCCATCGGTATAAATTTTATAGAATTTCGAGTAGGTATTATTTAAAAGCACAGTGCACAACTCAATCAGTTTAGTGTTTTGGTAACACTTTTTAGCCGCAACCAAACCATCAACTTGAGGAAATATCATTTGAGATAGATCTATCCTATGAACCCAGGTATCTAATGAGAACATTTCAAGGTTTGGGCTTGTGTAGACAGGTAGTAGATCTAGGGACTCGTATATTCTTATTAACAGTGGTACTTTTCTTCGCCAATGTGATTGTTGACACAGTAATTGTAATTCTTTTAACACAGCAATGATATTATTATCCGTGTATGATTTTATTTTGAGCCAATATTTACCCGCTAGATAATATCTACGAAACTTTAAAGGTGTCAGATTTAATTCGTTTTCCATGACGTGTATGGCTGTAGTTCTAATAAAGCCACCGATAACCCTCATGCAAACGTTCTGGACCCTGTCTAATTTACTAAGGTGAGTTTCACAACTGTTGTCGTATAGGAAACAAGCGTAGTCGATTCTACTTCGAATTATAGAAATATATAACCGTCTCAGATGCCTGGGATGTATTCCCCATCCAGACCCCGCCAGAATTTTAAACACATTTAATAATTTTAACACCTTTTCTCGGGTCTCATTTATATGCTTAGCCCACCTGAGTGATCGGTCAAGCCAAACCCCCAAATATTTTACATTGTGTACCACTGGCAGCGATATCCCATTAATTTTCAAATTGACGATCTCTCTTGCTGTACCATTCTTAAAAACGCAAACGTTGGTTTTCGTGGAAGATATTTCCAGACCTAAATTTAAGAACAAATCTGTCATTTTATTTAATGCGGGCTGTAAACGCTGTTGGGCCGTAGAGACATCCCTGCAAGTGGTGTACAACACAAAATCGTCCGCGTATTGCGACAGAAACACGTCCCCATCAATGCTATTACAAATGTTGATGGTTGCTATATTAAAGAGTAACGGTGACAGTGGATCGCCTTGTGCCAATCCCCGACCGGATGTACGATTTATTTTGTGATTATCTATTGTAATTTCAAGGTTTCTCAGCTTAAGGAAATTCCAGATGTAAGTACAAATCCTAGATCCCACACCAATTTGTTGCATGATTTTTAGTAGGCTTCTGACATCTACGTAGTTATATGCATTGCTTATGTCTATGAAAACAGCTGCTGTAATATGTTTTTTGGAAAAACCAATCTGAATATGAGATACTAAAGCTGTCAAGTTATCAACAGTAGAACGACATTTTCTAAACCCTGTAGTGTTTTTTGATAAAAGCATGTGTTTCTCAATAAACCACTCTAATCTATTCATTAAAATGTTATGAAAAACCTTACAAACGCATGAGATCATTGAAATAGGACGAAGGGATGAAAAACTTTGGGAGTCTCGTCCCGGTTTGGGGATTGGCACAATTACAATATCGCGCCACTGCTTAGGAACAAACCCAGAAATTAGGATCTTATTATATAACTTAATTAATACCTGTTTACAATTTTGTGGTAACCTCTTAATCATGGAGTATGAAATATTATCACCTCCAGGTGATGTATCTTTTGATCGGATACATTTCTGGAATTCTGAGGGGATTATCATAACATCAAGTTTTGGGTTAGTTGTGTCAAAGATCATGTCACTCGGGGTTACAGAATCTGGTGTTAAGCTGAAGAGTAGATCAGTAGCTTTTTGTTTGTCTACATGATGGTTTGAGTATTTGTATCCCTTCAGCCATCTCATTTTTCGCCATACGGTTGATTGAGATGTAGAAGAATCCAATGAAGAACAGAAATCAGCCCACCCTTTACTTCTAGCTATGCGAATCAATTTTTGGGAGTCGCGAATTTTGTTTTTTAGTATTTCATAATGTTGGGGGGTTGGGTTACGTCTAAATGTAGACAACGCTAGTCGACGTTCAGCCACACATTTAGATAGCTCAGGCTTCCAATAAGGTTTAGGCAAAAATTTACTATCGGGGTTGTGGTTTATCTTGACTAAAGGGATACAAACATCGGAGGCCAAATTGATGTGATTAATGAATTTGTCATAGTCAGTCTGTAAGTCTCCAGAGAATGTAAAATCTGAAAAAAGGGTGTTGAGTAGCTCAGTGTACGAAGTCCAATCAGCGTTTTTAAAATTTTTACGAACTATTGACGAAGGGATAGCCTGAATATTTGAAATAATTTTAATAACTCTGTGATCACTGCCTAATGTTTCATTCATGACTGACCAGTCTAAATGCAAGGCGGTATCAGATGATACTATAGAAATATCAGGTGAAGACTTTTGATATTCGAAGTTAACCATTTTTAAACGAGTTGGGCTGCCATTGTTTAGAGAAATAAACTGATTATCCATTACCGCTTCAAAAATTTGAATACCTCTACTATCCGTCTTATTTGACCAATTAGAATGGTGCCCATTAAAATCTCCTAGAATTAACGTATTTTTTGCAAACATAGAAAACAAAGTATCCCAGTCGTTTTGAGATGTTCTAACCGAAGGTGGGCAATAAATAGACAAAATATTTTGTATCAATCCACAATTAAATACTTTTATACAAACTAATTCTATGCCTTGGTTACTGAGTTGGACTTCATACAGTTGAGATTTTATCGACTTGTGGGTAAGGATTGCAACCCCTCCGTAGCCATCAAACCTGTCCTTTCGGTAGATTGTGTAGTTACTCAGCCTCACGTTATTTTCAGTGTCCAGCCATGTCTCACTCAACGCAGCAATGTGTATATGTTCTTGATTCAGCAATTGTTCCAACAAAATTAGTTTAGGTTTCACGCTTTGAGCATTCCACTGTATAATGTTTAGTCTGATGTTAGTTCTGTTGTGGTCCATTAAAAAAATTCAGTAAATTCTTCATCATTTTCCAATCTGATACGTTATCAACAACCACTAAGATCAGCCATTCTACACAACATTTAATTGCCATTTGGATTTTTTCGGCTATTGTACATCTCTTCAAAAAAACGATATCTTTCAGTCTAGTTAAAAGCTCATCAAAATGCACCTCTCTCTCTCTAGACTCCCCGGGATTGTTGTTAGATTCCTTTGCTTGCTCCGTTTCTGTTGGTAGCCAGTTTGACCAGTCATCGTCTTTAGGCGCCTTTGCTTTTTCGTGTCTTTTAGCACTTTGTGGGACTTTATGATTATGAGTGCGTGGATTATGGATCAGGGCTTCCGTTTTTACTACCTCTGCATATAAAGGTGAGCTTGATCTTTCTGTAAGGTGGGCTTGATGTTCAGGGAATACACCTGTGAGTATGTGGCTAGACTGAAATTCAGGGAATACACCAGCTGTGGGAGTGGTTCTAATATGTTCTTTCTCGTCCCTGCGTGGAGATGGTGCAACGTATAACAGTAAAGCTTTCCTATAGGTACAATTGAACTCTGCCATGAGATTTTTGAGGTTCTTTTCTTTTAAAAAAGCAGGGCATGTTTTAGATAATGCCATGTGTGGCCCGTCACAATTCAAACATTTAAAGTTTTGTGTGTCGCAGTTTGGATGATTACTACCACATTTTGGGCATAAAGTCTTTTTAGATGGGCACACTCTTGCCGTATGCCCGAACTTCCAACAGCGAGAGCATTGTGAGACAGGGAATACAAATGGTTCCACCTTAATCCTTAAACCGTCTGCATAAACGTATGCTGGTAACATATCCCCTTTGAAACACAACCGAACTGCTTCGCTTGTAACCCACATATCTTCCGGCGAGTCATTACTATTACGCCTCTGTAGCCGCTTCACAGAAACCAACTCAAAGGTCTCAGGGCAAGTTATGCAACTCATTAGTTCGTCGTCAGATAGATCGAGATCTACGTCTTTGATCACACCGTATGAGTAGGTTTTGAAGTCCGGTCTGCTAAATCTCCAATCCATGTCAATAAGGTCTTTACAAGTTTGTAGTTTAGTGGCACTCAACTCGTTTTTACAATCAATACGTACCCTGTAATTATTTATATATTTAACTTTCGTTATATCCATAATCCCTTTTTCTTTAAATAATCTTGCAAGTGCAAATTGCCTTGGTAACTTTTCTTTCGATGAAATATAAATTTCAATATTGTTTTCTTTGGCCTTTTTACTTTTATTTTGTACTAATCTCCAATCCGCCTGGTCCTCTTCTCTGTCTCGTTTTATCGGTCTAATTGAAGCTTCATTTGTCGCCACATCCATATCAAATTGCTCCCTCACATCTTGATCCGTTATAGAATTGTTGCTGCTAGTCAAAACAACACTCCTCGATTCAACATTATCACTAAAAAGTTCCTTATTATCCTCCATTGTAAACAAATATTTTATTGTTCATTTCGCTAACGATGTATTCTACTATTCCGCTTCAAGGTCAAACCCGACACTCGAAAACTAATAACTCGTTAACAAATGAGATAGATAACGTTTACCACGCGTCCGTTCGAAACGATTGTGCGGTAGCTACGTTGAACATTTTAGAAACGATAACAATTCATTCTATGATTGTGAACGACGATGTGGACTTGGCTACGAAGTTTCTATTTGTTTGTTCTAACCACGTGATTTAAGGTTGAGTCGATTTAATTCCCATACATTAGATTTGTTTTTGACTGGCTTTAACGATTGCAGATTATCAACTTGAGTAGGTGTGCTGAAACTTCCAAGCGGTCGGTCGTGTTCTTTGATAGTGAAATATCGCAACAAAGTAGATTGAACTCTATTACTTCTTCTTCTATAAGAACTAAGAACTTACACGTGGAGCTTAACTAAAACTAATATTCTTGTGAGCCCCGATCAATATAACTAATCTCTTTTCTTCCGACCAGTTCTTATTACTTCCTTTATTACGCGTAAAAAGGGTTTCCTCAAGGGATGAAACCTACATACGCAGGTCTTAGATAAAATAATTCAGTGCGAAAATATTCGTAACACTGACTATAATCCGTCGTGAGATGAGGTTAGGGTCAAAGAAGCTAGTGTCGTGTCTAGCTAGGGTCGTGTAATTTCAAATACAAGTAGAGATTTTTAGTTTGCATAGTAAACAACAAATATTTGCCTAAAAGACTAGGGTTAAAAAGGGGTATACTATGACGTGCCAATGCTGTCATTGATCCGTTATGAGAGAGAGACGCAGCTAAGGACGTTACATTTTAGCTTGAAATTCGCCATCTTGCTATGTGCATCTGTTCCTTGTCATGTGCTAACTTCCGGTACGCATTTGTGTAGTGTGAGGTATTAATTCCTTAACTTGAGTGTTCATTTTGTTACGTTCGCATCCGCGACCACAATCTCACCTGATGTAAAACAAAGATTTCGTCGACTATGGGGCACGCACGCTTGCCTAGGAGTAACCTATTTACTGCGGGCGTACCATGAGGTGTTAAAACGCGAGTCTTCCGATTGAGAAAGAGGAATAGAGTTATACACCCTATATAGCTCCATCCCTTTTTCTCGCTCGGAAAACTCACGTTTTAAGACGTCATGGTACGCCCGCTGGGGACTTAAAGACCCCAAGGGTGTAACTATCAGGAAACAGGACTCTAATTTCCACCATGAAGATACAGGTAGCGCATCGCTGTACATAATTATATGTCGTTTACATTATGATCAGACCCAAACGTGTGTACATGCTACATATTTTTATATGTTTTACCTTGTAAGATTTTTACTCTCAGCTCAGGATTTATCCAGACGGAACAAACAAACGGTATTGTCCTGCTATACAGGCTGTAAGGGACTGTTATCATCACTATGCAAACTCTGGAGAGAATTTCAGAAGAATATATTTCAGGTGTTGAATGTTATAGAAGCCTGTGGCCTGGTGCAAAGACTGGAAAAATTGCTATATTTGCCGCTCTGTTAAGTTCGTCTTTGTAACCCGTTTGTTGCATGAAGTTTTTTTTTTAAACAGATGCAAGATTTGGATTCTGGTTATTTATTTTCGAAAATGATAATAAAAACATAAAATAACGTGTAGGTGGATTACCGAAAGTACTTTGTCAGTGCCTTTTCATTTTTGTAACGATGGGAAATCATCAAATGACTTCTGCCGCTCTGGGCGGAGTGGAAGGGAGTGTCAGACTAACTCACTAAAACCCATCCTTGTGCGTCCTAATTTGCGATCCAGCACCACGGTAACACTTTCGAACAAATTCCGCAACCCTGGCATACACTGACCCTAGCGGGCTCCGTCTACTATGCTGTTATCTCTTCAAGGCGCGCGTGGAACACAATGAGCCCTCGACCCGTACCTGATTGTTATCTGACGGCGAACCACCAAACGCTTGCCGTCTGCAGGCCCGCTCCTACGGTGGCCAGTAATCGCCTAGCAACTCCCGACGCCCAGGGTGTAGGCTGGAGCGTGAGGTTTGCCTCTCGCCAACTTGCAGTTACCAACTTCTGCGAAGCATCTGACTGCTTCCCATGCCCCATCGCTCCGGACCATGGATTGAACCAGGACCGACAGACAGCACCTACTACTAGAGAAGCATCATCTTTGTTCCAACTTTTGCTGGCTCTTAAATTCTGTCGATATATTTGCTAAAGGATGATAATGCAAGAAAATAGTTGACTAGCTTCTGTCTGCAGCTTTTAGAAGGTCTAAAAAACTGGCGATGTAAAATCAGCGGAATTGAAAAAAAAACCACAGAAATTTGTTGCTTTTTTGTTGCTAATTAGTTGCTAAGAAATTATTTTTTTTTGCTCCAACCGATCGCAAAAAATCGGCAATAGCGCTAACTTTTCATTAAGATAGCGTGGAGGTCACTGGATGTGGACTGATCGATCAAGCGAATAGTTGTTGCTGACTTTTTATACTAAAACAAGCCGCAGCATGAGCAGCAACAAATTTTCACTTTAGTTTTTCCGCGGAAAAATCGTTAGTTAAGCTAGCGTGACCGGTTTTTTTGTACACCGATCTCCAACTTGTCTTAACTTCCGGTTTTTATTTTGTTGCTGACTCTCTCTGCTAAAACAAGCTGCAGTATGAGCAGCAACAAATTTTTAAATAACAGACACCAGACAGTGAGTTTTTCATTTTTATAATCTTGCAAGTATACTTACAAGGTAAGTAGTACTCACATATAGAAGTACTGATTTATTTATAAATCGCTAACTCTCATACCTTGTACCATTGCAAGGTCATCTCTAAACAACAGAGATGCTAAATAAGCAACGAATCTCAAGGGCAAGCGCGTTCTAACTAATAACATACAATGTTGTTCTAAAACGTTGCCCTTTGTAGCGCTTAAACAATTAGTTCGTAAACACGCGTGGATGTTGGGGCAAGGACCTGAGACTTGAATATTTTATAGTGCCTCTGCTAGTGGTTTGTTCAGCGAGTTAATTATTTTTTTGTTTTGTTTGGGAAAATAAACGATTACACATTAGAACGTTATGGCACAGAGATTAAGACTAAAATGGGAATATAAATTCAAATTCAAAAGTCATTTATTCAAACTAGGCTGATAGACAGCACTTTTTGAACGTCAAATTTTACATAAAGACAGTCCCCCAAAACGCCCACCCGTCACCACTTCCTAGTGTTTTAGCTGGGAAGAAGAAGTGGCGCAACAAACTCCCCAGCAACACATCTGTCTATTGCGTTTTAAGAACTTGAATTTATACAATAGTATGTAAAGTCATTGATACATGAAAAAGGTAGAAAAAAAAAATATCCAACATGGAAATCATAAATCAATTCACTGTAAAACATTATAAAGAGTACATTGAGTCAATAAAGTAAAAACAGATTGACCTACATAGTCATCAAAAATATAAATAATGTATAACCAACAACATTTTTCACATAATATAAAAAAGAAAAACAAACATAAACGGCGTGCGATATAAAACTAAGCTGAAACATATACAGGTAAAAAAACTTTTTACAAAAAAATACAACCGACTTCCACAAAAAATCAAAGAAGTACAAAATAACTTTAATTTCGGAACTCGGTGTTTGTGGTTCCTTTTTCGTTTTTTGAACACCGACTTCCGAAATTAAAGTTATTTTGTACTTCTTTGATTTTTTGTGGAAGTCGGTTGTATTTTTTTGTAAAAAGTTTTTTTATTTTTCACTTTTTAGTGGTACCTACACCCCCTCCCCTCCCCCACCTAAACGAACCAATCACATTGGTGTAAAAAAAACGTACAGCTCCTTTGCAGAGTAAACTAAGAGGTCGTCAAAGTAGACAAAGTACATATTTTTTTTAGATTTTTCGGAAACCGCTTGGTTGATTTCGATAAAATTTTCATGGGACCATTTGGGAAGTATACCCTTTCCAACAAAAAAAGAATTTTTCAAATCGGTTGACAAGCGACGGAGTTATGCGCGAACAAACATAAAAAAAAAAAAAAAAAATACAAACATCCGAATTGAGAACCTCCTCCTTTTTTAGAAGTCGGTTAAAGCACAGTGCACAACTCAATCAGTTTAGTGTTTTGGTAACACTTTTTAGCCGCAACCAAACCATCAACTTGAGGAAATATCATTTGAGATAGATCTATCCTATGAACCCAGGTATCTAATGAGAACATTTCAAGGTTTGGGCTTGTGTAGACAGGTAGTAGATCTAGGGACTCGTATATTCTTATTAACAGTGGTACTTTTCTTCGCCAATGTGATTGTTGACACAGTAATTGTAATTCTTTTAACACAGCAATGATATTATTATCCGTGTATGATTTTATTTTGAGCCAATATTTACCCGCTAGATAATATCTACGAAACTTTAAAGGTGTCAGATTTAATTCGTTTTCCATGACGTGTATGGCTGTAGTTCTAATAAAGCCACCGATAACCCTCATGCAAACGTTCTGGACCCTGTCTAATTTACTAAGGTGAGTTTCACAACTGTTGTCGTATAGGAAACAAGCGTAGTCGATTCTACTTCGAATTATAGAAATATATAACCGTCTCAGATGCCTGGGATGTATTCCCCATCCAGACCCCGCCAGAATTTTAAACACATTTAATAATTTTAACACCTTTTCTCGGGTCTCATTTATATGCTTAGCCCACCTGAGTGATCGGTCAAGCCAAACCCCCAAATATTTTACATTGTGTACCACTGGCAGCGATATCCCATTAATTTTCAAATTGACGATCTCTCTTGCTGTACCATTCTTAAAAACGCAAACGTTGGTTTTCGTGGAAGATATTTCCAGACCTAAATTTAAGAACAAATCTGTCATTTTATTTAATGCGGGCTGTAAACGCTGTTGGGCCGTAGAGACATCCCTGCAAGTGGTGTACAACACAAAATCGTCCGCGTATTGCGACAGAAACACGTCCCCATCAATGCTATTACAAATGTTGATGGTTGCTATATTAAAGAGTAACGGTGACAGTGGATCGCCTTGTGCCAATCCCCGACCGGATGTACGATTTATTTTGTGATTATCTATTGTAATTTCAAGGTTTCTCAGCTTAAGGAAATTCCAGATGTAAGTACAAATCCTAGATCCCACACCAATTTGTTGCATGATTTTTAGTAGGCTTCTGACATCTACGTAGTTATATGCATTGCTTATGTCTATGAAAACAGCTGCTGTAATATGTTTTTTGGAAAAACCAATCTGAATATGAGATACTAAAGCTGTCAAGTTATCAACAGTAGAACGACATTTTCTAAACCCTGTAGTGTTTTTTGATAAAAGCATGTGTTTCTCAATAAACCACTCTAATCTATTCATTAAAATGTTATGAAAAACCTTACAAACGCATGAGATCATTGAAATAGGACGAAGGGATGAAAAACTTTGGGAGTCTCGTCCCGGTTTGGGGATTGGCACAATTACAATATCGCGCCACTGCTTAGGAACAAACCCAGAAATTAGGATCTTATTATATAACTTAATTAATACCTGTTTACAATTTTGTGGTAACCTCTTAATCATGGAGTATGAAATATTATCACCTCCAGGTGATGTATCTTTTGATCGGATACATTTCTGGAATTCTGAGGGGATTATCATAACATCAAGTTTTGGGTTAGTTGTGTCAAAGATCATGTCACTCGGGGTTACAGAATCTGGTGTTAAGCTGAAGAGTAGATCAGTAGCTTTTTGTTTGTCTACATGATGGTTTGAGTATTTGTATCCCTTCAGCCATCTCATTTTTCGCCATACGGTTGATTGAGATGTAGAAGAATCCAATGAAGAACAGAAATCAGCCCACCCTTTACTTCTAGCTATGCGAATCAATTTTTGGGAGTCGCGAATTTTGTTTTTTAGTATTTCATAATGTTGGGGGGTTGGGTTACGTCTAAATGTAGACAACGCTAGTCGACGTTCAGCCACACATTTAGATAGCTCAGGCTTCCAATAAGGTTTAGGCAAAAATTTACTATCGGGGTTGTGGTTTATCTTGACTAAAGGGATACAAACATCGGAGGCCAAATTGATGTGATTAATGAATTTGTCATAGTCAGTCTGTAAGTCTCCAGAGAATGTAAAATCTGAAAAAAGGGTGTTGAGTAGCTCAGTGTACGAAGTCCAATCAGCGTTTTTAAAATTTTTACGAACTATTGACGAAGGGATAGCCTGAATATTTGAAATAATTTTAATAACTCTGTGATCACTGCCTAATGTTTCATTCATGACTGACCAGTCTAAATGCAAGGCGGTATCAGATGATACTATAGAAATATCAGGTGAAGACTTTTGATATTCGAAGTTAACCATTTTTAAACGAGTTGGGCTGCCATTGTTTAGAGAAATAAACTGATTATCCATTACCGCTTCAAAAATTTGAATACCTCTACTATCCGTCTTATTTGACCAATTAGAATGGTGCCCATTAAAATCTCCTAGAATTAACGTATTTTTTGCAAACATAGAAAACAAAGTATCCCAGTCGTTTTGAGATGTTCTAACCGAAGGTGGGCAATAAATAGACAAAATATTTTGTATCAATCCACAATTAAATACTTTTATACAAACTAATTCTATGCCTTGGTTACTGAGTTGGACTTCATACAGTTGAGATTTTATCGACTTGTGGGTAAGGATTGCAACCCCTCCGTAGCCATCAAACCTGTCCTTTCGGTAGATTGTGTAGTTACTCAGCCTCACGTTATTTTCAGTGTCCAGCCATGTCTCACTCAACGCAGCAATGTGTATATGTTCTTGATTCAGCAATTGTTCCAACAAAATTAGTTTAGGTTTCACGCTTTGAGCATTCCACTGTATAATGTTTAGTCTGATGTTAGTTCTGTTGTGGTCCATTAAAAAAATTCAGTAAATTCTTCATCATTTTCCAATCTGATACGTTATCAACAACCACTAAGATCAGCCATTCTACACAACATTTAATTGCCATTTGGATTTTTTCGGCTATTGTACATCTCTTCAAAAAAACGATATCTTTCAGTCTAGTTAAAAGCTCATCAAAATGCACCTCTCTCTCTCTAGACTCCCCGGGATTGTTGTTAGATTCCTTTGCTTGCTCCGTTTCTGTTGGTAGCCAGTTTGACCAGTCATCGTCTTTAGGCGCCTTTGCTTTTTCGTGTCTTTTAGCACTTTGTGGGACTTTATGATTATGAGTGCGTGGATTATGGATCAGGGCTTCCGTTTTTACTACCTCTGCATATAAAGGTGAGCTTGATCTTTCTGTAAGGTGGGCTTGATGTTCAGGGAATACACCTGTGAGTATGTGGCTAGACTGAAATTCAGGGAATACACCAGCTGTGGGAGTGGTTCTAATATGTTCTTTCTCGTCCCTGCGTGGAGATGGTGCAACGTATAACAGTAAAGCTTTCCTATAGGTACAATTGAACTCTGCCATGAGATTTTTGAGGTTCTTTTCTTTTAAAAAAGCAGGGCATGTTTTAGATAATGCCATGTGTGGCCCGTCACAATTCAAACATTTAAAGTTTTGTGTGTCGCAGTTTGGATGATTACTACCACATTTTGGGCATAAAGTCTTTTTAGATGGGCACACTCTTGCCGTATGCCCGAACTTCCAACAGCGAGAGCATTGTGAGACAGGGAATACAAATGGTTCCACCTTAATCCTTAAACCGTCTGCATAAACGTATGCTGGTAACATATCCCCTTTGAAACACAACCGAACTGCTTCGCTTGTAACCCACATATCTTCCGGCGAGTCATTACTATTACGCCTCTGTAGCCGCTTCACAGAAACCAACTCAAAGGTCTCAGGGCAAGTTATGCAACTCATTAGTTCGTCGTCAGATAGATCGAGATCTACGTCTTTGATCACACCGTATGAGTAGGTTTTGAAGTCCGGTCTGCTAAATCTCCAATCCATGTCAATAAGGTCTTTACAAGTTTGTAGTTTAGTGGCACTCAACTCGTTTTTACAATCAATACGTACCCTGTAATTATTTATATATTTAACTTTCGTTATATCCATAATCCCTTTTTCTTTAAATAATCTTGCAAGTGCAAATTGCCTTGGTAACTTTTCTTTCGATGAAATATAAATTTCAATATTGTTTTCTTTGGCCTTTTTACTTTTATTTTGTACTAATCTCCAATCCGCCTGGTCCTCTTCTCTGTCTCGTTTTATCGGTCTAATTGAAGCTTCATTTGTCGCCACATCCATATCAAATTGCTCCCTCACATCTTGATCCGTTATAGAATTGTTGCTGCTAGTCAAAACAACACTCCTCGATTCAACATTATCACTAAAAAGTTCCTTATTATCCTCCATTGTAAACAAATATTTTATTGTTCATTTCGCTAACGATGTATTCTACTATTCCGCTTCAAGGTCAAACCCGACACTCGAAAACTAATAACTCGTTAACAAATGAGATAGATAACGTTTACCACGCGTCCGTTCGAAACGATTGTGCGGTAGCTACGTTGAACATTTTAGAAACGATAACAATTCATTCTATGATTGTGAACGACGATGTGGACTTGGCTACGAAGTTTCTATTTGTTTGTTCTAACCACGTGATTTAAGGTTGAGTCGATTTAATTCCCATACATTAGATTTGTTTTTGACTGGCTTTAACGATTGCAGATTATCAACTTGAGTAGGTGTGCTGAAACTTCCAAGCGGTCGGTCGTGTTCTTTGATAGTGAAATATCGCAACAAAGTAGATTGAACTCTATTACTTCTTCTTCTATAAGAACTAAGAACTTACACGTGGAGCTTAACTAAAACTAATATTCTTGTGAGCCCCGATCAATATAACTAATCTCTTTTCTTCCGACCAGTTCTTATTACTTCCTTTATTACGCGTAAAAAGGGTTTCCTCAAGGGATGAAACCTACATACGCAGGTCTTAGATAAAATAATTCAGTGCGAAAATATTCGTAACACTGACTATAATCCGTCGTGAGATGAGGTTAGGGTCAAAGAAGCTAGTGTCGTGTCTAGCTAGGGTCGTGTAATTTCAAATACAAGTAGAGATTTTTAGTTTGCATAGTAAACAACAAATATTTGCCTAAAAGACTAGGGTTAAAAAGGGGTATACTATGACGTGCCAATGCTGTCATTGATCCGTTATGAGAGAGAGACGCAGCTAAGGACGTTACATTTTAGCTTGAAATTCGCCATCTTGCTATGTGCATCTGTTCCTTGTCATGTGCTAACTTCCGGTACGCATTTGTGTAGTGTGAGGTATTAATTCCTTAACTTGAGTGTTCATTTTGTTACGTTCGCATCCGCGACCACAATCTCACCTGATGTAAAACAAAGATTTCGTCGACTATGGGGCACGCACGCTTGCCTAGGAGTAACCTATTTACTGCGGGCGTACCATGAGGTGTTAAAACGCGAGTCTTCCGATTGAGAAAGAGGAATAGAGTTATACACCCTATATAGCTCCATCCCTTTTTCTCGCTCGGAAAACTCACGTTTTAAGACGTCATGGTACGCCCGCTGGGGACTTAAAGACCCCAAGGGTGTAACTATCAGGAAACAGGACTCTAATTTCCACCATGAAGATACAGGTAGCGCATCGCTGTACATAATTATATGTCGTTTACATTATGATCAGACCCAAACGTGTGTACATGCTACATATTTTTATATGTTTTACCTTGTAAGATTTTTACTCTCAGCTCAGGATTTATCCAGACGGAACAAACAAACGGTATTGTCCTGCTATACAGGCTGTAAGGGACTGTTATCATCACTATGCAAACTCTGGAGAGAATTTCAGAAGAATATATTTCAGGTGTTGAATGTTATAGAAGCCTGTGGCCTGGTGCAAAGACTGGAAAAATTGCTATATTTGCCGCTCTGTTAAGTTCGTCTTTGTAACCCGTTTGTTGCATGAAGTTTTTTTTTTAAACAGATGCAAGATTTGGATTCTGGTTATTTATTTTCGAAAATGATAATAAAAACATAAAATAACGTGTAGGTGGATTACCGAAAGTACTTTGTCAGTGCCTTTTCATTTTTGTAACGATGGGAAATCATCAAATGACTTCTGCCGCTCTGGGCGGAGTGGAAGGGAGTGTCAGACTAACTCACTAAAACCCATCCTTGTGCGTCCTAATTTGCGATCCAGCACCACGGTAACACTTTCGAACAAATTCCGCAACCCTGGCATACACTGACCCTAGCGGGCTCCGTCTACTATGCTGTTATCTCTTCAAGGCGCGCGTGGAACACAATGAGCCCTCGACCCGTACCTGATTGTTATCTGACGGCGAACCACCAAACGCTTGCCGTCTGCAGGCCCGCTCCTACGGTGGCCAGTAATCGCCTAGCAACTCCCGACGCCCAGGGTGTAGGCTGGAGCGTGAGGTTTGCCTCTCGCCAACTTGCAGTTACCAACTTCTGCGAAGCATCTGACTGCTTCCCATGCCCCATCGCTCCGGACCATGGATTGAACCAGGACCGACAGACAGCACCTACTACTAGAGAAGCATCATCTTTGTTCCAACTTTTGCTGGCTCTTAAATTCTGTCGATATATTTGCTAAAGGATGATAATGCAAGAAAATAGTTGACTAGCTTCTGTCTGCAGCTTTTAGAAGGTCTAAAAAACTGGCGATGTAAAATCAGCGGAATTGAAAAAAAAACCACAGAAATTTGTTGCTTTTTTGTTGCTAATTAGTTGCTAAGAAATTATTTTTTTTTGCTCCAACCGATCGCAAAAAATCGGCAATAGCGCTAACTTTTCATTAAGATAGCGTGGAGGTCACTGGATGTGGACTGATCGATCAAGCGAATAGTTGTTGCTGACTTTTTATACTAAAACAAGCCGCAGCATGAGCAGCAACAAATTTTCACTTTAGTTTTTCCGCGGAAAAATCGTTAGTTAAGCTAGCGTGACCGGTTTTTTTGTACACCGATCTCCAACTTGTCTTAACTTCCGGTTTTTATTTTGTTGCTGACTCTCTCTGCTAAAACAAGCTGCAGTATGAGCAGCAACAAATTTTTAAATAACAGACACCAGACAGTGAGTTTTTCATTTTTATAATCTTGCAAGTATACTTACAAGGTAAGTAGTACTCACATATAGAAGTACTGATTTATTTATAAATCGCTAACTCTCATACCTTGTACCATTGCAAGGTCATCTCTAAACAACAGAGATGCTAAATAAGCAACGAATCTCAAGGGCAAGCGCGTTCTAACTAATAACATACAATGTTGTTCTAAAACGTTGCCCTTTGTAGCGCTTAAACAATTAGTTCGTAAACACGCGTGGATGTTGGGGCAAGGACCTGAGACTTGAATATTTTATAGTGCCTCTGCTAGTGGTTTGTTCAGCGAGTTAATTATTTTTTTGTTTTGTTTGGGAAAATAAACGATTACACATTAGAACGTTATGGCACAGAGATTAAGACTAAAATGGGAATATAAATTCAAATTCAAAAGTCATTTATTCAAACTAGGCTGATAGACAGCACTTTTTGAACGTCAAATTTTACATAAAGACAGTCCCCCAAAACGCCCACCCGTCACCACTTCCTAGTGTTTTAGCTGGGAAGAAGAAGTGGCGCAACAAACTCCCCAGCAACACATCTGTCTATTGCGTTTTAAGAACTTGAATTTATACAATAGTATGTAAAGTCATTGATACATGAAAAAGGTAGAAAAAAAAAATATCCAACATGGAAATCATAAATCAATTCACTGTAAAACATTATAAAGAGTACATTGAGTCAATAAAGTAAAAACAGATTGACCTACATAGTCATCAAAAATATAAATAATGTATAACCAACAACATTTTTCACATAATATAAAAAAGAAAAACAAACATAAACGGCGTGCGATATAAAACTAAGCTGAAACATATACAGGTAAAAAAACTTTTTACAAAAAAATACAACCGACTTCCACAAAAAATCAAAGAAGTACAAAATAACTTTAATTTCGGAACTCGGTGTTTGTGGTTCCTTTTTCGTTTTTTGAACACCGACTTCCGAAATTAAAGTTATTTTGTACTTCTTTGATTTTTTGTGGAAGTCGGTTGTATTTTTTTGTAAAAAGTTTTTTTATTTTTCACTTTTTAGTGGTACCTACACCCCCTCCCCTCCCCCACCTAAACGAACCAATCACATTGGTGTAAAAAAAACGTACAGCTCCTTTGCAGAGTAAACTAAGAGGTCGTCAAAGTAGACAAAGTACATATTTTTTTTAGATTTTTCGGAAACCGCTTGGTTGATTTCGATAAAATTTTCATGGGACCATTTGGGAAGTATACCCTTTCCAACAAAAAAAGAATTTTTCAAATCGGTTGACAAGCGACGGAGTTATGCGCGAACAAACATAAAAAAAAAAAAAAAAAATACAAACATCCGAATTGAGAACCTCCTCCTTTTTTAGAAGTCGGTTAAAAACTAATAAACAGGGACACAGTAGGTACAATCGAAAATTTAAGATATAAATTATGATTGTAGGATTTTTACGTTAACTCAATTAATCAATTTTGCTATAACTTTAAACGCAATAATTCTAAATTTCCCAGCGGAAACAGCAAAAAACTCAATATCGCGGAAAATCTTATTGAACTAAGTAGTAAGACGCCGTAGGGGTGCTCGCAATCCTGCTTTTATATTACAATTATACATATACACGTGTAACAGAATAAACGCAAAGCTTACGGGGTCATTGTACTCATCATTATGAACAACATTAACTATTGGAAGTCAGTAAGAGTCTGACACTCCCTTCCGTGTTTCTCCGAATACCCTTTGCGTTCCAGGGCCGCGGTGACTCTTTCGAAAAATTTCCTTACTTAACAAACTCTAGCGAGGCAATTACTGACCAAAATAATACTAATCGTAAAACCCTATAGTAATCTAGAATAGTTCTTAGTAACACCACATAACCAGTCATAAAACATTGAATTACACACAAAATTAACATTAATTTACAACAAGTACTAAGTGTAATTGAATGAGCTATGTTTGTACACTATTTGTGGCTGTAAGTCTTGCCATTAGGTCTAAAGTCCCTTAAGTTGATAGCTTTCACGAACATTGTACATTAAGTTCATTCGGTCGGTTTAGGTGCAAAGTTTGTTGAATTAGTCGATAGTAAATTAATTATGAATACATCTTTGTCAAATGTAGTCGGTGTATTCTAAAGAGACTCGTAGGGTTTGGCCATATCAGTAACGCACGTTAGAAGCCGTCTTTTTGGTAAAGATCTTAAAAAAACGGAACAGCATGGGTAAAAATCTCACCGTGAAAACTCTGTTAAAATGTCGCATCCGTATCAAAATGTCAAATTCTCAAAACGAATTAAGTATTAGCAAAACGACCTGTTCGCAAATCGTCCTGTTAGCAGAAGAGTGGGAAAAGCATAGTCATACCACACACTAAGATTTTTAAATTTACAAGAGAATATCCACAATTTTTATTTCACCGTAAATCCATAAAACTGCCTCGACATTTTATACAATCTACTGACCGCGACTTCGTCTGCGTTAGAGAGAAATTAAAATAATATATTATCTTGCCAGAAGCTCCATTCCGAAATTCTTTTCGATGATTCTGATCTAGTGGTGTTTTATGAAACACGTGGTTCATGAAACCACTCATGATGGTCCCAGCCCTGGAACTACTTTTTCATAAACCTGGTCTCGGGTTGAAAAAAAAAAAGAAATATATACGTATATGTATATGGTTTTTACTGGTAGCTTGTGATGATGGCTAGCGAAGTTCACGAAAATTTAAATAAAAGTGATGTTTTGATACATTAATAAGTAATCGTCGTCAATTTTGGTAATTATCTGTTTTCATATAACTGTTAAAAACAGTTATATATGAAAATAGCCACTTGGAAGTATTTCCTATCTTTGAAGATAAAATCTCCATAAGGATGTCAAAAACGAGTATTAAAATCATTTTCTTCGCTAAATCAAAGATAAATAATGTTCACTGTGTTTCATGTATCATATGCTTAGCCTTTTTTCTCTGGATGGGAAATCATCAAATGACTTCTCCCGCTCTGGGCGGAGCGGAAGGGAGTGTCAGACTCTTAGGCTGCGGTTCCACTGAGGCGGAGTGGAGCTGTGCGGAGCGGGCAATGCTGTTTCCTTTGAAGCGGAGTGGAGAAGAGATGTAGATTTCAAGCCATGTGATTGGTGAATCGCGGCACAGCTCTTCTCCGCTCCGCCTCAATGGAACTGCACCCTTACTGACTAAAACTCCACCCGTGATCCTTCTCCGCGGTGACTCTTTCGAATAAATTCTGCTCCATTATATGCCTAGCCATCTCCCAACCATCTGGGGATCGGTTCCCAGCCTAAACAAATGTAGCTGAGTACCAGTTTTTTGCGTAGAGTGACTATCTATGTTTCATGTCAAGATTCAAAGACAAAATATAAATAGATGTCGGGTGAATTTGCTCGCAATTTTGATTTGATCGGATTACCCTACGGTCCTTTTTTAGGGTTCCACATCAAAATTGGATGAAGACCTATTTGTAAATAGATGTCTGTCTCGATATGATATCTCAATCTCAATGGTTTTATTTTGGGAGTGAATCTGAAATGCTATTTATTTTCCTAATAACATATTATGGTCCCACGAGGCTGAGTCTGTGCCTACTTTATTCAAAATAAAATATCTAGAAATCTAAAATAGGCAAGATTTGATTGGAACTTTATTCACTCGTCAATTTTATTTTAATAAAATGTGTATCTTAGATAGATACACATTTGCTACCACCTTCGAACTCGAGACTCCCCAAGTCTGCTATTTTTTTATGAATTCGTCATTCCCACACGATCCCATTGTCATTTTGCTAAAAGTTCGTAATCTGCTAAATTCATAATCGTCGATCATTGGACCCAACACCTGATCTTTGATTATTTTTATCTTTCTCTATTTTAATAGATTTGAATTAAGCAAAAAATGCGTATATTTTTTATTATTATTGGTTTAAAAATAATAATTAGAGTAAGATTTCTTATTCAACATTCCTTTATTTCTTCAAACGTAAAACACAAAAGTCACTAACATTTTTCTGGGAGCGCATAGACACAATACAACAAGGAGTATAACATACCTTATAAAATTTATCTCTTAATACTCCCACTTAAATTTTAGAATTGTAAATTTCAATAGTAAGCTAAATCTAAGCTTCAAACCAATTTACTGTCTTCTAACAAAGTTAAAGCTAACTAAAAATTACTTTTTAAACCGTATAAGTATTTAACATTATTATTAACAACCTCAGTTAATATTCAGTACTTGATCTCTGATATTAATAAATTTACCAGAAGGTAAAGCCTTTGTTAAAAAGTCTGCAAGTTGTTTGTTCCACCTTTTCTCTTATGAAATGATATCTTACATCTAAGTGCTTGGTTTTTTTGTGGTAAATAGGGTTACGAATGAGTTTAATAGCACTCTGATTATCGACACATAGAGTTACCACCAATTATGGTTCATCGATATCAATTAATAACTGCCGAATCCATAAAATTTCTTTGGCAGCCTCACTTGCAGCCATATATTCGGATTCTGTAGTTGATAATGCTACAGTATTTTGCTTTCTGCTAGCCCAAGTAACAGGCCCACTATTCATCATAAAGATATATCCTGTATTACATTTTCTAGAATCTATATCTGAGACAAAGTCAGAATCGGAAAAACCTACAAGTTCCTTTTTATGATTGTAAGTAATACAAACATCTTTTGTCTTTAACAAGTACCGAATAATACGTTTAACAGCATTTACATGGTCTTTACTGGGATTATTTAAATATCTACTAACTACATTCAAAGAATAAGATATGTCAGGCCTCGATATGGTTGACAAAAACATCAGGGCTCCCACTGCTTCCCTATATGGAAAATCAATAATACTCTCACCATCATTTTTCTTTAAAATAACATTATTGTCAGCAGGGGTACTACAAGGATTGGCATCTGATATGTTGAACCTATTTATAATTTGTTTTATGTACTGTTTTTGACTTAACGTAATCATTCCATCATTTTTAGTTATTTCCATGCCAACAAACATATTTAAATTCAACCCCTTTATCTTAAAACTTTGTTTCAAATCCTTTATAATATGCAACAATATACTATTACTTTTTGATAATAATATAGCATCGTCTACATACAAGATCAATATAACCTTATAATTATTAAAATGACCAACAAAAATACAATTGTCAGAGGGACACATTTCAAAACCATAAGTAGTTATAAAAGAAGAGAACTTTCTATTCCAGCAGCGTGATGACTGTTTTAGCCCATATAAGGATTTAACTAACTTACAGATCTTTCCTGGCTCTGCATGGACACCCTCAGGCACCTCCATATAGACATCCTCTGACAAATGAGACAAATGAGATATCACGAGAGTATAACATTGATCTCGCGCTCTCCATAATTGTGCGCATTTCTCTCTCCACTCTACCGTTTTGTTCAGACGTGTAAGGTGCTGTGCGTTCATGAACTATTCCTTCATTATCCAAATAAGATTTAAGTTCATTGTTGAGGTGCTCACGTCCGTTGTCTGTATGCAATATACGAGTGCCATGGCCAAACTTATTTTTAACTATTGCATTATATTTCTTAAAGCAATCTAGGACATCACTTTTGTGCTTGATTATAAACACATGTCTATAGCTGGTGGCACCATCTTTAAATGAAACAAAATATCTTGCTCCAGATACAGATGTATGTTCTACAGGTCCACACACATCACTGTAGGTCAAATCACCTTGTTTCTCATTTTCCTCTACAGGATTTCTGAAATGGCAAGCGACTCTGTTTCCCATATTGACAAGCCTCACAAACAAATTTGATCTCATCTGTTAACTTTACTGGAATTGCACCGTTCTTACTCATGTTTTGCAATTCTTTCAAGTTTAAATGGCCCAAACGTTCATGCCAAATTTTTAAACCTGACTGTGCTAAGTTACAATCTCTTTGCACCGTGGTTTTAATATTCACTTCATATAGATTATTCTGCTTTAATGTTGCAGTCATAACAACTGTATTATTTTTCAATATTAAGGCCTTATTGTACTTCTTAATTATACCATAGCCTTTTCTTGTTGCCATGCCTTCTGAGAACAAATTTCTGCGTAAATCTGGTACATAAAGTACATCTTCTATTATACTTTGCTCCCACTTGCCATTCACACATCTATAAATTAGTATATTTCCACGACCTTGCACCACTAGTTCCTTCTTATTTCCCATTCTCACAGTTGTATCACTGCTATCCTGGCCATAATCTTGTAACTCACAGAAATAATCACGCCTGTGTGACATGTGTGCAGATGCACCACTGTCGAGAATCCATGTATCTGTATCAGCTTCAGATTGTAAACATTGCTCGACACTGAATGCAATCAACTTTTGCTCTTGAGGTTTCCTCTCAGACTTCTTTGGGGATCGACAATCTCTTGCAAAATGCCCTCTCTTGTTACAGTTGTAACATATAAATCGATGCTGATTATTTTGGCCAGATGTTGAACTTTGATTCATATTGTGATTCTGAAATTTTCTTTGTGGTTTAGAAAGTTTCATGGCCACTAGAGCACTCTCAGATTCCTCTTCATTTGTCAAGCTCGCTTCCTCATCTAATAATCTTGCTGTTAAGTTCTGAATTGTTTGTGAATGTGGATCTAATGACAGCCATGCCTGACGCAGAGAGCGATACTTTGAAGGTAGTGTGCTCAATATTTTTGTCATAATTGCTGTATTACTTATTTCCTCGCCTGTCTCTTTTAATTGTTTAGCTAAGTTCTCAACTTTGGAAATATGCTGTGCAATACTATCGGTTGATGACATCTTGTATTGATAGAATTTTTCGTGCACTATCATTTTGTTCAGTTCCGATTTTTGTTCGTAAATTGATTCTAACTTTGTCATCACTTCCTTTGCCGTTTCGCAATTTTCAATTAATGAGATTTGGTTTAAATCCATAGATGAAGTTAATAGAAACATGGCCATACCATCATTTTTGTCCCACTGCTTCGTATCACCCAGCCTGGGTTTTTCTTCATGGATATTTAAACCTTTCGCTTTTAAGGCACAACTGACTTGAAATTTCCACTGCCGAAAATTCTTACCGGCAAACTTCTCAATTCAGTTGTGACTTCCATTTTTCAAATTTATTCACTTTCGAACGCGCGCGTTTTTTCCCTTTTTTAAGTTCTGCTCTTTACTCAATTTATTACGATGCGTACCTGGGCACATAACCTATTATTATTGGTTTAAAAATAATAATTATAGTAAGATTTCTTATTCAACATTCCTTTATTTCTTCAAACGTAAAACACAAAAAATTCACTAACATTTATCTGGGAGCGCATAGACACAATACAACAAGGAGTATAACATACTTACCTTATAAAATTTATCTCTTAATATTTTTCGATACTCTAACTGATGGACTAAATAAAATCTTATTTTTTTACTCGGTAAAGATCCCTACCATGCTACTTTTCACAAATAGTTTTCATGTGCAATAAAATAGGCAAATATTCAAAATTTCGTAACAACAACACAGCTCAACGATTCGGAATAGCTCAAAAGCGCTAAAACTTAGTGGCAATGATCAGGTCACATCGCTCACAAAAAGCGGCTTTCTGGAGAGGTGACCGCTGATGTGTTGAAGGCCTTGCGAGATCACTCTTTGCGAGACGCATAACAACCGACACATGTCCAACAGATGATCAACATCCCACCACTACCAACACACACTCTCAAGTCTTGGCCCCCATAATTCTTACACAAACCGTACACATAAAAAGTACTCCACAATAAAACGCCAATCTCGAGGCACTCGCAGGGCTTTCAGATGAATTCATTGCGACACGACAAAGCTTTCATGATTACGTTCACTTCATCCGACTTCGGCTTATAATAAACTGAAGCCAATCTCTTTAAGCCGACTTCTACTCAATTCACTCGATTCTTATCTCCTTCGATCAGTCTGACTCGAGTTTTTGGCGGTTTAAGACGTATAAATGGGTTGTATTTATTTTTAAATTTATATTTTTAGCCTGTGTCTTTGCATGTGAAATATATAAGGCCTTTAATTTATCTGGGGTATAAGTAGGACACGCATTCAGAAAGGTATTTTTATTTTTTCAAGACGTCCTATAATAGGTATAGCCATCTGGTCTTTCAAACTACCATACAAAAACCTTGAAAGCATTACGGGAGATTTTAAACGTGTTTTTTTTAATAGTTTTCGATGTGCTCTTTCCGAAATTTAAAACTTGGTTATGCTTGGCTGGAATATCTTTACTTAGGAAAAAGCGCGCCTAATAACAGTTTTTTTGACAATATTTCCTTTCAAGCTCTATACTAATATTATAAAGAGGAAAGATTCGTTTGTTTGTATTGAATAGGCTGCCAAACTACTGAACCGATATGAAAAATTCTTTCACTATTGGGAAGCTCACTATGCCTGGGTGACATCGGCTATATTTTATCCCCGTATTCCCACGGGAACGGGATCTACGCGGATGAAACCGCGGTGCGCTACTAGTTTATGATAAATATATAATTTTAACTAGAAAAAAAATACTACAATTTATATAAGTACTAAACTTTTGTGAAATCAATAGTTTTAGCGCACGAATTCCGCAATTTCATAAATTGTACGACTTTAATTTCTCTAGTTTAATTTTTTACATATCGAAACTTATAGAATAACCAACATAAAACTCCAAGAAAAAAATCAGCTGAACCTATTAAATTACTGAATTACCGAAACGTGCAAGACAGATGCAAGCTGTAGATGATGTTCCGTCTATTTACTGCTTATATATTGAAACTTAGAAAAAAATAAACTAACTTAAAAAAGATTAAAATTAAAAAAAAAATGCTTTCTTTATTCAAACTTTAATCATAAACGTATGTAACTGATCTTATGCTTAGAATTAAATGAATACGCTTCAAAATTGTTTCGAAAAACATTGAGTTCGAAATTCAATTTGTGGTTTCATTTATACCTATTCCCCAAAGAATCTTACATGCCAGTGTTCATCTAAACCAATATTTACCAAAAAACATATAAACAAATATTTCTTTTATTTTTTCCCGTACATTGTAACACAGCGTGTTTATTTTTTTCACGAGCCAATCAACACTGCAAACATGAGGAACAAAACAAATATGTTTATGTAGCTGCGGACCGTGGGTTTTGTAGGAATATGTATAAAAATCACATGGATCTACTTACTTTTTTATTCTAAAATGTTTTTTGCTGCAGAAAAAAATCAATGTAAAATTGTGTTGAGAAAATATCTGCCTAGCTTTTGCCCAAATTTGTTGGGATAGGCTTCCAGTCCAGTGTTTAACATGGAGCGACTACGTATCTGACCAAAACAACCCTATTAGGAAACCCTTGTCCAGACTGGTGTCAGATTATCTGGCAGCAGACTACCCTTTTTTTTTTTTTTTTTTTTTTTTTTTCTGGATGGGAAATCATCAAATGACCCCTCCCGCCCTGGGTGGAGCGGTATGGAGTGTCAGACTTTTACTGACTAAAACCCACCCGTGATCCTTCTTGTGCCCTATGCGTTCCAGGGCCGCGGTAACTCTTTCGAACAAATTCCGCAACCCTAGCAGGCACCGACCCTATGGGGCCCCGTCCTCGGTGCTGACGGCTCCTTGAGGCGCGCGTGGAACACAACGCGTCGTCGACTCAACCTGGTATCGGACGGCGAGCCACCCACGCTCACCGTCCCCAGGCATCAGCCACTGCGCGATAGCACAGCGGCCGACTTGTCTCTGGAGGGGGCCGAAATGGGACCACTACTGGCACTCCATCTCAGCACCCTCCCGAGTGTTGGGAGCCGCAGCACCCGCAGCAGAAGCGGCAGCGGCGGCGACAGAAGCCGCGGCGGCGGCAGAGGCGGCGGTGGCGGCGGACCTCTTGCCCCTGGTCGGGGCGGATGGCGCGCAGGCCCTTCCCCCAGCCCAGTGCTCGGCCGGCTTGCCAGCAGCCGCACATGCACTGCAGTGCGGCGTGGCCTCACACGAGCCGGCCCGATGACCGGGCTGACCACAGCGGAAACAAAGTCCGCTGCGGTCCACCTCCGAGGGGCACATAGCTCCCGTGTGGTTGCCCACATGGCAGCGGTAGCACCTCAGAGGCCTGGGTTCCAGCAGTTTTACCCGCGCAGACACCCATCCCACCAAGAGCCTTCGGCCCTCCGACACAGTTCTGGCCGCCGTCACGGGGCAGCTCACCACAAGGGTTTGCATGCCCGTGTTGTCAGGCCGGAGGGTGCCCGCCTTGACGAGCTCGGCAGAGCACCCCCCAGTCCTGGCGACGGCGGCCACAACTTCCTCCTCCGTCACGGAGTCATCCAGGCCCACTATGCGCATGTCGATGCGCTTAGTCGGCCTGGACACCCGGACCTCGTCCGCGGGTAAGACCGCCCTCAGCCTTTCGGCCAGGGCGTCCGCGAACGGGCCACTCTCCGCTCCGGCGAGCTCGAGCTTGCGGGCACCGGTTAAGGTCCTCCTGACCCCGATGCCCCCGCTGATGCCCAGCTCTTGGAGGCTCACCGCCTCCTTCGCCCGCTTCAGTACGGCGAGATACGTCACGCCCCTCTGTTCCGCTTCCGGCTGCAGTGTGAGCACTACAGCCGCGGATTTCGGGGCGCGAAGCCTCGCCGCAATGGCGTTGGCCTTCCGCCGCTGCCTCCTCGCCTTGTTTTTGGCCCGCCGTTTCTGGCCAGCAACCTGCCACTCGGCCTCGGCCGCAGGAGGGTCCGAGGGTGGGGGTGGGGGCGGCTGCGGCACCACTGGCGCCGCAGCCTTAGCCGCTCCTCCAGCCTTCCTCCTACCCCTCTTCGCCGGGGCCGCCTTGGTCGTCGCCGGCGTCGCAGTCGCCGGCGTCACAGGCGCTGGCGCTGGCGCCGGCGCGGCTCCGCCCTTGGCCTTCGCCTTCGCCTGGCCAGACGTTCCCGGGCCGGCAGCCACGGCGGCCGCGTACGAAGCCGCCTTCTGCCGGCCCTGGGGCCTCTGTGTCGCCGCTAGTGGGGGACGCCGAATCATGTCCTCCAAAACGGAGAACTGCTTCTGGTAAGGAGCCAGCTCCTGCCGCACCAGGCTCCGCACCTGGCTCAGCACTAGTCTCCCCTCCAGCGTCGCCGGACTCGGCCCCCCCTGCGGCTCCTCCGAGGCCGCTCTGGCCATGCCAGCCAGGTCCCTCCGGAGCGACTCATTCTCCGCAATGAGTCGCTCCGTTACGGCCGCGAGGCGGGCGACTTCCGCCCGCAACTCTGTCGCCTCTCCGGACCCGCCGACGTTGACCGCCGCCGCCGCCATAATGGAGGCCTTGGCCGCGCTAATGGCCTCCCGCTTAGAGGACTGCTTCCTCTTGAAGGCCACAGCGCGGATCGCGGCCTCCACGACCTCCTCCAGCTTGGCCCTCTTCTCCTCGGTAGTGGGAGGTACCTCTCCCGGGGACACCGAGTCATCGGAGTCGAGAGGAGGCGGACGAGTAGAGGGAGCCCTGCGACCACTCCCCCCAGGGCGATGCCCCTCCCCCGCCAACCTCTCGGCCCGACGCTCCACCTCCCGGGTAGAGGCAGCCAGCCCCCTCCCCGCCTCACAACCCCTGCCCCGCCTAGCGGTGGGGATTTTGCGGGCGGAGGCAAATTCGCCCTCAGAGGACGACCCGCTGTCATCCTCCCGTCTGGGCCGCTTGCGGAAGAACTTTACGTTCTCCGCAGCAGCCCCCCCTCTTTCTTCTCCCGAGCCCGCCGAGCTGACCGTTACTAGGTCTAGCGCGGAGCCGGAATCCAACTCCACGCCACCCCGGCGCTCAGGCGAACCCTCCTCTGCGAATTCGTGCGCCATCAGCTCCTTAAAGGAGGCGGATCCGGATGACGACGACGAATTGGAGCCTCCTCGGCTCTTGTTGCCACTGGCAAGCGGAAGACGTTTGGTGCCCACCCCAGAGTACGGAGGGCAGCCCGCCGAAGCGGGGTGGGATTCCCCGACCGCTGAGCAGTCGGGACCCACCTGGGGACTCATTTTACAAGCGTCTTTATTCATATTTTGTGCCTTTTAAGGGTGCGGTCCCTGTTCGCTCCGCCCCTTCTCAGGGCCCTCTCCTCACCTCACCTCTCCACCTGCTCGCTGCTCCCACAGTCACGTCTGATGATCAGACGCGTACCAGAGAGCAGCGAGCAAGCGTGTGTGTGTCTCTCTTGGTCTGATCCCTCACTTGCGACCTTCCGGCATGAGTGGCTCTACCGGGAAAGCTCGCAAGATCATTGAGATGCTCAAGCCCCACCACGACGACAACGTGGAGACACATTCGGTGGGGGCAGCAGACTACCCTCAGCTGCCTATCTATATCTACGAATGAATGCCGGGACAAAAGCTTTCTAAATCGCGGTATTTTGAAGTTATCCACGGATCTCGGCAACCGCGTTGCTTAACCTTGAAGATTGACCCGTTTTTTTTTCTTGATTGGAAATCATCAAATGGCTTCTCCCGCTCTGGGCGGAGCGGAAGGGAGTGTCAGACTCTTACTGGCTGAAACCCACTCGTGTTCCTTCTAGTGCCCTGTACGTTCCAGGGCTGCGGTGGCTCTTCCGAACAAATTTCGCAACTGAAGATTGACTCGTGCAGTTGTTATTATTAAGCTACAAGCCCTTCGTTAAAGTAGAAGTATGTTGAGAAGTTTTATTTTTATTCATTGTAAAAGTCTTAGATCGCGCTGAAAATCGATTGCTCTTTAATCTGTAGTATATATTGGTGCGTCGTATAAATAATAAAGATAAGACTTACGTTTACGTAAATGCGATCACCATAAAAGGAACACGGCATTTTTAATGGCTCGTGCAAACGACCGCAGCCGAAGATTGCTGACGGCGTGCTCTTACGCTTAGATGGGCCAATCACGGGTCTCTTAGTAGCGTCAGAAAAACTGCCCTGCAGCCCTACCATGACGTCTTAAATCCATCATGATTCCTGTGTCAGAGAGAGATGGAGTTACACAAGATGAATAGCACTATCCCTTTCCCTCACATTGAATCATGATAGCATTGGCACTTCGTAGTACGGCCACTGTTCTTAATATATGAATTTCAATGGTAGTACGTTGAATTACTATTGACTGCTATTATAGATCCAGAATAGGCTTACAACTATCTTAGCTACATTTTCATTTAGCTTTCCTCCTAAATCTGCACTAATAGATATCATAAAGAGGAAAGATTTTTGATTGTTTGTTTGTATTGGATAGGCTCCGAAACCACTGAACCGATTTGAAAAATGCATTCACTGTTGGGAAGCTACACTATCCCCGGGTGACATAGGCTATATTTTATCCCCATATTTTCACGAAAACGGGAACTATGCGGGTGAATCCGCGGGGCGCTGTTAGTAAATAATAAAAGCTTCGTTATGAACGAAGCTTTCCTTGGTAAGTTGGCAGACCACATAAATTGCAGCTCGAGTTTCTAAGTAAGGTTCTTTTATTAGGTAGTTAGTGCTTACTTACTACTTTCGTTTATAGATTGGCTCGAAAGCTCTGCATTAAAATCTGGCTGCTACTAACTCGAAAGAAGTGCAGTGCCAATTACTTCCCTAGATTTGTAACTACTTACAGATTTTAATTAGAATATCATTTCAATGAATAGAATTTTCTAGAAGTAAAAGCTATAGCCCAGCTGTCATTTGTAGATCTGTAGCAGACGTTACGGATTGTCAGAAGTCAAATTTTACTCTGGGATTGTCAAGAAGTACCGTGTTACAGAAGTACAGATAAGGGGTTGTGGAGGTCTGGTAGCCGCTCCACGTAAAATACAGGTATTCAAAAAAAAAAATTGATTGAGTCAGGCGTTACTTTGCGGAAATCCATTTTAAAATTTGAAAATGAAAACAATATATCTAGTTTTAATTTCCGCGAATATCACCGTCCGTTCAGTTGCGACTGAACGGTCAGCGAGTCAACACGTCCCCTGAGGATGCCTCGTGGAGAGGCGAAACACGTGTCGGTAATGGTGTTGGGTTTTGCTTTGCCTTCCTGCATGTGCATAAAATCCTTGCATTTGCCCTATAATCTTGCATGTGCATAATATAGCGGGCGGGAGGGAGGTGCATACCTGCAACCCACTAATATTCGCGGAAATTAAAACTAGATAATTATATTGTTTTAATTTTCAATTTTTTTTACTGGTATTCAGTCGGATGCGGTTTTAATCGAAGCTGACCACCCCATATAGTCGGTAAAAGACTAGGCATCTGCCTAAATGATTTGCTATATGTAAGCAATATACATACATACGTAGGTGGCAGGTAGTATTCAATTCCTAAGCTAAATAAAAGTCCGAGAATTCAGGAAATAAACCAAAAGGATCTGACTAGGTATCAAGATGCAAGCATGTCTACCCAACCAATATCCTGTTGGGCGTACCCTTCACCTCGTCGACACTTTGAGAAGTATCGTCATTTCTATTTCCTCTGGGAGGAACTTGGTAGTTTCCGTAGCGCTGCCTCAAGTACGTATACTCTCGTTGACCTTTCAAGGCCTGTAAAGATTCTCTTCTGTTTTCAGTGTAATATTTGACTTTTATTGATGTTTTATTTTATTTGTTTTGGACGTAGAATTATTATTATTATTATTATAGCTAGCCTGAAATGTCCCACTGCTGGGCAAAGGCCTCCCTCCAATCCTTCCACTTTTCCCGATCCTGTGCCACATCCTGCCAATTCCCAAGGAAGACATCCAAGTCGTCCCGCCATCTCCTTCGTGGTCTGCCGCGGCCCCGTCTCGCGATGTCAGGGCACCAATTTTGAGTTTTATAGGCCCACCGCTCGATGGACATACGACAGACATGTCCAGCCCAGTCCCATTTAAGCTGGGTAGCCTTCTGAGCTACATCAACAATCTGTGTTTTTGAGCGCAGTATCGTGTTTCGAATTCGATCCGTTAATTTAACACCAAGTATACTGCGCTCCATAGCACGTTGGCAAACCTTGAGTTTGGACTTTTGGATGTTAGTCAAAGACCAAGTTTGTGCACCATAGGTCAAAATACGTAGAATATTTCAGTTTTTTTTTTTTAATGAATTTAATACAACATGCAGTGCATGTAGAAATAGTTATATAGTAAAAGAACTCGCAGATAGAATAAGTGGTACGAAGACGTACAAGCGTTGGCTGGATATACGTATGTGCTTAAGTGTAAGTGTTCTGTTTTTTTTATGTCGTTTTTGTATTGACTGTTTTTTTATTCGCTTTTGTGCTTGTTGTGTTGTTTTGTATCGTTTTACTCATTTATTGTGAATATGGATCTTGCGTAGAGCAGAAATAAGAAATTTGAACGTAAACAAAGTTAAATGAGAATGAAGGGACCGTAGCAGATGGTGTTCTGTAGTTTGCATACCCCCATTGAAAAAGGCTGTTTGTGTATTTATTTTGATTATTTGAACCATTATTTTCCTCTTTTAATCGCCTCATTCGGTATAAGTATAACACAAATGATGTAGTTTTAGCATCTATCTACATATAGTTAACAATGAACATTTATTTAAACTATTCACGATGTAGGCACAGATTTAGTAGAATAACAAGAATGCTAACCTAAACACGATCAAGAAAACGAACAACACAGTCAAAGAAAATGTTCCATCAATTTCTAAGTTAGGTATCCACAAAGATGTCTTCACTGCGCAGAATACAGTAACATAAACATTTCAGCCGACTTTTTCCCTTTTTATGACGTCATTCTTTTCTCAGCACCCCGTCTCAAGCGTACCTACATCATGACGAATTTTAAATCTTACTTCTCACTACTATTATATCAGTGCGAAAATTTGGATGGATGTTTGTCACTTAATCACCTCGGAATGGCTGAACGGATCTGGATAAGATTTCACACAGATATACATAGATCATAGTCCATAGACACAGTAGCACCATATACAGAACTCACAATTGGATTTGAATAAAACTTGGCACGTAGGGAAACCATGACCTAGATTGGGCGTACCTAGTATGTTTTATCCAGACCTCGAGTCACATGCTGGAGCTGTTCCAAGTGCCCATTCCACCCACCTGCACTTTATAGGATATCATAAGCATCACTGAAGCTACTATTAATAATGTAGTTATCAATTATTATCCTGCCAGGGTTGCGGAATTCGTTCGAAAGAGTTACGCAAAGGGCATTAAGAGGAACACGGATGGGTTTTGTCAGTCCTTTCCACTCCGTCCAGAGTGTAAGAAGCCATTTGATGATTTTCGATCCATAAAAAAAGTCATCAACATCCAAAATGTTTTAAAAGTTAAACACGCATACGAAAAACAAAAACAAGTAAGACGATCGGACGGGAAAAGTGCGCGGGTGAAACCGCGGCAGACGCTATGTTTTTTATATGTTCCGACAGTTGTAACAAAGCGTTGAAAGTTAAAATAATTTATTCCAATCTTGTTTTTTCGCGTTCTTACATTATTCCTTGAGGAATGTGCGTCTTGTATCTTGAGATATTCGCTTTTTCGTGGTTTTGTGTCGTGTTTAGATTTTTATGGTGGAGGATTCTCTCTGTATTATTTATATTTGACGTGGGAGTGGGACTGTTCCTAAAGTTGTTGGCTCAATGATGGCAGTGTTACTAGCCAAGTTATTACCTCACGCACCTCCCAGGTTTTCAATAGTGTTTTGTTTTTTTCTTTAATTTATTCAGGATGCTAGAGATTTCTAAATGAATATCTAGGTAAATAAAAGTGCGCCATTAAATTTTCAAATTTCGGCTCAGCGTTGAAGTAAAAACTCGAACACACGATTTTATTTAGTAATTCATTTTAGTTGCAGACTTGTGTTAGTGATTACGGGGTTTCATCCAAAGTTGATTTTAGTCGAGAGTCGAGACCATACTCATCTGGTAAGATGTTAGTAAAGTGGGTAGTTCTTGAATTGGGAAGAATTCTAGTCTCGAAATAAATCTACTTTGTAATCTGCAATCATCCATAATGACTTTAAAAAATTAATGGATATCTTACAAAGTTTTTTACAACATCCAACTCGGACACTGATGACGCGTTTCGCGTCATAAAGTGATAATGAACTACACTGTTAAGTAGTCATCCATCATCCACGTAAGTTTGTAGTCGCAGCTGCGAATTTATATTTATTATTCAGCAAACGACGCCGTTTAATGGGTACGCAGCGTGCACCAACATCACAGTAGCATTATCGGTACTAATCAGTAGCCTGGTTGCTAAATATACGCGCGCATTATAGGGTAACCGAAACTAAATAATAACTGCCGTACTGATCGATTTTCAAGATTAAGCAACGTTTCCGAGGTTGGTCTGTCTGATTCCTCCGTGCCTCGGAAAGCACGTTAAGCCGTTGGTACCGGCTGTCATTTGTAGATCTTTGGCTGTCGTAACGGATTGTCAGAATCTAGTAAATCTGACTCCAGTCTTGCCTAGGTGAGTTTTGGGGGTTTGGTAGGCAGCAACTTCACGCAAAAATACTTGTATTCAGGTGGATCCGGTTTGATTGACCCTACTATAGTTGGTAAATGGCAAGGCGATCGCGGCGCTGTTTTATTATAATGCCATTTCAGTAAAAACATCTATAGCTTATAAATAATTGGTTATTGGAATTTTATCTTCACTTCATGAAAACATTTATTCATTTGTTTAACATAATAATAATAATAATATATTAACCTATTCTATTGTCCACATTCCAACGAATGTCTATATTAACCATAACTAATGATGATGGTCACATTATTATAATAGCTAGACATTACGTCATATATGTATATGTAAGCATGATTCTATGTGAACTAACCTTTTATTTTTCATTCATGAAATGACTTCTCCCGCTCTGGGCGGAGTGGAAGGGAGTGTCAGACTCTTACTGACTAAAACCCACCCGTGATCCTTCTTGTGCCCTTTGCGTTCCAGGGCTGCGGTAACTTGGGCGGAGCACCGCCGTGTCCTCGTCGAGGCGATCGGCGGCGGCAACCTCTCGCGTCTGGCCCTGGTTCAAGCCATGGTCCGGAGCGAGGAGGCATGGGAAGCGGTCGCCTCCTTCTGCGAAGCAGTAATGCTAGCAAAGGAGGAGGCGGAACGCGTGCGTGAGAGGGAAACCTCACGCCCCAGCCGCCGCAACAGAAGAAGACGCCCCGGGCGTCGGGAAACGCAGGGTGATTCCCGGCCACCGTAGGCGCGGGCCTGCGGATGGCGAGGTATGGGTGGCTCGCCGTCCGATAGCAACCGTCCGATAGTCGACGGCGCGTCGTGTTCCACGCGCGCCTCAAAGAGCCGTCAGCAAAGAAGACGGGGCCCCATAGGGTCAGTGCCTGCTAGGGTTGCGGATTTTGTTCGAAAGAGTCTGACACTCCCTTCCGCTCCGCCCAGAGCGGGAGAAGTCATTTGATAATTTCCCATCCAGAAAAAAAAAAAAAAAAAAAAAGGGCTGCGGTATCTCTTTCGAACAAATTCTGCAACATGTGAACTGGATGTGGATTTTTTGTAAAATGATATTTTCAGAAGAAAAATAAAAACTGTTTTATGGGAAATTAAAGGTTATGATTAGACTATGAAATCTCCTTTTAAGTTTTCATGACATTTGGATATTTCCTACGTACATATGTATGTACGTATATCTAGTTTTTTTACGTATTATTTCTGGTAAGAAAAACTCTTTATTTATTTAGTTAGATTTGCTAGTTTTCAGCAATTAGATAAGTTTTTACAGGACCAACTCGCGTCCCGCAACACTTGTTGTAAGTAAATGACGGAAAATATTCTTTGTCTAATTTTCCTATTCGTGGTGTTGGCTTAAGCTGGGATTAAGTGAAACAGGAATATTGTGTGTTTAATCATCCTGTTTTTATGAGATGTTAGTTACGCCTGTGGTGCCATGTGAAATATTGTTTGGATTCTGAACCTTAAAAACGAAAAACGGAACCTCAATAGGATAACTTCGCTGTCTATAATTATGTCGGTCTGTTCACAAGTTCCTCAAAAAAAAGGGTCTTGTGGAAGAATCTTGTTGAAATGAATATCAAACAATCGGTTGAAAATACCTAGGATCTCTAAAAATCAAGCTTTTAAATCAAAGCAATAAAAATATACAGCTATTTTACATAATTTTTGACTGCAAATACAAGATTGTAATCGCAAAAAAAAAATGTGTTAAGTATAACCACAAATTATTTTCATGATTACAAATGATCATGCTAAATTTTATGATTCTAGGTCAACAGGAAATACCTCCTAGGATTTGATGCGTGAAATCAAACAATTTATCATAATGACTTCGAGAAATTATAGACTTTCAAGTTTTGATGCGTTAAAATGTATTCCAAATGTTCAGTTAACAACTTGTCGAGAGTTTACAATCTCTCAAAATATGAAAATGAAAACAATATATCTAGTTTTAATTTCCGCGAATATTAGTGGGTTGCAGGTATGCACCTCCCTCCCGCCCGCTATATTATGCACATGCAAGATTACTGGGCAAATGCAAGGATTTTAAGCACATGCAGGAAGGCAATGCAAAACCCAACACCATTACCGACACGTGTTTCGCCTCTCCACGAGGCATCCTCAGGGGACGTGTTGACTCGCTGACCGTTGAGTTGCGACTGAGCATTTAGTACAAGGCACCCCCCTTTTATACACTGCCACCGTTGGATATTTGTGTACAACTACCCACAAACATTCGCAGTAAAGGGGAAGAAACCAAATTCGTCTGGTCATTCAACAGTGCAAAATTATTATGATTACTATGTTTAAAAATCTCTAATTGTTCTAAAACACACAGCCGGAAACCCTTATCACAAATATGTAGTATATTAAAACTATTGTTGTCGCGCAAAGAATGGCCGGTATCAATTAGATGTTTCGCGAAATTCGATTTGTCCGAATGGCCATTTCTATACGCGGCAACATGTTCCCCATACCTTATGTCAAAGTTTCGGCCCGTCTGACCCACATACACCCCGTTGCATTCATCACAGACCAGCCTATACACCCCAGACTTTTTACTATTTTCTAAAATATCTTTTCCGTTACAAATACGGCGTATATTCTGGTCCGTTCTGAACGCTACATAAACGTTGTTTTTTCTAAGTAAATTACTAATTCTATCTGAAATGGGGCCCATATAGGTCAGACTGGCCACATATCTATTAATATTAGTACGCGGACATGCATATAATAGTGAACGAACCCTTTCTTTCTGCTTTTTACTAATTAAACAAAAACTTACAAACTCAAAGTCAATGGTAGACAGTTTAATTAGTAAAAAGCAGAAAGAAAGGGTTCGTTCACTATTATATGCATGTCCGCGTACTAATATTAATAGATATGTGGCCAGTCTGACCTATATGGGCCCCATTTCAGATAGAATTAGTAATTTACTTAGAAAAAACAACGTTTATGTAGCGTTCAGAACGGACCAGAATATACGCCGTATTTGTAACGGAAAAGATATTTTAGAAAATAGTAAAAAGTCTGGGGTGTATAGGCTGGTCTGTGATGAATGCAACGGGGTGTATGTGGGTCAGACGGGCCGAAACTTTGACATAAGGTATGGGGAACATGTTGCCGCGTATAGAAATGGCCATTCGGACAAATCGAATTTCGCGAAACATCTAATTGATACCGGCCATTCTTTGCGCGACAACAATAGTTTTAATATACTACATATTTGTGATAAGGGTTTCCGGCTGTGTGTTTTAGAACAATTAGAGATTTTTAAACATAGTAATCATAATAATTTTGCACTGTTGAATGACCAGACGAATTTGGTTTCTTCCCCTTTACTGCGAATGTTTGTGGGTAGTTGTACACAAATATCCAACGGTGGCAGTGTATAAAAGGGGGGTGCCTTGTACTAAATGCTCAGTCGCAACTCAACGGTCAGCGAGTCAACACGTCCCCTGAGGATGCCTCGTGGAGAGGCGAAACACGTGTCGGTAATGGTGTTGGGTTTTGCATTGCCTTCCTGCATGTGCTTAAAATCCTTGCATTTGCCCAGTAATCTTGCATGTGCATAATATAGCGGGCGGGAGGGAGGTGCATACCTGCAACCCACTAATATTCGCGGAAATTAAAACTAGATATATTGTTTTCATTTTCAAATTTAAAATGGATTTCCGCAAAGTAACGCCTGACTCAATCAATTCTCTCAAAATATTTTATAATCTTATGGATTTTTTCATTTTCCAGTAAAATATACATTCATAAAAAGGAGCTAACAAATGTAAAACATTATGACCTACTAAACTTTACGTGTGTACATTAAAACAACCCTAAAACACGCCTTCCTCATTTTATATTCAATTAAACATACCAATTAATCAGTTACCAATTATTCCATTAACAATCCTTCACGTAACGCTCCGTGGGGATTACGTTGTAAGCAGGGGCAATTAATTTAATTGCTGTAGATAACAGTCAGTCGGATTAACTGAATGGCTTACTTTCACTCGTATGAGGAAAGTTTCTCGCTTAGAATAGGTGATTATTGAATGGGTGTTGTAAAGACAGTACTATTATCGTACAGTCCGTATGATAATAGCATACCCAGAGGCACCTCGCTTTTCAAAATGGATGGTTAAAATTGTATGTGTGTTAAAGCTATTGTTATCACCATCTGTCATGGTCTATTTTTTTTTAAATAATGCACGTTCCTATGGAATTCTAGCCTTTTCAGCGGCGGGATCGAAGCCACAGTAAAAGATGGTAAGTTATTATTAGTAGGTGAGTTTTTATATCTCGCTTAAGAGTTAGGCTATTTTTACGCTAATAGTCTGGTGAGTTCAGAGCAGCTCGTGGCTAAGGAATAACAGCTGCACGGGTCGATCTTCAAGGTTAAGCAACGCTTGCCAAGGTTGGTATGTGGATGGGTGACCATCTTAACATACCGAGTTTCCTCCGTGCCTCTGAAAGCACGCTAAGTCGTTGGTCCCGGCTGTCATTTGTAGATCCTTTACAGTCGTTACGGTTTGTCAGAAGCCAGTAAATCTGACTCCAGTCTTGTCAAGATGTATCGTGTTATCCGGTTGATGGGTTGTGGAGGTCTGGTACGCAGCCACTCCACGTAAAATACTGGTATTCTGTTGAATCCGGTTTGACTGGAAGCCGACCCCAATATAGCTGGGAAAAGGCTAGGCAGATGATGAGTCTGGTGAGTTCAGACAAGGAAGACTGATGACCTCTTGAAGGCCGCGGGAATCCGCTTTATGCGAGACGCTCAAGACCGGTTGATATGGCGACTCTTGGGGGAGGGCTTTGGCAAGCAATGGAAATTGCTTGCTGGCCATTAGAGCGATAGACAAGTGGTAATTGCCGTCTTGGAGTTACGCATGAAAATACTCGCTTCTCGATGTGCGAGAAACTGTCCTCATGTAAACAAACCTTACGCAGTGCATTGGATTAACTTAATGAGTGTATCTGACAGTGAGTGACTAATGTGTTGAAGATAAGAGATAAGAGAGCATTGTTCAGCTGATATCTCGGTTGATTGAATGATTAATCAGCGCTGTGGGTGTTAGGTTAATTTGTGGCGAGGAATGGTTAACTTGTATTTGATGATATAGGTAGTTTGATAGCATAAAATAGTTTTTTCTTGAGGCTTCGTTGCCGTGGTATATCTCGCAGGAACCGTGCATTTTATCGCGGAAAAAAACATGATCTGCTTAGCGATCTTTTAATCAGTAATATAATTTTTGGAATAATCCAATGAGATTTATTACTAGCAGCGCCCCGCGGTTTCACCCGCGTAATTCCCGTGGGAATATGGGGATAAAATATAGCTTATGTTATTCACGGTGAATGTAGCTTTCTAATGGTGAAAGAATTTTTGAAATCGGTCCAGTAGTTTTTGAGTTTATTCGTTACATACAAAATTACAAATCTTTCCTCTTTACAATATTAGTATACATTAGACTCATGACAGGCTGTAGTGTAAATTACGTGTGGAGTACGATAAATGCTGGCAAGTCTCGCTTACGAATATCGCCTGAAAGTTCTCGCTTCACGACGTGCGAGAAACTATCCTCATGTATTCACAGCCGTAGAGAGTTCACAGAGTTGTAGAGCTAATATTCTTACCTTGCTAAAACTGCAAATTTACAAAAATTCAACATTTGCCTAGTGCCGTTGACAAGTTAATATAACCAAACTACGCCTAGGTATCTTGAAGGGAATGGTACATAAATAATAGAAAGCAATATAAGGCAATTTATTGTTTACCAAACTATTCAGATGCCTATACAGGTATTAAATTGAAGCCCATTTTTCAAGATCTAGCCCTTTCTCAATATATTGAAGAACGCATCACATTCTTGACTATCGAAAAAAAGAGAAAACATATTTCACGAAACGTGATAAATGTTAAACACTTGCCGACTATTCACAACAGTCACTAACATAAAACTGGCCTTATAACAGGGTGTGATGATATTGTAACACCAAGGGCTCTAGCCTACAATGTTACTTAAATTATAATAGTTCTACTGAATAAAACACGGGATTGGATTATACAGTGGAACGCCGATTATCCGAATTAATTGGGTCTGGGGTCGATTCGGATAATCGAAAATTCGGTTAATCGGACATAGACTGGTAATAAAGAAAAACGAATTGTCACACATATGACAAACTTTACTAAGTTTAACAAATACAGTTCTACAATAACTTACTTAAAATATATAAAATTACTTTTATAATTTACTTACTAAATAAATTACTTTTATAAAACTACTTGGTTTTAATTTTTTATATTACGCTTAGGACCGATTCGGATAATTGGCGATTTGGTTAATCGGCATTCGGATAATCGGCGTTCTACTGTAGTTTGTACTTATTTACGGCGTGTGCCTTCCAAGAATAATCATACATGACTTTAATATAAAAAACTAAACATATTTTACTTATTTGTATTTCAAAAGTATTTTTTACTAGCAGCGCCTCGCGGTTTCACCCGCATAATTTTCGATCCCAGGCCTATATCGGGGTAAAAAAAATATATGTTAATAGGTACTGGTTATAAACCATCTGTGTGCCAAATTTCATCCAAATCCGTTCAGCAGTTTTTGCGTGAAAGAGTAGCAAACATCCATACTTACAAACTTTCGTGTTTATAATATTAGTAGGAAGTAGGATTCTTTAGCCTGACGCTTCCAAAGTACTATCAACAAACTTGACTGCCTGTGACTTGCAGCCAAGGAAGCTACATTGTCACATGAGCTACGTCCCTACGAATAGAGGATACGAGGAATGCATTACTTACGCCCCACTGCTGGGCAAGTTCTACCCCATACTTATCCAATGTTCTTTGCGTTTTGTATTCTTCAATTAAAGTAGGGACAGATACCATTCTTCATGCCTTTGCACTACTGCCGCCGTCGTATGAATTTATATATTTCGCATCTACAATACTTCGGAATTCACCTTGATGTGACCTGTGTTTGGCTACGGATAACAGTTTGAACATAAAGTACATCACTATTCCGGGATGGGGTGTGTTTAAGGTAGATTAAGATTAGAGATAATAAAGATAGCTAGATTCCAGTAATACAAATGGGATAACGATTAAAACTTACAAGGTGATTGAGTCGCGCCCTATATGGTTATCCTAAATGTACTGTTTTACTTCGATAGGTAATATATGAAATATACAAGGCATAGAGCGCGGTGTTGCAATTATGCTGACATGTTTATTATTGTTCGGTAATTAACCCGAACAATCTCCGCGCGAAAAAAAAATGTGGTTAGTAATTTGGTATTGTTAAATGGTTAATTAAACTGATATTAACAAGGTGAAAATAATATTCAAATAATACTAATGTAATTATCCATCAAATGATCAGTTGCGTCAGCATCCCAACCATAAACAAAAAAGCGGATTTACGTAATTAATTTTTAAATAAGGAAGCAAGATCCTAAAGTTTGTAGCGGGAAGATGTCGAAGCTTTCAACGGAAAAAAAAATAAGATTAAGAGATCATTCCAACGATGCTTTCAACAGTTGAAATAAAGCTCAAAACTGCCTTTTCAACCTTAAAATATAAAGTGAAGTATGTCAGTACAGCTTTATTATTACGACTGGCTATAAAACGGGTAGGCAGCAAGCCTGTACAGCGTTATGATCGTAAGAGAAGTAAAAGATGGCGACTACAGAATAAGTATAGATTGTCTGCAGGTGTACGCGGTTTTCATTGGTAATTTTATTCCGGGAACTAAGATTATGCGTTGAGAGGAATGGCCTTGAAAATGTCCAGTTGCGACACAGCCGACGTAGAGGCAACAATTGGAAGAAAAAAGGACCGAAACATGCGGAACAAGAGGCCCCATGGATTGTGCTGCACACAAATACGCATTCATGCATGCATGCATGCATGGGACGTGCCTTACCAGCAAAAGGAAGAGTAAGGAGCGTACGTCAAATCAAGTGGGAGATTGTCCCAGGACAACTGTGCGGGCACTGGACGTGTCCCTGCCGCCCGAAATAGTATGCGTTAAAGTTTTGGGTGGAAAACTGCGACTGAAAATAGACGTGACTTAATAATCTTCAATGTCGATCTGCCTAGCTTTTTCTCAACTATATTGGGGTCGGCTTCCAGTTAAACCGGACGCAGCTGGATACCAGTATTTCTCAACAATCTTCAGCATACAATTAATTTGATGGCACTGTTCAATTCCCGCACGGAACAAATATTTGGCTTACAGATATGTAGTTGTTCTGTGTCTGAGTGTTTGCGAGTTTGTATGTTTGTAAACGCACCCACGATACAGGAGTATTATTCCCAGAGTGAGAGCAACGTTTTTCTTAAAAAAAAAAAAACTTCTGTAAGCCAAAAAAATAGTATAAAACATGCATTGCATTTTATTATATTCAGCACAGTTTATTTTTTCAGCGACGATGTGAAAAATTGCGTGTTTTTGGGACAGGCACGTTAATTAGGGATTACCGCGGTTTGGAGTCCGATGGGCCTTTAGGGGCTTTTTGTGACTCCAAGACCCTCGTCTGGGGCCTATCTGTCACAAGGTTACTCTGAATTATACGATAGCTGAGATCTTGTTGGTTATGATGCGTAAATTAAATTTGAAACCATTTTGTTTTCATAAAAAACTTGGCTGTTGGAATTTCTTTTTTGACGTCAGTATTTTTGTGTTTTGTTTTATAAATGGTTCGTTGTGAGCACGTTCTGGGTTGCCTAATTGAAAACTTAATTAAAAAACTAATGTTTCTAGAAAACCAAAGGTCACGTCTTGCTTTTCTCTTGGATTGGTCGCAACTTTTTATTTTCTGAATGAATAATTATAGAAAGTTGCGTTCTTTTTGCGTTTCTATGACGACCAAATTCCTGCGTTCTTGCTTCTTGTTGCGTTGTGTTGTGTTCTTATTTGCGTTTCTGAAATTGATAAAATAAAATTCTTTTCGATACTGCTAGATAGTATAAATAAATATTTAAGTAAATACACCAATGAGGCTGGCATCGACTTTCGAGTTCATACCCTTGACTTGTCTCATGTCTGATTAAATATGGTCTGTCTCATATTTGTGGCCAGTCTTAGTGCAAAACCATGTACTGTAGAACTTAGCCTAACAATGACATCTAGAATTCTGGACTCATACAATTAATATTTTAGAAAGTTTGGATATTAGCATAGTCGAGCTGTTTTCTTTGAAATTCGATATTTTGAAAGTGTATGTATTTATTGATATTTATCTTATATTTATTTATTCTTATTAGTGTCGTATTTGTTTTAGTAATATTTATGCCAAGGTGACATGCGTGAAAAGTTAACAAAGAGATAATCAGACAGACGGACGGACAGGCAGACAGAATTAATTTCACATTTATAATATTATTATTAGTATGGAGGTATGGATGATTGGGGTAAAAATCATGAAATTCTTGGGACATAATTTATGGATGGCCCCTTATGTCTGTAAACTGTGAAAGTGGTTTTTAAAGACATGACTTCATTTGTTCCATTTCTCGATAACATTGTTAATTTGTTTATATTATTGTATTTTTTTCTGTCTTGCGAATGCAAAGCTCTATGACAATAGATTCTGTTTGTTTTTTTTTTTAATTTTCAGCAAACAAAAGTCACCCAATATTGCTAATTAAATAAACGAATCTACGAGTATCATCTACAACGAGAAACACTGTTTACCCGATTCTGTCCGACTCCGTCCGAATGGCTCCGAATGCCTGAAGCGAACTGACAGCTGTCATTCCGGGCTCAAGTAATTACTCGTCTGACAAATTAATTATCACAGTACACTGGTAAGATTAATTGTCTTTTTTTCTTCTCTCTGATGATAATCAGGCTTATTTAGATTGTCTGTGGTGATAACGGAGACTAATCGGGCTATTACGTTTAGACTTTTGCGAAATTGTTTCGAATAGAAATAAGGGTTGAAAAACGTGACGTTATTTAGTGGATCGTATATTTTTCTCTTCCATAAAACACGGATGTGTGTAAACTTTTGCAAGTATACATCTGTAGCAATTTTAGGCCGCTTCAGGGATGAAATTTTCCTTTAAATTTTATTAAGTAAGTACTATGAAATTATTGCACGTGTTCTGTTTTGTCTGTGGTGTGACCGGAGGCTTGTGGTAGGTAGTCGTGCCCGGTCCTGATATTGTTTTTAGATTTAAATGAAACGTTTATTTTCTGTTTGTTAAAAACAAGTTTGTTTATTTAATTTTTTTTTGTGCGTCATCTATGGCGGAATAAACGAGTTTTCTTTCTTTCACATCCATCTATCCGATTGACTGAGTAAACGTATTTTACGCAGAAAAATGATGGGTTTTACGCTATGCAGCGGAGCGATTGGAACATTTTTAGAACCGAAAACAAAAGAACTGTCAGCGGATCGAAGAAAATTCAGTTTTTTTGTTGTTGTAAATTTCATCATTTTGAGTTGATCATAATCTAAGCTCTCTTCTCTGTCTTTTCACTTCTCTTACCTGCCACTGGCTTGTTAGAAGCTTTATCTTTGCATTGTCCTCACATAAAGAAGCAACAAGGATAATGTAACCAAGATTTTTGTAATACGTAATATGATTTGAAAGATTGTCCGTGGAGTTCCTTGCGCGTTTATTTTCATAGTGATCTACGCTTTCGAAAAGCTTCGTGTTTTTTTAATTTTTTGCAGGCCTGTGAATGGTTTGTTTGAAATAAATGCTTTGAATCTTGAATTGGTTGTGAGTTTCATAGTTTTGAGGTGATCATAATCTAAGAGTTTAACCCTGTCGCCGCCAATTGTACGTACATTGTTTCTTTGGCCATATGTGTAAAATATAATGCCAATTGGTCGTACCTTGTGGTTTTGGCCATATGTGTAAATATAATGCCGATTGGTCGTACTTTGTGTTTTTGGCCATATGTGTAAAATATAATGCCAATTGGTCGTACCTTGTTTCTTTGGCCATATGTGTAAAATAATAATATTATAATGCCAATTGGTCGTACCTTGTTTCTTTAGCCACATGTGTAAAATATAATGCCAATTGGTCGTACCTTGTTTTTTCGGCCACATGTGTAAATATCTGGGTATGCATAGCTGACATCAACAAAAACAGTAGATTTTTGCATAGAACCATTAGATACACAACATCTATAATAATATTATAAAGAGGAAAGAAATTGTATTTTTGTATGTAACGAATAAACTCAAAACTGGACCGATTTAAAAAACAAGAAAATTCTTTCACCATTAGAAAGCTACATTCACCCTGAGTAACATAGGCTATATTTTATCCCCATATTCCCACGGGAACGGGAACTACGCTGATAAAACCGCGGGGCGCTGCTAGTATAATATATGTATGTGTCTTGATTAATTCGACCTGCTAATAATTATGTACTGTGGTTGTAGCTACGTACCTATTTTGTAATGAAAATGGAGTATTTCTATGGCCTTCAGCCCAATGTTCTTGAGGAGCTTCAAATAATGAAGGGATGTTATGTGTTTATTTTCAGTATTTTATTATACTTGCCGATACCTGTCTACAGTTACTTGCTGCTCTTATTTGTATTGAGACATATTTTATTTAAAATTCTATTTTAGAAGTTTTTCACAAGACTTTTTTGGCAAATGATATTCTTCAATCCTTTTACTAAACATTAAAATGTCTCAACATTCTAAACTAATGAAGCTTTAAAAGCCATTAACAGACATTTATCAATACTTTTAGACAGGCACAACTAATGTTTAATTCGCTTAACTTTAAAACGCTTTTACGAAATTAGATTGGCAGGTTTTAAGTTTTTTATTAGATACTTTTGGCGTCGTAGACATCTGACTCTGTATATTTTTATTGACTAATAACATTTTGACGACGATTTAAAACAGTGATGTCGCAAAAATTGCGGCAGGCGGCTTACAATGACGTATGTAAAGTCAGTATCAACAGTGGCTAAGCAACTGGGATTTTTCCTTAGTAAAAAATGATAGTTATGGTTCTTTTAAGTCCGTCAGTTAGATAATCGAAAAATATTGGGTACGTATTTTTTGTGATCAAATCAATAAAAATTGATGAAGATAAAAACCATCAAAGATCAGGAGTGGGGGCTTGTGACGTTACATCGTGGTAAACATTGTAGCACGTGGTGACGTCACACGAGTTTCCAACGCACCGTAGAGTCAAAAGTCGAAAAGAATAAATACGTCTCCAATGTTTTTTGAAAATTTATCTGACGGAATAATTCGATTTTGTTAGTCAACTACCCTATTTAGGTGATGTTATGACGTGCTAGTACCGCCATGATTACCTACGTTGTGAAAGAGATGTAATCGAAGAGAAATAGAAAGAAAGAAAGCGTTTAATCCGCTATGCCACATTAGATTTCACATTGCTGTAGTAGGTATGCAAAGTTTTCAATAATAGGTGAGGACACACATTCTCAAATATTGCGTAGAAAACTGATAGTATAGGATGCTTACAATAATATTTGAAGACTTTGTTGTTACCTCTTATAGTTACGATTCTCTAAGGAGTACATCTGTACTGTGTATCTAAATAATCTTATTTAGATTAGATAAATGTTACATATAGTTGCTGGGGATTTGATGTATCAATTCGAAGGGTGTTTTGGGGGACTGTCTTCAAGAAAATGATGAAAAATACTGGCCAAAGCCTAATTCGAATAACTCTCAATTTTGATTTGCTTTTTCATTTATTTTTTAAATCTTGAATACATAACAAGCTTCTATATTTCTGTTGTTGACTGTACCTACCTACTCTTTCTCGTTTCAAATGTTATGATGAGTTTTATGAAGAAACAAAGCACAAATTGAGTTTCCAAATCTTATAAGTATAAAATTTTGTTACGTTTCTGAAGCTTTTTCCTTGTTTTGTACTTTTTTGGAGATATCTCTTGGTCTTGTTTGTATAGTTAGTAAAGTACACTTTTTTACGTACGTCATGCTGCCTAAGTCCGTTGCAGTATACGTCACCGGTGAGGAGGAGCGGCAGTGTTCGGCACCGCATATCGCAGCGTTGTGCGTTCCGATCAATAGACCGAAGCTTCAAGTAATAACAATATTCTAAGGAACATTTTCACATTAGAAAATCTATTCTGGGTATAATTACTACCAGAAGGTCAATTCCCGTACTTAAAAAGCGTTCAAATTTAAGTCGTAATTTGACAGCGTATCAGCGTCAGTCAAAGTCGAAACATGTCGAACGGTTTTCGACAATTTCCGACTGCAAAGCGAACGCCGCTGTAACAAAGATGGCCGCCCAGCGATGTCAGAACCCAGATGGCGTTAAAACATCGGACAACAACCCGAGCTGATGATCAGCATCCATCAGATAAAATGTACCATTTGTCTTAGGATATCCTTCCGGTTTGATTCTCTAGATAAAATAGGGATCACTTGTCAGCGGACCTTTTGTGTCCAACGTGTTAAGAAAAGGGTTGCGTTGTAGATTTTTTTGTTCTATACCCCTAGATACGTAACAGAAGGTTTTATTACCTGACATGACAACAAATAACTTTGATGGCCGACATTGAGCGTGGAGTTTCCCCGCGTTATCGATTTAGAAACGAGAGTGAACTGCAGGAAAGCAGTGCAAAGTAAAGGTAGCTAAGCACCGACGTAAAGTTGCAGTGGACAGGGTAGATTTATTACTTACTGAATGGATGATCGATTGGGAAACTTGAGTGTTGACCACGTAACGAAAGACGCCATATTGCAAGCCGAGGGCCGCGTTAGCAGCTCACACACTTGGAGAGGCCTATGTCCAGAAAAAGAAGACTTTGTCTAAAATTATAAACGAATGTTTTCAGTCAGTATGCCAAATTAACGAATAAATCTACTTGTATTTTTAATAGAAGATATTTCACAAATAAAATTGATTGACCGCGTTAAGCATAAATCCATCAACCAGGATTGCGGAATTTGTTCGAAAGTTACACCGCGGCCTTGGAACGCAAAGGTCATTAAAAGGAACACGAATGGGTCAGTAAGAGACTGACACTCGCTTTCGATCCGCCCACAGCGAAAGAAGTCATATGATGAAGTACCATCCTTATAAAATAAAAAAGCCATAAATCCATCCTGAAAATTTGCACTTTACCCCGACTATTATGTTTATCTACTAAAATGAGCTGGAAAACCTTCATAGTGTTCTACAAAGTGGTCATTCATCCCTCTTGAGTAAAAGTCAACTGAAGGACGCGAGTTATAGTGGTAGTAGGTTATTTATAAACGGTTACTTTTGAATCTATTACTTATTGGTTTGACTTTTCAGTGACGTCTTACGTAGGTTGTGTATAATGGTATATATTTTTAATTTTGTCGCGGTCACTCGCAATTCAACACGCTAAGGTTGATTACAGCTTAACCGGACTATCTTGTGGTGACCTTTTGTTTTCTGGATGAAATTATCAAATGACTTCTACCGCTCTGCGCGGAGCGGAAGGGAGTGTCAGACTCATACTGACTAAAACCCACGCATGTTCCTCCTAGTGCCCTTTGCGTTCCAGGCCGCCGGCCGCAGTGACTTTTTCGTACAATTTACTAGTGCATACAGTTTTAATACATAAATAATAACATCTCCGTTAGTAAGCTGATTAAAATTACTCCTTAAAACGTTGTTTTTGTAACACCTTAAATGTTTGGTAAATTACTGGGATAAATAGTCAAAAACACCTGCACACAGAATTCACCACAAACGAACAACGGTATCCATTTGTGGTTATTTTAACACGAATACCTACAGATTATTCTGTGAAAACTTATTTATTATTACCAAATATTTTATAAATATTTGATACCAGAAATTCTAATGACACACAGAAAAGAAGACATTAAAATATTTTGGACGCACAGGAATACAAACCAAGAATGACTCGCGTTAGGCCAAAAAGACCAAAAATCCTGTCTCCTGGCTATGTAAATACCGCAATCCCACATACATAAGGTCTATATATATTGTGTACTAACTCACAAACTAGCATAGCCTTTGGCAACCTTATCACGTATGTCTCAGTGTCGTTAGCTGTCCTTAGGGATACGTTTGTCTGGTACACTTCCTAATCTTCACGCTTGTCGCCTCGAGGAGGTTTATAAACAACGCGAAAACACGCGTTGGTTTAAATAGCTGTGTGGCATAGAAATCGAGGATTTGGCATAGCCTCTTTATGCGAAGCAGTAATGCTAGCGAAGGAGGAGGTGGAACGCGTGCGAGAGAGGGAAACCTCATGCCCCAGCCGCCGCAAAAGAAGACGCTCCAGGCGTCGGGGAACGCAGGACACCACCGTCCCGACCACCGCGAGCTATGGGTAGCTCGCCGTCCGATAGTCCGAGTCGACGACGGCGCGTAGTGTTCCACGCGCGCCTCAAAGAGCCGTCAGCAACGAAGACGGGGCCCCATAGGGTCAGTGCCTGCTAGGGTTGCGGAATTTGTTCGAAAGAGTCACCGCGGTCCTGGAACACAAAGGGCACTAGAAGGATCACGGGTGGGTTTTAGTCAGTAAGAGTATGACACTCCCTTCCTCTCCGCCCAGAGCGGGAGAAGTCATTTGATGATTTCCAATCCAAAAAAAGGGTATTAGATGTTTTGAAATTAAAACCTTTTTTTATGGATGTGAAATCATCAAATGACTTCTTCCGCTCTGGGTGAAGCGGAAGGTTGTGTCAGACTCTTAATGAATTGAATCTAGTGGGGGAGTAAAGGCTACTCTAATAATACTTTAAATTGTGTGGCTTCTGAAGTTAGTTATTTAAATAAAACAGACTTGAATAACTTTTTTAGAGTACTTTCCATACAAAAAGTGAAAGATTAAAAAAAAACTACAGCAAATGCTACAAGAATTATCAGCTATAGGAGCGAAGGCTGGGCTTATAATAAATACGGTACATACATATTTATAACATCGAAGTTAATACTGAACCAGTAGAATATGTAGAAGAGTTCACATCTTTTAGCTGCAAAGGATATTAAAAATAAGAGCGAAGTTATGTAAAGGCATGCTAATCAAAAGAGAAAAAAGGCATATAATATGTGCATTTCACCATGCTACAAAATATTGTTGCCAAACATGGGCATTGACAGAAAAACTAATGAACAAAGTAAACGAATGTCAAAACGGGAAGAGAGAAAAGATAAAAAGATATTAGAAGAAATAAAAAATAAAACTAATTTTGAAAGACATGTAAGGCTTTAAAATGGAAATGAACAGGACATAGAGACGAATGTGAAATGGAAAAAAGAATAGCAAACGAAACGTTGGGAAGAACTCACAAAAAGCTTGTCCAGAGTTATAGATGAGACCAGAGAGACAGACAAATGGAAGGATTTAGAGGAGACCTTTGTCGAAGAACAAGTTGTGATGGAAAGCGATATGTAAATTCACGTGTATAATGTGTATATTTAACTGACAGTAAGTCGAGAAAATAAAATATTTGTATATACTTACTCATTATTTTTAAACATTGTAAAACAGCATTAAAGGCTTCTTTTTTATTTCAGAGGACTTTTATTACAAAAAGTGACAGATTATACGACTGGAGCTCTCCGAATTGGCGTAATCCGTAACCCGCTGTTACAGATTAAAGCATTTGGGGAGCTGACGTGACCAAGTTACATTATTTATCATTGTCTGCCGCCCCAGGTGACGGGAACTGGCGTCAATCCACTTTGTTACTGATCATAGTGGATCCATGGTGTACTTAGGAAGGTGTGTATGAGTTCGATAAATGAAAGAAAAGAAAGAAAAATATTTATTTAGGACTTGCACAACACAAAACAAAGAAAAATAAAATAAAAGTATTATTAATTTTAAACTGTGCGAGGCCAAAAAAGTTCCCTATCTCAGCATATGCTGCGATATTAAAAAAAAAAATAGTAAATACCACAGCGCTGGTGTTCTGATAGGGCCAATGCGATCATTATTATGGTGTTAGTGTCTTAAGTTTAGTGATGCTGGTGAATAAATAAATTAAATAAATAGATTCAGGTAGTTTGTCGAAAATAATGTAGACACTATAAGAATTGCTCTCGAAAAACAAAAGAAAGACAGAAAATTAATTCTGAAACACACAAGAACGAATAAAACGGGTCCTATTTTGCTGTAAGGATTTAGTTTGAAACTTGTGTTCTTGTAGCGACATCAACGCCGCCACAAAAAATAAATTAACGAAGCGAAATTTGTACGGCAACAAAAAGTTGCTTTTATAATCTTTTGAAAAAATTTATTATTATTTTTAATTTAGAATTTAAAACGGTTAATAATTTCAATGTACATGTGAGTTTAAGACAATAAATTAAAGAAACGCAGCGCCATCTATCCCGGCAGCAGCAGTGAACTACTGATCGAAATTCTGCATCGCGGTATCAGAGTTTTCCGTGCAATTTGAACATGTACAACAGTCTGAATATCAACTATCGGGCAGTTGCTCACCGGACACAACAACCATGGTCAAAGGATCCACCCTTTTCAAATGAGGTTTGTGGGAATTTGCTCTCTCTATCGCACATCTCTATATTCTAACTTACTTATTCACTCTAGACATACAAATATCCGTACAGGCTAGACCCAATGCGATATTGTAGGATACTTAAAATGTAAAAAGTTCCACTAATTCTACCATAGCAAAGGACAACTGCAGGCTTGTATGGGAATTTCGTACCGCTAATATTTCGTGTTTTGGGATGTTTTTTGTTTTAATTCGAAGTTAATGTGATAGAAAAACTCTTTTTAAATTCCTAGATTTTTTGAACTTGGGACATAGAAGTTATGACCACTTTTATTTTTAAGGTAATGTTGGTACTAGTGTTACATATGGGTACATAAACATTGTTTTGGTGACCAAGTAAATATTCTACAATGCTTGCCGCTTTGTAGTGTTTTAATTACCATTAAGTATGTAGATTGAGATGAGGATCGTACCTATTCAGTTGGGGTGCATTAGGAGATACCTATGATGTCTGACCGATCAAACTGTTGCAGTCCCCAGCAGCGGACTGCAACAGTTTGATAATTATGAAGTTCTGATGGGTCGTCGATTGTAGAAAAAATAAGCTTACAAAAACTTTGTTTTTGTAAGCATTGTTTTATTTCATTGCACATTCAGTTAATTTATTCTTATTATTACTTCATCTAAAAAGGGGGCAGGTCGGCCCCTCATGGCGAGCATAACTTAGGTACCAAATAACACTCATCATACGTGAGCAGCATCTCACTGTTCTTAAATAATAATAATAATTCGCTTAACAAAAAGTATGGTGTACTAAATCTGCCGTTCTCCTTTTATAACTAGTTGTTATTGTAAATTCAAGCAAATCGCCTTAAAAGACTATCTCACCTTTTAATTGTTTCCTCGTATACTATACATAGGTGACCAAAAACCATTGTTATTCACGAGGTCATGAATGATCTACAAATGTACAAGGTTCACCAAGGATCTATTTTCCCTAATCTATTAATAGGCGAAAAGTTAGGCGACTATCCTCCATATTCTGTAATTGCTGTAATTGGTTTATATTTTGTTACCGTTGCAATTACATAAATAAATAAATAAATAAATAAATAAATATTCATTGTCAAATCGCATTGTGTTAAGAATAACTGTTCTTTATAATTACAGCACGTTCAAAGTAATTTTATAGCTAACAGGTAACTTATCAGTCACGTTCTTTTGTTTTACTGTGTTAATTAGTCGGAGCTGCAAGTTAAACACCTATATGGATAACTTGTAAGACTTGTGTTTTCATCATAAGTTTAGTCGCAATACGTCCTATTTTAGTCCATGTTACCAAATACTACGCCTTTCTGGTAGGAGGATCATCATTCCTTAACAATAAAGGCCGACGGATACCCTCAGCTTTCATTGTTTAATGCCTAGAATGTAAAAAAATGCATCCCACTTCTAAACACAAAAAGTATGAAATAACATTAATTTTGAAAGTCAGTGTTTTTGGTTGTTTCTTCCATTTTTTGAACTCCGACTTGCAAAGTTAGTAAAATTATGAGGTAACACACACAAAAAGATACAGCCGACTTAAGAACCTCCTCCTTTTTCGGAAGTCGGTTAAAAAAAAACAAAACATTCAACAATGTAAAAGCACAGGTATTATATATATTATATGTCTCTGTCTTCTTCTGGGTAAGCTCATTCCACCGTCGACTTTGTCACCTTTGACCTAGACTAGAGTCAAGAGTCAAACCCAACTCAAAAATAATGCCTACATTTATAAGTAAGCTATAAATACCAGTTAAACTAAAGTACTTGCTTTGCAGCAAAATCGAAAAGACCAAAGTCGGCAATTATAGCAAGTACGATGTACAATTACTGGTTATTTGAGAGCGTTCATTTTCTGTGGCTTGCGATTATTTTTTTCTCGTACATGTATTTTAATTTTATAAAATGTAATTTAGTATTTTTTTTTTTTTTATCTTTATTTGCTTTTATTTAGGGGTTTTTGTCCAATAAGGATATGCCAACCCCATCATACCTTATAACAAAGTAAATTCACTTAATAATATAATACATAAGACAAGAGGAACTTAATTGTAGTTAACTAAAGAATTGCTGCTCACTGCTGAACGACTAACACTAAACTACATAATTTTTTCGCTACCTCCGATTTAGGGTTTGATAAAATGCTTTGAATCAGACCTACATCCAGCCTATTTAACTTAAATTCGTTCAGCAGAGAATCGCGTTCATCTTTATTCCGGACACATTCCATCAGCAAATGCTGAACATCTTCAATTTTATTGCAAATTATGCAATTGGGAGAATTCGCTTTTTTCATTAAGAAGGCAAACTTTGCTGATGGATAGTGTCCGGATCTAAGTCTAAGAGCTATTTTTATATAATTTCTACTCAACCTAGTTCCGTCAAACCAAGGAATACGAGGAAGCTCACTCTGTATGGTTTTATACCATATACCTTTATCTATTGATTTACTTTCAAATAGTTGTTTCCAGTCGTCGAAACATACCGCTTTAAATCTAGGTATTAATTCCCAATAATCCGGTAAGAAGTCAATTACCCTACCACCCTCTACTGCCGCCAATTTAGCTATACGGTCAGCTTCCTCGTTTCCTTTCAGACCAATATGTGCTGGAACCCATTGCAACTTTAAGTGTTTACCCTTGTCATTAAAAATAATAATAGCTTTCAGTATTTCATAGGCTATCGTTGCACCTCTGCGACCAGAGGCGCAACGAGCCACATGTTGCAAGGCACTCTTACTGTCTGAAAAAATAACAATATTATTTAAGTTATGATTCATCACATAAGATAAGGCCTGATATATTGCAATGAGTTCCAGCGTCATTATTGAAACGTCACATTCAATTTTAAATCCTACTTTATGTTGCAAGGTTTTGTCATAGAAACCAGCACCCAGACCCAGATTACTTTTAGATCCATCTGTAAATATTCTATGCCAGCCGTTATACCTCTCGTTTAATTCGGTGATGACATTGTTCACTAATATATTTGGGTCATAACAAGTTTTAGCACACTGAACAGTCTCCAGATTTACACAAATTATTTTGCTAATATCAATTCCTGTAACCCATACATCTAAATTAAACATACAAAGAATACTTCCCGAATTAACACTCAATTGGCAAACATCCCTGTAAGTTTTCACAAGTAAAGGTTTCCTCTTATTTTCCCAATACCCTACATTACAAAGAGCACTTAGATCCGAAATATTATTAGCAGTTACATTATTGGTCCACGAAGTTAATTTCAGACTATATTTATATGCCAAAAATTGTCTTCTCAAACATAGTGGAATTATATGCAACTCGCTTTCCATCACGTGAATCGGTGAACTTTTAATAAAACCTCCTATTATCCTTAAGGCCTGGTTTTGCAATTTATCTAATTTCAGAGTATGAGTTTTCGCACTGCAATCATAAATAAAACTACCATAATCTATTCGGCTTCTAATTAACGAGATGTACAGTCTGCGCATGTGCATTGTGTGAATTCCAAAGGAGCTGCCGGCAAGCAACTTTAATATATTCAGAAGTTTTGAGCATTTTTCAATTATTTCATTAATATGTTTGCCCCAGCGTAAACTTCTATCTAACCACATACCCAAGTATTTGACGCATTCCGAGAAACCCAAATTACATCCATAAATCTTTAATGTGGGTAATATTCTTCTGCGACCCCTACTAAAAACACAATAATTTGATTTACTAGGAGATAATTCCAAACCCAGTTCACCTAACAACGTAACTATGGAATCGAGAGCACTTTGTATAAATCTTTCACACCTATAAATATCCTTGTCTCTAATATACAGTACAAAATCGTCTGCATATTGCGACAAGACTACATTAAGTGGTAATTGGCATATGCGATAAGTTATTAAATTGAAAATTAAAGGAGATAGAGGATCTCCCTGAGCTAAGCCTCTATTGGTCCATCTGGTAAGTATTAAGTCACTATTATTATTTAACTTAATCTTCAACCGTCTTTCACTTAAAAATGACCATAAGTAATTACAAAACTTTGACCCTACATTTAGTTGGTCCAACATTTTTATGGCTACATCAACAGACACATTATTGTAAGCATTTTCAATGTCCAAGAAACATGCTAAAGTTGGAATGTTGTTCGAGAATCCTAATTGTACATAAGTAACCAAACGGGTAATCGCGTCTAAACAAGAGTGAGATTTCCTGAAACCAACAGTATAAGATGAAAGAAGACTTTTCTTTTCTGTGTACCACTCCAAACGTTTAAACAACATTAAGTGAAAAACCTTACAAACACAAGAAATTAAAGATATAGGTCGAAGCTTCATTTCATTACTATTATTATTATGCTTAGGTATAGGAATTACTTGGATGTTACGCCATTGATTGGGCACAACACCAGAACTGAAAACTTTGTTATATATGTTAAGTAAAAATAATTTGGCTACATCAGGTAAATGATAAAGCATGGAATGAGAAATCGCGTCCTCGCCCGGAGCAGAATCTTTTTTTTTAAGACAGCTTTCTAGCTCTTGAATACTGAAATTGCACTCCAGAGTTACATTAACTGAATCAAAGTTGGGCATAGAATTTAAAACATAATCGGGAGTTAGTGAATGCAAAAGTTTCTTTTGTGTATCAGGAGGGGGATAATTTTTTGACTGTCTGAAGCCTTTTATCCATCTCATGCGGCGCCACATCTCAGGTGCTGAAACTACTTGATCAATAGAGTCGCAAAATGTTTGCCAACCCACTGATCTTGCCTTACTAATTAATTTCTGTGCTTCTTTTGTTTTTTCTTCGAGCTTATTTAAATTATCTGGGGTAGGGTTACGACGAAATTGAGAAAGAGCAAGTCTCCTCTGTGCAACCACTCCAGACAATTCCGTGTTCCAATAATGTTTAGGCTTGAATTTATTTGTGGGTTTAAAACAACACTTGATGTATGGAATATGTTTATCCCCTGCATAATTAACTTGATTTAAAAAAAAATTGTACATCTCCTGAACATTATTATTATTATTGTTAAAAGAATGAAAATTGTTTGATAAAGTTTTACGATATTCCACCCAATTAGCCTTTTTATAATTTCGTTTTTTAGTAGTACTGAAACTATTTGATATGTTAATTGACATTTTAATGATTAAGTGATCACTACCGATATTCTCATTGAACACTTGCCATACGAATTTTATCGCGATATCTGACGATACAAATGTAACATCTGGCGAAGTTTGTTGCAGATTGCCGTTCACCAATTTAACTCGAGTAGCCATTCCATTATTAAGATAAACGAATGAATGATCTAAGGCTGATTCCATAATTTGTACACCTCTCGTGTCCGTTTTTACCGACCAGTTGGTGTGATGTCCGTTAAAATCTCCCGCTATTATAGTTGATTTGGTGAACAATGCAAAAACTTCATCCCAATGAGACTGTTGGGTGTGCACAGAGGAAGGACAATAAACACTTACAACATATTCTAATTCTTTACAATTCATTAATTTTACACAAACAATTTCTATTCCCGAATTAGCAATATAAACTGGATTCAAAGAAGATTGAATCGACTTATGTACTAATATTGAAACGCCCCCATAAGAATCTATTCTATCAGTTCTATAAACATTATAACCATTAACACTAAGGTGAATTTCACTATCTAGCCACGTTTCACTAAGTATAGCTATGTGTATATTTTCTTGATTTAAAAGTTCACTAAAAGTTATTAATTTGGGACGTAAACTTTGTGCGTTCCATTGGAATATGTTTATGCGTATATTATCATGAGCATTATTATCCATTATTAAAATTAAAAAGCTTCTCAATCAACTCACCCTTAGAAAACATAAGCACTAATATCTTCAAAAATTCCTCCCAAATAATTTTTATAACCGAGACAACTTTAACCTCTAATTTATCTTCCGACATCAGAATGCACTTCATTTTTAAAAATAGTTTAGTAAATTCAAATTTATACCGTAAATGCTCATCTTTTTGGTTACCCTTTTCTCCTTCTTCTTTCTGCGTTATTCCAAATTCTTCTTCCACTACATGTTCTGAAGCTGATTCTGTTCTCTGCTTAGGCTTCTGGAATTTATTAGATTGAGCCGATGCAGCCTTTCTATATCTTGGTTCTACAGGCGCTTCGTTAGAGCATTCCATTGAGCTTATGTTCAATGGCCTTGGTTCCTGATGAACTGTTGTCTTAGCGACTATGTCACTATACGTTTCCAAACCTCTTGCTGTACTTCTAATGTGGGAAGGACTATGTGAGTTTTGCGGTGAACTCACTGACTTTTCTCGATGCTCAATAAAAGATTGAAGAGCTATCCGATAAGGTACCTGTTCCTTGCTCATTATTATTCTAATTTGCTTTTCTTTGAAATATGAGGGACATGATTTATCTAAAACAATATGTGGGCCTTTACAATTTAGACACTTAAATTCTTGTATGTCGCAGTTTTCATGGTTACCTCCACATTTTGGACATAACTTCTTTTTTGTTGGGCAAAACTTAAATACATGTCCGAATTGCCAACACCCTGAACATTGAGTCACAGGGAACACGTACGCCTCAACTTTAAAGCGGCAGTCGAAGGCGTATATGTGTGACGGTAATACATTTCCCTTAAAGCAAACCCTAACACTTTCGCTGTCAATCCATTTACCCTCTGCATTCAATCTTTTAAGTCGGTTAATAGAAATAATTTCGGTTTCACTTTCTAATATACTCTGCAGTTCTTTTTCACTCAGTTCAATGTCTACTCCCTTTACGATTCCATAGGATAACGACAGTTCATTCACCTTCTGACACCTGAAACCCATCTCTTTCAATTTCTGACAATCTAGTAACGAGTTGAGTTCCTTCTCTTCATTAAACTGAAGAAGTACTTTGTTGAAACTTTTATATTTTATTCTGGTAATTCCCTTGATATTCTCAGATCTGAGAAGTTTAGCCAAAGCCATTTGCTTAGGCAAACTTTCCATTGATGTAATACAAACTTCATAAACATTAATATCTTCCAACTGGTCATTCTGCTTTTTATTTCGTTCTACCCTCTTATCTTGTATTTCTATAGAATCACTTCGAATCAATCTTTTAGGCTTCCTTCTAACAACAGTAATAAAATCATCTTCCGCACTATTATCATCTTCTCTTTCTTTTCTCTTCATCACATTTCTTCTCTCTTCTTCACAAGTATTTACAACATCCACTTTATTCATTAGTGTTTTATCGAATTCTCGTTGATAAGTAGCAAAAGCCTCCGAATTACTGGCATCTTCTCCATCATCGATAATTTCCTCCATTAAATACGGTTAACGTAGGTACGCGTACAATATTAGATCACTCGGCATAAACATAAACACGCGTGCGCTTCGCACGCGATACACCAGGCGAATGGTAATTTAGTATGTAATATTTCTTATTGAGAGATGAATTTGGAAAAATAGTTAAGATTCTTGTAAACATAGTTCTTTCTTACTACAAAAGCTTTTTGTCAAACTCAAAACGTTTATTTCAATTAGGCCATTAAACGGCACTTTTGAACGTCATAATTTAAGTTAAAATAATAAAGTAACTCTAGTGTCCATACGCAAAGGTAAGACTCTTAAAGAGAAGAACGGGCAAGAAACTCGATAGTTACCGTAAAACGGGGTGTATAGAAATGCAAGGGTGAATAAAAACAAAACTTTAATTGCGATTTTCACTAAAATATCATATTAATATTATATTATTATTATTATCATATTAATGGTTTCTTATAAAGCATCCATTTAACAAATAGTTGGTTACAAAATTGCGAGTTCTTCATTCCTGCAAACAATATTTAAATAAGGTGAATAATCCAATTAAAGTTTCGTTTCTATTTACCCCTGCGTTTCTATCCACCCCGTTTTCTTCTTCTTTTTCGTTCCTTCACTGCTGAGGATCGCGACCACATACGACGCGTTTCCAAGCCATGCGGTCCTCTGAAGCGTGGACCGCTCTGTACATGCTGCCACCAACTGCCCTCTTTATGGCATCGGACCATCTTGCCGGTGTTCTACCCTCCCCGTTTTACCGTACCCAAATAAAAGTTTTACAATATTTGATATACAAAAAAAATATTTCACATATGTTTAGGACGATGCAACAAATATACTAGTTATAGCACCAAGTAGGTACCTATTACCAGTAAAGGTAAACTTATTCATCTATACTTATAATAAATCTGTAGAGAGGTCAATTCTGTACAAGGAATATATTTTCAAAATAACTATCAGGGGGTGATTAGTGATCGATACTGGTGCCAAAAATGCAATCAGTAAATTTTTTGTCTGTCTGTCTGTCTGTCTGTCTGTCTGTATGTTCTTTATAGAAACAAAAACTACTCGACCGATTTTAACGAAACTTGGTGCAATTATTCTTCATACTCCTGGGCAGGTTATAGTATACTTTTCATCACGCTACAATCAATAGGAGCAGAGCAGTGAAGGAAAATGTTGGGAAAACGGGAGAAGTTACTCCATTTTTTAAGCTTCCGTCGCGTGTGTAGCCTTAATGGTTAAAGTTACATAGAAATCATGTATTACGGAAATGTTCTACATAAAATTATCTAAAAAATATCCCGAAACAGCATATGTCTATCTTTTGTCAATTTTAAACTGATCGGGCTCAGAGTTTCAAAATCGGGGGTAAAGTAACTATTCCACGCGGACGAAGTCGCTGGCAGAAGCTAGTTTTCTAAATAAGCACATGGTACTCACATATTTAACAGTTTGATTTTGTCTACACCCTTGATTGGGAGAAAAACCAGCATTTTTCCAAGCATTTTTGTCCTGAATGTAATCTTCTAATTTGTAATATGCTGGTTTGCAAAGTGTGCTTTTAAGAAAAGTTTAAATTTTTCTTTCATTTAATTCGAATATGTTACAAGGTATTTTTTTGTAACATTCGTCTACTGGAACTCTTGAAACTTAACCATATACCTTATAGAAAAACAGAATCGAATGAATCAGTTCTATAATATGTCATTAGAATAGAATAGAAAACATTTATACGGCTCCGACACAAAATAAACAAAATAATATAAATAATAGTAGGTACAGAATTGCGAAGAGCGTGCCCATACGAAAGGGTTAACATCTCAGCTTTTGCTGGGCGTCACTCTTATTTAAAAACAAAGAAAATTGTTTCTTTTTGGCCTGGGTTCGTTCATTCATTGAAGTATGAAATTAAGAATTAACTTGATTAATCAGTTTCTTAGTTTAAATATTGCAACATTGTTTTTTATAAAACTTTGCCCCACCCTAGGAATTTCTCCTGTATCGTGGGTGCGTTAACAAACATATAAATTCACATACACAAACAGCCAGACCCGGAACAACTATCTGTAGGCCATACAAATATTTGTTCCGTGCAGGAATTGAACCCGTGGCACTCAGCGCAGCAGTCAATTCGCTCAACCACTGCGCCATCCGTGTCAACTATTCGTTCGAAATAGTCGGTTTTGTTGAAGTTGTTTCGAGGTAGCAGGAGAACCTTGGGCTGGTCGGCATTTGAAATGGAAAAGGTGATGTACCACATCTTCCGAGAGGATTAATTTTGAGAGGGTTCATGTTGCGCAAGGTATGTACATACGTAGGCGTATATGTACGTACTGTACATTTTTTTTCTGACATACAAGCGAACGACGTCGCAGGCACAGCTAGTTGATAAATAAGATTCTACTTAATACATTAATCAGTAAAACTTTCAAGAGTTATAACAGTTTAATCAGTTCAGTAGTTTTATAAACTTAATTTTTCACTTGAGGAGAACTTATGAAAGATTTAAAGGTCAAAAGATACTGTTATTAACAAAATATTTTCTTGAAAATTCTTCAAAGAAAAATGATCAAACATTTTTTTGCGCCTGTGGTAGCTGCTTTATTGAGTCAAGAAAAATTAACCTGGCCGGCATAGTATGTTTTTACATATTTTATTAGGTGTTAAATTGATTGAGGTTTCCAGGGGGATGAAGCTCGTCACGCAGGATTAGTTACAGCGTGTGGTTTAAGCGGCAATGTCTTGGATCGGAAAGCACAATACACAGGAAAATTCGAGCACTGGCTCAGATTTTCTTTCTATTGCCCTTTCTTTAAACCTTCTGATGAGGCCCGTTTAGGGGGGTTTATTTTCAAAAATCCTTTCTTAGTTCATATCTCATCTTTATTAAAACGCGAAGTCCCAATTTTTTTTTGGTTTACCGGGGTTTATTTCCGTAACCTTGACCACCAAAAATATTTTTTTTAATTGTAAATTACGGAAATCTAGTGAATTATGAATTATATTTAAATAAGTGGTAACCAATGTACATAAACAACTAATTGTACCTATTATAATTAAATTACTTACGTCAAAATATTTCGATTATATCAAAATATTCAAGTGGACAGCAAAATAAAAACAGACAAAAATCGCACAGTCCACATCTAAGGAACGAGACAAAATGGCCGACTTTATTGCATGCATTCTGAATATTGTAATGATATTGCTACTGCATGTCACTACTTAATACTTCTAAATTCAAAATTTCTGTTTCAACTAGCTTATCCCGAGGTACAAGGTATCCGAAGGTACAAGGATCTCCCACAATCACACATATCAATGATGGCGGAAATATGTATAAAAAAAAGGACATGCGAAAAAAAAAAGACGGTGTTGCGTAACGCAGACGTCTAAGGAAAACTAAAATATATTGCACTGTGACATTTCTAAGAATGAGGGGCCGTAATGACAGAGATGTGTTGGTTGGCAAATGCAGGCTATTAATCAGGGGTGAGGGGCGTGAAAGTGGAAGAAACTGGGGCCAGTAAGTAAGAGGGTTGGCGTTCTTTTTCTTATCAACGGCCAAGTCAAAAGGAAGGGCTATGGTTTCAGTTGTCAATATATCTATATAAATACTAGTATCTATATATGAGTTAAAAATACGCCCATTTTTAATATTTGGAAAGTTGATAAAAACATTTAGTTTTTTCGTTCCATTCACCCTCTGTGTGTGTGTGTGTGTGAATTATTTTTAGCCATTTCATCTTTCATTAGATCAATGTATGTACATATATAAAACTCTTCCGTTTCTGAGTGACTGACAGACAACACACTTACTTCCCGGACCAATGACATTGTCGCAAATTGCACGCTCGAGAAGTTTTTATTTATCGCATTAAAAATACTATCACGTTTGTTGTGGCTGAAACTTCGCCGGCACGTGTTAAGTTAGAGCAACTGAAGCTTTTCATGATCATTGCAGTAAACCAGTAACGTGACCGAGGAAACTGATTAATTTGAGAAAGACTGACGGTGTTACTTAACAAAAAAGAAGCTAGGATTTTGTTTTCTTGTTACATCTATACTAATATTATAAAGCTGAAGAGTTTGTTTGTTTGTTTGAACGCGCTAATCTCAGGAACTACTGGTTCGAATTGAAAAAATCTTTTTGGGTTGAATAGACCATTTATCGAGGAAGGCTTTAGGCTATATATCATCACGCTTAAGCCAATAGGAGCGGAGCAGCGATAAAGAATGTTTTAAAATCGGGGATTCCACGGGGACGAAGTCGCGGGCAGCAGCTAGTTCAAAATAAGCACCTAACAAGAGTTTTCCACTGTGTAAACTGATCTAGTGAAAGCTACAGGAGACCGCTGGATGAGAGAATCGCAAGCTTTCTAAGTTTCTATCAGTGAAAAAGATTATTTCAATGATACAAAGCTTCTCTGAGTTTGCATACTCACTACTTTATATTCCGGAAATTGCACGGGTTTCTGGTAGATAAAGCTAGATAGGAATTTATAGATTTTCTGTTGATCAAACATATATTTTTTTTAAGGATGGCAAATCATCAAATGACGTCTTCCACTCTGGGCGGCGCTTAAGGGAATGTCAGACTCTTAGTGACTGAAACCTATCCGTGTTCCTCCAAATACCAAGCTACTCAGGCTAACAAGGAACTTTTATATAATTTTTGTTTTTATGAAAGTAATGGTTTTTCTGGCTCCAAAAAGAGGCCTAGTATAAATTGCCCACGCTGCATCTGACGCTAACGAAAAAAAGTGAAACCTCCCGAGCCTTCTTTTGCGTAAAAAAATATGATTCATCACTTATTTTACTGCCATTATTGCAGTTTGGATATTTTCTTTCTTTGTGATTTGTATTTTCGGAGTAATATGGTAAATAGGTATGTTTAATCATAATTTTTTACCCGACTACGGCAAACCCAAAGAGTAATTTATTATTATTTTGGTTGTCTACGTATGTATATTAGTATGTTCCACTTTAGCGCTTAAACTGCTGAACTGATTTTGATGAATGAGGTATCAATAAATTCGTTAAAATTCTCCGGGTGACATAGGCTACATTTTCACAAAATTGCGGATATATGCGGGATAAATTCCCGCATATTAGGTTTTCGATATCTTTTTTTTTCTAGGTCAGAAATTTACGAGAAAAAGTATGGTCAAGTTGAAGCCGTGGTCGCATGCCATTATGTATTTGTAGGTGAATATGGTATACCTCATGTATGGCATGCTATCATGGTTACCTTGACCATTTTTGTACTTGACCTGATTTATTACTAAAATGTTTCCTAGTTTCGTACATTTTAGATCACTTTTATTTTTCTGTAGTCGGGTTACAGTTTTTTAAACTTTATTTTTTCACTTACTTCGTCCGCGTGGAATAGTTACTAACTCCCCGATTTTGAAACATTCTTCATTAGTGCTCCGCTCCTAATGAACTTAGCGTGATGATATATAGCCTTCCTCGATAAATGTGCTATCTAACACTGAATTAATTTTACAAATCGGACCAGTAGTTCCTGAAAAGCGCGTTCAAGCAAACAAACAAACAAACACTTCAGCTTTATATATTAGTATAGATTATGATTGATAGGCTCGCGTTTGACCATAATCTTACTTGATGGAAAGCGGTGATGTGGCTAGAAGCAATCTGTTCACTCTTGATTTAAAGGCCTCCTAATAAAAACTTAAACGTATAATTTGGCTTTAAAGCAGGTTTTGACACGTTCTAGATTAAAGAATCTGGATGTGGGATTCAATTAATGCCGCGTACGCTGTTTTTTTTTAATTAACCGCTGTTTAAGTGACGTAGCCACCTTATGGGCCCAAAAAAATAAATAAGGAGTTAACCATCGACTCGAACAGAAGAAGACACGTTCTTAACTCAAAATACTTTTTTTTTACTGATTTTTACTTTATTGCAAAATAAACTGCATGTGTTTCATAAATCCGAGCATACAAAACAGAATCGAAAATCATAACCCGAAGCGGTACAAACAGTAAAATAAAACTATTTCTGTGAAACGCGCTGTCCTTCCATTTTGAGGTGTATTCCAATATGTTGGAATCAGAATACAAATAAGGTACCTACAGTTTTATAAAGTAGGGGTGAAGCAGTTGTGGAACCTTTAGGTTAAATAGAAACAGGTAATATTTGGGTTGAAGGATTTTTCTTTACTTTTTGGAATTTAACTGATAAAAAAGAAAGAAAAACTGACCAAAATTACCATCTGTCTGTCTACAGAATTTCTTATTTTTTCCTCACGGATTTCATTAGCAGAACCGAATTTTGATAAGAAGGGATTAAACAAAACAAGAATATTCCAAAGCGGTCCATAAAGCCGGAAAACTTAACCTTATAAAATAACCTTATCAGGAAACCAAAACGTTGAATAATACGCACACGTTTGTTTATTTTATTTATTTAAACTATATGTACAATAGTGGTACATAAATATGCTAAAATAATAAACGAATAAATATGATGTTTTATAATAATCATTATGTACTCGTATAAGAGAATTTATAATAATTATGACGAAGAACAAACTAAGAATGATAAGGGTTTATTTTCTGACTGGCCAGAAAAAAAACACCTGACGTTCCTTTCGAAAACAAGCCGTATGTTTGGGTCAGAAGAACGGAAAATCGAATGTCTCACGGAATTCCGAATCAGAAAACCGTACGTATGCTGACGGCCTAAATGACAGAGTTCTGAGACCACACACTTAAAAACCGTAGTTGACGCTTTGTGTAATTGTTGTATATTATATTTAAAATATCCTCCTTAAATCTCCTCCCCACTCTACCGATTTTGACTCCTACTCCTTTTCTGCACACGCGGTACGCTTGTGGAATATCATTTAATATGATATTTATGTATTGTGTGTTATATTTAAAATGTATTGTTTTAATTTTACTTATTAAATTATTTTTCACACAATGACTACATCTATTTTTACTTGACTCTCTTTTCGCAGGTATGCTGGAAAAGATTTCTATAGAAATAAGCATCATCTTTGTACCTGTATTTATGTTTCCTTCTTCTTATATTTTCATTTAATGTAGGTACATACATTTGTTTTTCTTTATCTAGTAAAAGAATCACTACTATATATACATTTAAATTAAAAAACAAAACAAACTAACTAAAACTAGTCAAAAATGGCGTCGAAAAAAAAAAACCTCTGCATCGCTGGCCGCTGGTAATGTACCCAAAAGGCAGGCAGAATTACCACGCTGTATGGCAATTGTATTGTACTGTACATAAATTGTTAAATAAATTTATAATATATAATAAAATTAAATATATCTGAATTGAGAACCTCATCCGTGTATAAATTACCGTGTCAGGATAAACTAAATTCATTTTTTTATGTTATGCTCCTAAGTGGAAGCTATTTTATAAAGCTATCTATATAGTATAGAAAAGTGACCCGTAAACTACACGTAAAATTGGCTTATCCTTTGAACCGTTCGGACTGTTATTGGCAGAATTTTATGGTTATCCTAAACTTCAAAACGATAATTTTGGCCAGTGTTATATCCATCCATATGCACTATAAACTTGGCTGCTTTTATTGTTTTGCTGAAACAAGCAGTATTGAAATAGGTTTATTATACATTTAAGTTTGTCCATTTTGTGTTTAAAAATGGTTGCAAAATTGTGAAACAGTATCATACAATTTGTTTGGGTATTGTGTTTTCAAACGTGTAGTTTATCGAAGTCTTGGCCAGAATATTTTCCAGATCATCATTTCAGCCGAAAGACATCCTGCTGGACATAGGCCTCGCCACAACAACTGGTCATGTGCGATAAAGAATAGTTTTGGTAAAATGAGGAAATCGTGAAAATGAGAGAGTAACTCATGAAAATCATGTAAAGTGAACTTTTCTAAATATTACGTCTGTTCATGTGTTTTTAGAAGAAGCTTTTTGTCTGAGAGACCATAATGTTTATGCTTATGTTTTTGTTTTATAGAATTTAACAATATTGAAACATGGTTATCATATTAAGTTCTATAATTTGAGATTAAGTAAAATCATTGACAAACTGGTAAGCTACCATTCTGTCATTTCTTTACTTTTATTATACATATTTATATCAAAAAGGAAATAAATTACTTATGCTTAAAGGTTAAATTTTCCATTCAAGCCTGTAGGAATCGGACAAAAAATCAAAACGTAGGCATATAATTCCGTGCACATAGTAATTTGATTGTACCCTCGTCATTACGAGTCTATCTCGGTCCGATCTGGGAGACTTTGTTAGCCGAATTTAAACGCTATTCAGTCCTTAAGGCCACATCATACAAACGGGATGCGCGACGACTTTGGGTCTTATTGTAAGTACATTTTAATTGGTGTGTCTTCAGGCAGAAACGAATTTGAAGCTATGGAGCAATAATAGAGTACCAAAAATCCATGACGGCTACGGCAGGCGACGGCTATGTTTAAATTTTTCAAATATGATAATTATGGAATGGAATATAACCGTTTCATCGAATCACGGTATATGACGGTAACCTTAGTTCTCGTCCGAATATAATTATGACGACACGGTTGGCGCAGTGGTTGAGCGTTCGGCTGCTGCGCTACGTGTCGCGGGTTCGATCCCCGCATGGAATAAATGTTTGTATGGCCTACAGATAATTGTTCCGGGTCTGGGTGTCTTGTGTATGTGAGTATTTATGTTTGTGAACGCACCCATGATACTGGAGTACATCCTAGTGTGGGGCAACGCTTTTCAAAAAAAAAAATCTGATTCAATCACACAAGGAAACTCTGAGCGTCCTCCGAGTTAATTTTAAGTCTTGTTTAGTTTGTATACAGCGGGTACCTCTAGCCATAAGTTAAGTTATGAAGTTTACAGCAATTTGCTTTCGGCTCTGCCAGTCGTCGTTTTCTATTGTTATAATTCAAAATATTTTGTCTACACTGTATGCTAAGTAATTTGTGTAAACGTCGTGGATTGTACATTAACCTATTTTCTTTTGTGATTTATATGGTAACAGATATTGTAGAATTGTTATTTTTCCCTAAATAAATAAATAAGCCTTCCGCGTTCTTCCTGAAAATTTGACGGCCCGTGGCAAAGACTAGCGGGCCCGCACAGTAATGATTTCTTTCGTGTGGTCGAGCCTTTAGTGAGCAAATATTTGGTAGTACTTAGAAGGTTTCATGTGCTATGAATAAAGATATTTACCAAAAAAAAAAGCTGGCACTATAAGATTTCTTCGATGATATTGGTTTTCATTGTTACCTTTTATATTTTACGTACGTGCCCGCTTTTCTGCAAGGTTATTTCAGCAAACTAATTTTAAATTATTATCATACATTTAGTTCGTCATTGAATATTCATTATATTATATGTTATTATATGTTAATAGGATTTAAAATCTAATATTAGTTAAGAATAATGTGGGTGACAGCTGTAAGCTGAAACAGCAAAAAAGTGATTAACAGATTCTTAAAACTGTATCAGAGAATTTTAATCGTTATTCAACTAATTATAATAAAGTAATATTTTAAATAAGGTGGTTATTTTGTCATACAAGCATAGCTGATATATTTGGTGACTAAAAATACAAACAAAATAAAAATGGTTTTGAGAATTTGAACAATCGTAGCTATATAAAAACCTATAAAGCACGACCACAAACCAGTGTGTGATTGGTTCTCAAAATTCATTTTGCGTTGTTAGAATGCCAACAACTCAGTTGTTGGCATTCTAACAACGAAACAACTAAATGTTGGAAGAGCTGCTTCTAAAATAAATTGCTTGGAGTCAAGTTATAAATTGCTCGCAACACACTAGTGGAATAGTAGTTTACTTTCTAATATCGGGGTTTCGAATGTAATCCTCCCTGTTTTAGGTCTCGTAGGAAACTGTTTGTAGATTAAAGTTTTGATTTATATTGTGTTGCTGGCGAAGAAAATAAGAGACGGGGCTTGCCATTCGTTAAAATTAGTTGTAAAAGCGATTTTGTTAATAGATTGCATAGTGACTGCACTGATTGAAGGTTATCCTATGTAAAGTTTTTAATAATATCGTATCCAAAATCTGTCCTGTCATTTTTGAAAAGTGCTTGAGCGAAAATAAATTAATGAGATATGTTTGCACTAACACACAGACAATATAACTCGTCACCCCGTAAGTGCAGCGGCTTTAGTGCAAGTTTTACACGTGATGTCAATTAATTTTATTGAAACTGTCTGTTATAACTACTTACGTTTTTTTTTACGTTAACGCATTCGAGTACGTTTAAAAACGCGCGCCAAGACCTCCGAACAATCTCACTTGGAAACTATCACAAGTACAATGTTGTTCTTATTACCCGACAGCCTCAGAAGGAGCGCACTGTTTTGTTTGACCAAAAGGATGCCTTGTGGCATAACGCACCAAGTACTCATAAAATTAGTATTTCTTATAAAACCGTCATGTAACTACTAGCGGCACCTCGCGGTATCTCGCACGCAGTTCTCGTTCCCGTGGGAATACGGGGATAAAGCTATCACTAGTGAAAGAGTTTAACGGCCGAAACCAATAACCGATCTATCACATACTGGAGATAGAAAAACAAATGAAACAACAGAAAAATTATGTAGGTTTTCTGTTGTTTCATTTGTTTTTCTATCTCCAGTATGTGATAGATCGGTTATTGGTTTCGGCCGTAAGGCGATACCCCGACCAAAACCTTGCGATAGTGCGTTTTTCTTCGCTATTCAGAGAGTATTAACTCATTAAGTTATGAGAAATAATCTTCATGTAAAGCACATTATTAATGTTCGATGTCTTGTCATCATATTCCACGTTCTAATTTGTTTTTGTGTTATAAATAAATTTAAAATCTACTTTAAAAAAATGACTAAATTTGTTGATTTTGTGCATGGAGGATGGATTTGAGAGAGATTTGAAAATGGATAGATAATTTAAAAATCTATATTATACACGTTTATTTCATTTCAAAAGAGCGCTTATCTTTTTTAATCAAAATAATTCCAAATATTGTGTGAATTCTATGATAAAAGATCGTGCGCAGAGTACGGGCGGCAAAGAGGGAACGAATGCTTCGGGTTATTTGGTCAGGGAAACGCCTTAAAATCGGTTATAACGTGAAAGCGCAACAAACAAACAAACTCACATTCGTATTTATAATAGTAAATTAGAATTTTGGTGTCCAATAAAGACAATTCTATTCTATTTATTGCGTTTATGTACTTGTACCACTATATATGAAGTTTAAATAAATAAATTATGTGCCAATCATCTTGAATGCCATTTCTAATTCATAATTGGATGTCAAATAAATATCCAATTTTGTTTGTGTAGATTAATTCGTAGTGCCACAGATAAGCCGTGATTCATGGAGGGCATGTCCAATAATTGAATAATGCAAGAATTAATATTTGATTGGATACAACACACCGACCTAAACCACACATAATTACCTATGGAATGTAAACTAATTAGTTATTCTCTCTCAGCATCTGCTGCGCTAACAATATTATGTTCGTTTATTTTCATTCGAACTCATGTGTGAAATTATAGCTGATATTTCAGCGAATATTGCTTATTCAAAAGGGCTTATGTTTAACTTACCACCAGATATAGTAACATATAACAGACAAAAATAGTAAATGATCACCAAAATTAAACCCGCATTTTAATGTAAAATTATAACCAAAGTTTTAACATCTCGCTATCCTATTTAAGGCGCGTCCCCGAGCAAAACGCAGCGGTAGCCGTTTTTTGTGTAGTTTTTAGGAGCCATCTTCTCATTATCCATTAGAAATATCAACAAATAAAAAATACATTAAATTTCTTTATAATCTTGACTCCAAAATGGTAGTTTTATTTTTTTTTATTTTTAAGGCGTAATGTTTAATTATAGAGTCGCAACGAAACGACAGAAATGAGAAATAATTATTTTTAACTTGCATCTCTTCGTAAAGTAACCATTATTTTGGTTTGCTACTTAAAGTAATGGATAGGTAATTTAATAATAAACATTTTGCTAGTTTTATTTTTTATTTAACTCGAAAATTTGATTTTATATAGATTTTACTATAAAATCTGAGCGTAATCGCTACGAATCTTGCGGGTGCGGCGAAGAGGGAACGAATGCTCAAGGTTATTTGGTCAGGGTACCGCCTTAAGCAAAATGACTCCAAATCAATCATTGATAACCCAAAAGTAGTAAATAATCACCAAAATTAAAACAGCACTTTAATGTAAAATCGACTTTTAGTAACCTAACCTCAGAACACTCAAAAGTGGCTTAAAAAGCGTGTCGGAGCTCCGCTTCACGGGGCTCAAGGGCTTAAAAAAATAACCACGAAGGAGGTAGAGGAGGTAGAGGAGGTACAAGAACTAAGGGTATCAAAGCATTTTATGTTGGTCATTATATTTAACCCCATTGAAGTTTGTTTAATTGTATGTTTTTGGTAGGTAACAGCCGCCCCCATAAACAAGATTTGCTCGTGTTAAAGTAGCCTATAACCGTTTCCAGGGTCCTATCTGTTTCTGTACACAAAATTCATCAAAATATGTTCAGCGATATAGGCGCGAAAGCGTAAAGGCAGGTTTAAGGATGGGAAATCATCAAATGACTTCTGCCGCTCCGTCCGGTCTGATTTTAGTCAGTAAGAATCTGAATTCTTACTGACTAAAACCCATCTGTGTTCCTCCTAATGCCCGCCGCGTTCCAGGTGCAGGCGCAGGCGTGCGGTGATGGTCAGACAAATTCTGCAACCTGCCTATAGATGGCCCCGTGGTCGCAAATTCTCCTACTAAGCGTGGGAACCGGGGTTCAATTCCCAGGAAAGAGTTGCTAATTTTACTAGGAAAACTACAGTAACGGCCTGGCGTGGATGATGGCTGTGTGAAATCCACGTGCCTTGAAAAGTTCACGTGACTTGGGTCTTTCACGGTCTGATCTGCTCCCGTCGGTTTATCCTCCATCAAACTATTGCACCGAAAACCTGAAAGTTTTTGCTACCTATACCGTGTGTATCAGAATAAACTCAGGTTAGTCCCAAAGTAAAAGTTTTTCATACGTATGAATACACTTGGTACCTTTACATGTTTAGTTTTCTATAGGTATAGATATTTTTTTGCTTTAATTTTACACACTGACGGCTTGTATGGGCCATAAGCTCAAAGTCGCTCAGCGGGCTATGGAAAGCTCGGTGTGTCTGAGGGATCGCATCAGGAATGAGGTGATCCGTCAGAGAAGCAAGGTCATCGATATAGCCCACCGGATTAGTAAGCTGAAGTGGCTGTGGGCTGGCCATGTAAGTCGTAGAACCGACAACCGTTGGGGTAAACGAGTTCTAGAGTGGAGACCGCGTCTCGGCAAACGTAGTATAGGACGTCCTCAGGCACGATGGAGTGACGATTTGCGCAGGACGGCTGGCAGAAACTGGCGAGAAGCCGAAAATAGATCTAAGTGGCGTGCAATTGGAGAGGCCTATGTCCAGCAGATGATGATGCCAGCCATCCAGAACTTTCTGGCTTCACAAACATACGCTTCCGTACACACACCGACATTTGACAAAGAGCACAATTTCCCGCGAAATAATTGCAGTATCTTTAGATTGTTTCAACTTCGCGTGAGTCTATCCCATTCCTCTCGGTTTCCCTAAGCTCCTCCAATCCTCCATTTCCTTTGGGATCTCGTGTCACTGTACAATATTTAGTAAATGAGCAACCCCGGGGCTTTGACCTATGAGTTGTGAGAAAGATTTTAACGGAATGTCGTCACACCGCAGCATATAGTCTGTTTATTAATGGTGCCTATTTTCATTAATTACAATAAATAAACATTCGGACCTTATAATAATAAACGGACGGGTCGATCTTCAAGCTTCAATTCTTGCCGAACTCGATCAGTGGATGGGTGACTATTAAAGATAGCTCGTTAAATTGTCTTCGCTGACAGTTGAAGATTCGTTACGTGTTTGTTAATCTGGTGGTGTTATCCAGTTTCTAGGTTCAGATAAGCGGTTGTTCCATGTAAAATACTGATACTTATCTGCATCCAGAGAGACTCGAAACCGACTTTAATATAGCTGGAAAAAGCTAGGGGGTTGGTTTGGTTGTTGGGAAAAGACTAGAACGGACTATAAACAGGTATCCTGGAAATCTCGCAGAAAATGTCTGAACTCGCCTCATCATTATTCAAAGTGTAAACGGGGCCTTATGTGCTAACTTTTGAATAAACCGCGCAATAGATAATGGCAAAATGCACGGAGCAATTGCCAAAAAAAAAAAACCGCGCAGTGAGCAAGCGCTACAGTTGCCAGCCACCGCCGCGGCGACAATAGCGGGCGAAGATTTTACTAGACTATTTTTTTTTTTAACTATGTATAAAGCAAGATCATTTGCGGCTGTTGGCCGCACACACTACACTACATTATGTATGTATACCTTATGTTCAGCCTCAAAATTCTGACTTGCCCCCCCTAGCTTCTCGCCTAATGACGCTTAAGGGGATCCCTGATATTTACTTATGCGGGCATTATGCAGAGTGAGGGAACTTATTTCCGGTTTTCCGCCGAATGTCATGTATTTCATAGCCCGTGCCGAGCTATTAAGTACAGGCCTTGTAAAATGATTCGTTAATGATCTAAAAAAGTTGCCTACATTAATTGAGGTTGACATATGTATGTACATAGAGTAATTTGAATAACTGGGCTTTTTTTCTTGCCCTTCTTCTGGTGTATTGAAAGAATATTTATGGAATAAAGTATATTTATGGAACGTACATAAGAGTTCATTTTTCGTTCCGGCAGTAACATTCTCGAACTCAAAAGAGTGAGCTTTTGAGTTTGGCAAAGAGTAAACAGTTTAGTTTGCCTAATAACGAGCAGTATTTTGTATTTTGTACCCTCTTTAGAACAACCTAAGGGAACACAAAAAGCTGATAAAATTGTCTGATAATAGTAAAAAATAGCAGTGAATAACTTCAACACATTAAGGCTTTGAGCTGTTTCAACCTGAATATCCATAAAACCGTAACGAGCAAACATTGTCCAAAAACATATCACTGTATTTAAACATACAATCAAAATGATAAATAAAGATATATTTATTTATTTACTACATAAACGAAAAACCACATTTTTTTCTCGCCCCAAAACTCCGGTGTTACAAAAGGACTCATACTGAATGAAGGCTGTCGAAACGAATGTGTGAATTTAACTTGAGCAAAGAGTGAATGTTTTAGTTCGCCTTGTACTTAATGAGCTGTGTAGGAGGTCTTTGTCGTAATGACGGTACAGAGGTGTTACTCATCAGGACTCCTTATTGTTGGAAGATGATTGGTGTTTTTGTTCTGTGTGCTTAGTAAATGTAAGTGTAAAGCCCTTTTCCTTACCTCTTGTGTGTTGTTAGTTTGCATCTTAATATTCGTAGGTTGTATTACAATTACAATTCGAATTCACTAATACGTTTTTAGGTACTTAATAAAAATATTCATTATCATGAACATTTTTGTCTGTGGGACCTACCCTGTAATACCAAAAAATATTGGCTTGTTCTGTCTCCGAATTTTTAAGGGTGATAGTTATGATTGAAAATTACAATTAATTGTTAATGGTGAATTGAACTCTTATGAATAACCTTTTAATATACCCTCGGCTCATCATCATCCGGCTATAGAGGATCAAGCAAGAGGAGCAAGGCCATAAAGGTCCATAAAGGGAAGATCCTCCGACCAGACAGTTGTTCTGAATGGTGGGTAATAAACACATCAAAAGTATCTAGGGATCAACATATATTTTTGCAATAACTTTTCTCCTGATTGATATTAATTAAAATTTTCTTTAAGGATTCATCAAATAAAGTGTTTTCGTTTGTCACAGTAACGATAAACCAAGTCACCTTTGCATTAATAAAGAAATTTGCCATTTTCCTAATAAAGGGATTTTTGACATTTGAACCACTAACATTAAAGTTCGAAAAAAAGACTGAAATAACAGTTTTCTTTAAAATTTTATTGGGTAACTTAAACAATTAATAATCCGTGTTTCTACCGCGAACACTAACAACACAAGAACATCGGTTTGGCATACTCAAAATGAGTTCATCCAAATCACGCTGTGGAATGGCCGCCCATGTTCGTTGCAACAACAAAAAAAGGTCTTCTTGCGACTGGATACCCTCCATATTCGGCAGAGCTCTTCGCTTACCTTGGCTGAGCGCCATGGAGGACGGTATCGCTGCACCACACGGAGACAAGACCGATACATTCAAATCTTAACTCGAAGAGCTCCAACAATAACCGCCATGATGTTAGCCGTGAGGCTTCATCACTCTTCAGGGAACTTAATTAGCGACCAAACAGTCAGAAACCGCTTGCATGAAGTGAACCTTCATTCCCGAAGACCGCTACGGGTACCACCTATAGCAATGCACAATCGTAGGATTCGATATCAATGGGCTCTTGAACACAGAAATTGGGCAGAAGAACAATGGCGTTTCGTGTGCTTTTCTGATGAGTCTCGTTTTGGTATGAGACCGGATACAAGACGTATACGACACTGGAGAACCCCTGGACGCCAACAGCGATTAAAATCCTGCCAGGAAGTCCATCCTTATAGTGGTGGAACCATCATAGTATGGGCGGGTATTTGGATCGGCGGAAGAACTGAGTTGATTTGGATCAGAGGCAACCTCAACGCTCAAATTTATGCTGAGACGATTGTATCAGACGTCATCGTTCCTCTACAAGTGCAAATCGGTCCCTTATTTCAGTTAATGCATGATAATGCACGACCGCACACCGCAAGAGTTGTAAGACAGACTCTCGCCGCAGCTAACATCAATGTCCTGCCCTGGCCTGCTCAGTCGCCAGACTTGAACCCGATTGAGCATGCATGGGATATGCTACAGAGAAGAGCTCTGCCGAATATGGAGGGTATCCAGTCGCAAGAAGACCTTTTTTTGTTGTTGCAACGAACATGGGCGGCCATTCCACAGCGTGATTTGGATGAACTCATTTTGAGTATGCCAAACCGATGTTCTTGTGTTGTTAGTGTTCGCGGTAGAAACACGGATTATTAATTGTTTAAGTTACCCAATAAAATTTTAAAGAAAACTGTTATTTCAGTCTTTTTTTCGAACTTTAATGTTAGTGGTTCAAATGTCAAAAATCCCTTTATTAGGAAAATGGCAAATTTCTTTATTAATGCAAAGGTGACTTGGTTTATCGTTACTGTGACAAACGAAAACACTTTATTTGATGAATCCTTAAAGAAAATTTTAATTAATATCAATCAGGAGGAAAGTTATTGCAAAAATATATGTTGATCCCTAGATACTTTTGATGTGTTTAGTTGCCCTCCATACACAACAATCACTAAACCGCAAAATAAATGCCGCCCAATAACAAAAAAAAAAATCGCATGGAAAAGTCTGATGCCGCGATGCAAGATTTCGTTCGCTGCTGTCGAGGTAGATGGCGCTGCGTTTGTTTTTGTTGAGGTACAAATTTTACATGTTTAGTTTTTCTTGTGACGCCATTGATACCGATCGCTAATAAACGTCCCCAAGCAATCGATACTGTGTTTCTTCTGGATTCATAGATTTTTTTTTTGGAAAACCTTTCAACGTTACGATTTCTAGTATGCGCTCGCTATTCCTGAATTGTTGGCCTCATCGAACAGCGGTTCTACGAGCAAAGCTGCCACTTAGATTTGCCAATATTTCAAGCTTTTTCAGTGACCACGGTTATCCTTCAGATATCTTCACCTTAAACATAGCCTTCTTCATTACCCAATTGACTGAGACATACAAATACTGTGATAAAAAACAATGCAATGCTTGCAATATTTTCTATTTACCTAACATAAACGACAAATGCTAAACAAACTAACGACCATGCATTAGCTTAATAGTGTTCTCCGAAATAATGAAACGTTTATAGAAACAAGGGGGCCATTGTATTTCTAATATTGTATGAAAGTAGTATGTCGTGTGGACAAAAGATAATTATTAGTAGATAGTCAGCTTAACGATGAATGCCTTGGGGACACTGTAATGTCAAGTTAGGTTAGGTTAATGTTAGTTAAGTGACTCTAATTGCCGTTGCCGACTTGGCCGTTTTGCTACCGTCACGAAGATTTTATAGGCATTCGTTCATTGGGTGTGTAATAAAACGGCTGAGCCATACGTTTTGACAAAAATGTAAAATGCGTGAAGGTAGGTCTGGTAAAGTTATGGCGCATAGATCAAAAATCTTGGCTCTACATGAGATCTGACCACTTTTTCATATATTTTGAGCAAGGTGTAGTGTAGAGGTTGTTGGTTAAGAGCGTGCAGTCTTTAGAACTTGGCTTTATACGAGATCTGATAACTTTTTCACAGGGTAAGCTACGTAGACTCGTCTTGGCAACATTTTTACGTGAAAATGTTTTGGTGGTATTGTTGTCCCTAGAAATTAAAGCTTAGGCAGGCAATGGGCACCAAAATTACAGAGTGAAATGGTTATTCCAATAAGTGTAAAGCGTTTTTGTAAAATCGCTACCGCTCATCGCTGTCGCTCATCACGTACCCTACACCCAAATACATCCAAGAGGGCAAACGTTTCATGATTAAAATATGAATATTGATTCTGTAAGTAATGTCGCGTTTTCAACCGCTATTTACGTCAATTCGATGAACTGGCACGGACTCAGCCAAGTACACTCAACCACACCCCCAACTTACCAATTTGGCATTCATATCGCCTTTATGGCATAGAAGTAGTCCGATTTTTTGTTGGCCAAGTGATTCCTCTGAGTGTAGTTCAGTGTACTCTCTGGTGCTTTCAAAAATACGTAGTAATTTGGCTAACATCGGTACTTGATTTTAAATGGCCGATAAGTATACCTATACTAATTTAATTTCTGATATTTGAGTTTGGATTTTTTCGGTAAAATGATATTGAAGATAAGACTCGAGGTCTTCTTTCTAATTTTAGTAAAGCAAAATTGTCTTTGGTTGTTTTCAGTAATGTTTCAGGGTATTTTATGGTACTTAAAGGTTGGTTGTGTGCTTGATATTTTCGAGTAAATGCACGTTTGTTAACGAATAGCATAGAAATTTTCAGCTTGGATCTATCTTGAAAAACAAAACAGATCTTTCTTCTGGGGTAAGAATTCATTCCTGTTTCAGTTATGACTGAGTGTCGAAGGAAATTTCGCTGTATGTACAACTAAGCAAACATTTCATTTAGTTAAAAGCTCATAGTTCTACTTTAGTGTCACCAAAACTAAAATTACCTCTTGCAGTAATATTTCCCAGCCTTATTACAAAGAAATTTAACTTATGCTACCAGAGTTATCTAAAATCAAGAGCAGCCGGTGATAAAATAATAACAGCCGCATGGGTCGATCTTCCAGGTTAAGCAAAGCTTGCCAAGTTTGGTCTGAGGATGGGTGACCATCTTAACATATTAAGGTTTCTCCGTGCCTAGTAAGCACGTTAAGCCGTTGGTCCCGGCTGTCATTTGCAGATCTTTGGCAGTCGTTATGGACTGTCAGAAGCCGGAAAATTTGACAGCAGGCTTGCCTAGAAGTACCGTCTTACCCAGTTAATGGGATGTGGAGGTTTTGTAGGCAGTCGCTCTACGTAAAATACTGGTATTCAGCTGAAACCACCACTGCTATCACTGTTCCAGCATAGCATAAGTATAATCAGCCTTTTAATGTACCCACTGCTGGGACACAGGCCTCCTCTCTAGGAGAGGGAATGGGCTCTAATCCACCATGCGGGTCCAGTGCGGGTTGGTGAATGTCACATGTCTTCAAATTTTAGGTTCTAGGACATGCCGGTTTCCTCACGATGTTTTCCTTCACCGTTTTGAGAGCAGTGGTAATGAAAATAAATTATACAAAGTAATTCGCCTGGCTGGGTTTGAACCCGCGATCTACAATTTGTAAGTCGGTGCCGTTACCATTCGGCCACCACTGCTTTCAATAGGTCTGATGCTCTAGCAATTAGGTAAAATATGCGATCAACAATCTACCAAAGATTGTTGATCGCATATTTTGATATTTTAGAACAGAGCACCTAGAATATAACATTATACCATAAAGCTGAAAATGCCATTTTGCAGACATAAATACCTAGCTACCTACTAATTATTATTCTTATTACTGATTAGCAACATTAATTCAATTGCCCTCTGCCCATCCCTTCAGGGGATACAGGGTAATATTACTTTATAACAGAAAACAGTTTATCATAACAAGCTTTTCACCAAAAATTATTCCATAGATTTTAATACAAAATTACAATTTATGAAAAAACCGGAGTACCCAAGTCCCCCATCCAGGCCCCCAGGGAGCTCTTCCAATTATCTCCTGTAATAATAATTCCTGAGGAGAGTTCCCTTTGATTTTATATGTTCTATACTAATGTTAGTATTACGAACCGTTTATTTTCTTAAAGGGAAACGTTTGCAGAGTATATTTCTTATTATCCTTATGTGATAATGTATTGAATGTGTGAATTTGTTAAAAGCTCTGTTCTTAATTTTGGTACATTGTTTTTGTTTTTTTTTTTGTATCTGCGTTTTTATTCGCGTATTTAATTTGGCTGAACATAATATAGAGATATTGTAGTAATTACTTAAATTGATTACAATTTTATAGCGAGTGTTTTCTAATTCTCAACTTGGAATTATAATCACTTTTATTATAAAGGTGATTATAATTCCAAGTTGAGAATTATAATTAAAATCCTTGATTCATTATTTTTTCGAGTTACGAATCATTCATAGTGGTGAATATAGCAACAAATAACTTACAAAATATGTTACTAAAATAATACGATACAGTTAGTGAAAACACTAGGCAAGTTTACATGCCCAGCTGGCACCTTGCAGCATTGGTTTATAAACGCAGTCTGCTCTGCTCGCTACTACGGTCAGCTGATAAAAATGTCATTGAAGCGATTCCTGCTGGAAGTTTATGTCCAAGCCTGACATAAAGAATGTTTTTGATGATTAAAAAACTTGATGACTTCTTGAACTTGTTTAATGTGAGATTGTACAATGCTTTTACTAGGTACAAAAAATTAACAGGTAGAGAGTTGTAACATTATGCTCATCGTTGAAAAACTCCAACCACTTTTATTGGCGTCCATCTCAAAAAGAAAGTTTACGGAAACACGTCGAAACAATGACAATTGTTAATTTAGTTTTAATGGCGCTTGTTTTGGTACCGAGTCCTTTTGCTCCGGCTGGCGAATGGCGATGCGATGCTCGGCGCGAACATCCTCCCCCCATTAAAATCCCTCCTTTCAGTAGGGAAGAGACGGGATTTTAACTTTCCATAAGAACATGATGCTACGTACTGCCTACAACCTTAGATAAAAACACAATCAGCTTTGCAGACCCGGGAAAAACTTGAAACACTGACGTCATATATATTAGCGAAAAACGTTGTTCTAAATCTGAGTATACAAATAAATCCATACTCGCTCTTGTATTATAACTAAGTAAGTCTGTCCGTCTTTTTATTGCGTCTTCAAATTTTAATGGCTGAACAGATTTGTATGAAAATTGGCACACGGGTATCGTTGTCCTAGCTCCTATTCCAGAACATGGTATAAATATGTTCTGGAATTCCTATCCCAGAACATATGTGTACACACACAGCGATACATTTTTATTTTAAAGCATGTAACTGTTTTTTGTCCCCAATAAATAAAGAAAAATAAGTATCATATTCTACTTTTACGCGGGCAAAGCCATAAGGAGAAGCTGCACTAAATTACTCTGATGCTTATGCACTGACTTATCTGTTTAGTCAGGTCGATTGAATGCTAACAAAATGGTACCATCAGTCGTCGCACAAACATAGTGGGAAACCATCTTTACGTTTTCTTCATTTCAAAACAACTGAAACTAATCAAGAATGAGGTCTCGTTTATACGTCTAGACGGTCACCTGTGGTTACACACAACTTTAATTGCAAACAATATTTGCTTCTGAGAACGGAAAGCTACCGAACTTTTTGGTTGAAGTTAATCATAATTAAAGTAATATGTTCGTTTCTAACTATGTACGTAATGGGTCTGTCTGTCTTATTACTGCTGCCTTGCCTACATTGTCACCGCATACTGAGTAAGTCGCGCGTTTGCATCATGTCGTTGTGCAATTTTAAATGCGACTAACGGCCAACAGCCGCCATTAAATGTTCCAAAGAAAAATGATAGAAAAACCTTAAAAAAAACTGAGTATTCTAAACTATTCAAAACAGAATGACAGGTCACAGGATGGATCCATTACCCAGATATTTCAGTCTATTTCAATAAGAGCCTCGCATCGTTAATTTATTTTGTATGACACATGTCACTTTACGAGATACGGTTAGCAAAAATGGCTGATAGATTCGAAGTTTTTCCATAAAAATTTTTTGAATGGTTGTTGGGGAGTTGATATTTTTTAGGCGAGCTCAAAAATAATCTAATTTTAAAAGTGACTCCTAACAAGTTCTTTAAACATGGGAAAAAATTGTACCTATTTTAATTTCTATAAAAATATTATCCGTACTACGATACTACATATAAATATCTGTTATTCACTCGAATGAACTGAAACTGCCATTTCTAATTTTAATTTCAAAATTAGAAGCTAAACATTAGGATTTATTTAAAGTCTAACACTTAACTGAGCTGCTAACCATTCCCAAATAAATATATCACATTTATAAGTGTATTTACATTTTGTTTGCTGACGCTACTTGCATTTTGTAGTGCGCGAAATTGAAAAGCAACCCTAAATAACTTTTTCTTTTCTCATGTAAGTTTTTTATTGGCAGTCAATAATATCTTATTTCAAGTAATAACTGAAAAAAAAAATAGAAAAAAAAAACTTATTGGAATAAGAATATTTCTTTACGTACTCGCAAGTACTACGTCTAAACGACGTATAACAGCATCTTTTACGAGCATAGAGAGAAACGCTTTCCAGTTCCCCAGATCCTGCAGATGGAAAAACTAAATAGTTGAGTGACTATCAGACGTAGCTACATATGGTGGAAAGCAACTTGGGAAAGAAGAATCAATTTGAAAGCTAATTCAGTTTGTGCGACCACAGTGTTATCGTTTTTCCATACTAATATTGTAAAGAGGAAAGATTTGATTATTACTTTGTATTGAATAGGCTCCGAAACTACTGAACCGATTTGAAAAATTCTTTCACTGTTGGGAAGCTACACTATCCCCGGGTGACATAGGCTATATTTTATCCCCATGTTCCCACGGGAACGGGAACTGCGCAGGTGAAACCGTGGGGCGCGACTAGTCAGTTATATTTTTTTCCATCTCTAGATGGAAGAAAATTACCGCCTACTATGTATTAATTAAAAGTCGATCTTATTGTCTTTTATCTATGGAGCATCACGGTCTAGTCCATCTGTTCATCAATGCTTTTCAACCAGGTGGCAAATACTCTTCCAGGAACCCATTGCTACCAGTGTTACCAGCTCTCAAGGAATATTTCTCCCTAAAACCCTAACAACTGCCATTATAACTTGAAAATCCACATAAAAACAATAATACTGACGTCGAAAAATAGCTTGTCGTTGCAGCAGTTATACTACTATTGCGACTGCAAATTTAAATAAATTAAACAAGTAAACAGTTACCAATGAAGGCATATACATATTATTCATTTCCAATATATATATACATATACAAAATAACCACCGACGTCAGAAAAAAAATCCTTTTGTAAAGGTTAACACTAGCTATACATAGGTGAGTTTGTGTCATGTTTTACTTAAATTGCGCATTCCTAGTTAAAAGGAATTATTCTAGATATGTCGCTAGGCCAATAAATAAAATTGGATTATCTTAGGGTCAATAACTTGTAAATAAAAGCCCCTCTCTAAAATATAAAAGCCCCTAAAAAAATCCATCCCATTTTTGCACCCCCTAAATTTGGGGGGACCACTCCCAAGTTGGGAACCCTATCGTAGCCTTACGGCCGAACCCAATAACCTATCAATCACATACTGGAGATAGAAAAACAAATGAAACAACAGAAAACCTATATCATTTTTATATTGTTTCATTTGTTTTGCTATCTCCGGTACATATGTGATCCGTCAGAACACCTCGCTGAGATGATATTCATATGATCTATACTGTTGTCGAGTATGAGAATTGGCCTACTGACCAGGTCAGGAACATTTTAACTTGATTTTATGTATGTAATAGTCGAGCCGTGCAACTTCATCAGCGTCACATTTTTTGAATGCTCTACTCCTATTGGTCGTGATGTTATACAATCGATAAATGGGCTATCCAATACTAAAATAATGGCTGTATTTCTAGGAGTTTGCTGCCTCTTCAATCCGTATGTCCCCAAGTCTGAACCTCACTTGAACGGAATCGTTGCCATTTACACCCGCTCCTAACAATGAATTATTAATTCCAATTGTGTTACCAGCACAATATATTAATATTATTTTGGGAAGCCATGATGTGGTTCACATGGTTCGTCAATCGCTGCTCGATAGTTATATGTATTTATTTTGAGTGTTACGTTTTATACAATTACCTAAGTTAAATTCAGTTTTTATTTATTAACAGATGAATATTATAATTTGTAACAGTTTTTGGGTGGACTGGATCAGTTAGAATAAAATGATATTTTAGTAAATACAAAAGGTGTGATGTGTGTTTTAATCTATACTACTAAAGAGGAAAGATTTGTTTGTTTGTTTGTATTGAATAGACTCCGAAACTACTGAACCGATTTCAAAAATTCTTTCACTGTTTGGAAGCTACACTATGCCCGGGTGACATAGGCTATATTTTATCCCCATATTCCCACGGGAACGGGAACTACGTGGGTAAAACCGCGGTGCGCTGCTGGTTTAAAATAAAAACACCAGGCCACGGCAACATCAGATCCACATCTACATTACTAAAGGAATATTATTTTGTAACACACGCGTTAAATAAACAAAGAAAGTATCCGTAGTAATTTTATTACTTCCAAGAATACCAGGTTGCTTTTGAAAAATGTACCTAATTACTATGAAAATAAGAACATTTAAGTAGGGCTTGGGACCTCTTCTCGACAGCTTAATATAACACTTACTCACACGTAATAAGTATCTACTCAAGATTAGGCCATGTGTTGTTCCAATCTTATTTTGTAGGCTTTGGCTACAGAAAATGTAACAGCTGTTTGGTCTCAACTGTTTCGTTTTATTGGTACTTTACCTTCTTCAAGAAAGTACCAAGAAAACAACAAACAAACAGTTCTAAGTCTGAGATGTGATTAAACTTTTGGCATTGTGTGACCGGGGGGGAGCTTTAATGTTTAAGTGAAACTGTGTCACATGTAAAAAATAACCTACATAATTTTCACATGTTTAGGCAAGAACGGTTGCAATAACCGACAAATGTAGATTTATGAAACTAAACTAACATAAAAACATTTTGCAAATACAACCGATTTCTACAGAAAAAAACCAAAGAGTACATAATAATTTTAATTTCGGAACTCGGTGTTTGTGGTTGCTTTTTCGTTTTTTGAACAAAAAAATACAGTCGAATTGAGAACCTCCTCCTTTTTTGGACGTCGATTAAAAATTGTTGGAATGTCATAAAGCAAAAATTTTGTAACACATGGCACCTATCTAATCTGTCGGTATTTTGGTAACTATTATTATTTTCTAATTAGGTTTAGTGTCAATAGTTGGTTAATACTTTATCACTTAAGTTAATATATTCTTTTAAGAATATTATAATGAACACAAATGATCAAATTAAACACGTACGAATCCAAACCACAGCCAAACCATGTGGCCAGCGAGGCAATATTCAACAAAAACTCCACCCCGAAGTAAAAACCCGAGTCCACTATAAAAACCAATGAATTATACCCATACAAGAACGCCTCCAGACGTCACGTGTTACAAATTTACGATCTATCCCCAAACAAATCCGCGATCGTGCCATGAAAGTGCTTTTACGAAGCTCAGATAGACTCGTAAACATTACAGTTGAGCCCGTCTGGAAAGTCATAAAAATGGGTACTTATACACATGAGGAGGCATTGGCAGTCAAAGTAAGAGCTCATTTCATAGGGGCTATAATAGCCTTAGACGGTCACTGATTCGATGCTATGGGATGCATAGTCTATCTCCTGTCACGTGGAGGTACAACCTCATAGCAACAACAAAAAAGTCAGAAGTCTTTAAGTCAAGAGTACAGATTATTTCTAGGCAACTGTTCTCTACTGTCGACCATGGCTTTCCATCAGGAGGTTGTAGAACACCATTTAGAACACCATTAGGCAATACATGTTCGGAAATAAAACCAAGTTGCTCTGTCTCATCTTCAACAAAGGTACTTGTTACTTGTGGTTGGTGCTATACGATTTCTCCCATTATTTTCTGTCATACGTCACGTCTCCTTTCTTTCCTATCATTCCTCACACAACAGATCTATTATCGTATCTGGCTTCCGTTTCTTTCTCAATCCATCCACGTTTATGTTAATTGTTGTTGTTTGTTATTTGTTGTACACCTACCACAGTGTTGTCTTTTTAACGCAAATGTTGATTGGTAGAGAAAGCCTTGTTGCATTAAGTCCGCCCATGTACCACTGTTGTAAATAAAGTTTAAATAAATTGTGGAACAACTACAGTCCATCAAACTCGAACCATTTATTTAAATTAATCCTTTTACAGGCATCTTTGAATGACCAAGTTCGGTCATGCAACAGCAAGTACCAGGTACTTTATGAAGAAAACCACTAATAATAAAAAAAAAAACAATCACGCCTGCCATATCAAGTCTCTGAGTGATCTAAAAAATTAAAAAAAGATAGATAATAATCTTTTCATTGCAGTCGGGGGATGGTTTCTTTGAATAGTTCTTTACAGGTCCCCCGACTGCAATAAAACGATTATTATGTATCTTGTTTTTAATTCACTTTTTGACATGCCAGGCGTGATTCTTTTTTTATTATTTGTTTTTTGTTTCATACCTTTTATGCTATATACTAAGCAAGCTCGATGAGAGTATACATACATAGTCGAATTTTCATGAAAACAGAATATTTTCGTTCTTATTTATGAATTTTAACTATTAGGTTTGTATTATATATAATATATTATTTTACCCTTTGTTTTCCGGGATAGCTCAACGCTTCTTACGATACCACATACATTGGTATCGGTAATGCCATTTAGAAGTTATGGTGGAATAAAGAAACTCACAAACATACATACATGGACCCTGAAAACATAACACTCCTTTTTTTGGCCAGTCGTGTAAAAACGAGCAAGAAACTCAAACTCATCCTCTCAGCCACCCAATTCTTCTTCACTCTATGCCTCGATCTACCAACAGATAACAAAAGCCTGGGAAGTGGATTACTATAAAGTTTTATTTCTAGCAATATAAAAATGGTTTACGACGCATTTTATTGCGCCCGATGCAGTCTGTGTTGCGAGACTAAATATCGATTTGGAATTGCTCAAATCTTAATGGGTTAGATTTTATGGAAGAAGTCTTCAGTAAAACTCAGCTATGGTCACTTTTCTCAGTAGTTTTCACTGAGTTTAATAGTTATTATTCTCTGTGAATCTGAATATATCATTGGTCTCAATGCGAGTGCTCCATCGCGTTATCGTAATCACAATTTGTATTAAAACTAAATAAGCGCCATCTGTTGATAATCACCAAAAACTTTTTATTATTCATATGGTTTGTCATAAACGAACATTTACGTAAACGCAATCAAGTAGGTATGTATAAAATTGCAATAGGGGCCTATTGCAATTTTATACATGGCTTATCTTTGAAAGATAAGCCATCGAGGCATCTAGGTAACTTTGCAGAATTTTTTCGAAAGAGTCATTGCGACTCTGGAACGCAAAGGTTCAGGCCAGTAAGAATTTGCCACTCTCATCCGCTCCATCCCAAGCGGGAGAAGTCTTTTAATTTCCCATCCAGAAAAGAAATACAGGTAACTAGGGAAAACTGATCAAGTGCGACCATGACATGCAATGGGTAGATTACCTAAACCTATGTTTCTTTTAAAGATGGTCGATGCATCTGTCTTAAATGAATCAATTCTTAGCCTAAATATATTATAAAAACTGAAGATGAAACGGCGTCTGAAACAGAGCAGTGGAAACATTTATAGACTGATTTCGTACCTAACCAATCATTTCAACCTTGCACAACCTACCCTCGTCATTCTTCCAATTGCGTCAGAAGCCAGTTCCTCCTTGTTATTTGATCAAACTCCAGTTAACTGTTTTCTAAAAGCAATAAAAAACATTAATTGCTTTGCGATCCAAAAGTTAAATAACTCAGTTATCACGTGATAGAGTCGTACAATTGAAATAGACAAGATTGATCAATTATCAGATTTTCCGTGAACTTGTTAAGGTATAGTTAAAACTCTATGGTTTAGGGGTTATTTTTATTGCATTAGGTTAAATAAAAGAAAGAAAGAAAAAATATTTATTTAGGACTCGCACTAAAAGAAACGCAAAAAAAGCTTATTATTAATTATAAACTGTGCGAGGCCAAAAAAAATCAGGTCAAAAAGGAAAGATGCATATGCAGTCGTTAATAATGGTAATTGTTACTAAATTATTTTGGGATTAGGAAACGCACACATACAGGGTGTTCCAGAAGTGAGTGGTTATAATAGGGTATTTTACTGTAAAAATCTAATTAGTCCGTCTGATAGATTTACAAAAAATATTGGACACGTATTTTTTCTTTTTTCACGTAAACAAAAAATGAAGACGATACAGTGCGTTGAAAACTCACGTGACGTCACTACGTTGCTACAATTTTTACCAGCGACGTGACGTCACTTCAGAGTCTTATTGTTAGTTCAGAAACCGAGGGTTAGTTGATAGGAACACAATGATCTGTTATCACGAGGCTAAAGCAAAATATAAAATGTAAGTATTGAAGTAGCGCTACCTTGGAAGAAAACTGTATCAAGAAGTTATTCACGGGATTTTTTGATTGCATGCTAAAACTATTCCGCCATGTTTAGAATAATTTGATGACAATTGTATCAACACAAACAAAAAACAAAAAATTGGCTCTTTACCTCTGAAATTCACTTGAGATCTAAAACTAAGATCAAGACCCACAGTGTGCACGATCGCTTACATCTACAGATAAAGTGTAGGCTACAAAATTGAAAAAGTTTTAATTGTTTCCACGAATGGCGATGGGCGCTGTGCGCCTTGCGAATCAACATCCACTGCTGATAACGTACTTTATATTTTTTATGTAATTCTTTAGGTACGGTTGGTTGATCTTTATATTTTTTATGTATTTCTTTAGGTACGGTTGGTTGATCTTTATATCTTTTTTGGGAATTTATTGACCGTCTTTGAACGTAGTGATAAAAATATAAGAACATATTTTTCACGGCCCGGTAAATGAATGTATGTAGGTTCGCTGTTAAGCCCAAATAATTAATGGGCCATGTAACTCTTTGAATAATCGGATCAAAAAAAAATTATACCTATGTATTTAAAGATTTACAAGTTTTATGCGAGACAGTACTCAACTTAGATTTACACAAATTGATAACTTAAAATAGTCAAAGCATCTATAAAATTACACATAATCATTTTTAGCCCTCAATATGTCAATATCATAAATGCCCGTATAATTTATTATTCCCACAAAATGCCATAAGTCTACCACCAGTCTGCTTGCACAGTCATTTACAGGTCAATACATCATGCAATATTGAATGGGTACAGTCAACCACGTGGCATTGGTAAGACTTTAATAATTCAACTAAGAAGCAGCAGACCAATCGGTGATTGGTTACCTCTGATTACCTCTGATTGGTATGCGCCAGGATTGCGGAATTTCTTCGAAAGAGTCACCGCAGCCCTGGAACGCAAAGGACACTTGAAAAAACTCGAATGGGTTTTAGTGCGTAAGAGTCTGATACTCCCTTCCACTCCGTCCAAAGTAAGTAGTTATTTGATGAAAAAAAAAACCTCTGATTGGTGGATTATGTCTTTGAAGTTGGGTATTTCTCAAACTCTACTGTGGTCTGAATTATTATCATCATCATCATCATCATTCTGTCAAATGCCATTAAAGCAGTGTTTTACAAGTTCTTATAACAATTCAAAAAACCCGCTCTTAAAGCTTCCTTATGTTAGGACGATGTCATACAGATCTCCTTTATGTCAGAGAGAGTGATCCAGAATCCAATACACAGTGCAGATTGGTGAAATCTTTGTTGGGGTTTACTTCCAGACCAACAAGAAGAAGCTGAATAAAAGTATTTTACAGGAGCGGCTGTTAAATGATAAATGATAAATGATTTATTTTTGTAAGTAGGTTGTAAAAAACACTTTTACACGTCAATCTTTTTTAGGCCGTTATAAAAACTAGATGAGGCCGATTTATCAGACCTATGCAACTATGTCACTAATATTCTGACTTTTGAATACCTATGACTGCGATGAAATGACAACTAGGGGTAACAGCTTGACTCGCTATCCAAATCTGAACAAAATGATATATACAGTGATGATAAAATAATTTGCACAAAGTACATCGCCGGTCTGGGTTTGAACCCACTTTACCGGTAACTAGCTGCTGCCCGCGACTTCGTCCCCGTGGAATCCCCGATTTTAAAACATTCTTTATCGCTGCTCCGCTCCTATTGGCTTAAGCGTGATGGTATATAGCCTAAACCTTCCTCGATAAATGGTCTATTCAACCCAAAAAGAATTTTTCAATTCGAACCAGTAGTTCCTGAGATTAGCGCGTTCAAACAAACAAACAAACAAACTCTTCAGCTTTATAATATTAGTATAGATTCGTGAACGTTAGCACCAATCCACAATGGCTTTCTAACTGCTGCGAATATCGATGTCAAATTGTTGCAGTTGATTGTACAAACTTTTTCATTAAGAATGGAGTACTACACGACATGCAGCCAGTAATTTAGTAGCATGGTGGCCACTAATGACTGTTGAACTTTGTAGTATTGGGTAGCACTAAAAGTTAGTACTGTGTAGTTCTTTAAGTCCTGAGTGTATTGGCCGTATAGTGTTCAAGAATTCTGGCAGCGGTTTCAGAAACAAAATAGATTTTTAAAATATCCCACTCCTTAAATGTATGTTTAGATTAACTGACCCGTGCAATTTCGTCAGCGTCACTTAGAGAGAAAAAAAAACACCCTGTTTTTATAACATGTTCCGCTACTTTTGTTAGTAGCGTGAAGTTATACAGCTTATAGTATTCCTCGATAAAGAGGCTATCGAATACTATTTTTTTTTCTTGAGATTATGGCATTGAACCAAACATACGAATCTTTCAGCTTAATATTATATTAAAGCATAGATTTATGATAAGTGGAAGTGTTTATGAAAAACCTGAACTGGAATGAAAAAGTATTCTAAACTTTATAAGGTCTTTATTATTCTGATTAAAAACTATTTCAGAGAAAGAAATCTACACGATGTCTGAGATTCAACTTTCCATCTCGAAAAAAAAAGAAGAAAAACAGCTCTGTTTCACATTTCCTACAACCCCCGACTAAATTATTATTAGACAGGAATTGTAAAAGCTAAAAAATAGAAACAAAAACCATTAATTTCAGACATTAAGACATTAATTTCATCATTTTGAAGACAAACCAAATTTAAAATACAAAATATTAAGCTTTAAATTATCTGTGGCACGACACAGAGCTCGGAAAATCATAATAAACAGCAAGACACGTACTTAGGACCCTCAAAATATTGACGGTCGTAAAACCCTTTGATCAAACGCTCGATTTGACGGCCTAGTACGATGGTATAATTTTTATGTGCCTGCTCTACTGAACGAGGGCAGTTTATAAAAAACTAGCAACACCTCAAGGTTTCACCCACGTAGTTCCCGTTCCCGTGGGAATATGGGGATAAAATATAGCTTATGTCACCCGGTGATAGTATGGCTTCCCAACAGTGAAAGAATTTTTCAAATCGGTCAAGTAGTTTCGGAGCCTATTCAATGCAAAAAAAAAAACAATCAAATCATTCCTCTATATAATATTAATGTAGATTCAGAGGTCTTTCCAAGAAAGATTATCAGAAATACGAAAGGTTTTATAGGTGGTGGAATTAGTTCGCAAGAGTCACCGCGGCCCTGGAATGCAAAGGGCATTTCGAGACACACGGATGGATTTTAGTCAGTAAGAGTCTGTCACTGCCTTGCACATACCGCTCCGGAAGAAGTCATATAATGATTTAAAAAAATACTGTTTTATAGATAATACGATGGCCTAAATGCTATTCCATCAAATCAAACATCTATTTCAGCATTTTCTGCAATTCAACCTCTTAAGCAGTGGTAAAGTTTTCAAATTAGGACCTATCCTATATAATTTTCAATTTTCATACGAGCTGATTCCCTGGGAGAATTTCGGTGCGAGATGTTCCGGGATAAATACTCTTTACATCAGAAAATCATCGATGCCTGTGCGAAAGGCCACGGGGTTGAAACTGCGGGAAAAAATAGTGACACTTTATTTTGTCACTCGTTTTTCCGTATAGATAATACCTTTGCCGAGGCCTTGGTTTCCACGTGTCTATAAAATTCCATATTCTATCATAAAAAACACCCGTGTTATTCTTCGCCTCAGATTTGTATTAAGTCAAATCGAAATCAAAAGACAAGCAAAACTCGCCTCTATTTATAGGCTCATCTTTAGCTGCTCAAATTACAATAACCAATCAGTATTTCCAGACAGATTACAATACTAAAAATAAACAAAAATCAATCATGTTTTTCTTAGAGTATTTGTTAGATTCAAAAGTTTTTTTTTCAAGAATCATTCATTTCCTTTTGTTGGTCGAACTTTGAAATGTTTGTTGATTGAGAAGTTGATGTCTGAGGAATGAAATGGAATACTGACTTGTCGCGGTTGTGATAAACTGGTGCTGGTTTATTTTTGTAGGTGTTTATTATTGATCGATTAGCTTAAAGATTTGGGACGAGCCAATCTTCAAGGATGAGCAACGCCTGCATAATATGTCAACCCATTTCATTCGTCCGATTCATTACATACCGACCCTTCATTACTTCGGAAAGTATGTAAAACTGTTGTTCTCAGCTTTCATTTGTTACGGATAAATAGAAGCCTGAAAAGCTGACACCAGTCTTACCAAGGGGTAACCGAATCACCAAGTTACTGGGTTGCGGAGGTCGGGAGGCAGTCAGTGGAACTGCACCCGGTTGGACTAAAAGTCGACCAATACAAAGCTGTAGGGAGAAGGCCGAGCAAGTTGTACATACATATATTTGTATTTTTTTATAACTTACATTCCTATTGCATAATGTGCGAAGCGGCGCAGGAAAAGTATACTTGGAAGGAGTTGGGAGAGGCCTTTGCCCAGAAGTGGATATAATGGGTGAGTACAGTGTAGCCTAATTTTAATAAAAAAAAATCTATTGACTGAAGAATCTATACTAATATTATAAAGCTGAAGAGAAAAAGAGTTTGTTTGTTTGAACGCGCTAATCTCAGGAACGTCCGATATGAAAAAATCTTTCAGTGTTAGATAGCCCATTTATCGAGGAAGGCTATAGGCTATATATCATCACGCTAAGACCAATAGGAGCGGAGCAGTCATGAAAAATGTGGTGACACAAACGAAGTTGTGCGGATAGCTAGTTAAGAATAAGAATGCGTAATTTCCAGAATGTCATTAACTTCATACAGTGTTTGGTCTTAGCCAACTGAACAATTGCTAACGCAGCAGTTTACAACAAGTATAGTACTTGGATCTACGTGACAAAATTAATACTTTAACATCAGTGCATTACCAACTATTAAATTGATTGGGTGCATTCAAAACTTTTAACATAATATTTTACATTAAGGCGTTTCCCTGACCAAACCTCTTTACTTTGGATGGGAAATCATCAAATGACCCCTCCCGCCCTGGGTGGAGCGGTAGGGAGTGTCAGACTTTTACTGACTAAAACCCACCCGTGATCCTTCTTGTGCCCTATGCGTTCCAGGGCCGCGGTAACTCTTTCGAACAAATTCCGCAACCCACCTCCCGCACCCTGCGTACGCCCTTTTATCATAGAATTCACAAAATTTTTAGAATTATTTTGATTAAAAAAAATAAGCGATCTTTTGAAATGAAATAAAGTTGAAATGAAATCCTCAAACGATTAGAGCGTTGCATTTAGCGACAGATGCATAAAACCAACAATTTTAATCATTTTTTAAAAGTAGATTTTTAATTTATTTATAATAATAACACATAAAAACAAGCTAGAACGTGGAATATGATGATAAGACATCGAACATTAAGAATGTGCTTTTACATGTAAATTGTCTTAATAGTAAATTTGAAAATGAAAATAATATATCTAGTTTTAATTTCCGCGAATATTAGTGGGTTGCAGGTAAAGCAAAACCTAACACCATTACTGGTAATGGTAATTATTATTGGTAATGGTGTTGGGTTTTGCTTTGCCTTCCTGCATGTGCATAAAATCCTTGCATTTGCCTTGTAATCTTGCATGTGCATAATATAGCGGGCGGGAGGGAGGTGCATCCCTGCAACCCACTAATATTCGCGGAAACTAAAACTAGATATATTATTTTCATTTTCAAATTTAAAATGGATTTCCGCAAAGTAACGCCTGACTCAATCAATTTTTTTGTCTTAATAGTCTCTGAATAGCGAAGAAAAACACAATCGCTAGGTTTTGGTCGGGGTATCGCTTTAAGACATTTTTTATTAAAATTGAAGAACCTTTAGTATGGCTAAAGGTACTACGTTTGCGTCGTTTTGAAAAAAAAAGGAATTCCAAGAGATTAAGTCGACTCTATAACAGGCCAATCGAAGTTATGCTATTTCTGCATATCGACTGGTTTGACCTGTTTAATACCCGATCTATTTCCAATCTTTCCTGCCTTCAAATTTTCATATTTGCGAACGATTATGAGTTAGTTATGGTAATTAAAGTCTGAGTTTTGAATTATTTCTTAGATGATTGTTTTTGGAAATGAAGAAGATATAATTTTACACAGTGTTGCTTCTTGTATCTATACTAATATTATAAAGCTGAAGAGTTTGTTTGTTTGAACGCGCTAATCTCAGGAACTACTGGTTCGAATTGAAAAATTCTTTTTGGGTTGAATAGACCATTTATCGAGGAAGGCTTTAGGCTATATAAGATCACGCTGCGAGTAAAGGAGAGAAGAAAAAATGGAAAATGTGGAAAAAACGGGGAAAATTATTCATCTTTGAGGGCTTCTGTTGCGTGCGCTGCGAAAACGGTTCAAGATACCAAAAAATATGTAGAAAAGAATTATTCCTCTTAAAATGATCTAAAAAAATGTCCGCGACAGTATATGTCTATCTTTTAAGATTAACTCACTAGAACCGTTTTTATGGTAATCAAATTTGGTCGAAAGGGATGAAAGTTTGTATTGAACTTTGTCAATTTTAAACCGATCGGGCTGAGAGTTTCAAAATCGGGGTTAAAGTAACTATTCCACGCGGACGAAGTCGCGGACAGAAGCTAGTTTATAATAATACATGTAGGTCTGGTTATTAGGTACATAGCTAGATTCTAGACACCAATATAAGAGACAGGTGTACCAGATTCAATTTAGCTAAATATTCTATTTGGCCACAAATTGCCAATATGTTAAATGCCTACGGGACAAACCTAAAAATCATGAGAAAAAAGAAGAAGAGCTTCAGCTGCATATCATTATTTTGCGTAGAGCCTTCTTGGCCTTTCGGTACTTCTTGACAAGACTGGACTTAAATTTTCTGGCTCCTGACAATCCGTTAGGACTTGCAAACATCTACAAATGACAGCCGGGACCAACGGGTCCGCGTTAACCCGTTGGTTAACATGCTTTCCGAGACAAGGAGGAGTCTCGGGATGTTACGATGGTCACCCATCCACAGACCGACCTAGGGGAAGGGAGCTTAACCTGAAAGATAATTTAGCCACGAGACCTATGCATGAAGTCTTTTGAAAGCAAGACAGAAAGTCTTAAATACTGACGATGTGATGATTCAGTTTATTCACTGTTAATTTTTCCGTTAAAATATTGGCTGAGTTGAAAAGACCTTTTAAAAGTCTTAGCCCCGTTCTAAGACTTTGCACATTAAGATTTAGGTATGCTTTTTTCATACTTTTTGGGCAACAATAAATCAAATTAAAGTCGCTTCGTAACAGCATTTCGAACTTACCCAATAAAGTGAAAGCGGAAAAGAAAAAAGACATTTAAGATACATATTTGTATCCAAACTTTTCCGTCATGACAAATAGAACTTTGTAAGTCACGTGAAACTTTTACCTCGTACGAGAAAATTTTAAGAATGTATGTCTTTTGAAGTGTTATTTAATATCTAAGTTTTGGTCAGTAACAGTAAAGAGTAAATAAGTCTTTGGCCGATTCGCTTTCAAGGTTAAACCACACAAATACAGTATATAATCTACCTCTCTGAGCTCGCAAAGACTTAACCGAAGTAAGTTATCAGTCTCCAGTTCGATGCTTCCATTGAGAAGGTCACTTCATAATGTAGCCTATTTTAAGGCCACAAGTCTATGACGTCATCATTGTCGAGCCTTTTATGAGCGCAGCAGAAGGAAGGGTCTGTCTCTTACTGACTAAAACCCACCCGTAATCCTTCTAGTGCCCTTTGCGTTCCAGGGCCGCGGTGACTCTTTCGAACAAAATCCGCAGCCCTAGCAGGCAATGATCCTATGGGGCCCCATCTTCTTTGATGACAGCTGTTTTAGGCGCGCGTGGAATACGATGCGCCATCGACCCGGACCTGGTTGCTATCGGACGGCGAACCATCCATAGCTCGCCATCTGCAGGCCGCGGCTCCGGGCGACCCACATAGTGTTCTTCCGCAGTATTCGAAACAGGTACCTCCCGAAACAACCGTGTCCGGTGAGCACCTACATCAGGTGGAAGGTGAGGACGCCGTGGCGTCTCTCCAACCACTCCTCAAAGAGGGGACTTATCGCCGCAATGGAGGCATGCCCATACTGACTCGGACGTCTGAGTTTTTTTCGGTGTTTCTGCTGAGGGTAGTCAGCAAGGAAACACCCGCTTTAAAAATGACTTAAAATTATTGACGTGTAAAAGTATTATGTTTACTTACAACATACATATAATTTAGAAAAAATCTAGTTTTTACTTTAGATTATTTACTGTTACAATACTTAAAAGGCTAAACATTTATTGTTCAATCAAAGGTGTAGGTAAAGTTAGCAGAATAATAGAAATTGATAAATAGATAAACGAAGTATCCTCTTACTATAACTTGGGAAAGTTGTTTGAATAATATAAATTCTTGTCTCGTCTAGACTGACTGTACGATATTCAGTAATGATTTCTGTGAAAAGTACTGAGTTTCATGTACTGAAACTGCATAAGTGCATAAACTTTATGAACTAAAGGCATTCACCTGTGTAGTTTCTTCTCCGTAACAAAATTATATTTTCAAATAAGCATTCCTTTTCTAGTTTATTAACGACATTAAAATTTCATCAGCGTTTTCCTGCTCTTATCTCCATTTGTTTAAGATCAGCTGCCTATTGTCATTTTGACAGTTACCTATCATCCACCGTTTTTTTTTTCAATGTATTGTTATTGTTTGGCCGCGTTTGACCACTATCTCACCTGATGGTAAGCCATGATGTTATCGACAAAAGAGTGACATATTCGCAATTGACTGAAAGACCCCCGTCATTCAATCAAGAGTGAATAGGTAAATTTACGTCTAAAGTTGTATCAAGAAACACAGACTCCGGCAGGGAGTTTTTCAGTCCTGAGCAATATGAACAATGAAAGTATTCTCGAATCGTATGAGTGATTGAAGCATTGCCAAATTTAACCTCCTCTTAAACGACATTCCTATGTAGTAATCCTAAAAAAAACTTTACGACCACGTCCAAGGTAATGTACATATCAAAGCTATAGGTATTTTAGATCGTACCCACTCGTGTTTCAGTTCTTAACCTTGACCTTATACTTCATACTTCTAAAATATAACACGCACAGGAGTTTGGAACACAGTCGTGCCAAGTTATAAATCTTGGACGGCTTTAACGTGCCGGATTTCAACTGTTTATCATCCGCTGTAAACGCGCCGTTATCGGACACTTTGCGGTAGTCCTTTTTTGGGTAAGCAGATGAAGAGGTCTGCAGGACATAATATTTAAGTGACGTGAGATGGTAATTACAAATGAAATAAGTATATCGATAAGTCAAATCAGTTATAATTAGGTACCTAAATGATCTTTATGTAAAGCAGTTCTGACGTTTATATTTTTACAACAATCAAGTCTCAAAAAAATGGAGACCAGTGCATAAGTTCCATATTCGATATGTGCATTCCACTTGCTTTCCTTTAGGTTTGTTCTATAAATTATTGGTAAAAAAGAAACGCGATAGAGGAGTGAGGTGGTGTGAAGCATCTGCAGCAAAGTGTGAATCGACTATAAATTATTAAAATAAATCTATACTAATATTATAAAGCTGAAGAGTTTGTTTGTTTGTTTGTTTGTTTGTTTGTTTGAACGCGCTAATCTCAGGAACTACTGGTCCGATTTGAAAAAATCTTTCAGTGTTAGATAGCCCATTTATCGAGGAAGGCTATAGGCTATATTTTATCCCCATATTCCCACGGGAACGGGAACTACGCGGGTGAAACCGCGAGGCGCTGCTAGTCTCAAATATTAAAGAGTTATGATCGCAATAAATTGGCTCGATCGGAAATGTGTGTCAGATTTATTGAAATTCTATTGAATATATTCGAAATATACGAGTTTTAAAATTATTTTCTAGACCATGATGTATGTTCTCCATGTCGCTGAAGATGAGAGGACCGACTCCTAACCTGTGAGAATTGCACTGAGAGGAGGAGTAGGAGCTTCTCTTATACAGCTAGTCCAGGCATATTTTTGCCTATTTGACTATTAAGTTTCAACCACAAGAGGTGTAGACAAAGTTATTTTCTATCAAAGATACACTGCGCCAACATACCATAGTTTTTTTTTGGCATGGGAAGCGGCTACCCCCATTTGCGAAGCAGTAATACTAGCGAAAGAGGAGGCAGAACGCGCGCGGAAAGGGAAACAGAAGAAGACGGCCCGGGCGTCGGGAAACGCCGATTCCCGGCCACCGTAGGCGCGGGCCTGCGGATGGCGAGCTATGGGTGGCTCGCTGTCCGATAGCAACCAGGCCCGAGTCGACGGCGCGTCGTGTTCCACGCGCGCCACAAAGAGCAGTCAGCAACGTAGACGGGGCCTCATAGGGTCAGTGCCTGCTAGGGTTGCGGAATTTGTTCGAAAGAGTCACCGCGGCCTTGGAAAGCAAAGGGTACTTAGAGGAACACGGGTGGGTTTTATTCAGTAAGAGTCAGACACTCCCTTCCGCTCCGCCCAAAGCGAGAGAAGTCATTTGATGATATCCCTTCCAGAAAAAAAGGATTATTTGACATAGAGAAAAAAAAACAATTTTAGTTTTTGGACTTCCTACTTATGTACATTATTCAATCCATTCGCGGAACATACTCTTAGCAATCCCACAACATAAACAGTTCTTATTTGAACATAATTGTATGAAGATTCCATTTACCGTTCAATATGGCCGCTATTGAACAAAAAGGCGGCAAATCACCGCCACTAGAAATTGAATTCCATGGAATTGCCACGCTGTGCACAGCACAAACAGAAATAAAACCCAATGCGTTCTAGTCTATCTAGTTATTTGTACCGAGAACTGGAAATGAGCGTTGGTCAATAGTGTATCTTTATTGGAATGAAGATTACAAAAAATAAATTGTTTTAATGTTTGATCTGTAAAGTAACACAACAGAAATAATGAAAATACCAATAAACTAATTTATAGATCGTTATTTCGAAACACTATATTCGGCGAGAATTCCCCAATTTATTGTGATTAGTTCAATTAGTCAACAATAGCCGTAGCGAGGTACACAAAATTTTGAGAAAATGAGTTTCAAAAAATGAGTATGGATTACCCATTTAACAAGTTCCCAAAAACGCTCTTGTTTATTGCGATTTACTGATGTGTTTACTGCGAAAATAACGAGGGATTCCGTTCCTAAGACAATGAACTACCTAACACAATAATACTTTATACTAACTTACACCTTTGAACACAATTCTGCGTCCGACTGAAGTTAGGGAATACCTGACAAGCTTCCTGGTTCTGGTTCAAACTTTACACATAGTTATCAATAGTAGTGTAAGGTTTGTCAGAGCCTTGTTGATTGACGGTGGAATAATGTCTTGTCAAAATTATCACTAACTATGTAGGCACTACAGAGTCTGTTTAGTATTGAAAATCGATAGTCTCCACAGATAAGCATAAGGTGACTTTTCTCTCGAAAAAAATCCGCAAGCATTTTTTTAACCTACATTTTGTATTGGTTTCAACAGAATTAACAGTAGCTGTAGTTCTAATTTATCATTATATTACTATTGGTGATGAACAAAATACTTTTAAGTTATTTTTTTATTGTCTTACCATTTTCGCAATTTCGATATCCAAGGTTAAGCAACCCTTGTCCCGGTCGGTCTGTGGATGGGTGACAATCTTAAATTACTGAGACTTCTCTGAGCCTATTTGTAGAAGAAAACACTATTTGTAGATCTTTGGCAGTCGTTACGGATTGTCAGAAGCCAGAAATTCTGACTTCAGTCTGGCCAGGAAGTACCGTACCGTGTTACCCAGTTTATGGGTTGTAGACGTCTGGTAGGCATTCGCTCCACGTACTGAAAAATACTGATATTCACCTGAATCGGGTTTGATTAGAAGCCGACCCCAATGTGGTTGGGAAAAGTCTAGGCAGATGATTATTCCCAATTTTGTAATGATGATATCAGATCTGAAATGTGAAATGTTTTGTCATCAACCGAAATACTAATATCTTCTTGGTGTGTTAACATTTTAATACTAAACTTTGCCACAGTTTGTCAATGAAATATTTCTTAGTGAAGTACAACCCTAATTGACATTTAAAATTTGTAACAGAACAGAAAAAAACAATAATACCTAGTAATAAAAATGCTTTAAATTTTGAACACTTACTTACTAAAACTGTACTTTGAAAAATGTTCATATACTATGAACCCATTTCAGCTAAATAGAAAAATTGTCTCATACTAGGCAAGTTTATTTATTGCACGTTCTTCTCCATAGAGATCTACGCTTAGGAACGTGCAGATAGCTTCACCTCTTTCGACTTGAAAATTCAAAAGTACCTGTAAAGGGTTTATTTGAAGTAAATGCTTTGACTAGTGACTATTGACTATTGTAAAGTGTAATGACGTTCGCTGGCACCACAGTAGCTTTATGATCGGTGGTTTAAGTTTTATCGCTATTTATATTAATCTGGGATTACTAAGCTCAGATTGACGAACTCATCTTTTTTCCCTACGGGTGTGAGCTAGTAAAACTTTAACTACGATACATTTATTGGTGAGTCTGCTTTAAAAGTTTAAATGTTCTACTTTAGCAGTTTTTTATGATCGGTAATACTTTTAATAAGTAAGAGAAACATTGTTGTTTTATAACTAGTTTCTCTCTCTACTTTTGCAACGCAGCGACCCATTTATCAAATACGTCAATAGTGTACACTATAAAATATTAAGAGCTAGTATTTTATACCGACTTTGTCCGCGTGTGATCACATTGTCATGGTGTTTTTATTTTGCACTGAACCCTATTAATTTTTCTAAAATAACATTACGCATTTTACTCCCTATATCATCAGCTATTTGCCAGTGAGTCTTTTCAGACCGTCAGAAACGCATGATAAAATAGATTCTTGGATAACTATCGTATATACATAGTTTCATATGCATCGGTCTTGTAAGAGATACATAGGTACGTTACTTTCAGCCGAGTGCCATTGCAAAGATTTAGGGGTCTTAAAAATCTCAGGAGCAATCATAAACCTTTACCAGATAATACGATATTTACCTTACTTGGCCGTGTATATAGAAATACTAGCTGTCCGCACAACTTCGTTTGTGTCACATTTTTCATGACTGCTCCGCTCCTATTGGTCTTAGCATGAAGATATGTAGCCTATAGCCTTCCTTGATTAATGGGCTATCTAACACTGAAAGATTTTTTCAAATCGGACCAGTAGTTCCTGAGATTAGCGCGTTCAAACAAACAAACAAACAAACTCTTTAGCTTTATAATATTAGTATAGATATAGCCAAAAGAGTTCGTTGCCATAGCCAAAAAGCTTCGCACGCGCATACCCGATTATGCCCATGTCCGTGAGATTATGGGATATTCTTAGTGCTCCCCTACATTCCCCAAGGACCCAACATGCCAAAATCAGCGTTCTATGACTAATGGTTTCGTCTGTGTGTTTTCTATCTGTCACTTTGTAACGAAAAAGTTACATATACGTATATTTCTTCACGTTACGTTTTACATTATTTCACGCCTGTATTTCCCAAAGGGCAAGAGGGCAGAAGTGCATCTGTAGTAACTCTCATCATTTGCCTAGTAATGAGGTTTTCTGGCTTCTGACAATCCGTAACGACTGCCGATGATCTAAAAATTACAGTGGTAAGGACCAACGATTCAACGTGCTTTCCGAGGCATGGAGGAATCTTGACATGTTCACTAATCCACAGACCAACCTCGGCAAGTGTTGCTTAACCTTGAAGATCGATCTGAGTGGCTATTATTTTATAGTCACGAGCTCCTCCACCTGTAGTACTGAAACAAAAAAAAAAAAAAAACAGTCAAAAAAGGAGGAGGCTCTCGAGACGACTGTATTTTTTTTCTTTTTTTGTGTGTTACCTCATAACTTTGTACCGGGTGTACCTTAAAATACCAAACCAACGCAAATGAGACGAATCTAAAGTTCTTTTCCTGTCTACGTTACGAATTTGATGGTTATTTTATATTCGAAAGCTAGGGCTTTTCTTGTGGTCTCAATTCGAGTGAGATCTGACGACTACTATTTGAGTTATCCCTAATAATGTGTGGCTTCGACTACGTTGGTGATGTTCTCAATCAATCATTGTTGATGTAAAAAGAAAAGAAAAAAACTGTATACGATGGTTAGGAATAGCATATTAGTATTTCGAGGTCATCCCTTTCTAGCTTGGTAAAGGTCTGATTAAGAACCGAGATAGGAAACGGGACTCTTCTTATTGAAGAGTCCCGTTTCCTATCTCGGTTCTTTCTAGCTTGGTAAAGGTCTGATTAAGAACCGAGATAGGAAACGGGACTCTTCAATAAATCAAATCTTCCGGGATCGCTGAAATCGCATGTCAGTTTATTGTTTACACCAGTTTATAACATGTACGCTGTGATGGGTATATTTAGGTGTGGGGTATCAAAACTTTTTACAAAAAAATACAACCGACTTCTAAACAAAAACAAAACACAAAAAGCATAAAATAACTTTAATTACGGAAGTCGGTATTCAAAAAACGAAGAAACAACCAAAAACACCGAGTTTTTGGTTGTTTATTTCTGTTTAGAAGTTGGTTGTATTGTTTATGTATATTGATTAACCACGTCATTAATCAACGTTATCAGCGTGGTGCAACCGGCTGTTACTGACAGCATTATTTATGAGTTATTTATTGAAAGAAAATAAAGCCTGTCATCGATTGATTTTTGGTAACTAGTTGTTTTTATGACACTGTTTATGTATTTTTGAATGTTATGGTGCTTGTCATCTACTTATCTGTTTCGGTGTCCCATGGGTGGACATTTATTCATTATACTCGTAAACTAGCTGCTGCCCGCGGCTTCGCCCGCGTGAATGTCGGAAATTATCCCAAGGGAACATAATTCCGGGATAAAAATCCTATGTATTATTCCAGGCTATGATCTATATATGTGCCAAATTTCATCAAGATCCATGAAGTAGTTTTTGCGTGAAAGAGTAACGAACATCCATACTTACAAACTTTCACGTTTATATTGTTTGTAAGATATAATCTATGTTACTCAGCGATAATGCAGCAATGCAACCGGCATGTCCTTGAACCAAAAATTCGAAGACATGTGACATTCATCAACCCGCCCTGGGCCCGCGTGGTGGATTACGGCCCATTCCCTCTCCTAGAGAGGAGGCCTGTGTCCCAGCAGTGGGAACGTTAAAAGGCTGATTATGAATGCAGCAATGAAAGAAATTTTGAAATCGGTCCAATATTTTTGAATTTATTCATTACAAATATCAAATCTTTCCTCTTTTTAATATTACTAGCGACACGTCCCGGTTTTGCACAGGTGCAAATGTAAGCGCAAGAAAATGTGTTTATTTACGACATTACATTAGAAACCTCTAAAATGATCAGTGGTTGTCTACTATATTATGCATGTATTATAAATATAAACCTTCCTCTATTTTTTCATAAATTTGTTTCATTTCAATTATCTATTATCTAAAGTGACACAGAAAAACAGAAAAAAAGGAACATTGTGTTGATATGTGAGTTTTGTGAATGAAAACTCACATATCAACACAATGTTCCCGTTTTTCCGTTTTTCTGTGGCACTTTAGTTAATACTTGATTTAAATAAGACCCTTGTATTGTAGTAATAAATATGAAATTTCTTTGTTTTTAAGGCCTACTTATAATGTGAATAGGATATAAATCTGTATTTTGTGTTCGATTCACCTGACAAATGTTAAAAAAGAACATAAATTCTGTATGCATCAGTGACAAGTTAAAGCCTACCGGCTCGCGTGAATCTAGCATATAATTTTATCTTAAAATCAATTGCAGTACTTTGCCTCAAAGAGATATCAACATAGAAGACGAGGCCTGCTAGAGTTGCGGAATTTGTTCGATAGTCACCGCGGCCCTAGGACGTGGTAGGCAAGAGAAGGATCACGGGTGGGTTTTTTTGAAAGAGGATACTAGCTCGACTGAACTTAGCATTGTTATCTTTATATCAAGTAAAATACTTAGCATTTAACTTCCTATTATATTATTTACATTCTGTTAATTGACTGTTAATTATCATTTATCATTAGTTAATTATTTTGTCATGCATTAAATAAATAAATAATATTCGTTATTTTGAATAAACAATCATCTTGAATTTTATTAATGACTGTTATTGATAAACTAATAGTAATGTAGTAAGAACAAAACTAAATTGTAAAACAGTATTATAAAATGTAAACAATAAATAAAATCGTATATAATATTATCATCTATTAAAAATGATTGTTTCAAACTGGAATGTCACTGGCAATTATATTTTATGAATGTTAGGCGACAATCAAGTGTATTGCCTTATTTACGAGTAATAATTGATGGGAACCTCTCACATCTACATAATTTATAACAAAAATAAAATATACATAAGACATCAGTAATTTATCAGTACTGGCAAAGGAATTAACTATTTGATAATGCATTGTGGTTAGAAATCTAAGGCCAGGTTTATGAACGAAGTATTTTGAGTTAAGAACGTGACAAAACTTACTTTAATTTCAAATAAGAAAGACGCAGCTTATTAAAAAAATAACTGGGTTAAAATAGATACCTATCGTGAAGAAAATAGGTCACATATTCCATCTTCCGTGTTGTGAATTACAAAGCTCTGTGTAACCTTATCAAACTACAGAACAGGGAGAGTCCATTAGTAATTTGAATCAGCGACATACGATACTCCTAGTTACGGCAAACCCAGTAATGTTTCTCCGTAGGGTTACAACCGGCTTTCTCTACATCGTCGGTATGCGGCTTTCGACTCTAATATCCACCCTACCTTAATACCCAATCGCTTGTAATTTAATTCCAATTTTTGATCAACGATTAGGTGAAATTAAGTGCCGAAGATTCAATTTGTACTGACTTTTTAATAAACTTTTTGACTAGAAGTGCCAGTTGTCAAAATGAAATACTTAAAAAAAAATGTTTCGCACCTCTGTCTCTATAGAAAAATGATAAAAAATGTCAGAAACAGTATTCTAAATTTAAATTTAAATAAACCCACGTTTGTCTCATCTGACTAGTCACGCGACCTACGGCGCTACGCCAGTGCTACGTCGTAGGCCGGCGTAGCCACACGCTGCGCTTCGTAGCCGCGCGCTACGAGATTCAATACGAAAAATTCTGTGTAGTATGGACGTGAATTAAAAATAAATTCTTTAGTTTAAAATAAGTTTGGAATTTTCAAGCAATAGTTAAGTGAAGTTTTTGTTAGTAAGTTGGAAAAATAAAAACTTTTTAATTGTTGGTAACTTAAATGGTTCAAGTAAAATGAGTGTGGAATTTTTAAATTTACTGAAGTATGAAGCGAAGATTGAAACTGACAGTAAATGTAAGTGGTAATTTATTATTTATCTAGGCTAAGTTACTAAGACAGTATTTATTGTTCACATATTCCGAAACTTTTATAATAATATATTAAAATATTTTTCTGTAAAAAATCCAAAATTCGGTTCACCAATGTATCGGCCTAGCAACAACTTCCCGATAGTTCAATTTACTTGACTTGTATTAAACTTAACAATAAAGTTCAGAGATCCTTGTCGAGAACCCACGTAATCTAACACGCACAATTTACGAATAATATGTAAAAGCACGCAATATCATCATTAATTTCTATTCATTATTGGGGTCTATAAAACTTTTATGGTACAATTTATATCCAAAAGAACCCCTTGACTTTGCAACATAAAGATTTTATATTTATAAAAAGTAAATGACATAGGACTCACATCAAATTAAACGCGATTAACTATCACTTTTTGTGGGAGATTAATTATAATGGGATAGAAGCTAATTGAGTGTAAGGAATAAGAGGGAATGCTTCGCCGACCTCTCGATGTATTGAAACAGAGGCTCCAGAGATAAAGGACATTTTGTCAGCGGTAGCGTGGCCCAGTATTATTAAAACTTAAGAAATATAGGGGTTGACAAATGCTCTCGATATGTCACGTGACCAACATATATTTTGGCACTTCGACATTTACATTCGCAAACAGAATGGAGCTATGTTTAGATCCTCGGATCATTTTGAATTCACTAAATTTCTTCCAAATCAAATATTTAAACAGAAGAAAGAATAAAAGCAGTTTACGATCTCGCGCAATCTATACTAATATTATAAAGAGGAAAGATTTGTATTTTTGTATGTAACGAATAAACTCAAAAACGACTGGACCGATTTCAAAAATTTCTTCATCATTAGAAAGCTACATTCACCTTGAGTACCATAGGTTATATTTTATCTCCTTATTCTCACGGGAACGGGAACTACGCGGGTGAAGCCGCGGGGCGTTGCTAGTCTATACTAATATTATAAAGAGGAAAGATTTGTATTTTTGTATGTAACAAATAAACTCAAAAACAACTGGACCGATTTCAAAAATTCTTTCAACATTAGAAACCTACATTCACCTTGAGTAAGTAGCATAGGCTATATTGTATCACCGTATTCCTACGGGAACGGGAACTACGCGGGTGAAACCGCGGGGTGCTGCTAGTCTGACTGAAACTGACGGTTAACAACTCGGTGACAAAAACCACCGCCACTACTACTGTTGTACATAAAGTATAAATAAATAAATAGATTCAACATTTACAGAATACTTCCCATACTAAAGAAATATTAGTGACGATTCTCCCGAACTCTTCGTGTTATATGAATTCGAATAATTACTCTTACCTTGAATCACTACTGTTTTGAATAGTTTTCTTCGTATGAATTCTACCTTTTCTTAACATTCGTTTAAATGTTGATTCGGTGTTGGAACCCAGTCAAATAGAGGAATATAAACATGTTAGAATGACTCAAAATTTCAAACGATCTTCGTTTTGAAATCGGCTTCAATAATGTTGGTTTGCTATTTCAATTGGAGTGCATAAGAGCGTATACGCCAAACGGCACTTCATACACATTTTCAAGTCTAAAAAGTTAATTGAAAACATTTTCGATAAATAGTATTACAGTTAAATTAGACCCATTTTAAATTTTCCATACAAAAATAAATTTACCGTTATCTTTTTTTAAATAAGACATTTCGAAAATGTTTTTATCTAACTCTTTAGACCTATGTATCCTGCTTATATGTGTGAAGTTTTATTAAAATCGGTACAGTCATTTCGCAAAATAGTGACTTGAAAATTTGTATGAAATGCCATATGGCATACACGCTCTTAAGATATTTCATGATCTCACTCGTGATTCCTCGGAAGGCTAGGCAGAGATGTATCTTTAGTACTCAAACGCATGTCTGTGATAAAGAGTATAAATGACCTTTAAAGAAAAACTATTTAAGAAATCTTTACAAAATACCTTTTAAAAACTTAAACAGCCAACATAAACGTTTCATACAAACCAATCACCTTAATACAATCTTATTTTTACTACAGTTTTAAACACCACGAACAGAATTCATACTAATGAGGGCCATCTTAATAAGTAGACTTAATTAAATTCTCTCTCCTCCGAGGATAACGGACATGAACCCCAGTGCCCACAGTATACGCTCGTTCAAAGTAAAAACAAATACTACTCTATCCCACACATTATTTTGCTCAGAAAATAAGTAAAGTCAGGGGATCTGGGTTAGTGCCTGCCAGGGTTGCGGAATTTGTTTGAAAGAGTCACTGCAGCCCTGAAACGCAAATGGCACTTGGAGGAACACGGGTGGGTTTTAGTCAGTAAGAGTCTGACACTCCCTTCTGCTCCGCCCAGAGCAGGAGAAGTCATTTGACGATTTCCCATCCAGAAAAAAAGGTACTCTTCAAAACAGAAATCAATTGAAGATAAAGTGAACCCAGTTAAACTAACACACATAAAAAACTTATATATATTATATGTATTATACAAAATATCAGTCAATAATACCCAAAAATCATATCTACGCCAGCTGCCTGAACAAAAGCTTATGAAATTGAACAGAGTCGCCCAATAGCCTTACCCATGTATGTTTTATTCAGAACTGGTCGATAATGTTACCTACAAGCTTTGGAATCGATTTAAACGGAGCCTTACCTATTGATATGTTCACAATCTGTCACAGACATCAATCTAAATGGAATTGTGTTGGGTCATTAATGTTTTAGGTACATTGACTTGAAAGTTAGGTGGGGGAAATGTTGGATGTTTCGGATTGATCAAACTCATTAAATTATACGAGTATACATATTTTTTTAAATATTTTCTGCCTGTAGCTTCGCATGCCTGAATGTCAGAAATAATCTCAATGTCAAAGTCAAAACGTTTATTTCAATTAGGGCATTAAACGGTACTTCTGAACCACATCATTTACAGTTAAAATAATAAAGTGACTCTAGTGTCTATACGCAAAGGTAATTTCTTAAGAAGAAGAACGACCAAACTCGCGGGATTAAAACCAAGCCGATGTGCTATTCCTGTAAAACTCACACAAAAAATAAAATCGAAACATGCCTGCATCTTTCTCTTCTTTTCGAGTCGATGGTTGAATTCTTAGATTTTGTTCGGCCCTGTAGGTGGCTACGTTAATTGCAGCGTCCGTGGCATTTATTAAATCTCCCAAAGTACAGGTGCATGGGCAATTGGGGTATTCCAATGCCTAAAAGCTCTGGAGGAAACATTCTCGATTAGACACTTAGATACATGAAACGACATACAAGAAACTTAAATGGGAATGGTCTCGTTGCATCTCAGGACAAAGAGAGATGGACTGGGAAAATTACCACATGGGCTGGCTCCCGGAAAATGAAAATGAGGCCACCCATGGAAAGATGGGAAGATGAAATTTACTAGCAACGATTGGATCTCTCTTTTTACACCCTAAAAATATATGGTCAAACCAAATGAAACCAGAAAGAAAGAAAGAAAGAAAGAAAGAAAGAAAGAAGGAAAGAAGGAAAGAAAGAAGGAAAGAAAGAAGGAAAGAAAAAAATCCAGTATTCAGACCCCAAGTACTTCTGAGCTGCGAAGACCTTTAAGCGATTGAATGTGCAGTTTGATGGATAAAATGCGACCCTGCTTATGATTATGTAGTCCGGGAGGCTTTTCAATCGCAATCCTAGCGTTATGGATAAATTCCTACCGCTTGTTACATTAAGCCTGCCTTGTTTTTAGTTCGGTAATGCGAGAGGCATTAGAAACGCGATACTTGCGTTATGGACATGAATTCCTACAGCTATTCAGACTAAAATTTGGCTTATCGGTCTATCATTATATGCTCGTTATGGGCTTCTATGTAAACGAGCGAAGATTAAAGAAAGGATGAATATCATACCATTAGGAAATAAAATAATTTGAATAACCTAATCCAAGTAATTTACATGTGATTCAACTTCACATTAATATAGCTGACACATCAGAATAACACAAAGCATATCATTTATTAAAGGGGAAGTACTAATGCCACGCGAGGGAAGCCACGGCCGGCGACTAGTTAGTTATCAATATTGGAAGATATGCTATAATTTATAAATGGGAAGTATTGCTGCCACGCAAGGAAAGCCACGGGGAGCAGCTAATTATTTATGAACTAGCAGCGCCCTACGGTTTCACTCGCGTAGTTCCCGTTCCCTTGGCAATATGAGGATAAAATATAGCCTATGTCACCCGGAGATAGTGTAGCTTCCCAACAGTGAAAGAATTTTCAAATCGGTTCAGTAGTTTCGGAGTTCGGAGTTCAATGTAAACTAACAAACGGTTTGTATAGATGTAGAAAGAAGGATCTGTATGTGTTTATACATAATTGTGTATGTATGTACTAACATTTTAAAGCTTCGTTTCAAGAGCGGTTTAAAGCTTCGTTGCTATAGTAACTTTTGATATTAGTTTTTATGTTTTCCAATCCTGAATCCCGGATAAAAAGGCGCTCATTTTCCTTTGAAACTTATACATTTAAACTAAATATAAATCATAAGATGTTTCAGCATCAAAGATGAGATGTTATTAGTCTAAAGAATGTTCTCTCTCAAGTCTTTTCAAATTCAATAAAAGGATGATTACCTCATACTTATTCAAATGATTAACTAGGAACATAATTTTACTTTGAAAATATGAAATAATTTACTGCGTCAGTCTCGGTATGCGATCTGACTGACTGAAACTTGTCTAGATCCTTTTCTATAAGATGACTTATTTACATAGGTAGATGTAAATAAGTCATCTTATTCATTAAGATGATATTCTGCAAACAAACTGCGGTGTGAGTCTTGGCATTTTTTACACGTTAGTGTAAAAAAATGCCAAGACTCACACCGTAGTTCTTCTACTGTAAAAAGTTGTGAGTTCAAATATAAAACCAAATCAATGCAACAACTTTGTTACAAATTGTTACCTCATTACTATAAGTAAACTAACAGTATATGATCTTTATCTATACTATAAAAATAATAAAAATATTCAATTACCAAGCACCCTGACATCTTTTTTTTTTCTGGATCGGATAACATCAAATGACTTCTCCCGCTCTGGGTGGAGCGGAAGGGAGTGTCAGACTCTTACTGACTAAAACCCACCCGTGATCCTTCTAGTGCCCTTTGCGTTCTAGGGCCGCGGTGACTCTTTCGAATAAATTCCGCAACCCTAGCAAGCAGTGACTCTATGGAATCCCCTCTTCCCTGCTGAGAGCTCTTCGAGGCGCGCGTGGAACACGACTCGCCGTCGACTCAGGCCTGGTTGCTATTGGACAGCGAGTCGCCCAGGATTTAATCATGTCTGAACACATCCTAATATCAATTTTTCGGACAATGTTTGCGTTTTTACTCCACATTTATTTTTCAATTAAACCCTTCCAGATATTCAAAGCGAATTGTTCGTCTAAGGACAATAAAGTAATGCCCGAACCGTTTCCCATATTACATCATCTGGAAGGCATCCACTCGCTGCCCATGACCATAATCTTCAATAAACAGGCCATGGTCAGGCCAGATCTGCATCCTTATTGCGTAACTCTAGAATAGAAACAAATAAATTATACAATTGATACTATTTTATTTAGGTTTTTATAAGAAAGAGAAGGAAGTAAAGTGAGTTTTATGTACTCGTGATTGGGATACTCGATCTCAATTTTAAACTTAAATGAATAAGCGATTTTGCACACCGGCTCGCACGGGCGCAATTAATAAACAAGATCCTTATCCGTTTATCGTTTTTTCTATGAATGAAAACGTTTTTAAAATCCGTTACGTGGTTTAGTAAATTTAAAGTTTAATATTATGCCTCTTTTTTGCCGCTCAATTGGAAAATTGAAAAAGGCAAACGATGGCTTTGTCTTATATTAATTAGACAAATCACAAACCCTTAATTTTGAAAAGGTGGTACCCGTGGAGAAAGGATTATGAATGCATAATCCTTTCTCCACGGGTACCACGGGCTCAAATATTTGCTCGTGGTACCTCAAGGGAACTAGACTGCGAGAACATGGGCAAGTATCGCTTTTCCCTCATAATATTTTTGGAAAATAAGTAGGTCCAATCAACAACGTCAATAGTGTTCTGTATATTGTTGTATTGTCACATTGACCTGTTGTTCAGTTAAAATAGTAGCCCCAGTGTTCTTGGTTCTTGCGCTTTCTTCTCCATAGAGATTTACGGTTTGGAACTTGCACCTTGATAACTCAAAAGCTACTTTATGTAGTTTAATTTAAATAAATGGTACAAGATCGAAAGTGATTCTGATACGTAATAAGCACGTAACCAGCAATCCTTCCACTGAAGGGCGGTGATAATAGAAATATCCAACCATCCGTAATAATAATCAAAATAACTGAAATAGAAAGGCATTTCATCCCACGAAAGTGGACGAAGAAATGAGAATTAATATTAAAAGGTTTGAAAGGGATTTATAGAAGAACAAGCCTTTGTATATATGTAGCTATACTTATTGTACCGTTTGTTTATACTGAATAAGCTCCGAAACTACAAGACTGATCTTACCAATTTTTTCGCCAATGAAAAACTACATTACACATAGATTATTTTATCCCGATATTTCCCACGGGAACGGGAACTACGCGAGTGAAATTGCGGGGCGCTACTAGTTATTTGTAAATAAATAATTTCAAAATAGACACTGTTCAAAGTTTACTGATAATGTTGTACAAGTTAGTTTGTAATAATTTGTAAGAAAGTATTCAATGCAGATACGTGTGTTTGGAAGTTTGCCAATCAAACTAAGTTTATCTACTCCGGAAGTATAAGTTGACCTTTTCATGTAAACATTACCTACATGATGTTCGTTGGTTAAGGCGTCACTTGAGTGTGGCTGAACTTATATGAACCAATTTTTTTAATACATTTTCGCGAAACATTTTTGTCAAAAAAGCATAATTGAAAAAGCTATGTAAACAAGGCTCTTTTTCGATTACAGATTGTTTAAGGTGGAAGCTATTCCTGATACTTTGTAATAATGATAATGCGACCGCAATATAAAATACACGAATATTTTATAGAGGTAAAAGTTTGTACTAACTATGTTTGTAGGTAAAAAACTCTGATACTGCTGAATCGTTTTTGAAATTTCTTTCACCAGTTGAAAGCTACATGATACTTGAGTGAAAGGAATACAATAGAATACTCTTTATTATGTACACTAGGTATATAAGTAAGAGACAATATTGATGAAGAATACATTACATTGGGTGGGGAAATGGTTGGCTTTATCGCTAAAATTGAACTATAGCGAGACATAGGCTTTATCTACACTAATATTATAAAGAGGAAAGATGTGATTGTTTTTTTTTTTGCATAGGCTCCGAAACTTCTTTACCGATTTGAAAAATTCTTTCACTGTTAGGAAGCTACACTACCTCCGGTGAACATAAGCTATATTATATCCCCATACTCCCACGGGAACGGGAACTACGCGGGTAAAACCGCGGGGTGATGCTAGTTTTATATAGAGAAAACGTACGAAGTCGCGGGGAAAGTGCTAGTGCCTAAATATTGTATTACACTTTTCTGTCGTGCAATAACAGTGCGCTTATATTAAGATTCTTTGTCGTCCTTGTACTGGCAGTCACGTAATCAATAAAAAATAAAACAATTGACGTGTTTTTTTTATTTTTTTTTAATAAAGCGTTGCCCCACACTAGGACTGTCTCCTGTGTCGTGTGTACGTTTAAAAACATTCAAACTAACATACACAAACAGCAAGACCCGGAAAAACTATCTGTAGGCCATACAAATATTTGTTCCGTGCAGGAATCGAACCCGCGACACGCAGCGCTGCAGGCAATCGCTCAACCACAGCGCCAACCGTGTCGTCATTTAATGTTTTTATTAGGTTGTTCGGATCAAACCCGCCCGGTTTTGAAATTTTATTGCGCAATATTTAAGAGTTATTACATCATATTATTTTGTTGGTAAAGAGAATACTCAGTTGTCGTCCATCCACTGTTGCGATCATTACGCTATGGCTACAAATATTAATTTAGAAGGACGTAATTCTATTGACGTATTTTCACAGCGTCAAATAATAAAGTTTATGTTCCTTGAAGGACATTCTGCGGCCGAAGCCTATCGAAGACTGACTAAGGTGATGACTTCTAACGCACTCTCTCAAACGACTGTTAAGGAGTGGTACAGGCGTTTTAGGAACGGAGATTTTGATGTCGGGGAGCACCGTGGAGACGATCACAAATCTGGACCCGAAACTGACAAACGTTTACAGGTGATTCAAGAAGCATTTCGTGAGTCAAGATCTTGGTCATTAACCTCATTGTCGGCGAAGACTGGTGTACCTAAGACCACCTGTTATGAATTAATTAAAAAAAAACTTAGCATGTCAAAAAAAAATGCAAAATGGGTGCCCCATGAATTGAATGAGGATCAAAAAAATGTACGTGTGGAATATGCAAAAGTAAATTTACGTGCATATAAACAACAACCCAGCCGTCTAAATCATACAGTAGCCATCGATTAAACATGGGCCAGACTTCACCGTCCACCCGAGAAAGACCAAACCAAAGTGTGGCTTGCTAAAGGGGAAAAACGACCAACAGCTGTGCCAGAGTCAAGATTTGGCCCTAAGTTAATGCTGATATTGGCAATGCACTACAATGGCATATGCTATTATGAATTACTGGATCAACATGAAACCATTAATCATAGTCGTTACATGCAATTTTTGAATAATCTGATGGGTCAGTGGGGTAAAAATCATAAGGACACAATATGGCTGTTAGACGACAACGCAAGGAGTCACCGCCACTCATCTATAGAAGTCTGGATAGATCATCATAACATTGAGCGTTGGATTCAACCACCATATTCCCCTGACTTAAGCCCGTGTGATTACGGCTGCTTTCATCAGTTAAAGAGAAGAATTGGTGGTGTTGCTTACTCTGATGCCAATGCCTTGCGAAAAGCTTTGGATAAAGAAATAGCCGATGGCAACCAACATGGAAGGTACCAGGCAGTGAGAAAATTACCTGAGCGCTGGCAAGCAGTTATAAATTCGCAGGGTGACTACCTCTAGTTGATATTTAAATATAAGTTCGTATAATTAAAAACTATATCTTTTATTGGAATATTTGTGTGGGCGGGTTTGATCCGAATGACCTAATAAATTAAGTCGTCCGAAAAGTATCCTACTATAAATTATTCCAACTCAATTACCAAATAAACATGTTTAAATAAACAGTTGCCCAGCCTGAATGTAATTTATACCCCTATTTCATTTAATATTATAATCAACTAACTCTCAAATGGTTCATGAAGGCGTATTTTGAAAATAAATTATTCTATTACGGCGACCAGTATTTTATACCATTCTCTAATTGAAACCCAAATAGAAAATAAGAAAAAACATTTATTCAACACAGACACAACATACAATATTAGTCTTTATTTTACCCCATTCGAATAATGTAGTTAGCTTAAAATAGAGTAACAAACTTCAATTAAACTGAACTAATAATCCAAGGATCACTTTAACAAAACTTAATACTACTTAATTACACAGTACGGTACCTACATAAAAGAATTTGTACTGACTATCGATACATATAATAAAATCGTAGATTTGCCATGTCTGTACATTACGTTAGGAAAAAGACATAGAATGCAAAAGGGCATTTTTTGTCTATTTGTCTATTTTTCTGTATGTTTGTGGAAGCATCACACAAAAACCACTAATCAGATTTAAAGTCTAGGTACTTTAAAATATTGAGTGTTATTTCGAATTATATTTAGTGTTTATTTCATCGAAATCGACTTATAAAATCAAAAGATATTGAATTTCTAAGTTTAGTAAGTAGCTTTATGGAGTGCTCAGCGTCGCGTTGACTGAATCCTGCAGGCATCAGATAAAAAGTATAAAATCAGTATAGATTTATTTAATAAATAATAAATTATAATATACCTATATGGCTATATAACATCACGCTACGACCAATAGGAGCGGAGCATCAATGAAAAATGTTGCAAAAACGGTTTTACTTTACTGTCTCTAATGTAACGCAGACGAAGTTGCGCGGGTCAGCTAGTTTGGAATCTCCCAGTAAGCCTTATTTCGCAACTTCTACAACTTAGCATTAGTTTCAACAATATGTTTCAAGCTCTTTCTATTTCTCTAGATCTTTCAGAAACCACGTGACCAGAATATTTGTTTCCAAGTCGTATCCCCAAACGCCCTGAAAGTTTAGCAAAGTTTAATAGAAAAAATCTGCGAAAGACGTGTGAAATAAACTGTAGCTAACCTTGGTTCCGTAGGAACCGAATATGCTAATGGTGCGATTACACGGACGATTTATTGAGCAATTAGTTGAGCGATGTGTTGCAATTTCAATAAAATGTGACAATTGGTTCGACAATATTGTTCGATACTGCCCTCGTTGTTTTTTTACAACTAAATTACTTGTTTAAGAAACTGGTTTCTAGGATTTGTTGCTCAACAGTTTTTGTCGAATTGACGCTTGCTGCCGTTGTAAATTACTTTTTATTTTGTGACGTCATAGTCGATCAGTATTGCTTATAATTAATGCATTTTCATTGTAACCGAACGGATGAACGGTAAACGGGTCCCGTGCAAACATACCTTAATTGTTACAGTGGCGAAAGTATGATTGTAATCATATTTAACTGGCGTAATATTATTTGAGTTGTACTATATAATAGGCTTGTTTCCACTAAGAATAAATCGGATGGCTTTGAGTTTCTAATGATTAACCATGATAATTAGTAAACAAAAAAACAACTTTTCTATTAATATAACAAAAGATTAAAAATATTTTTGCAAAATAAAATCGACAAAATGAGGCGTTTAATCACGTGACCTTAAACACCAATCAGGAAGCGTGACGTCACACCTCGCGAAACGCTATGTTGTTGCTATCATTTTCGCATAAAGTGAACAGGTTATTTCGCAAGCTTTCAGCAATTGTTTTTAAATTAATACAGTTCGTTTTGAAAAACGGATAAACTTGGGGTACTACTTACCTTTGGCTCATTCAAACAATCTGCGATTATTGACATCCTTCGTTTTTTCAACTATGGTAGTTCCTTATTGAATTGCAATGCATTGAATTATTACATTTTATAAAACGAAAATAATATTTTCACTTCAGTAGCTCAAACATGATTTTAGGTTTTGCTGCCTGAATTAGTGAGCAAAATGCGATTTTGCTCACTGAATAACTTTTAAATTATTTTATTTTCAGAAAGCCGCGAATATCTCATTCAGCCTTGGGTTAATCATACCTACAATTCGAAACATTTACACTCTATCTCTTTCCCGCCATTAGAAAGAGAGAGAGACAAAGACCAGGCCTTTCGAAGTTCCGATTTTGAATTCGACCTCAGAGACAAACACGTTCGGAATTTTAGTACTAACTAAAAAAAATTGCAAAAAGCTAATTATGTCTTTTAATGCAATTTATTGAATTTTGAACTTATTGTTGTATTAAAACGATAATAAGTATTTACTGCAAATAAAACTGATATTTAACTTCTAAATATTTATTTCTAGTTTCAATAATGTTACATAATATATTTTGAATAATAAAATATCATGGGTGCAATTTCCGAATACACCTCAATTTAAATAAAAGAGCTCCAGAATCGAACGTGGCTGGCGTAGAGTTGAAAAGTAAAAAAATATTAAAATAATCGTAAAATATGAGTGAAACTAGCTACGAGAACAGTATTTTAACACCGGATGAGTAAAAACAACAAGTTATTAATGCAGAATTAAGTATAAAGGTACTACTATTCTTGTTTATTATTTTAACTCGTAAAGTGTTCTCGCTGCTGAAGTGAAAAGTTATGTGCGTTACACTAGAGCAAAGTTTTTTTCATCTCGTGCCTTTGAATCCCTCGCCACACTCAGGATTCAAAATCAGCACTCGCAGCAAAAAACGACTTTACACAAATAACTATTTACTTAACTCAAATAAAACCCTATTCAAGTCATACAATTTTGTGTGGTATATTATGGTAGATTTTGCAAAATTCATTTCTTTTACTATACATTTATAAATAGATACATCGAGTTGTGTTTAATGCTTACATCAAAATGATCGTCACAGAAATAAATTGTGGAATCAGTTGATAAAGTAAGAGAATCTTCCCACCTTGCCAGTTTTAACCACTTTCTTCGTATTTGTTTATTGTTTGGAACATATATGAATAATTTGTTTTGCGTTTTTACCGTTGTACTTGTACATTGGGGCACTATTCAGTATTTATAATACGAGGAATTCATTATTTATTAAAAAAAACACAGCTGACTGTTATAAACAAAGACGACTGTTTCGCGAGATGTGACGTCATTACAGACGCCATGACAGTCTTGGCCTTTTTCACGATCAATTTCAAATTCATTTCAAAAGTCTCAAAATACTAATGTAAAAGACCTATTTTTCTTAAAATAATATATTTTTGGGGTGAAATAGATGCTAAGCTATAGTTTTAAACTAATTTCCAAATTTTGTCAACTAGCCTATTATTTTAATCACATTTACTTCTAGTTATGTGAATAACGTTCAAGTAACTATTGACTATCCATTTCGCTTCATTTTGCCTTGGCATCGTAGTTACATACATTATTAATTAGTTAACTTACTGAAAAACCAGACAGACTAAGGAACCAATTCTCGTATTATTAAGAATCGTTCTCATTCGCACACTGTCAAAAACACGTTTAATTTGTCTAGATTTTGATATGTTCTTGTCATTGAATGTCGCTTATAAAAAGTGTCAATGCAATAACGGTCGGTGACATTCTTAATTTAAAAAAACGCAAAAAAAGACATAACGCTGTACTGAAATAAAATCGTGATCCTCTACATTTTCCAGTCGTGAAAAACGATTCGAATTTTTTGATACCATATATTCTAGTTAGTAGGATTTTAGTTTATTTTTATTTTGACTGTACATAGTTAGACTTAAAGTTTATTTCTTGTAGCTATAAACATAAATATTCATAATTTATTTTTCTGGTATCTACAAAAGAATTTTAGGGAAAGGGCGATGCACGTAGTTAGTTGGAAATGTATGTGGTAACTACCATAGATGACACTGCAACTTGAATTTTAACTCTTCTTAGGCACGATAATAATTGGCCTTCTGATGTAAAACCAAACATGCCAGGATAAAAGTGTTTGAAAATGGAAATTTGGCTACAGAACCCCAAAAACCTAGTTTAACGCTCAAATAGACTCATAATACGGCCACATCAGCCCTACGTCCCCGAAGTAACGACAAACAACCGCGCCTGTGTTGATTCCAGTTTTGGATACTTAACCCAACTTTGTGTATATAGTTACCAGTATGATGTCGCTTGGCTTTCATTGTAATATGCGATAGCTTATCATCTGCCTAGCGTTTTCCCAACTATATTGGGGTCGGCCCCAGTCAAGCCGGATTCAGCTGAATACCATTATTTTACGTGGAGAACTGGGAGGTTGGTCTGTGGATGGGTGCCCATCTTAACATAACGAGACTCCTCCGTGCTTCAGAAAGCTCGTTAAGCCGTTGGTCCCGACTGTCATTTGAAGATCTTTGGCAGTTGTTACGGACTGTCAAAAGCCAGAAAATCTGACCCTAGTCTTGCTAAGAAGTACCGTGTTACTCAGTTAATTGGTTGTGAAGGTCCAGGACCCCAAGTCTGCTATTTCTTATGAATTCACCATTCCAACACGATTCCATTGTCATTTTGCTAAAAGTTCGTAATCTGCTAAATGTGTCTCGTAATAGAATTACATTTTTGTATTGCCATTATTATAAAACCCGTTAGTACAAATTATTTTCGAAGATCTACTACTAAATTTGAAAATTAAGTTATGCCAGATTTATTTTATATGTATTTTACATTCATTTTTCATTCTGTACGAGACTCTCCAATGAAATAAATGGCACGAATGGTGATAATTCTATGCCATTTATTTCATTGGAAAGTCATGATGACGCTTTTACTCGTATATTAGTAGATTACCAAACTTGTCGAAATCAACAATTATGAAATCAATAACACCACCATTCCAGACGACACAGACCATTCTGACACTATTGTAATAGCAGACTTGAGGCCCTGGTAAGCAGACGCTCCACATGAAATACTATAATTTTACTGAATATGGTTTGACTGAAAGCCGACCGCAATATAGTTGGGAAAAGGCTAGGCAGCTGGCGATGAACGTAACTGAAGACAATATAACTATAATTCAAAATCCAGTTGAATCAATAGACAGCTGAAGCTCGACAGTGTGTTCTCAGGCTTCAAACAAACATAACATGACATCATTATATTGGGTATATAGGTTTCCTAGTATTTACTTGTATTTACTTAAGCCTGAAGGCTTCTCGTGTTTGTTTCAGCGGTTTGAATCATTGATTTGGCTGTTGGGGTAGGCCTTCAGTTACCTACCCACGCACGTTTGATACAAATAGTTTGAACTACATTTTTTAAATTACACTGGTATGAAAACCTCCTCACCACCACCCTCTTTTGTGATAAGATGTTGAATAAACGCTCGTGAAAACTTTGATTTATAGCCTGGAAACGAATTCTAATTGATAAAAATATAGATTTTTTTTAGAAAAAAAAAAAATGAAATCTATGAAAATTACTTCTAATGGTTTTTCGGCCTCAGTCAGGCCTCAGATATAACAATCATGCGCGTCAACGAATGTATGATGTGTCTTATCTTTTTTTAATGGGAAGTCATCAAATGGCTTCTTCCGCCCTGGGCGGAGTGGAAGGGAGTGCCAGGCTCTTACTGACTAAAACCCATTCGTGATCCTTCTTGTGCCCTTTGCGTTCCAGAGCCGCGGTGACTCTTTCGAACAAATTCAATGCAACCCTAGCAGGCACTGATCCTATGGGGCCCCGTCTTCATTGCTGACAGTTCTTTGAGGCGCGCGTGGAACACGACGCGCCGTCGACCCGGGCCTGGTTGCTATCGGACGGCGAGCCACCCATAGCTCGCCATCCGCGGACCTTCGGTGGCCAGAAATCGATGTATGGCATGTCTGGAACGGGAACACTATGCAGTATTTAGTTAGCTGAACAAACCCAACAGTTGGTTTTATAACTGAAGACTAATTCTCATACTAAAAAAAGCGTTCAAATTCAAGATGCCAAAAACATCTCAACATCTTGGGAAATTAGTGTTTAAGACTGCGATGTGAATCCAACACTTCTTTAAAATACGAAATTTCACCTTTGATCCCATTACTCTTTATTTGAAACAAAACCTCTCAGAAACATTGTTAGGAGGAATAGTATAACTTTCTCGGCCTATTCTCGTTTGAGGTCAGCTGGTATTGCGTTGAGCGGAACAGTTCCTAAACATGGCTCGTTTAAAAATAGGACTAACTTTGTATTTGAAAATAAGAGAAGTGTTAAAAAAACAAGAATTTGCCCGCGGCTTTGTTCGTTTTTTGGTTTTTAAATCGGAATAGCCGGAAAAATATGACATGCAAGTGAACGGACTCGCGTATTTAGTTTTTTTGTGATATTCCAGTGGTATTGTTAGTTGTACCAGGGTACCAGTAAATTATGAAAAAAAAAACAGCTTTGGGCTGTGGGCTAAATTTTCTTAATGTATTCCACAGCTGTCTCCAACACACTCCACAGGTATCTCGATGCCAAAATTTATCAAAATTGGTACAGCTATTTAGGCGTGGAAGCGTAACAAACATACAAAGCCACTTTCGGATTTATAATAATCGAAGACATTAGGACAGTTAAGATGTCGTAATTAATAGTGAATGTTTTTGTCGATTTGCGGACATTGAAATTGCTTCTGCAATGAACAGTCGATGAGGAAATTGCTGTACCTCGTTAGTACGCTAGGCAGAAAGGTACCTAGTATTTTACTGGCGATGGCGTGGCGTAACATTATTGTATGATTTGTGGATAGTTTTGTTGGTGGCATATTGGTTTTTACCAGTAGAACAGTTATTAATTTTGTATTGATGTGTTTATGGGTTGTGTTTCTTTCATATTTTTAACCGACTTCAAGAAGGTTAAGGTTAGGTTGGTAGGTTCTCAATTCGGCAGGTATGTTTTTTTTTTCTACGAGCGATTACGCCGAGATTTCTGATCCGATTTACATGGTTGTTTTTTTATTCGATGGATAGTTGCCATTTAGTCCCATAAGAATTTAGTTTAGTTTTGTCGAGTAGTTTTTATTTTATAAGCATTTTTGTTAATTTCAATAAATGATAGCAAATCTGTCAGGATAGCTGAAATCGCATGTTTGTTTATTGTTTACACCAATTCATACCACGTACACTGTGATGGGTATGTTTAGCTGGGAGTGACCCACTAAAAAGTGAAAAAAAAAACTCGCTGTTTTTGGTAGCTTTTTTATTTTTTTAACACAGCGACTTCCGAAATTAATGTTATTTTGTACTTTTTGTGTTTTTTGTTTAGAAGTAGACTTTATTTTTATGTAAAAAGTGCTTTGTCATTAACTTTTGGCACCGCCTTCGCCCGCGTCGATGTCGGAAATTAACCCATTGGAAGTTAGGTACTCGCGGGATGAGAAGTATCTGATGTGCTATTCCAAGACATACTGTACTTGCCTGCCAAATATGCAAAACTATTCCTATCCGTGGTTAAGACGTCCGGAAGGTAACAATGAGATAGATAGTGTTTCTTTGATATTTATGTATGTACTAGTTGCCCTGCGTAGCTCTGCCCGCGTCTGCGTGTCTGTTAGGATGGATTAGCTCTGAATTTTAAAATAGAGATGTTGCGAAAAATAATGATATTTTATTGAAGCTTAAAATATTCTCTGCAACAGTTATTAATCGACTTCAAAAAAAAAGAGAAAGTTCTCAATCCGGGTGTATTTTTTTTGTTTGATACCGTCATATGTATATATATGAACCGATTTGATTGTTTTTTTTATTTGAATGGATATAATTTTTTGGATTTCTGGATGGTATAGAAATTTTATCAAAATTAGTAAGTACAGTGGTTTCGTTTTTAAATCGAAAAAGTTTGAAAAATATGCTACTTAACTATTTTGATTAAATACATTGGTTAAAAATTAAAAAATAAACAGTTTAGATTTTCAGTACAAATCGGCCATTTCATACTTTAACCCCTAATATGTTAGTGATTTCTTACTGACTTTCATTTTTGAGCTATCTCTTATATATTTAGAAACATTTACTTTATTTGATTTTTTAATGTCATTTTTATTTCAAATGTATTATATATTTTTTATTTATTCATCAATTTAATATTGTAATTGTATTTTATTACTTTTTTATTTATTCATTGTATTTTTTTTGTTATAGGTTTAACATAATGTAACTTATTTTATGGTGATTTGCTTTGGTGATTTTTTTGAATATTGTTTTTAGTTTGCGTACGTTTTTAGTAGGCGTACCATAACGTCTTAAAACGTGAGTCTTCCGAGCGAGAAAAATGCCATCCCTTTTTCTCGCTCGGAAGACTCACGTTTTAACACCTCATGGTAGGTTCGCGGTAACTCTTTCAAACAAATTCCACAACCCTGGCAGATAAAAAATCCTATTGTGGCCCTCAGATCAGAACCCGAAGTTAAACAAATATTATTATTAAGAATGTACCTTTTAAGGTACAATATTAAAAATCCTGATTAAAAGTTCAGATTTATTTAGAAATAAATCAGAACCAACGATTGCAACGCTAAAAACTCCCGGTTTTAAATTCAAATGTTTACACATTACTTAAATAAACAGACAGTAACATACGACTAGATTTTACGGAAAATATCACAAACCAAAACTATTCCCAAAATGGAACTGTCACAAGCATGATAAATCTACTCGCTTGATATGACCAAATACAAATAAAAAATGGCTGCCAACCGACGATTGAAAAATCCAGAAATTCGATGAAAGGAATCGAAGCGTTTATCTCCGGTGGAATATTGAAAGATTGGTATTGAAGGAAGTGTCGATCTTATTTATTTCTTCACAAATTCAATTTCTAGAACTGAAAAACCTTCTAAACTATACTAACTAGCTTTTTCTGCGACTTCGTCCCCGTAAGTAACCTATTTCGCATGTTCTTCCTAAGATTATTTATATAACAGTTTGTTTAAATGCTTATGTTTACAAACTATTATATAAATAATGTAAACTAGTTGTATATGTCACCTAATACATGCGTAAGGTTATAAAATATCTTGAGAGATTGTAAACTACTACGAGACTGAAAGATTGCCATTCTCCGGTGACACACATATATATATATATATATATATATACATACATACTGTAGCGAAATAAAAAGATAAATTCTCTACATAACCACGTATAATTTGACAAACTGTAAAAAAAAAATATATATAATGTAAAATATGTGAATAATCTGCAAACAACACAATCACATTACGCTGACTTAAAATCTAATATAATCAAGCCACGTGGGCGTAACGTGCACGTTATTTTAATATAAATTTAACTAGGCAAGTCCTTAACATAAAACACAATCTTGGTAGTTAAAAAAATAGTAAAAAAACAATATATATTAAGTAAGGGTTTCAGTGATAGCAGCGGTAACATCACGAACTAAGCAAATCCAGCAAACTCGAAACAAATTACAGATATAACGGCTTCCCTATCTGGCTTAGCGACGTTTTACTTTCGTTTGCTTCCGAGGTTCTTCTTTTCAAAAAGCTTATTTAATTCTTCCAAAATTATTAGTCTATTAAATTTGTTGCATACCTTTCTGTTTGGTGAGGTTCTTTATAGGATTACTCCTGATCATCGCAACTGTAGACACTAATTCAATCGGATCTTACTTCAATTGGATCTGTCAGAGTAACTACAGCCGAGTGCAGCATCCCATGTTCTAGAAGTTGCTCGAAGCCAAAAGGAACGTAACAGATGTGGATCCCGACGGACAAAACCATTAATCGGGCTAAAATCTCAATATCTCCGCTTTTTCTTCATCAGACTTTTCTTGTCAATCTACTTGACAACCAAAAAATCTCTTCTTTTTCAGTCCGAAAAAATCTATGCGGCCAGAACTTAATAAAAAAGTCTTGTAGCAAATTATGCTACAATATTCCTTTTCCAGCAAAAAAAAAAAAAAACTTGAGTAGTAACTCTGGAAAGGTGACATCTTTGTGTGTTAAAATTAAATCATAAGTACAACTTACTTCTATTCTAACAACTAACTAAATACTACGACATTATTAATAAGGGAAAATCTTAACCTAATAGAGAACACCTAATAGAGAACTAAGAAGAAAGAAATTTTAAAAATAAAAATTGTTTTTTTTTTTAATTATGCCAAAATAAATAATGTCCACGCCAGCTTAACTCTCGAGTTTTCCGTAAAAAAACTATTGTAAAAATTAGTTGCTGCTCATACTAAAGCTAGTTTGAGTACAGGGAGACAGCAATAAAATAAAATCCGAAAGTCAAGACAAGTTGGAGATCGGTTTACAAAAAAACCGGCCACGCTAGCTTAACTAACGATTTTTCGGCGGACAAACTAAAGTAAAAATTTGTTGCTGCTCATACTGCGGCTTGTTTTAGCATAGAGAGTCAGCAACAAAATAAAAACCGGAAGTCAAGACAAGTTGGAGATCGGTTTACAAAAAATCTGGCCACGCTAGTTTAACTAACGATTTTTATTTTGTTGCCGACTCTCCTTGCTAAAACAAGCTGCAGTATTAGCTAGCAGCAACAAATTTGTACTATAGTTTTTCCACGGAAAAGTCTAGAGTTAAGCGGTCACGCTAGTGACCGGTTTTTTTGTACACCGATATCCAACTTGTCTTGACTTCCGGTTTTTATTTTGTTGCTGACACTCTCTGCAAAACAAGCTGCAGTATAAACAGCAACAAATTTTTATTATAGTTTTTCCTCGGAAAAATCGTTAGTTAAGCTAGCGTGACCGGTTTTTTTGTACACCGATCTCCAACTTCACTTGACTTTCGGTTTTTATTTTGTTGCTGTCTCCCTGTACTCAAACTAGCTTTAGTATGAGCAGCAACTAATTTTTACTATAGTTTTTTTACGGAAAAATCGTTAGTTAAAATAGCGTGGCCAGATTTTTCATAAACCGATCTCCAACTACTCTTAATTTCCGGTTTTTATTTTGTTGCTGACTCTCTATGCTAAAACAAGCCGCAGTATGAGCAGCAACAAATTTTTACTTTAGTTGGTCCGCCGAAAAATCGTTAGTTAAGCTAGCGTGGCCGGTTTTTTTGTAAACCGATCTCCAACTTGTCTTGATTTCCGGTTTTTATTTTGTTGCTGACTCTCTATGCTAAAACATGCCGCAGTATGAGTAGCAACAAATTTTTACTTTAGTTTGTCCGCCGAAAAATCGTTAGTTAAGCTAGCGTGGCCGGTTTTTTTGTAAACCGATCTCCAACTTGTCTTGACTTTCGGTTTTTATTTTGTTGCTGTCTCCCTGTACTCAAACTAGCTTTAGTATGAGCAGCAACTAATTTTTACAATAGTTTTTTTACGGAAAACTCGAGAGTTAAGCTGGCGTGGACATTATTTATTTTGGCATAATTAAAAAAAAAACCAATTTTTATTTTTAAAATTTCTTTCTTCTTAGCATCTTTCAGCAACAAATTAGCAACAAATTGACCCCTATTCGCTTGATCGATCAGTCCACATCCAGTGATTTCCACGCTATCTTAATGAAAAGTTAGCGCTAATGCCGATTTTTTGCGATCGGTTGGAACAAAAAAATTAATTTCTTAGCAACTAATTAGCAACAAAAAAGCAACAAATTTCTGTGTTTTTTTTTTCAATTCCGCTGATTTTACATCGCCAGTTTTTTAGGCCTCTACAATACATACATACAATATTATAAAGATGGAGAGTTTATTTGTTTGGTTGCTTGAATGCGTCAATCTCAGGACCTAGTGGTTTGACAGAAAAAGTATTATAGTGTTGAATAGCATTTATCGAGAAAATTGCACAGGTTAAATAACACTGTGCAAAAACCAGTAGGAGTTGAGTATCATTAAAATATAATGTAAAACAGGGTTTCTTCTATCTCTCTCTCTCTCTCACTCTCTTAAGAGACGCAGAAGTAGTGCGAGTCTGCTAATTGTGTACATATGTAACTTAACTATAGTTAAAATGAGACAAAAATCTCCTTGTCATAGTGACATTTTATAAGAGTTTGAGGGCTATGTTAGTACTGTAATGTAAACAAAACATAGTTTCACATGTATCAATAATAGTATTTACCTTCAAATTAAAGACGAATTTAACTTCGAAGCATCTCGCCGTATCGCCGTTAATTCTGTTTACATAATATATTAAATCTGAGCAAATCATTTACTCTGTAAGCAGCCTTATGCACACTATCACTAATATGAGTGTTAGTAAATGAAGATTTGACTACTAAAGGAAATATTGCGTTAGTGTATTGGTTGGAGACTTTGAGTTAGGTATAATAAATAAGCTAGTACATAATTCTGGAGATTTAGGCAGAAGTTTGTTCAGTAGTAGCCTTTTTTATGGATGGGAAATTATCAAATGACTTTTTCCGTGTAAACAAGTTTTGCAACACTGGCAGAGTAGTGCCAGTGCATTGAGTGAGTTTGAGATTTTGATGCGAAAGTGAAGTGTAAGTGAAGTGAAGTTAACTTTTAAGTTTTATGGTTAGGGGCCAGCCATAAATTACGTCACACGGTAAGGAGTGGGAGGGGGTCGACGAAGTGTGACAAGGGGGCGGGGTGGTGTTCTAAATTTCATGACGTCACATTTCAAAATCTATTTAAAAACACGAACAAATACACGAATAAAATTGTAAAATATGTGATGTCACACTAGGTAGGGGGAGAGTCTCACAAATGTGACAAGGACGGGGGGGGGGGTGTCAAAAATCATGAAATTCTTATCCCTTACTAGAATTGGCCTTTAGGCTGATATTTACTGGAAAACATTATAGAATGTGATGTTTTTCAGTAATATCACTATGCCATTAGGAATTCATAAATAAATCTTATTTATTTATTCTTATTAATTGGGTTGCTCAAATCTCACCATAAAGATGATGATGGTGATAATGACGTGAAGAGGCTTTTTTTTAAGTATGGGAAATCATCAAGTGACTTCTCCCAGTCTAGCCGGAGCGGAAGGGAGTGTCAGACTCTTACTAACTAAAACCCGTCCGTGTTCCTCCTAATGCCCTTTGCGTTCTAGGCTCGCGATGACTCATTCGAACAGATTCCGCAACAAGAGGAGGCCTGCGAGCGCATGATCTCACTACAACGTCATCTTCATTCTTTAACAGTTATCGGGTCGGTTATTTTGGATAAAACCTATGAGTACCCGACGTATGCTCAAAATAAGGCCTTGTTACACCAGAATGGCTCGGAAACAACGTTCAGTATTGACTATCTATTTTTAGCGAGCATATAGAATATAGATCGGTACATGGCCTCCAATACTTCGGTACAATGAACGGCCGTCAGGGAATTTAGGCAGACTGATTGAAGTTATGTTAGTGTGGACGATACTACTGGCCGCTGTGTAGTATTTTTCTTTGTTTTTTTATATTTTTCTTGGCACTTGGCATTAGGGCGTATTTTTTATTAGTTAGTTCTTCTAACTTTAACGTACATTATTTCAAGCTACTTTTTCTTAACAATCGTACAAAAGCATTAATTCATTAAGTAATAATATTTCATAAACGGAAAAGGCAGGAGTATTCACATTGTTTTTGTATAATATTTGTAAAATTACAGAAAAAAAAAATATTATAAAAAATAAAAGCATTGTAATATTTAGATTATTGTAAGGCATCAATTAAATGACGAATATTTATGCTACCTTTGTACAATCATATCACTGCACTCCTTTAATTATAAATTAACGGACACTTAAAAAAAAAGACGTGAATTATAACTGCCGAATTCCTTTCAATTTTTTTTTTGATAAATAAATTTTAAACGTTATAACTACAAATTAAGCAGTTGTAAAACAATCTGAATTACAAACTTTATAAATCAAATCTGAATAAAAAATCTGAGTAACATAGAAACATGATTATTAAAAAATATCTACAAAATAGAATAACGGACACTTACCAAGAACGCGGGAAATAAAGTTGCAGTTCTGCTGAAGAAGCTATATTGAAAATATCGCATCTATGAATTCGTGGCACGTTTCCTTTGCAAGATTCACACGTGACCTGACCTGAGGATATCCGGATAATGTGATAGAAAAGAGATCCCTGTTACAATTTATTTTGTTGAGTCTAGTGCTAGTTGAAGAACTTGTTCAGACAAATAACAAAAAAAAAAGAAAGAAGAAATGTTTGACGAGAGCAACTAGTTGACTTAAAAGATGCTTGTATGGCTCAATAATTGCAGATTCCGTCAGATTTTAACAAATGTTTTTTTTTTAGATTATAATTTCTTGATATGCTCATATTATTAAAAAAAATGTTTTGTATAGAATAAATCTCGTCCAATTTCAATATTTTTCAATATATCCGTGTCTTATTAAGAAAAAAATGTTTATAAACTCACGCGATGTTTTACAATCTTACGAAATTTTCAATTTTCCGGTGACATGGCTAAATATTTACATGGATCGACTGCCTAGCTGAATTCAAAAACCCAGCTAGCCAGCAGTAGTCTGAAATTTGATTGAAATTTCTCGAGGGTATAGTCCCCAAATTGTACTATTTAGTACCTTTGTAACTCTATTAAAAAATGTGCCTCTTGGGTTTCGCTAAAAATGGATAACAAAAACAGCCGACTGCAAAGTATACGCCCAGTTGGTTGTTTTTTTCTTCGTTTTGTCTCACGCGGCTTCCCTCGCTAATGCGAAAACGCAATGTCGAAAATTATCTGATGAAAAGGCATTTTCATTCAAATTCGTTCAGCCGTTAATATAGGTAAGAAATAAAATCATTTTCGCATTTATTATGTAAGTCACGAAGATAGGATGTTTATTCTTGTTTTTATGCAGATATCAGTTATAAACCATAGGTTGGCTCAATATTGTAGCCATTTGTAACTACTTACCTGCTTTTGAGCGCGGCTTTGCTTGCATTAAAGTTATCTGAAACCGTTTAAGAGGTTCTGAAACTATTTCACTATTAAATTTGTGCGGATTGTTCAAAGTGAGTGGATAAACTTGAATCTTGAAGACACAAAGCCAGTGTAAGCCTATTGTGTGAGAATGGCCTGTCGATGGCCCGGGAGTTAATTGTTTTACAGACAATTACGGATCTGACCGAGCAGCCAGACCGGCCTTAAGTTTAGACAGAGTGCCTCAATAGTGCTTATATTGTCAGAACAAGAGCAATAGAAGCGTTGAAATGTCTCAGAATATTTGAACGCGAGTATAAGAAAGATTTAAGATTTTAAATTTTAATGACAGTTATTTTTTTTTAAGTAAAGGCTACTATTTTCTCGTAGGTATACTCGAACAAAATAAAATAAGATTTTTATTAGCTTTGGTTGTACAAAACACATGTTAACACTGTGCAGCATTAAAACCACGGTAAAGAGTGTTTTCGATGAACTCTTGCACCCAATGTAAGATTTAACTTGTGTTTAGGGTGCTAGCGTCCTCACCTATTGAACATACATATATCATTAGTTGCAAGACGGAACAAACTGGAATATATATTTATTATTATTGAACAATCGAATTTTCATCAAATCAGCGCTCTAAACAGAGCGTTGAAAATCCAAGAATACGATTTTTATTAGGTACTAGCTGCTGCCCGCGACTTCGTCCCCGTGGAATCCCCGATTTTAAAACATTCTTTATCGCTGCTCCGCTCCTATTGGCTTAAGCGTGATGTTATATAGCCTAAAGCCTTCCTCGATAAATGGTCTATTCAACCCAAAAAGAATTATTCAATTCGAACCAGTAGTTCCTGAGATTAGCGCGTTCAAACAAACAAACAAACAAACGCAATAGCCCCTGAAATCAAAATTATGGACAAAAGTTCTCTTCGCTTCCTTGGGTCGCCAATCTTCGAAAATTCCTTTCCCAACTTTATCGAAGAAAAAATTCAAAATTTCAATGACGTGTCTGAAAGATTGTTCCAAATTAACATGCATTCGGCCATCACCATAATTCGTCACTGCTGTTTCGGCTCTAAATTAACTTATTTCCTTCGTGCTTCCCATCTATGGAATTACCCTCACCTTTTAGACAAAATGGACCAAATTATCAAACATACACTGTCTTCAATTTTAAATGTGACCATGGACGACCGAGTTTGGGCTCAAGCTACTCTTCCCATCCGTATGGGATGTCTCGGCGTCCGCAAAATTTCCAGTATTAGTTTACCGGCTTTCATATCCTCGGTTCACGGCACTGATAAATTAATCAGGAATATTCTAGCTCCCACATTGTTTGATTTTGAAGTGCCGTACTTCTCCGAGGCCGTGAATACATGCAGGAGACTCGCTTGCCCGAATGCAAATCCTCCCGACAACCCATCAAACCAGAGACGGTGGGATGAGCCGCTTTGCAGAGAAGTTCAGAAAAAGCTTATTGCTACTTCTGCTACTCCTGTGGAGCGTGCGCGCCTGCTGGCTGTGGGCGAGTGGGAGTCGGGCCTCTGGCTTCACGCACTACCGTCGTCGAACATTATAGGCACCTTGTTCGACGATACTACTTTCCGCCTCGCTGCACGGAAAAAAAGGATGTCTTACATTAAGACAATATCCTATTGGTCAAGACAAATATTGATTCATATATGGGGAAAACAATATATTTTTGAATGAAGTAAAATATTGTCTTAGTTTTATTGTCTTCCTCGAAGACATTAGACTTAAATGAAGATTTTTTTATGTTTAATTATAAGAATATTATTTGTCTTAGTAAAAGAGTATTCTCTCTTAGAATCATTAAAAATTTGATTTGTCTATTTTCGAAGCAAGACTCATCATGTTTCACACTAAGACAACATATTCTTGAACGAAGCTTCTACTATTCTTAACTGAAGAGATATTTGTTTTAAGACAAGACTTGTTTGTTTCATACTGAAACTATGTAATCTTAGGTGAAGCCTCTACTGTTGTTAGCTGAAGAGATATTTGTTTTAAGACAAGACTTGTTTGTTTCATACTGAAACTATGTAATCTTGGGTGAAGCCTCTACTGTTGTTAGCTGAAGAGATATTTGTTTTAAGACAAGACTTGTTTGTTTCATACTGAAACTATGTAATCTTAGGTGAAGCCTCTACTATTGTTAGCTGAAGAGATATTTGTTTTAAGACAAGACTTGTTTGTTTCATACTGAAACTATGTAATCTTAGGTGAAGCCTCTAATGTTGTTAGCTGAAGAGATATTTGTTTTAAGACAAGACTTGTTTGTTTCATACTGAAACTATGTAGTCTTGGGTGAAGCCTCTACTGTTGTTAGCTGAAGAGATATTTGTTTTAAGACAAGACTCGTTTGTTTCATACTGAAACTATGTAATCTTAGGTGAAGCCTCTACTGTTGTTAGCTGAAGAGATATTTGTTTTAAGACAAGACTCGTTTGTTTCATACTGAAACTATGTAATCTTGGGTGAAGCCTCTACTGTTGTTAGCTGAAGAGATATTTGTTTTAAGACAAGACTAGTTTGTTTCATACTGAAACTATGTAATCTTGGGTGAAGCCTCTACTGTTGTTAGCTGAAGAGATATTTGTTTTAAGACAAGACTTGTTTGTTTCATACTGAAACTATGTAATCTTGGGTGAAGCCTCTACTGTTGTTAGCTGAAGAGATATTTGTTTTAAGACGAGACTTGTTTGTTTCATACTGAAACTATGTAATCTTAGGTGAAGCCTCTACTGTTGTTAGCTGAAGAGATATTTGTTTTAAGACAAGACTAATTTGCTTCACACTGAGACTATGTAACCTTAGGTGAAGCCTCTACTATTGTTAGCTGAAGAGATATTTGTTTTAAGACAAGACTTGTTTGTTTCATACTGAAACTATGTAATCTTGGGTGAAGCCTCTACTGTTGTTAGCTGAAGAGATATTTGTTTTAAGACAAGACTTGTTTGTTTCATACTGAAACTATGTAATCTTAGGTGAAGCCTCTACTGTTGTTAGCTGAAGACATATTTGTTTCAAGACAAGACTTGTTTGTTTCATACTGAAACTATGTAATCTCAGGTGAAGCCTCTACTATTGTTATCTGAAAATATTTGTTTTCATGAGAGAGTTTTAATGTGCGATTTAATAATATACAATTTATTTTTAGATATTTATTAATAATACTGAAATAAACATAAATAGGCAATTTTTAACAAAATATACCTAAATATACAGGATATTAAGTTAAATGAGGGACATACTTTAACGGAGTGCATAGTACTCATGAAAATTAACAACTTTTAGTATGGGACCAAACCTGAAATCGCGAAAAATAAATCAGCTGTTCCCTACATTTTAAAGACTTATGCGAACATAAATGTACTGAACAGCTGATTTTTTTTCGCGATTTCGGGATTGGTCCCATAGTAAAAGATGTTCATAATGATGGGTACTGCACTCCGTTAAAGTAGATCAGCCACTCGTTTAACCTAAGACCCTCTATATAATACTACAATAATAATCTTACGGCTAAACCCAATCTATGGTTGTAACGTCCCAATAATCTAAGACATAAAACAAAAGAACACGAACGGACGGAGTGACGTAAGGAGAGATAGAATTATATTGTCTGTCACCAGTAGCGATCTGTTTTTACTGGCAGTAGGTTATTGGGTTTGGCCGTTAGACTAAACTATGAAGCCTGCCATACATAAATGATATTATTTCAATATCAAATGAATCACTTACAAGTTACGTTAAAATATGAAAGTTATAAGTTCTATTATCACGCTATTATTTCAACAGGGTACTAATAGCAGTGTATGATCAACATTATGAAACATTTTAATATTACTTATTTCTATGTGTTTCTGTCCAGCTGGACCCCGCGAGCTAGGCTCATAAAACTGTCGCGGATTGTCCGAAGGGGTTACCGCGGCCCTGGCGGCATAGGCAACTGAAGGAACACGGGTGGGTTTTAGTCAGTAAAAGTCTGACACGCCCTTCCGCTCCACCCAGAGCGGGAGAAGTTATTTGATGATTTCCCACCCTCAAAAAAAAAAAAAAAAAAAGGCTCATAAAACTAGTAGCAATGCTTTGTTTGTTCAATGTACCTCATGAATTTATCAACAAGATCCAATGTACCTCGATCATTTTGATAGAAATCACGATAAATCGCCTCATCTATCCAGCGGGACCCTCAGCTATAGTAGGTACTGCGCTCGTAATGCAAAAATAAAAATATTGATCGCATCTACTCTTAATTTACCTCTCGATTCATGTATTAAATTTTATGAAATTTTGATAGAACAGGAGAAATTCAGCATGAAAGTTTTGTCTTTTTCAAACAAAACATTCATGCTGAATTTTTCCTGTTCTATCAAAATTTCCTAGAATTTAATATATGAATCGAGAGGTACATTATGAGTACATGCGATCAATTTTTTTTTTTTTTGTATTACGAGTGCAGTATAGCTGAGGATAGATGATAGATGAGGTGATTTATCGTGATTTCTATCAAAACGATCGAGGTACATTGGATCTTGTTGATAAATTCATGAGGTACATTGAACAAACAAAGCATTGCTACTAGTTTTATGAGCCTAGCTCGCGGGGCCCAGCTGGACAGAAACACATCTTATTTCTAGTGTGACCTTACAATTATTATTTAGTTTCATTCTGCTGTCCGGTCTTGGCATCATTGTGGCCTGTTACCAACAACACACTTCTCAACGATACAATAGTGCGGATACCTTAAAGGTCCGTCTTTAGGTTCAAAAACAATACTTTTACAGAAATATATTGAATCGTTAAGGGTAGTCATCATGACAAACTACTCTGCTATAAAAAAAAATTACCACCCCTTTAGGGTCCACAGTATTTGCCATGATGACGCCAAATAAAATCACATGCACACAACTGACACAAACACAATACACTTTTTAGTCACTCTTACACGTAGGTACACAATAACTAAATTTGAATGGACGATAGTATAGCTGCATGCAATGCATCCAGGAAGAGCGAATAAATTATATACATATACTTTAGAATTAATTTATCGAAAAGGTTAAGTATAGAAATAAATAAAATTAACTTATTTATTTTTAAAAGCAAGCTTTTAAACTAAAAAGTAACAAAATAATATTTAGTGTATGAACTTAAATAGTAAAGATACAGAACAGCCCCAATCCTTAGGCGCATCATCAGGGAGTAATACAACTTATAAATATAACTTTAAGAGGTGAATTGTAATTAAATTTAATATAGGTATGTAAATACTGCAAAATAACATGACGTTTCACGTCTCAAGCTTTTTAGAAAATATAAAAAAAAAATTGAGGTCGTACACGAAATTATGCCGATTTCGCAGCGCAAAAATCCGCTCAAATCGCTCTTATGTATTTTATATGAACTATCGCACACCACGCCGGGGCGCAGCGGGCATAGTTTGTGATAGTTCGTATAAAATTTTTGCGCTGCGACCCGACAGCTGCGGCCCGACAAAATATGTATACGCGAACTTTTATTAGTCCTGCGCCTTTGATTAGTGACTAAGGATGGGGTTCTCCTGTAGCTTTACTAAATATTATTATATTACTTTTTAGTTTAATAGATTATATATTTCTACCTTGACCTTACAATTATTTAGTTTTTATTCTGCTGTTCTCTCTTGTATTGTGGCTTGTTACCAACAACGCAAACTCTGCAGCTTGTCCTACGATCGAGCAGCAAAATATAAACCAAATAGTCAGATTATACAACTTACATTATTATGCGACTTTTTCACATTTCAACGATACAATAGTATAAAGGTATCCCCTTTATATAAGGTGTATCTGTTCATACACGAAATCTCTTAAGGGGTCATTGTACTCATCTATATGAACAACTTTTACTATGGGACCAAACTTGAAATTGCGAAAAAAAAAATCAGCTGCTCAGTACATTTATCTTTAACAAACTCGTCAAAATGTAGGGAGGAGTTGATTTTTTTTTCGCGATTTCAGATTTGGTCCCATTGTAAAAGTTGTTCATAATGATGAGTACAATGACCCCTTAAGAGATATCGTGTTTGAACAGATACACCTTATATAGGTACCGTCTTTAGGTTAAAAAAAATGCTTTTACGAAATATATACGAGTATAATCGTTGGCATCATGGCAAACTACTCTGCTATAATAAAAAATTACCACCCCTTTAGGGTCCACAGTATTTGCCATGACGACGCCAAATAAAATCTCTTGTGTTCAAAATGATTGTTTTACCCAATATTTTGAAATATTTGAAAATTACAATTAAGTAACAAGTTTAATACAAATCATTACATGCGGAATATTCTTAGCTCTTCAAATCCACATAATAACATTCATTTAATTTTCTTAATAAAGTAGGTGTTGTACTATCACAATCATCCAAACGAACTAATCTAGTTTGCGTTGTACTTTCCACAACAAATGACATATAATGAGAACTGTAATCTACCGTTTTTAACACTGTACACAAGAATGATACCATACTGAGATCAGTTTCTTTTAAAAAAACTTGGTCAATTTTATAAAATAATGGATAGTTAATATCATATTTGTACAAAATAACATTTTTGTCATTAGGTATATTGTATCCCATTAATTTCAAAATATTCGACGCAGATGAACTCAGCTTCATTTAATTCACTTGGGTAATCGTGAACACGCATCACTTTACCACAAGAAATACTGTCAGCAAAACCGTTTTGTGCAATTAATCTGTAACTAGTTTTCAACTGATGCCTCGTAGCAAGTGTCAAAGGCAGGTTTTTCCTACAAGATATTGACTGAGCTACTGACTTTAATTCTTTATGTTTTGATTCAAACTTAAACGCGCTGATCAATATTGGAGGGCCAATTTGTTCAATTACTCTATGATAATGAAGAAGAAAATGGTGTTTGGGTTTTAAAGTGCAGTGAAACAAATGTTGTAGGTTTTCTAAATAATTTTCAATCAAATTACTCAAATAATCAAGAAGCTCCGATGTATAAACTTGAGATGTCAGTATTTCTGTTATCTCTAACAAACATAAGTAATGTTGCCAGGTAGGGTCATCCATTACATGCACTAAGTCACCTATGATAAATCTGAAGTTCCGAACAAGACAAAGCATTTCTGAAGCTGAAAAAATTAACTGTCCGTTTTGTAAATGTTGCTTAGTAACCGACGGTGGACAATTTTTTTCACTTTTCAAATAAGTGAAATATTTTATTCGAGCATTTAATGTCTTTAGTGAAAAATAGTTACTGTCTAGTAATTTTTGAATAATAACACACATATCATATCTATGTACACCTTCACACAGATCATGCATAACGTCACACGTCAGATTTTTATAAGTATGAAAATTTAACTGATGCCATACGCATACTTCTTTTATGCCTACTTTATCTTGACAATGCCTCTCGTAGTCATTAGCTTTGCGGATGTTTTCAGGGCGTTCTTTAGTGTCAATTTTAGTGAGGTCTTTGGGCGTGATACAGAATCTACAAAAATGATTTGAAGCAAAGCTTTCGTGAAACCCTAAAATAGAGTGCAGGCCCAGGTTGTCACCAGATATATTTGCAAGGCGAAATTTAACGACAGTTGTATGTTCGTTACAAACTACTGAGATTCCAGTCTGTTCTAAAAAGTTCAATTCTGCAATCAATGGACCAAAAACAGGTTCATTACCAAATGTTGTTCTATCTGAAGTATAAAATATGAGCGTGAGCAAAATGTTTTCCAAACGACTACTTAATTTAGGCGGTATTGTAGGTATAGTTGCATACACAACACCGATTTTTTGGTTGCCAGCATGACTTCCTAACGGATTCCCCGATTCAAAGTCGTCGTAATATATAGTTAGGGGCAGAGTTTTTGCTTCCTCATGAAAACCTTTGCTTGCATTTTGCCAACAATTCCCATTAACTAAATTTCTCAAAATGAGATTGTCCTTACAAATGCCTTTTTCATAATTTAATATAATATTTAATACATTAGGTACTTCCAGAAACGATTTGAGACTTTTCCGCAACGGAATCATATAAGAACATCTATTTTTTAATGTCATTTCAACGTTTCCATGAGCTGACTTGGTGTCGTCCGAAATTCCAACTGTTTTTGGGACTGGCTCAGTATAAGTATGTAATTTTTTAAAACATTCCATTCGTTTGTAATCTGTTCCTAGGTTTTCAAAAGAGCTTTGAAGGAGTGACATCATTGACGAACATTCTTGTGATATATTCATGGTTTTTTCTAAAATTTTAAATGGTTCCGATTTAAATAAATTAGTTACTAACTGTACTATAGTTTGAATAACAGTTCTAGGTAAACTAGAAATACTGTATAATTGGGATAAAAAAGAAAGAAGTAATTTATTTAATTCAATTTTGAAATTGGACATCAAGGCATTTTCATTGATATGATCATTATTGTGTACAGTTGATTCAAAATCGTTAGTAGGTTCATCAACAGCAACAGGGTTAACATTACTTTTTGTGTTGCACTTTTCACCTTTACTTTTACATTTATTTTCGTTCTGAACACAGTGAGCAGCACATACATGTTTTTTCAAAGACGATTTTGTATCATACACTCGCTCACAGTTTTGATAAGGACATTTAAAATAATCAGTGATGTTGTGATAGTAACTTAAATGTACAAAATATGTTCTGAAATCGTGATAATCAGTGCTACATATTGAACACAGCATTTTTATTAAATTATCAAGTGAATGGAAATGTATAACACAAGAAGATTGTTATTAGTGTTTATATCATACGAGATATATTTTCGTTTAGCATTTAGCAATAGAAATCAAATCCATGATGTAGGGTGGGATCACATCATAATTAGTCTCTAGATCATAGATACATATTTGTATAAGTAAATACAGGTGGTATCCAGGTTTCGGATAAGACACATGGAGTGCGTGATAACACTTGAATAGTGTGTCAAAGGCCTTAAAGGCCGTTTGGAAAACATACCTGACCTTATCTATAATAAGATAATATGTTCCACCAACATCTATTATATACGGCTGTACCGTTTTCTTTTTCCCATATGCATCCGTAGAAACTTCGTCCATTTTTGATTGTATATCGCCAGGTGACTAAAAAAAGAAAAATAACGTTAAGTTTCAATTTTTTTTTTATAAATCAGTCATATATAATGAAACTAAAAAAAAACAATGCTGTCTAAAAAAAGGTTTGCACTCCTGACTCGATGGTCTCACTTTGAATTTTTGCAATTTTTTGGGTTCGCAAGTTACAGGTGACGTGGGATAAACATTTTAAGACACAGTTTCAGCAACCTTAGTTGATGAGAACTAATCTCAGTCAGTCAATTAAAGTATGGATTTAATGTAAAGTACCCTGTTGGTGTAATTACCTTGACATTTACAATGAAGCTTTCTACACACTCGGTAGTTGAAAATTTTTGCCTCCTGTTTAGGCGTCCTTTTGGTGGCACCAAATTGCAAAGCAATTTTATTTGTGATGGAAGTTTTTTATCTAGAATAAAATAAACTTTACCTATTAACATTAACATAAATAATATAAGTAAGTACATAATTCTCACATTTATTCTGTCAGAAAATATCAAGGAGCAAGCATATCAAGGCCCTCAATAAAAACTTGTATATTATTTAGCCTCATTTCTAAAATAAAAATGGCATCATATAAACTAAATTACTATTTTGTACCAACCATTGTCATCTAATGCATTAATATACTCGATCAAGGCCACCACTTCTTCGTTAGTATTTGTTTTTTTTATTTCTATTATCTTTTTGATAAATTCATTCCAATTTATGTAGAATTTATTCGCTCTTCCTGGATGTATTGCATCAAAGTCTAATTGAATCTGAAAATAAGTTAATGTGAGTGAAAGAAAAAACATAACTTATTTGTCTCTCCATGATGAAATTAATGTTTCTTACCAAGACATCGCTTCTGACGTCATTTAATATAGGCCAATTTTCAATCAGCCCACCTACGGTTTCATGAGCAGAAATTTGGCGGAGTTCATGGGTCGTTTTCCATTTGTTTGTGACACATTCCCATGGTTCTGAATTGTTTTTCAGCCAAATAACATCTTCTTTGTGCACATCTAAAATAAGGCGAAAATGGTGAATAATGTAAATTAAATCACAAAAAAATAGCTCTATGGCTACTCTACCTACGAAAGCATTACATCTCTAGGTAATGAGTGGGACAGAAATAGAAGAAACCAATCGCAAAATAAACCAGGTAGGAAATACAATCATAAACTATTTACTGCAAGTAAAATGACAGATCCTAAATAAAACTAACTACTGTAAAATATGTACTGTAACAAAATTAAAATAAACCTTGTAGTTCGTTTAAGTTTTTAGATCTTTTAGAGGGTATAGAATCTTTATTTTCTGTTTCATTCAATTTTCTTTTACGTTCACCAGATTTATATAGGGTATTGCGAATTTTATCAACTAATTTTCCCTTTGCAAAACCTGGTTTTCCAGAGATTGAATCTCTTTTTTTAACAGAGGGAACAAAATATGTTCCCGCATTCTCAGTGGGAAAAAGAGCGATGATTTTTGAAGTCAGTATGTTATACTCTTCATGATTGATACGACTGGAAAAAAAGTAAAGTTTAGGAAAAGAAAGAAAATTCATCTGTCAAATCATGTACAGTCAGCAACAAAGTCAATAAGCATGTAGGTAACTAGTGTTTCTAATTACTAGTCTTTTAAGAAAGATTAATTCTGTTTCAGATAATAATTAGTGTTAGAGCGGCTTTAACATGAACTCATATTGAAATCCATTTAGTGAGGGGCTGTTTTAGACTGCGCTTTTCGATGAGTGGACTCCACTCGAAAACCTTTGTGCCCCAACCGACGTCAGTTCCTCGAGCTAATAATGTACGTGGTAATACAAAGTAAAAACTAAATTAATAGGTACTTACTGATTTACAACACGTGTAAAAATACGTCTGCAGATAATGTCTGTGAGTGTATTTCTATGTTTGACTGTCAGTTGTTTATTTGTTTCATAATATTTGAGTATGCTACTTCCAGAAGGTGATGTGGTAAGTAATGTTCTCAAGTCAAATTCGGGAAATGCTGGCCGACATCCTATCATTTCAAGAATATTATTTTCTTCGAAATCTGATTCCAGTTCACTGATGTAATTGATTTCTGTTTCTGTGTTTTGAGAACAACTGGGCACAGAAGTGACCGTTGATGTTTTATTCTGAAATGAGAAATAATTCAATACCTACTTTAGCATAATATGGCTTTAATGGATTAAAACTGTACCATGAAAAAGCCATCAGAAATCCAGACTAATATTATAAAAGCGAAAGTATCTCTGTCTCTCTGTAGCTTTTTACGGCTGAACGGCTCAATGGGTTTTAATGAAATTTGAATGAAGATAGCTTGAATCCTGAGGAAGGACATAGGGTACTTTCCGTCATCATCATCACCAATTTTCATCATTATTCACATGGATGGAACCGCAGGGCGCAGCGAGTTATTGTATAAAGTTTAAGCCGTGTCAGCACTGCTTTATTTTTGTTATTTTACTTAAGTAACATCCTGCAAAATATTATTTACTAGTAAATCTACATAGGTATAATAAAGTTATGCAAACCTCTGCTGTTAAATATTCGTCAATTTTGTTTTTCAGAAATATGCGCGTGGAAATTTTTGGGCTCAGCTCTTTTAATAACTCATTTGTTAAGTCTTTAAAATGACTTAAATCAATGCCATTGTCTGAAAATAATAAATAAGTACCAAGAATTTTAGTCTTGAATCAAGAGAACAGAATTAAAATTGTTTCGGGTATTTGTCCTACTACATAATATACCTACCTATCAATAATTATTATCAAATTAACAAATTGGTTAGACACCGCGACGCGTCCTGTCGTAGTAGGTAGGCAGGTATAAATACATAGTAGGTATAAATTCGTGAGCGAGCTAGAAATACGGACATAATTAGGTAGGTACTTATAGTAACATAATTTTCTAAGCTTCCCTAGTCACGTAGGCGCAGGTATGTAGGGTAGGCACGAGATATTCTACCATGATTCTAATTGGTTAAATGCGATTAAATAGTTGAATTCAGTAATTAACATTATCGGAGAGGTGCTTACTTAGAATTAAGACTAGGTCTTTATGCCTACATCCATCGAGATATGTACCTATTAGCTGAATATCTACATACAAATACATCAAATAAATAAAAAGCTTAGCAGTGTCTAGTGTACAGACTAGAGTACTTACCTGTAAAATTTTGAATTATTGGTTCTTCGATGCCCCAGCTTTTTAATAATTGACACGTTTCTAATTCTAATTCTGACATTTTTTTTACAATAATGCAAATCAGCAAAGGTTTAAGGCCAGCCCAGTCAGTAGTCTTAACAGTCCAGTCCTTTATATTTAATTTAAGCTGAGCTAAGGGAGTCGACCATGAGTAGACGCACAACGGCACAAACGATATGATTATGAAACGAAATGGGATTGTCGTTGAAGTTGCAGCAGTTGAAGTACTTGTGCCACGCTTGCTCATTATTGGCTGTTTATTTTTATCTTCCGATGAATTGTGGCCTCTGATTGGTTGCGTGGCGCGCGGAATATTTTAACAGTGTTGCCATCCCACAGTATTGTTTTTGCCTCGAAAAACGGAGTTATTAAGAAAATAAGAGTAAAATACCCGTGAGCCAATTTTACACCAAACACGTCTATTTAGTCCGTCAGTCAAATAGTAAAAAAATATTAGACACGAATTTTTTGCATTATCATATTACCCGTCGCGCGGCAATTAGCAGACAACAGAAATTTTATTGTTATCTGCACACATGGTTGCAATCGATATTTTAAGAGTTAATAAAAACCGGCCCAGTGCGTGTCGGACCACGCACAAGGTCCCGTAGTTGAAAATAATTTATGTCAAAAACAAACTTAACTAGACTCCGTTTACATTACGATTAGATATTCAAAGATAACTTTTTACAGTCTGTTACTGCAGCTGCCATTTGTCATATCACCAACGCAATAGAAATCAAAATCGGTTGAACGGACTATAAAAAAGGTTTCTTTAAATGTCTTCTTGTGAATCGGGTATAGTTAAATTTAATTTGTTTCTTTTATTTAACTTCGCGGATGTCGGAAAATAGGTATCCCACGGGAACGTGCTACCGGGAAATGCTTCCTTATTCCTTGTCTACATTATCTATGGAACCTCTGTGCAAAATTTCAAGTTTCTAGGTTCAAGGGTTTGGGCTGGGCGTTGATGAGAGTCAGTCAGGACTTCTCTTTTTATTTTACAGTAGCTTTTGCTCGCGGCTTCGCCCGTTAACGCCATGGAGCCTGTTCAATATTATTTTAATAATAGTGTAACAGCGAGTCTTAACTGTTATATAAAATATAAAAATACAAAAATGTAAAAGGAACTAAGGCAGATTATTTAAAATTTACTCCAATCAACAAAAAAATGTGGATATTATACGAGTAGGTACACTCGAAAACTACGGAACAGATTTTCATTGGGTTTTCAACTTTTGGAAGCTTACCTAGTTTCCCAAATTCGAGGTATTTTTCATTGCTATGTGTAAACAGTTTTTAGAGAAGTAAAATAAACTACGCTAAACTTTTCTATTTCCCTGCCTATTGTTTTTCTTGTAAGGAAAAAAATATAAACTTGGTTTTGACAAAAAAAGCAACTCGATTTTTTTTTTGTGAAAATATTTTTTTTTTTGCTGCTTGCAGCACTGCGTCTGAGCAAAATGAAAAGAATTTCTAAAAATGTGTCTTCTTGTATTAAGACAAAAAGTCTTGGTTTTAAAATCATAGGTAACGTCTGAGCAAAATGAAAAGGATTTCCAAAAAAGTGTCTTCTTGTGTTAAGACAAAAAGTCTTGGTTTTAAGATCATAGGTACCTACTTACCTATCCAAAGTTGTTTTATAGGTACCTTCAGGTTACAGTTCAGTCCTACCTAGGTCTTTTAGTTTTAGAGAAAATACCTACCTAAGTAAAAAGTACCAAAGGCAAAGTGTGCCTACCCTGCCGCGGCTGTCTGTTCACGTTTTTCTCCGTAAATAAGTAGGTCCTACCTACTCCATGATTACCTATTCAAGAGGAAGGTTTATAATGTTGATTAGCTTACCTACTTATATTCATTATGCGTAAATAGGTATAGGTACCTAAAGTAACCGTCATGAGAAGCTATAAATTTTGTAAACAAGTGTTCAGGAGTTCACAAAATTTGGACCAACAAAACGCATTCGAAACTCGAATGACGCGTTTATTTCAAAATGGCGTCCCGATAGTTTACAATACAATCCCTGCGACGGACGCGTTCCGGTACCAAAAAACACAAACGATAGCGCTTTGCGTCGTTAAAATATGATCCGACTAAATTAAATAGGTTGTTACTTTCATATAACCCGTCTATATTTCATGTCGATTGAATATGGTCAATTTATTATTATCTCGCAGTATAAAATGTTTACTTAGTAAAAGATGTTTGTTTACATAATTTATAGCTTCTCGTGACGGGTACTTTACCTACCTAGCCATACTAAAAGACTTATCACGATGAACTCCGGGGAGGTCGAAAAAAACAATTGTCGATCTTCGTACCTACCAAAAAAACGGGCGAAGCCGGGTAGAGGCGCTAGTAAATACTATAGGTTTCTATCTAGATAAGGTTAATTAACGGTTAAATCGCTAGCTTAATAGGTAGTTATTGTGAACATGATGTGGGTAAGTAGGTACCTGGTTAGTTAACAACGAGTGGTTAAATGAGTGTAACTTATAAAGTATAAAAGAATTTATGGATAAAAAATGTTGATGCCATAGAAGGGTCACATTTTCAAAAACCCAAAGGTTTTGCATGCTATGCTATGCTATTTTTTGTCCTAGCTGTACCTGTTTATGCCTTTTTATTAATATTTAACACCATTGTATACCTACTATGTTTTATGCAAATAAATGATTTATTATTCTTTGACATATCACGAGACCCTTGGGTCCCGGACCTTTGGAAGGCGTACGAGGGGCCGAAGCCAACTGGCAGAGGCCCCTTAGACCATTTTACATTATGAGAAGGCACTAACCGACGATTATTCCTGTATGCCCTATGCAAGTGCACCCAAGGATAACCCCTGGATGATGCAGGACTATTGCAGAACATGGAAACAAAATATATTGGGCTATGGGTTTGGGTGGTTATAGTGGATGGAGTACCTTGTATAGTTAATAATACAAGGTACTCAATCCACTATAACCACCCTTGAGTACCTTGTATTATTAACTACTAGCTTTTGCCCGTGGCTTCGATCGCGTTGGCAAAAAGATTTTTCTTTCCTTGCACATAGTTTGCGCAATCTGTGATGAGTGAGCGCATCCATACTAATATTATAAATTCGAAAGTAACTGTCTGTCTGTCTGTCTGTTACCTTTTCACGCCTAAACCATTGAACGGATTTCGATAAAATTTGGCAAGACTATAGATGATATCCTGGGGAAGGACATAGGCTACTTTTTTATTTTATATAGGGAATGAAAGTTTGTGTGGGAAACCCACCATTTCTTAAGTTAGGGACATGAAAATTCAAATTTATTCTTTTGGTAGGAAATAAAGAAATATGCGGTTCAGGATTTTTGAAAATTCATCCCCTAAGGGGTAGAATAGGGGTTGATTTTAAAATTCACAAAACTGCACAGAATTCGATAAAATTAACGGATGAAAGGATGTGAGAAATATATGTGCGAGTGAGAAAGTATTTATTATTTATTTATTGGAGTATTTATCAAGCAGTATTTACAAGGATTCTGGTCGCTTATTTTACCATACAATCCCACATACATCTTATTAGTACCTATATATATACCTATAACCAAAAAAGGCTTGGTTTCAACTAAGTCAATATTTTCCAGTTAAAAGTATTCTTGAAATGAGATTAATGTATTCTTCAATTAATAATATATTAACTACATTTTTTAAATTCTTAATGGAAGGAATCTGAACTTCTTCAACCGAAAATACATTATTCTTGACATGCAAATCAATATTGTTTTGTATTGAAGAATTTTGAGTTCTTGTAAGAAAACAAATAACATTTTAGAAGAAGATGTAGAAACTCTTGAACTAAGAATAAAGTGCTTCTTGAGTCAAAAATAAGCGAAATCTTTGAATCAAGAAAATACACCTTATTGGTACAAGAAAAAAAGTGTTGGTTTCAAATAAGTCAATATTTTCCAGTTAAAATAAAAGTATTCTTGAAATGAGATTAATTTATTCTTCGATTAATAATATATTCTTAAGGTAAGTATATACAACTACATTTTTTAAATTCTTAATGGAAGGAATCTGAACTTCTTCAACCGAAAATACATTATTCTTGACATGCAAATCAATATTGTTTTGTATTGAAGAATTTTGAGTTCTTGTAAGAAAACAAATAACATTTTAGAAGAAGATGTAGAAACTCTTGAACTAAGAATAAAGTGCTTCTTGAGTCAAAAATAAGCGAAATCTTTGAATCAAGAAAAGACACCTTATTGGTACAAGAAAAAAAGTGTTGGTTTCAAATAAGTCAATATTTTCCAGTTAAAATAAAAGTATTCTTGAAATGAGATTAATTTATTCTTCGATTAATAATATATTCTTAAGGTAAGTATATACAACTACATTTTTTAAATTCTTAATGGAAGGAATCTGAACTTCTTCAACCGAAAATACATTATTCTTGACATGCAAATCAATATTGTTTTGTATTGAAGAATTTTGAGTTCTTGTAAGGAAACAAATAACATTTTAGAAGAAGATGTAGAAACTCGTGAACTAAGAATAAAGTGCTTCTTGAGTCAAAAATAAGCGAAATCTTTGAATCAAGAAAATACACCTTATTGGTACAAGAAAAAAAGTGTTGGTTTCAAGTAAGTCAATATTTTCCAGTTAAAATAAAAGTATTCTTGAAATGAGACTAATTTATTCTTCGATTAATAATATATTCTTAAATTAAGTATATTACAACTAGATTTTTTAAACTCATAATGGAAGTAATTTGAACTTCTTCAACCAAAACTAACAATAAAAAAACATTGGTTTAGATTACCCACCTTTCTATTCTTGAATCAAGAAACAATAATTAAAATGAATAAGAGTATCATATTCTTATATTGAGTAAAAGTTTTTTAGATTAAGAAAATGTATATCTTAGGTCAAAAATAATGTAACTGTTTTAAAGTAAATATAATATATTCTTGAATGAAAACACCATTATCTTGTTTTGAAAAGTTTTTAAAGTCTTCAGTAAAAAGTAGATATTTTCTTCAATTAAGATTGTAATAGTCTTGAATCAAAAATATTTGCTCAAGTCAAGAATTAAAACCAAGTATTTATTATTCTTAATTTGAGTAAACGGGTTTTCTTCGACTGAGTACATTTACTTAAGTTAAGAAAATATTTACTTGGACTGAAACAATTTTTCTGAGAATATTGATATTCTTCGCAGAAGAAATCCTTTTTTTCCGTGTGCTTCCCTTCGTTTAGGCGCATTTTGTTGCTCTCCTCATCGCTGTCACTGTGGCGAAGCTGTCAACAGCCTCGGGCACCACGGCTTGTCATGTAGCCGTAGTGCAGGTCGCATAGCACGGCACGCAAACATCAACGACATTATCCGACGTGCTCTTGTTGCCGTCGGCGTTCCTGCCGTATTAGAACCCAATGGCCTGGCACGCGACGATGGCAAGCGACCGGACGGTATGTCTTTATTTCCATGGAAGATGGGTAGGCCTTTAGTGTGGGACGCTACTTGTGTCGATACTCTTGCGCCATCCCATCTTCCTAACTCGTCGTGTTGTGCTGGTGCTACAGCTGCGGCTGCTGAGAACCTCAAACGGCGGAAATATAATAACCTAGTCGGCAATTATATGTTTGAGCCGTTTGGGGTTGAAACTCTCGGACCGTGGGGTCCGAGTGCTCATGCGTTATTTAAAGAACTTGCTAAACGTTTGGTTGACACTTCGCGTGACCCAAGGGCTGGATTTTACTTCGGTCAAAGGATAAGCATTGCCATACAACGTGGCAATGCCGCCAGTCTATTGGGTTCACTTCCAGTCGATAGCGATGCGGACGAGTTTTTTGATGCCATTTTGTAGTAGTTTGTAGGAGAATTTTAGTTTATTTTTAGGTTAAGTGTATACTTATATAATTAATATTATAAAGAATAAAGAAATTAAATTTAAAAAAAAAACAAACAAACTCTTCAGCTTTATAATATTAGTATAGATTAGATTCGGTATCACTTGCTATTTGTAAAAATGTATATAAGTAACATATCCAGTGATATTTATCAATAAGCGTCAAATGGTAGCTGTAAAGTGCGCTATCCACTCCGCAGTACACCCGGCCCTCGTTATAATATGAATAGAACGTATATAACTTTTATATTATTTTTTTCATCGTCGACCATCACACCTACCAAGAGAGCTTCCGACCTACTTACTATTCAGGATTTACCAGCCAACATTCAAATCCCAAGTGCCGAATTAGCATCTATTTCAAATCGAATTAGGGAACTAATCATTCAAAGTGACTGCTTCCGGCATTTCGGCTTTATCTGGATTGGAACGCGAAATCCAATCACTGGATATTTTTAGACACAGAAAATCGTAATTGGAAAATAATAATACTTTTTTGAAGTAAGATTCTATAACATTAGAGCTGCATTACTTTTTTTAAAGGTGGGAAATCACCCAATGGATTTTTCCGCTCTAGGCGGAGTGGAAATAATATAATATAGTGAAACTAGTCACTCGCAAAAAGTAGACTCTAATAGAGCAGAAAAGATAAGAAACTCCATAGTTTCTCTTACCAAAAATATTTTTACAATATTTTGTATACATTAATTTGTTGATATAATTATGTGAGGACGATGTACCCCAATTACCTTACTATACTACTAATAGGTACAACAAAATACTATCCGAACATACCAACAGAGGTAAAATTAATAAGTTTGCTAGTAAGGGACATAGCATTCACAAATTTACAAATTTTGCAACCATTGAATTATATATTCAACAAAAATGGACCAGTGTGTGTTAAATTAAATATCTATATGTTAAAATAAATAAAGATCAGTAACTACACCTGTGTTCATAGTAAATATATCAACACAAAAATATCAACAAGTTTAACTTTGTCTACTACACCCAAGGTTGTCTATGGAACAAGACTAACATTCTTATCTTGAATATAATCAACTAGTTTGTAATATGATTGTTTAAAAACTGTACTTATAATTTACTTCAATAAAATACTGTGAACATCAAGTTTATTTATTTATTTTATTATTTACTAGCAGCGCCCCGCGGTTTCACCCGCGTTGTTTCCGTTTCCATGGCAATACGGAGGTAAAATATTGCCTATGACATTTCAGAATAACGTAGCTTTCTATTGGAGAAATAATTTTGAAAATCGGTTCAGTCGATCCAGAGATTACCCCTTACAACATCACAAACTCACAAACGTTACCTCTTTATAATATTAGTATAGATGTACACACAGAAAATAAATAAGAGATAACATTACAGTTAAGTAAGGTAAGTTATTACAAGGAGCCATTATATTATTGAACTTTTGATCTTTGTCAACTCCAAAATGGCTGATCAAGTGATTACAAACCAGCGCTATCATTACTCTGCAATTACGACCCATTGTACTATACTCCGGTCACAATAAGATTAGACATTGGAACAAAAATAATTACAGTCTGTTCAACCGATTTTTACTTCTATTCCGTAGGCATAAGGATGGCATTAAAAGCAAAAATGCATGCCGTGCCGTGTGTGTGTGTGCATTGCCGTGTTCGTCAGTTTAAATACCTTGGGCATATTGTGACGGAGGATTTGAAGGACAATCTGGATGTGGACAGGGAGCGAAGAGCGTTGGCTGTGAGGTGTAATATGTTGGTACGAAGGTTCTCACGCTGCACAGATGCTGTTAAAATAACACTTTTTAAAGCATTCTGTCAGGTGTTTTACACGTGTGGCCTCTGGACTAACTATACTCAAAAAGCCGTCAATGCTCTTCGCGTCCAGTACAATAATGCATTCAGGATGCTGTTGGGGCTGCCACGCTTCTGTAGTGCTTCAGGGATGTTCGCGGACGCCCAGACTGACAGCTTCGCTGCAATCAGGCGCAAGCGAGCAGCATCATTGTTGCACAGGGTGCGTGCCAGTACCAACGGCCACCTGAGTGTCATTGCCAACAAACTGGATTGTCCTTTAATGAAGTGTTTATGTCAGCTACATGCCCCTGTAACTGTAAATGTCTACTAACATAGTTTTAAGTTTTTATGTTACTAACATCTTTGTTTTTGTGTACTAACATAGTTGATAAGTTCTAATGACACTAACAATTTGTGAATATGGAATTTATTTCTGAAATAAATTTATTTATTTATTTATTTTATAATACCAACTGTTTACTGCAGCTACCATGTGTCATGGCCACCAACGCAATAGAAGTCAAAATCGGTTGAATGGATTGTAAAAAAGATGGATTTCAATGTCTAATCTTATTGTGAATGGGGTATAGACACCAACGTTGCCTTTGAAACTCTATACTATTGTCACTTGTACCAATATAGGCGATATAGGCCTCTTTGCTAATGAGTGTACGTGTAGCCCAAGTATATTGATCTAGGCCAGACCCAAAAGTATTAGGTTTCTCTATTATAATGATACTGTGTTAATATTATGACTGCTTTCATGTAGGCCTCTCTTGAAACTCCTATATTGAAATAATGTGGTATGTGTCATCGGAAAATTGCAAAAGTCGTAAGATTGTAAAATATCGCGTAAAATTGTATTTATTTTTCTTAATAAGACACGGATGTATCGGAAGCTATTGAATTTGGATGGGATTTATTTTATACAAACAATTTTTTCATAAGACGAGTATATTGGGATATTATAATAGAATAAAGATTAATTACAATTTTACAGATTCTGCAATTTTCCAGTGACATGTTCATAGGTATAACGACCATAGTTTTCATAAGACTTTGTCAAAACAGAGGGAGAAATGTAAGAAGATAACGCATTTTATTGATAAATGCAACAGAACTTATAGAATTTAATTTATGTTCCCAAAAGTTTTATGTAATGGAGCTAAGTCTTGAGTTTGACAATGCATAAAAATTATGTGATTAAATGATGCTTTGTTTTTGTTCAAGAAAAAGTAACATTCCAGCAGTGTTTCTTGTTGCGGCATTGATGCCGAATAAAAAACTATATTTGTACAACAACAAAATAAAAAACTATATTTGTACGGCAACAAAATATAACGCAACGCCATCTATATCGCTAGCAGCAAACTAAACTGCGCTATCAAAATGTAGCGCGCGATTTAAATCTACTATCAGCCAGTTGCCAACCGGACACAATAACCATCCGGCCAGAGGACTCCCTTTTGCGGGACTTTACTCTTTATACCACATATCCTATATTTATAATCTCGTGGAGGAGGAGCTCGTGGCTAAATTATAACAGCCGTACGGGTCGATCTTCTAGGTTAAGGCGCGTCCCCGAGCAAAACGCAGCGGTAGCCGTTTTTTGTGTAGTTTTTAGGAGCCATCTTCTCATTATCCATTAGAAATATCAACAAATAAAAAATACATTAAATTTCTACATAATCTTGACTCCAAAATGGTAGTTTTATTTTTTTATTTTTAAATCGCAATGTTTAATTATAGAGCTGCAACGAAACGACAGAAATGAGAAAGAATTATTTTTAAAATGCATCTCCTCGTAAAATAACCATTATTTTGGTTTGCTACTTAAAGTAATGGATAGGTAATTTAATAATAAACATTTTGCTAGTTTTATTTTTTATTTAACTTGAAAATTTGATTTTATATAGATTTTACTACAAAATCTGAGCGTAATCGCTACGAATCTTGCGGGTGCGGCGAAGAGGGAACGAATGCTCAAGGTTATTTGGTCAGTGTACCGCCTTAAGCAACGCTTGCCGAGTTTGGTCTGTGGATGGGTGACCATCTTTACATAACGAGACTTCTCCGTACCTCGGAAAGCACGTTAAGCCGTTAGTCCCGGCAGTCATTTGGAAATCTTTGGCAGTCGTTACGGATTGTCGGAAGGCAGAAAATCTGACACCAGTCTTGCCAAGAAGTACCGTGTTCCCCAGTTAATGGGTTGTGGAGGTCTAGCAGCCGCTTCATGTAAAATACTGGTATTCAGCTGAATCTTCCTTGACTGGGAGCCGACCCCAATGTAGTTGGGAAAAGGCTAGGCAGATGATGATCCTCTATATGACCCCTGTGACGTTTCCATAGCCTTCATGCCATAGTAGACAGTATCATACACAACTGACCTTCCTGAAAGACGTCACCAGTAGTCGGCATATAGGTAAATGATGTTTTCCTTAAAATACCGATAGTATCGACACCCAGGCATATTCTTCACTGTTATTTCAATAAATTCTACTTTAACAAGGCGGAAGTAATTAGTTTTGTCCAACTTGTTCAGGCACTTTATTAACCTGTAAATATTGGCCATATGATATTATTGACGACTGTCCAAAGTTTATTAGTGGACTAGTTTTCGTCAGCAATGGGCAAAATTGGCAAAAAATGCTCGTGATTACAAGTATCCTGATCAAGTATCAGGTTTGTATTCTGATGTTAGAAGGGTCTACAATACATGCCACGTGTAGATGATACATTACGAACCTTTTTAAAAACATGTAAATGTACAAATATTATTGGGCTGCTTCCCGATAAGTCACATTCCCGATTCATCAAAATGTAAGGCAGAAGCAACTACAAAAATATAGGAGTTCACAAGAATAACTATTTTCTGGTACATACCACAAAATCGAAACCGATCTAGAGAATATCCCCACAAAACTTAAAGTCTCCAAAAATCCGAATCTGTTCGACCATTGAGGTGTGATTGAGTCACAAATACCTAAACACACTTTCACATGAATAATATCGCTAGGAAATGGGATAGTAAGATAATTGAAATTCCAAATCTCTCAAATTTAAGCGAATTTGGTGCTTATTAGCGTTCCTATTGTCTGTTTCGCCGGCATATTATTGGGTATCAGCGGATGTGTGAGGGGGGGACCTAATGCGTTGCATTGTTTCAACATTAATCCGATCGGGGATTTGTTTCAAGGTTTTGGTCTGTTTATTCAAACGGGTTAATTTAGTTTGAGAATCATGTAGGTAGTGTAATAGGTAGATTGCATAATGAGTTGGACTTTCTATGTACCTGTATCAAATACTGTAAAATCCAAGTTATTATCCTACTGTAGCCGATAGTTGTACAAAAGTACGTTTTTTTAGGGAAGGGAGAAATTAAACAGAAGTAGTAATAATAATAATCTAAGATGGGTTGCCAGGCTTGCGGAATTTTTTCGAAAGATAAGTACACCGCGGCCCTGGAAGGCAAATGGGCATTTTTTTACTGAAAATGTTGTACCACCTAACACCTGCGAAAAACTATTATGCAACAAGAGCAAAGACATATTGGAGAGTAACAATCGCAATAATATCGCATTAAGAGGAATACGGATGGGATTTAGTCAAGTAGTAAGAGTCTGACACTCCATTCCGCTGCGCCCAGAGCAAATCATTTGAGGATTTCCCATCAATAAAAAAGGCTAGCAGGAACCGACCAGATAGAGTGATGTTATTATCACGTCATAGTTGGGGGCGTCTACTATGGGGAGCTAATGACATTGTGATTCTGTTGTCAAAGAGAGACGGATCCGTTACAACTGCCAAAGATCTACAAATGACAGCCGGGACCAACGGCTTAGCGTGCTTTCCGAGGCACGAAGGAAACTCAGGATGCTAAGATGGTCAACCATTCACAGACCAACCTTGGCAAGCGTTGCTTAACTTTGAAAATCGACCCGTGCGGCTGTTAGTCTTTAGCCACGTTTTTATATAAATCTATATTCCATAGATTCTTTTTTTTTTGACGTGGACCACTCGCTTTTCAGCACTCTATGGCTGGTTACTGCTTAACCGGACTTTCCTGTGGTGGCCTTTATGACACAATACTCTATATACAACGTGCAACAAAATAAAAGTATCATTGTACTCATCATTATGAACAACTTTTATCATAGGCCTTACTCGGAAATAGCGAAACACAAAAACAGATGTTCATTACATTTTGTCGAGTTACCCGGACGTACATATGTAAATGTATGGGACAGTCTAATTTTTGTTTCGCGATTTATTTGTTGATAATATCGGTTGATCAACTTTCAGCATAGTGAAAATTGTGCATAATGATGGGTACCATGACCTCTTAAGAGATATTCCTCCCTCAAGTTGTATGCATTAAGATAGAAATCTACTAGAAATGTAAATATTCAGTTTCGAAGCCTAACTACACCCGACCCCAAACAAAAGTAGAATACTAACAACTCTCCCAAAGTCCCCAACAGCTTAGCAAGCACCCAGCATGGCCACCGTGCGCCGTTTAGCAAATGCATTTAAAGCCCCATTTGTTCCGCGCCTAATTGCAGCGGTAGGCACAAATGTATTGCAGCCAATTATCTGCTTTTACAATTGTACAAATTGGGCAAGAGAGGGTGAATCTGAGTCAATGTAGATTTTACATGGGATTTTAGATGCAGTTGCGTAAGAAATAAGGTTTAATGTGGGTCGATTTATCAAATTAGTGAGCTGCGAAAGGGATTTGAAAATGTGCTTATACCCACAGGGGCTAATTTCGGATTGTGGAGTCACAGACCACCAGATAGATAGTAGAACTACGTACTGATCGGTCGCCAGTTCAGCACTACACCAATATTGCACAATTTAGCGAGTGTTTATAATAATAATAATAATAATTTATTTAATTCAGACATAGTCCATACATTAATTAGAAATTGAATAAAAACATTAAATTTAAATTGTCAATATTAAATTAATTTAAACATACACACACACATTACAATTTATGATCGCTCTGACATTTTATAAACCTACGGTGTTTGCAATAATCCGGGGACATGGATATTTTCAAAATATAAGAAACGCTGTTTGTGAAACTATAGTCATATGCAACGACATGCCGAAATCAATTTTCTTTCAGCAGCGATATTCTGTGAAATCTCAAAAGCAGGCTCAATTTTCAATTCGCGATAAAAAATAAGTTTTGTTGGTAGCAATGTTTATTTTAGAAACCATAGTTTTAAAATTTTGTTTTATTCTCTAATTTAGTTTAGTTCTCTCCATTTCGTTTTCATATTGAAATCATGTAAAACTGTTTTCGTTTGAATGCGTTTCTTCAGTTTTAACAGCCAGACACCCTAGGGCAATGGTGTTAAAATATTATAGTTATGGTCCATAATAGGGATGTTGCCTGAATAAAAAAATATATGATTATGTTTAGTCCGTCAGTTTATAAAAAAATATTGGACACGTATTTTTTCCTTCATCAAATCTATAAAAAACTGACGAAGATAAAAAGCATCAAAGATCAGGAGTGGGAGCTTGTGACGTTACGGCTAGGTAAAAATTGTAGCGACGACGAGTTTTCAACGCACTGTATCGTCTTCATTTTTTGTTTACGTGAAAAAAGAAAAACTACGTGTCCCATATTTTTTGGTTTTTTTTTAGTCCACTACCCTATTATAACACTAACACTAACAACGTAAAAATCCATCAATATAGGTTTACGATCCGCAAATATTATGTTCCAAAATTAAGTAAGATATATACTGTCCGGACATCCTACGGTCTACTCTGGTCTGGCGAATTTCATTAGGCCATACCATACGGAATTACTCACGACCTAAATGGATATATATGTTGGTATCCAGCTAATAAACGGGGAGCACTTAGAGGAATATATGAGGCTTATGAGAGGACTGTGGTCTCTGTGCGAATAGACTGTGTCGTTTTTTTTTTTTATAAAGACTCTTTTTATTTTTAACCGACTTCCAAAAAAGGAGGAGGTTCTCAATTCGGATTTTTATGTATGTTCGGGTATAAACCCGTCATATATAGACTGTTTTGCAAAATTATTTCTTTTTATTCGAAAGGAGTTCATTCCGAAATGGTCCCATTTAAATGTCATATAGATCTGATGATGGGTTTCGGAGACAGACAACGGAACTCTTCAATAAATGATAGCAAATCTTTCGAGATTGCTGATATCAAAAATACTTTTTAGTTAAATAAAGACGCGTTTAAAAAAAATCTTAATGTTTTATTTCCAAAATGAAACGTTGCCAAAATGACTAGACTACCCACACCAATTAGTTTGCTGGCCTATCTAGACTACAGTTTACGAGTGAGAATTTCTAACTCTCCATGATTTATGAGTTTGCCTGATTTATTGCAATACCCACGTCGACTTGCGTTGGTTACTGTTACTGTATTGTTTACATTCAGAGGCAAGTTTCGTATTTTTACGAAACTTCATCAAAATCACTGTCAAAATCATCTCTAAGGATGGGAAATCATGAATTGGCTTCTTGAGAGTGTCAGACTCTTACTGACTAAAACCCATCCGTGTTCCTCGTAATGTCCTTTGCGTTCTAGGGCCGCAGTGACTCTTTCGAACAAATTTCGCAAACCTGACACAAAATCACTTCTAATAAATCCCTAGTTTTAAGGTCTAAAAAACTGGCGATGTAAAATCAGCGGAATTGAAAAAAAAAAAAACACAGAAATTTGTTGATTTTTTGTTGCTAAGAAATTAATTTTTTTGCTCCAACCGATCGCAAAAAATCGGCAATAGCGCTAACTTTTCATTAAGATAGCGTGGAAATCACTGGATGTGGACTGATCGATCAAGCGAATAGGGGTCAATTTGTTGCTAATTTGTTACTGAAAGATGCTAAGAAGAAAGAAATTTAAAAAATAAAAATTGTTTTTTTTTTTAATTATGCCAAAATAAATAATGTCCACGCCAGCTTAACTCTGGAGTTTTCCGTAAAATAACTACTGTAAAAATTAGTTGCTGCTCATACTACAGCTAGTTTGAGTACAGAGAGACAGCAACAAAATAAAAAACGAAAGTCAAGAGAAGTTGGAGATCGGTTTACAAAAAAACCGGCCACGCTAGCTTAACTAACGATTTTTCGGCGGACAAACTAAAGTGAAAATTTGTTGCTGCTCATGCTGCGGCTTGTTTTAGCATAGAGAGTCAGCAACAAAATAAAAACCGGAAGTCAAGATGGAGATCGGTATACAAAAAACCGGTCATGCTAGCTTAACTCTAGACTTTTCCGTGGAAAACTATAGTAAAAATTTGTTGCTGCTCATGCTGCGGCTTGTTTTAGTGGGATCCCTTCTTTTCGCATAATGTTTTTTGTCCTAATATACTTCGGCATAACGATTTTGGCACAATTTGTTTTGGCATAATAATACTTTGGCATAATTTTTTTAGGCATACATTTTATGTTGGCATAATCATGTTAAAGACTAATTTGTTTTGGCATAAATTTGATTCGCATAACGTTAGTAGGCCTAATGACTATTAGCATAACGTTAGTAGGCCTAAAGACTTTTAGCATAACGTTAGTAGGCCTAATGGCTATTAGCATAATATTCTGAGCAAACCAATTAGCTATAGTACCTGTAACAATCAAATAATATTGTTGGTTAAAAAATTAATATGCTGTGCAACAAAAGTTAGTCACAGAACCGAATTGCTGCAAAACCGACTTCACGTAGTCTTGTTTGTCCTACCCCGAGAGTGTTATTTAAAATCGCGTAGGCGCGTAGGGGCGAGGCGGCCCGCGAGCTGAGGAGCAGGCGGCTGCGAGCGAGGCGCCGCGGCTGAGGCTGGCCGGCGAAGCCGGCCAACAAGCCGAAGCTGCGGTGGTGAGCGAAAGCCGTCTGCGACGATTAGCACGCGTGGGGCCGCCGGAGGGCCGCAGCGCCGGAGCCGTCACAGAAACCCTGCCTGCTGCATGCTGCTTGCTTGCTTGCTTGCATGCTTGCTTGCATGTTGCATGCTTGCTTGCATGCTGCATGCTTGCTTGCATGCTGCATGCTTGCTTGCATGCTGCATGCTTGCTTGCATGCTGCATGCTTGCTTGCATGCTGTATGCTTGCAATGCTTGCTTCCTACAGCGAAAAAATACTCACAAAATTGTTCATATTTTATTATATTTTAACTAACGATTTTTATTTTGTTGCAGACTCTCCCTGCTAAAACAAGCTGCATTATGAGTAGCAACAAAGTACTATAGTTTTTCCACGGAAAAGTCTAGAGTTAAGCTAGCGTGGCCGGTTTTTTTGTTAACTGATCTCCAACTTCTTTTGACTTCCGGTTTTTATTTTGTTGCTGACTCTCTATGCTAAAACAAGCCGCAGCACGAGCAGCAACAAATTTTTACTATAGTTTTTCCACGGAAAAGTCTAGAGCTAAGCTAGCATGACCGGTTTTTTTGTATACCGATCTCCAACTTGTCTTGACTTCCGGTTTTTATTTTGTTGCTGGCTCTCTCTGCTAAAACAAGCTGCAGTATGAGCAGCAACAAATTTTTACTATAGTTTTCCACGGAAAAGTCTAGAGTTAAGCTAGCATGACCGGTTTTTTGTATACCGATCTCCATCTTGACTTCCGGTTTTTATTTTGTTGCTGACTCTCTATGCTAAAACAAGCCGCAGCATGAGCAGCAACAAATTTTCACTTTAGTTTGTCCGCCGAAAAATCGTTAGTTAAGCTAGCGTGGCCGGTTTTTTTGTAAACCGATCTCCAACTTGTCTTGACTTTCGGTTTTTATTTTGTTGCTGTCTCCCTGTACTCAAACTAGTTTTAGTATGAGCAGCAACTAATTTTTACAGTAGTTTTTTTATGGAAAACTCGAGAGTTAAGCTGGCGTGGACATTATTTATTTTGGCATAATTAAAAAAAAAAAACAATTTTTATTTTTAAAATTTCTTTCTTCTTAGCATCTTTCAGCAACAAATTAGCAACAAATTTACCCCTATGCGCTTGATCGATCAGTCCACATCCAGTGATTTCCACTCTATCTTAATGAAAAGTTAGCGCTATTGCCGATTTTTTGCGATCGGTTGGAGCAAAAAAATTAATTTCTTAGCAACTAATTAGCAACAAAAAAGCAACAAATTTCTGTGTTTTTTTTTTCCAATTCCGCTGATTTTACATCGCCAGTTTTTTGGACCTTTAGTTTTTTATGTTAATTGTCGTTCTGAGGTCTAGTTCTAGGAACACCTCGATTTTCTATACATTTTGAAAGATTGTGACTATAACGCGAATACGCGTTACTTACAATATCGCGACAAGAATTTAAACGCTTTTAAAGTTTTTCCAATGACAAGAATGGCCTTCTGAAAAACGTAGAATGTCATAGTAAATGAACAAAGTACTTTTTATTTACATTAGATACATGCTCATTGTATTGTATTATATGCAATTGTATTTTGTTTTCATTTTCTTGCGATTGTTATTATTGCAATAAAATTGTGTCAATGCATTTGTTTCAATCGCTTTCATTATTCTTCATAGTGGTTTTTATTTACTTGTTGTATCCGAATGCAATGTAAAAATACATTCTATTTCTCAACAGTTATGTTACGAGAGAGGTTACAGATAAAATTACTTATTTTTAGTTTTTATTCCTATTTCGCCAGCAACTTACGTGCCTCCTTTTACGGAACCTTCAAGTAAATTAAAAAAAATAAAGCTATCAACAATTGTAAAGATTTTTATTGTAACACGACGTAACGAAGGGATTGTCGAATATCAAGTCTGGAATCGTTGCAAACCAAACAGAATGCGGTAAAGTGTTTACTTAGTACCTAATGTTTCAGATGTACACGGGCAATTTTCTACTGAAGTAACGATTTCTAGACCATTTATTTTTAGAGTAGTTTTTTTTTTCTGGATGGGAAGTCATCAAATGACTTCTCCCGCCCTGGGCGGAGCGGCAGGGAGTCTCAGACCCTTACTGACTAAAACCCATCCGTCCTAGTGCCCTTTACGTTCCATGGCCGCGGTGTCTCTTTCGAAAAAAGTCCGCAATCCTAGTAGAGTAGCCTGTTGTGATAATTATTGAATAGTTTATTGTTTGTTAACTATGTATTGTATTATGGCTAGTTTTAATGTTTATGTCATGCTTTTGTGAGGAAATACTCTGTAATTAAAATCTACTAACAATGGCAAATGTACAAAAATATGTTTCTAAGCATATAATTTGCCGTTGCTAGCAGGACGCGATTTAAACAAATGTATGTACATACGTAGTTCTGTTTTGTTTTATGTATTTTGTACATGCAAGCAACTTGTGTTTCGTTATTAAAACATCACCATTGATTGCTCCTCATTGGTTCTAAATTGAGCTACTCGACTACTGACCAAGGCTTGCACTGACTAGACAGGACCACTAAAATCTGTGTCCTTTCCTCAAAAGACCTTTTCAGACACTGATCTACATGATCCTCATAAAACGTATTGTGAATGTGGAGACCATGTAGAACCAAATTAGGGGTTTATTTCATGTTAGTCTAACATTTTGAGTCATATACGCGGCCTACCCAAACGTCCTTACTTTGGTATTTTTCGTCAAATCGTTCATCTCCTTACAATACTAAGTTTTTAGCTACACGATAACTGACAAATGCTTGAACTGTCTGGACAGGGTCACTCAAATCAGTTTGTACTTTCGTCAAAATACCACGCATTTATATATTAGTTAGGATGGAAAAGTTTAGTAAAATTTCTACCATGGCTTCAAAAAAAAAACCTTTCTAATAACCGTACCTGTATTTGCAACTCAATCATTGGAATGCATCGAGTGGCGTCCATTATCCGAATGAGATCATAACGAGCTGCTCTGTTCCACTCGCATTTGTTTGATCACTCCATATTGGCTGAATCGATTGTAAGCGAATAATAATCGAGTAAAATAGGAGAAGACGATAGTTAGTCAAGTTAGTTATTAATCAAATCTTCATCACCATTTCCGCCGAAGGCCTTCATTGCTAGGAAAAGGCTTCCTCCAAGTTTGATCAGAGTTCTGTGCGACTTGCATCCAGTGGGTTCCTGCGGCCTTGCGTCATGTCTGGTTGGTTGTGAGATGGAAATAAATTGTAGTTCAAAATTATTGAGAGCAGTGATGGCCGAGTGCTAACGGCCCCGACTTACCAATTGTAGGTCGCGGGTTTAAATCCGACCAGGCCCATTACTTTGTGTAATTTATTTCATCACCACTGCTCACAAAATGGTGAAAGAAAACATTGTGAGGAAACCGGCATGTCCTAAAGCCAAAAAATCGAAGACATGTGACATTCACCAACCCGCACTGGGCACGCGTGGTGGATTACGGTCCATTCCCTCTCTAGAGAGGAGGCCTGTGTCCCAGCAGTGGGAACGTTAAAAGGCTGATTATGCTTATATGCTTAAGGAGAGCTCGCAAAGCTTACACTCTGTTCCAAAATACCACTGCGAACATTAAACTACATACATATGTACATATATGGTGTTTGTATGATTTAATCATTTCGATTGGACTTTAAAAGAGAATTGGCCCCCTGAATAATTTTCGGTGTTTCTTCCCAGAGCAGTCACCTGGGAAATACCGGAACAATCAGATTGGAAATGGCAGAAAAGATTGATGTGCAAATGTGTTGTTTTTAACCAGTATACAAAATAAATATTAGGGATACTTGTTGCGGAATTTGTTCGAAAGAGTCACCGCGGCCCTGGAACGCAAAGGACATAAGGAGGAACACGGGTGGGTTTTAGTCGGTAGTTTTAGAAGCTGGACCCCGACGTACATAGTTGGTAAAACGCTGGGCAGAATAATTGCTTTAGAAAATCCTCGTTAAAGTTTTTATTTTCCTACTGATTTCTTACCGTGACTTTGTCTGCGTGTTTTAAAATAAATTGCGTGGCATTCGAAAAAAGTGTAAGTAGCTGTTCATAATCAGTAATGTACAGCTAACTAGCATTGATGTATAGCTGTTCATCACTGTAAAAAAAATTAAGCGTATACAGTGGATACTTGGCCTTTGCTTAGTCGGAGCACCCCACCAGCCGTCTTTTCGTCGATGCAATCGGCGACGGCGATCATTCGCTTCCGGCCCTGGTTTAATCTATGGTCCGAAGCGGGGGGCAGGGGAAGTAGAGGGAGAGGGTAGCAAACCTTATGCCCCAGTTGATGCAACAGAAAAAGTCACCCCGGGCGTTGCGAGTCGTAGGGTTCCTGGCAACCATAGTCCTAGGATTTGCGGACGAGCGTTAGGTGGCTCGCCGTCCAATAAGAACCAAGCCCGGGACGACGGCGCATTGTTTTCCACGTGTTGAATTTGTTCGAAAGAGTCACTGCGGCCCTGGAAAGGGTATTTGGAAGAGCACGAATGGGTCTTAGCCAGTAAGGGTTTGACACTCCCTTCCATTTCACCCTGAGCGTAAGCAAACATTTGATGAATTCCCAACCTTAAAATAATATTATACTTACCTAATTTTACTTATTTACAATAGTAGTTTAGAATTTTACCTCTTCTGTTTATAGAAGACTACCTACTGTCTTGCACTGAATTAATGAAAAACCTTACAAAACTATAGAGTTAAAACCTCTTGAGTATGAACTCACGAGGCTCCCAGTTTATATGTTTTTTAATCATGTTTAATCAGAGACTATCATATCAACATCCTACTTAAGAGCAACCACGAGTATCACATTACGCTACTCCATACAGCCAAGCGTACTCAATAAAGTAATTATCCAGGTAACCTAACTAGATAGCCTAAGGTAGATATTAGACTGTCTGCAGAGCTGAAATTAACTATAATAATAGAGGTTAACTTGATAACCGAGTGTTAACTATCAGGTTTAGAACTGTAGATTAGATGTTAGAATATAATGTGAGACTCCAATCTTGTATGGTACTTGATAATCAATATTAAGTAAGGCTCATTTGTGGTTGTAGTTTGTTTGAAACTTTTATTGCTTTCATTTATTTTAAAGCTTATTGGCGACAAGAAGTACTTACCTTATAAATTGTAAATCTAAATCCTTAGTATTATAAATGGAAAATACTGTTTGTCTGATGACACTCCCTCCCGATCCGTGCAGAGCGTGAGGAGTCTCCAGTTCTGGACGGAGCCGGAGGGAGTGTCAGACTCTTACTGACTAAAACTTACCCTTGTTCCTGCAAATGTCCTTTGTGTTCCATGGCCACCGTAACTCTTCCAAATAACTCCACAACCCTGAAACAATTAATCAACCCTAAAAAGTGAGTTGGTCTGCGTTTTTATTAGCGCCTAAATCACTGAATCAATATTGACCTGAATTTCGACATAGACATAATTTAGATGGCACTTTGGAAATGGTTAGTCAAAAATAAATGAACCACTTTGAAAATGAAAACAAGATATCTAGTTTTAATTTCCGCGAATATTAGTGGGTTGCAGGTATGCACCTCCCTCTCGGAGGTGGACCGCAGTGGACTTTGTTTCCGCTGTGGTAAGCCCGGTCATCTGGCCGGCTCGTGCGAGGCCACGCCGCACTGCAGTGCATGTGCGGCTGTTGGCAAGCCGGCCGAGCACTGGGCTGGGGGAAGGGCCTGCGCGCCATCCGCCCCGACCAAGGGCAAGAGGTCCGCCGCCGCCGCCGCCTCTGCCGCCGCCGCGGCTTCCGTCGCCGCTTCTGCCGCTTCTGCTGTGGGTGCTGCGACTCCCGGTACTCGGGAGGGGGCTGAAATGGAGTGCCAGTAATGGTCCCATTTCGGCCTCCTCCAGAGACAAGTCGGCCGCTGTGCTATTGCGCAGTGGCTGATGCCTGTGGACGGTGAGCGTGGGTGGCTCGCCGTCCGATGCCAGGCTGAGTCGACGACGCGTTGTGCTTCACGCGCGCCTCAAGGAGCCGTCAGCACCAGAGACGGGGCCCCATAGGGTCGGTGCCTGCTAGGGTTGCGGAATTTGTTCGAGAGAGTTGCCGCGGCCCTGGAACGCAAAGGGCACATGGAGGAGCACGGGTGGGTTTTAGTCAGTAAAAGTCTGACACTCCCTACCGCTCCACCCAGGGCGGGAGGGGTCATTTGATGATTTCCCATCCAAAAAAAAAAAAAAAAGGTATGCACCACCCTCCCGCCCGCTATATTATGCACATGCAAGATTACTAGGCAAATGCAAGGATTTTAAGCACATGCAGGAAGGCAATGCAAAACCCAACACCATTACCGACACGTGTTTCGCCTCTCCACGAGGCATCCTCAGGGGACGTGTTGACTCGCTGACCGTTGAGTTGCGACTGAGCATTTAGTTTTTTTTTTTTTTTTTGGAATGGACCACTCGCAGTTCAGCACACTAAGGCTGGTTACTGCTCAACCGGACAATGCTGAGCATTTAGTACAAGGCACCCCCCTTTTATACACTGCCACCGTTGGTTATTTGTGTACAACTACCCACAAACATTCGCAGTAAAGGGGAAGAAACCAAATTCGTCTGGTCATTCAACAGTGCAAAATTATTATTATTACTATGTTTAAAAATCTCTAATTGTTCTAAAACACACAGCCGGAAACCCTTATCACAAATATGTAGTATATTAAAACTATTGTTGTCGCGCAAAGAATGGCCGGTATCAATTAGATGTTTCGCGAAATTCGATTTGTCCGAATGGCCATTTCTATACGCGGCAACATGTTCCCCATACCTAATGTCAAAGTTTCGGCCCGTCTGACCCACATACACCCCGTTGCATTCATCACAGACCAGCCTATACACCCCAGACTTTTTACTATTTTCTAAAATATCTTTTCCGTTACAAATACGGCGTATATTCTGGTCCGTTCTGAACGCTACATAAACGTTGTTTTTCTTCTTTTAATCCCAAATATAGTTTGAAGAACAGCTTAGATTTAATTGAAAAAGTAAAAAATATCCAAATTCCTTCCAATGCAAAGTTGTTATCCTTAGACGTTGACAGCTTATTCACGAATGTTCCAATCGATGATTGTCTACGTATTCTGGGTATCCAATTTGAGAAGCAACGGTTACATCCTGGGGAAATTGCGGATTTACTTAACCTCACTAGTATTTGCATGAAACAAAATTATTTTAGATTTAATAACCAATATTATATTCAAAAGGAAGGGTTGGCTATGGGGTCGCCTTTAAGTCCACTAATGGCGGAGGTTTTTATGGATAACTTTGAATGTAAACATATAGTGAACGAACCTAATATTCTGTTTTTATTATAGATATGTAGATGACATAATTATCTGCTGGAATGGTACCGTTCGACAAATAGACCTTTTTGTTAAAAAACTAAATAAAACTCACCCAAAAATTAAATTTAAATTAGAATTAGAGTCCCAAAACTCCCTTAACTTTTTGGATTTGACTATCACAAAACACAATAGTGACTTAGATTTCCAAATTTATCGAAAGCCGACACACACTGACACGACAATACCAGCCTCTTCTTGTCACCCTCTCCAACATAAATTAGCCGCCTTCCGCAGCTATATTCATAGATTATTTGCCCTCCCCCTTTCAGCAGAAAATTATGTAAAAGAAAAGAGTTTAATTAGTAAAAAGCAGAAAGAAAGGGTTCGTTCACTATTATATGCATGTCCGCGTACTAATATTAATAGATATGTGGCCAGTCTGACCTATATGGGCCCCATTTCAGATAGAATTAGTAATTTACTTAGAAAAAACAACGTTTATGTAGCGTTCAGAACGGACCAGAATATACGCCGTATTTGTAACGGAAAAGATATTTTAGAAAATAGTAAAAAGTCTGGGGTGTATAGGCTGGTCTGTGATGAATGCAACGGGGTGTATGTGGGTCAGACGGGCCGAAACTTTGACATTAGGTATGGGGAACATGTTGCCGCGTATAGAAATGGCCATTCGGACAAATCGAATTTCGCGAAACATCTAATTAATACCGGTCATTCTTTGCGCGACAACAATAGTTTTAATATACTACATATTTGTGATAAGGGTTTCCGGCTGTGTGTTTTAGAACAATTAGAGATTTTTAAACATAGTAATAATAATAATTTTGCACTGTTGAATGACCAGACGAATTTGGTTTCTTCCCCTTTACTGCGAATGTTTGTGGGTAGTTGTACACAAATAACCAACGGTGGCAGTGTATAAAAGGGGGGTGCCTTGTACTAAATGCTCAGTCCCAGTCCGATCACCATGTTTGGCAAGCCGATCCCTTGGGTGAAGCAAGCCAAATACTTAGGTGTAATCCTTGACCGAAAGCTTACTTTCGGTGAGCACATAAAGACGGTGCGTAATCGCGCCGCTTTCGCTCTCGGTAGGCTCCACCCTATGCTGAATGCACGCAGCAAGCTTTCCCTTAAATGCAAGTTGCGCATTTATATAACGTGTATACGCCCGATTATGACCTATGCGTGTGCTACTTTTGCGCACACTAAGTCGTACCGGATCCATAGGTTGCAAGTAATCCAAAACCGATTTCTGCGGAAGGCCACAGGTGCCCCGTGGTTCGTTAGAAACGATCGACTCCATGTCGACCTCCGCATTCCAACTATTAAACAATTCATGAAGCGCCTTAACAAGCGTTTCATTGAGTCCGCCGAATCCCATCAGAACCCTCTCATTGTATCGGCCGCCCGGTACACTCCCTCCAAGATTAGTAGGATTCGCCGTCCACGGCACTCCCTAGTCGAACCCGACGACCCCATCACCTTACTTCAAGAGAGTAATAGGGAAACCAGTACGATTAGAAAAAACAAAAACAGACCGCGTTCCGTATTCCGGCCTCGCCGACGAGGCCCATCGCGACGCCCCAGTAACATCCCTCCCCGACTTTTGCCTAACGAGCCAGCCCGCGACGCTGAGCCATTAGCGTTAAATCCCCTAAATAATAATAATTGACCCAGCCTGTCCCTTGCTGCCCCTCTCAATGACCCCGTTAAGCCGAGGCCCGTATCCCACAGGGGATGCCCTTAGCGAAGCGGTCATTTAGCTTTTTAGTAGTTTTTAGCCCTGGCTGGGGGCCTTAAATTCATTTGAGGCCACCACAGGATTGTCCGGTTGAGCAGTAACCAGCCTTAGTGTGCTGAACTGCGAGTGGTCCATTCCAAAAAAAAAAAAAAAAAAAAAAAAAAAAAAAAAAAAAAAAAAAAAAAAAAACTAAATGCTCAGTCGCAACTCAACGGTCAGCGAGTCAACACGTCCCCTGAGGATGCCTCGTGGAGAGGCGAAACACGTGTCGGTAATGGTGTTGGGTTTTGCATTGCCTTCCTGCATGTGCTTAAAATCCTTGCATTTGCCTAGTAATCTTGCATGTGCATAATATATATAGCGGGCGGGAGGGAGGTGCATACCTGCAACCCACTAATATTCGCGGAAATTAAAACTAGATATCTTGTTTTCATTTTCAAAGTTAAAATGGATTTCCGCAAAGTAACGCCTGACTCAATCAATTTTATAAATGAACCAGTCAAATTGCATGTAATTTAAAATGTATCTACCTGATTGGTGATAAAATCTGAAATCATATCGTATTTATGTATTTCTTCGATTACAATTTAGTCCAGATGTGGCAATGTTGTTTCAAGTCTGCGTGCCTTAACTTATAAATTATTCTACAAAATAAGTAAAAATCTTAAATGCATAGTCATTCAACATCTTTACTGAGCTTTATTGCTTACAACGCGATCGTATCTTTTATCACCAGTCAGACCATTCTAAGAAATAAACGGTTATGTTCTGCGACAAAATATAATACAAAACATTTCGTGGTTTACAGCTTTTCCAAAACAGCTGCGACACGAAATGTTTTTAAAGATTTTTTAGCAGAATTGTTATTTTACTAAATAAGTACTTTGCAGTTCATTGAAGCTTTTGTTATTTTTGGACAAATATTGAGATATTTTTCATTGCTGTCTTTAAATGTAAGTACTACACAAAAAATATTTCTTGTCGTTAAATAATAATAGCCGTATGAGTTATGCCGTTGGTCCCGGCAGTCATTTGTAGATCTTATACATTCATCCTACACTTGTAACGACTGTCAAAGTCAAAAGCTTGAGACACCAGTCTTTTTAACCGACTTCTAAAAAAGGAGGAGGTTCTCAATTCGGATGTTTGTATGTTTTAATGGTAGCGAGTTACCCAGTTACTGGGTTGTGATAGTCAGATAGGCAGTCGTTCCATGTTAAGCACTGGTATTTATCTGCATCAAGTTATACTGTTATACTGGAATCTGACTCCAGCGTAGTTGGGATAAGACTACAATTTTTTTAAGTGAAAACTTCTTTAGCAGCGTTGTGATTTGAAAGTTTATGAAACGAAAAAGCGACAGTAAAAAGAGACAGACACATAAATTCATGTGTCTGTCTCTTTTTACTGTCGCCTCGTCTCATTATCTTGAAGCCAAAATTTTTGAAGGTTTCACTTCTACCACGTGTGAATTGCACACATGTATTTGTTTTTTAAATAAGTTGTTCGTTCGTTCATACGAAAGCTCTGTATCGCAGTGAGGTATGCTGACCCTAAACCCAATAGTGGGTTAAGGTCGCCTTTCTACATAAGTCGTACCATTATAATTTTGTGTGATATAAAGAAGAAAAAGACGAAATTTAAAACTGGTATGAGTGATATCAGGTATGGCCACATTGCCACATAAATACATATACATATGTATATTTTTTACTATTTTTTTAGGGTTCCGTACCTCAATAGGAAAATACGGAACCATTATAATCTTATAATGGTATAATCGTTGTCCGTCTATCGATCTGTCACGACCTTTTTTCTTAGGAACTCGAGGAGGTATCTTGTTGACATTAATCTATACTAATATTATAAAGCTGAAGAGTTTGTTTGTTTGTTAGTTTGTTTCTTTGAACGCGCTAATCTCAGGAACTACTGGTACGAATTGAAAAATTCTTTTTGGGTTGAATAGACCATTTATCGAGGAAGGCTTTAGGCTATATATCACCACGCTTAAGTCAATAGGAGCGGAGCAGCGATAAAGAATGTTTTAAAATCGGGGATTCCACGGGGACGAAGTCGCGGACAGCAGCTAGTATCAAATACGATTTCAAGCTTCTAAGACAACGCAATAAAAGAAAACGGCTATTTACGAGTATGCCAATAATACTTTTAACAATATTTATGATAATATATATTTTTGTCAGTAAGTTTGGTACTCGCAAGTAAACCTATGGGGTACTTCCCGATGACCCAGAATCATTAAATTTGGTATCAAGCAAAGTCTCACAACATAAGTAGGTAATGGAAAGAGTCTGAAAATTGATAAGTAATTTGCGGTGTCATCACATATGTATATGTACATACACACATATGTAAATATATTTTAAAAACCATGTCGAACATGGTTATTAAAATATGTAACATTTTTAACCCCCGACACAAAAAGAGGGGTATTATAAGTTTAACGTGTTTGTCTGTTTGTATTTGAATGAAAGTTGAGATACGGGTGACTGTTCTTAGACATGTTTGATGAAACCCAGTTGAGCCGAATTTTAACGACTACAAAGTTAAGTTTGTCCTTCAATGGTTTTTTTTTCTTATCGTTGAGTCTGTATTACAGTAGTATCATCTGAGTAATGAGAGTGTTTTAGTAGTTCATAGTTATTCAGTAGGCTACTTCCACTCGGAATAAATCGAGACACGATTCCCGCAAAAGACGAACCATATCTACATACTACATAGTCTATACGGAACCATCGGTGGAGGTGTCAAACTTGCACTTGTCTGGTTTTTCATAAGTTACAAATTCGATTAAGTTAGTTATTTTAAGTTTTGAAGGAAGCTTGCATGAGGAAGATACTAAGCCTTTCGTACTCTTTGAATAAGTTATGTATGTAGCTCGGTGAACAGAATCAGCTTTAGTTCAACTTTGCGGCTAGCTCGTACATAATTAAGTGTGTGACAGAGGAACAGAAGTTTTACTCTTCTCCTTGACACAACCTGTAAAAATAGTTAGGTGCTATTAAATATAACGAAAGTTCGTGTCATGGTAAACATTTTAGCCAGCCATCAACTTAATGGGCTGACTACACGTTCAATGAATCTATACCAAAATATTATTAATACGAATGTTTGTATGGATCTTAGTTACTGAATCACGCCAGAACGGCTGACGGATCTTGATGAAATTTGGCACAGAAGTAGATTATGGACTGTACTAAAGCATAGGATATTTTTTACTTTTTATCCCGGATGTATGTTCCCAACTTCCGAGATATAAAAAATATTTTAGACATTCAAGCGGGCGTAATCGTGGTTAGTAGCTGGTGTGTAAATATGTACGAGTGTGTATGCGTATAGTGTATAATATAATAGTGTGAGCGCAAAACGAAGCTTTTTGTTCATCAACAAAATTCTCATGAATCTTTAAAAAAGTTTAATTTCAATTTAGATATAGGATGAATTTAAGTGAAAATTTGATTAATTTCAACTTTGCTAGTTAAAATAAAATTGACATATGGTGTCTTCAAGTACAATAAAGTTATAGTTAGTAACTAGGTTCTTTCAGCGGCTTTGCCCGCATAAAAGAAGAGGATTTTCAAGGAAACATTCTCCTGGGATAGAAAGGACCATTTTTCCTATTCCAGGGTATGGTCTACCCCTGTGTTAAGGACCATCCAAATTCGTCCAGCCGTTAAGACGTGAAGAGGTGACAAAGAGACCGACAGACAGTTGTTTTTCGAGTTTATTACACGTACATAGAGTCATAGTATATTAATTACTACACAAAAAACAAATTAAATCGTAATTCAAAGTAGAAATTCAAGCAGTATTTTCGCACGTTACAGTAAAACACATGCATGTAAGTTTCAGTATTTAAAGGACATCAAAGAGAGATATGCAAAGCCATCTCGAATCTACAGGGAGCCTGAAAAAAGGTTTTAAGGCATTAAATACGTCAAGAAAATGGATTCCTTGCTTAAGGGAAGACTCTACCAATAACAAGACCTTTTCTAGATCAAAAATAATAGAAACAGCAACAACATTTTATAAAAACCTCTACTCTACTCAAGAAACAGATCAAGAAAGCTTACTTCTTGCTGAGAACTCCAACACTCTGGAAAGATTTTCTACCTTTGAAGTTATTAAGAAAATAGAGCGCTTAAAATCTGATAAAAGTAGTGGACCAGATGGCCTTCCAAATGAAGCAATAAAAATAGGCAAACATCTACTAGCATCGCCTCTAACAAAACTGTTTAATAAGATTCTAGACGAAAAAAAAATACCAGGAGAATGGGCAACGTCCGACATAATTTTACTATATAAAAAAGGAGATCCAGCCGATATCGGTAATTACCGACCCATCAGCCTTCAACCAAACATATATAACTTATTTGCGTCATGTTTAGAAGAACGCCTCTCTATGTATACCGAAAAACATCAACCACCGGAACAGGCGGGTTTTAGAAAAAACTTCTCTACCACAGACCACATACACGCTTTAAACTTGATCATAGAGAAGTATACAGAACATAATAGGCCACTCTATCTGGCTTTTATTGACTATGCCAAAGCCTTCGATTCAATATCCCATACTAGCATGTGGAAAGCTTTATACGAGTGCAATGTACCACTGGAAACGATTGAGCTAATAAAAGACATTTATAGTAAATCTAAAAGTCGCGTAAGGATGGAAAAACGGGGCCCGAAAATAAACATAAGTAGAGGTGTTAGACAGGGCGATCCTCTCTCGCCGAGAATCTTCATAACAGTGCTGCAAAGCATCATGAAAAATCTAAACTGGGAAAGAAAAGGTATCAACATACAAGGAAAATATCTATGCAACCTCCGTTTTGCAGATGATATTATACTTTTTTCAGAAACATCGACTCAACTGGAAAATATGGTCAATGAGCTAAACGCAGTGAGTAGAAAAATTGGACTAGAATTAAATACCACAAAAACGAAGATCATGACAAACCACCAACCAATACCCATTCAAGTCAATGATATCTCGCTAGAATATGTACAGGATTATATCTACTTGGGTAAGCAGATATCGTTTACTTCGACCAAACACCATGATGAGCTACACAGAAGAATAAATTGTACTTGGAACAAATTTTGGAGCAACAAGGAAATTCTAAAATCTGACCTCCCCGTGAAACTGAAGAAAAAAGTACTGGATTCTTGTATACTGCCATGTCTCACTTATGCCTGCCAAACGTGGATATTTAATGACTATACAAAAAACAAACTACAAGTATGCCAAAGGTCTATGGAACGTAGTATTCTTAACCTAACAATAAAAGACAGAGTAAGAAATACCGACATAAGAAAAACAACAAATGCTATAGATGCTCTTGAGCATTGTATGAAATTGAAATGGGAGTGGGCTGGTCATATAGCACGCATGAACAAAGATAAGTGGACTCATATAATAACTACTTGGCCGGGCCCACTAGGTAAACGGAAGAAGGGAAGACCAAAGGAGAGATGGATAGACGAGATAAATAAAATTGCTGGTAACGACTGGATTGAAAAGGCAAAGAATAGAATAAATTGGAGAAAAATGGAGGAGGCCTTTACTCGTTGAGAGGTCCTTAACAAAAAGTTTAATATAAATGCATGTTATTAAAAATTTAATCACAAAAACACATAAATATTTAATTTAATAATGTATAAATTAGTAATTTTCTTAAATTAATGTAATATATAAATTAAACACAACATTTAATGTATCATAAGCATAACATAGTGTAAGTAATTAGTGAAATTTTAAATATGTAATTAATTAATTAATTTTATTAAGGAAATAAAGAGGCTATAATAATAATAATAATAATAATAAAGAGAGATTTTGAAGCGTGCAAAAGATCGCTGTTTCAAAGCCCGGCTTTTGTAAGCCACGTCATGTAGAAAAGCCGGGTTTTCATAGTTGGATATTTTTTATTGAACTATTTTTAACAGTAGGTAGTTAACGACAGGCAGGAAGGGCTTTTTCCTGATGGGTGTAATTTTCGTGATTTGCAATAACAAAACTGAGCTCCAGACGGCCAATTCTAACATTTTTAAGCAATGTCCGCATTCATCAATACATTTATTTTCATTCCACAATGTGAACCTTTCTGGGTTAAATATTTTCCTTGATAATATCATATTACACACAAGAAGGATCACGGGTGGGTTTTAGTCAGTAAGAGTCTGACAGTCCCTTCCGCTCCGACTAGAGCGGGAGAAGTCATTTGAAGATTTCCCATCCAAAAAAAAAGGAAAGGTGGTACATATGTACCTATATAAAATATACATACATAATTTTAGATTATTGTGGACTCTATCGGGTACAGCAAGATAGAATATAGACATTAATATTTTACTTTTCTAAAATAATAATAGCCCTCTCCTGTCCTAAATTTTTATTTATTTGTCATTAAAATATTCATTAATATTATAATAGCATTTATGGATTAGGAATTATTATCTCAGTAGCAAACCGTCAAAAAAATATAGAAATTAAAGCTTTTTTGACAAATAGTGACTAAGATGCGCATGTGGACGTTACTCAGTAGAATTGGCATTATGTATGCAGATAGTAGTTGCTAATACTAAAGTATAATAGCAAATATGTAATAAAATCCGGCTGTGGTAAGCGAACCGCGGGACAAAGCTTTATCAAACTTGGTTGGTTTTTATATCGAGACGTTGTGATTTCTAGGAAGCTTTTTAAGTGACTCTGAAAAATATAGTCGAAATAAAATAGGGATTTTTGGAAGTTAGTATACGTTTTATTTATTAAACGCGACAGTTAAATTGGCTTTCACGCTCAACATAAAAAGAAAAAAATATTGGTGTCAGTTGGTACACGTGAATTACGCTTGTTCTAAAAACATTTTGTCTTAAATTTTACATTATTTATTTCAGAATGAGTTATTTGAAAAGATTTTTAAAACTACTGTACCGATTAAAAAGAAATCTTTTACCATTGGAATTCTACATTATTCCTGATTAAGATAAGCTATAGGCAATATAGCGATGAGGACATGGACAGGGAGCGTAGGAAGTTGTCCATCAGAGCGACCATGATAGTCCACGGGTTTAAACGATGCACAAGTAGAAGGCTAAAGGGGAGATCTTTACCCCCCACAGAATATAAAAAAATGCGTAATTGAACATAACAGAGCAGCACACCATGTTCAAAGCGCATCTCATCACTATACACCTGCTGGCTGAGGGCTCATTATACGCAAAGATCATTCAGCTCCTTTTTTTTTGGATTGGAAATCATCAAATGACTTCTCCCGCTCTGGGCGGAGCGGAAGGGAGTGTCAGACTCTTACTGAAACCTACCCGTGCTTCCGATTCAGGGCCGCGGTGACTATTTCGAACAACCATAACCACGGCGAGCCACCCATAGCTCGCCATCCGCAGGCCCGCGCCTACGGTGGCCGGGAATCGCCCTGCGTTTCCCGACGCCCGGGGCGTCTTCTTCTTCTGTTGCGGTGGCTGGGGCGTGAGGTTTCCCTCACTCACACGCGCTCCGCCTCCTCCTTCGCTAGCATTACTGTTTGCAGAAGGAGGCGACCGCTTTCCACGCCTCCTCGCTCCGGACCATGGGTTGAACCAGGGCCGGAATCATTCAGCTCCCTGCGTGTCCAATATAACAATGCATTCAGGGCGTTGTTAGAGTTGCCACGTTGGTGCAGTGCATCGGGCATGATTGCAGCCGCACACGTTGACGGCTTCTACGCCGTGCTTCGCAATCGATGCACTGCAGCACTCGACAGGTTGCGCGCCAGCACCAACATCATCCTGGCTTGTATTGCGGACAAACTGGACACTCTTTACGTCCAGCACTGGGTGGACACCCAAATCTGCCTAGCTTTTCCCCATTACCTATTTAAATAACATGCTAAACGTTTTGTTGACACTTCCCACGACCCAAGGGCTGGCTTTTACTTCGGACAGAGGATTAGCATTGCCATACAACGTGGCAATGCCGCCAGTCTTTTGGGTTCACTTCCAGTCGATAGCGATGCGCACGAGTTTTTTGATGCCATATTGTAGTTATGAGGATTTTAGTTTATTTTTAGGTTAAGTGTATATAGTTAGATTTATAGTTTATTTATTGTAACAGTATGAGAATAAATTTCATGTGACTCTTAAAAAAAATGTTATTTTACTACTAACACATGGATTCTGTGAAATCTGGAATAAAAAATCAATTTTATTTATTAGTTTATATTAAAATAAATCAATCTTCTACATAACTATAAGCCACAAGCTATCACACTAATGTCTCTGAACTTTCGCTAATCAGCATAAAACCATGTCACGCATTTTAACAATACTTCATTACCGTCGTCAATCATAAATAGGTTAACTATATTTTTAAGGACCCATAAACTTTATGACCCGAAATGTGAACCAGCATAAAATATAGCTCAGAAACCTATGCCATCCAAAACCCAACCTTATTTTTGAAGTTATAAGGTTCAGTGTTACTCAGGAGTCGTTGACTAATAGTGTTTATTTCAATTGTAGTGTTGTCATTTAGGTGATAGGTAGTACGTACGGTTCCAATAATGTTTTGGAGATTCGTGACTTTTATCGGTTAGGGGTAGTGACGTCAGTGGTTCTCACTTTATATTACTGAGAATATGCGAGGCAATAGAGATGTTTCCTGAATAGCATAATCAGCCTTTAAATGTTCCCGCTGAGGGGACACAGGCTTCCTCTCTATGAGAAGGAATGGGCCGTAATCCACCACGCGAGTCCAGTGGGTTGGTGAATGTCAAGTCTTCGAATTTTCGGTTCTAGGACATGCCGGTTTCCTCACGATGTTCCTTCACCGTTTTGAGAGCCATGGTGATGAAATAAATTACACAAAATAATGCGCGCCTGGCTGGGTTTGAACCCGCGACCTACAATGTGTTAGTCGAGGCCGTTACCACTCGGCCACCACTGCTGTACCACTGTTTTCTGAATAAAGACATATAATTCCATAGTCCGTCAGTTAAATATAGGACACGTGTTTTTTCATTATTAAAATCTGCAAAAATAGTTGTAGCGAATAGCAACGTCACACAGTATTCAAAGCTCTGTATTGTTTCGTTTTTAGGGTTCCGCACCCAAAGGGTAAAACGGGACCCTATTAAGACTCCGTTGTCCAGCCGTCCGTCAGCAGGCTGTATCTCATGAACCGTGATAGTTAAAAAATTGATATTTTCACAGATGATGTATAATTAATAGCAGCAAATACAAAAAAAAAACATTAGAAAATAAACATTTATGAGGGCTTAAATACAAAAAACGTGATTATTTGCCCGTTTTTGCTCGATTTTGATAACACTTGAAATATTCACAGAATATTCAGTTATATTATATTCACTTTAAAATAAACGACACAATTAAAATAAAACAAATATTTAAGGAAACATGATTTTATTTATCCATACGCAGACATGATTTTTTGCCGTTATACGCAGACATGATTCTTTACCGTTTGTTTTTATTTACGTGACAAAAGAACTGGAGTCGCCCAATATGCGTTCTGAACATAATATATGTATTTGAATCTAACGTAGCTATCTCGAAAAAAGAATAACTTTAGATATTATAACATGTAACTCTGGTAACTACCTTGCTGGTACAAAACCCTAGGTCAAAGACCTCCAATCTTCGCGAACTAAGTACCCATTATTTCTAATTAAAAAGACCTATCCCAAACAACAAGGCATATATGTAGCTACGTTACTGTTCAATGTTCGCGTGACTAGCCTATATGATACCATTAGAGGCCCGCTAATGAATATTTGAAGATGGCTTACTTATTAGTAGTATTGCGAGGTTTAATAATAGGAATTATTGTATACTGCGCACATTCAAAAGAAACATCCAGTGATCAGAGGCAAAGTGTGCATTCCAAAACTTTCGGCAATTCAAGAACAGCTAAAGCTAACAATATGTCACTGTGTCTCAAGTCCTAAAATTAAATCTCACGCAAAGAGATATCTACAGGTCAAAGATCTACTATTACCATCTGCCTAGCCATTCTCCAACTACACTCGTGAGCAATAAACTGAAATCACTTAGCTCGTTGGTCGAAACATTTTTTATGCAATAAAACTGCGGTACATATCATTTGAAAGTTAATTTTGTTATCTTTGGACCTTTATCCATATCATAACCAAAGTATTGTAGTATACTACAAAAAACAATTTTAAAACAAAACACGATATTGTTTGGTAGTCCCATGAAAAGTGTGCTTTTATGAAAATTGATTATCAGTCCAATGCTTCACGTAACTGAGAACAGACTGTACCATACAGGTCTGTCTGAATGGTACTGTCTAATAATTGTAGCTCAATGCATAGAAATGTAAAAAATTGTTTTGAGCAACGCGCGATGAAGTGGTTAATTGCTCGTAAGTGCATATATTTGGGTGGGCTTCCAGTGATACTGGATTTAGCTAAATACCAGTATTTTTCGTGAAGTGACTGCCTGCAGAGCAGTGGTGGCTGAGTGGTAACGGCCCCGACTTACGAAGCGTAAGTCGCGGGTTCAAACCCGGCAAGGCGCATTACTTTGTGTAATTAATTTTATCACCACTGCTCTCAAAAAGGTGAAAAAAAAAACATTGTGAGGAAACCGGCATGTCCAAAAATTCGAAGACATGTGACATTCACCAACCCGCACTGGGCCCGCGTGCTGGATTACGGCCCATTCCCTCTCCTAGAGAGGAGGCCTGTGTCCCAGCAGTGCGAACATTAAAAGGCTGATTATTATGTTATGTGACTGCCTATCTGAACTTCACAAGGAGCCTCGGTATGTTAAGATGGTCACCCACCCACAGTCCGACCTCAGCATGCATTGCTTAACACTTCCGGTGCCCAGAACTCAGCATATGGGTCAAACAATATTTTTTCCGTTTTGTCCACACGAACAAAACCGAGAAGATCGGTGGTGCTCTTTTTATTAAGCCACGAGCTCCAATAATAATAATACTCCAATAAAAATAATAATAATAGTGCTTTTTTATATTTTTAAATGTTTTTTTTTAATTATTTTTATTTAAATACCTATTTAAAAATGTAATTAATAAGATTATTCGCGTATTCAACGCGAATAATAATAATAATTTATTTCAAAAAATTCGGATATCAGAAATCCATAGTGTTAGTACTAATTATCTTACATCTAGTGTTAGTACCTACATAAATAAAACATAAGAAAAGATAAAAAACAAATAGTTTAAGAAGTATTTTGCACAGAAGATGAACGAGTTAGTTATTCATCTTCGTCACAAAATGCCTCAGAAAAGGGGAAAACACACTCTCGGCCACTGTTTTTAGAATGCTGTTGCTGCTGGCCCGTGTTCTAGCTGCCAACGATGCTACTTTCTTCCGCACGATTGCGTGGAAGCCGTCGGCAGTACGATGTCAAAGACCTACAATTTATTTTCTAATTGAGAAAAGCAATCCCAAAACAAAAACAAGTGATCTAACCAATGTTGTCGTGACTAGCCTACATGATACCATCGGGGGCTCACTAATGATGATTTGAAGATGGCTTACACTAGAACTGCGCGGTTTATGACTTGGTACGTGTGGTGTGGTAAATTATGGTCGTAAGTGTAGCTGTTATTGTGTAGGTGGATCGGTGTTAATAGCTTTTGACTCGGCTTGTCTTTAGACTTGTTGATGGACTTACTCCGTGCTACGGAAGGAGTGTGGGGAGTTATTATAAGATACAATACAACAGCTAGTTAAGTAATTAACTTCCGACCGAATTTCAGAATCAGAATAACCTTTATTTACTTTATGTATTACAAAATATCTCTGTGGCCGGTGGGCCGTACAGAGGTGAATCAGCTACTAAAGTCCTAATGGCTCTATGTTTGTTTTTTTTATTCGCAATATGTGAGAATATACCAACAGATTACGTGTCTTATTTATATTATGTGCTTACAGTCTATCTCATTGAGGTGTTACTATTATTATTTATCGCTTTTATTTTATTTTAAGGGGACGCGGAGCCTTTGTTCTGTCGGTAGGCCATCGCTTGTATCCTTTTTTATTAGGGTCATACAATATATCGCCTATTCTGCGATTAACTCTGACCGAATTTCCACGGTCACCTATCGCAATCGAGATTAGCGAAGTACGCGGAAGATACCACAGTGCAAGAGTATGTGCTGCTACTGTACTCTCATAGTTTGCACATGATCAGTGAGAGATCATTGACTTCAGTGATACTTTTTGATGTTCTTGATCGCGTGAGCGTAAAAGTAAACTTTTATTGAAACTAAATATGCGCTGTCTGGTGACAGTAACGGAAAACTTTTTCCATACAATTTGACATAAGTTTACGTTAGCGCGATCGAGTACGCTAAAAAAACTCGTAAGAGGCCTTCAGGCGTACAACCGTCATTGACTACTAGTATTTTACACGGAGCTGTTGCTAACTGACCACAACCCAGTTGCAAACCGATACTCCTGCGTAAAACTGGCTGTCATACATTTGATAAATGTTTCAGCTTGTCTTTATATTTTAATGTAATCCTCCAAAAGTAATTACGCCACACTCTAAATCGCTTAAGCATCCCCCTGGATTACACGCTTCTCGCGTCTGAAAATTTTGGGAGAATCATGGTCCAAAACGTCTTCTTTTATTCTAATTTAGCGTTGTGTCACAAAGTAGCTTAGTTGATGGGCCATAGTAGTTGATCCAAATAGAGTCACAACGGCCCTGAAACGCAAAGGGCACTAGAAGGATCACGGTTGGGTTTTAGTCAGTAAGAGTCTGATACTCCCTTCTGCTCTGCCCAAAGTGGAAGAACTCATTTGATGATTTCCCATCGATAAAAAAAAAAAAAAAAAAAAAAGGTATTTAAGGATAAACCATTATTTTATAGAGATAAAATGTTTATTTTTTCTAGAAAATGTTATAGAGAAGTACAGATCTAAGTGTCAGTTCTAATAATATATTTACGAAAAGTTTGAATTCTTAAAATTTAAACGTTTGGGAATCGAGGCTTGTTTGACAGATTGCAAAAGAGATACAAATGCGAATGTTGCTTAATTTGCAGAATTGGGTCTCTCACACGAAAATTCTTTTATTCGATTATTAGAGGTAAATCAGTGGGTAAAAACTAGCAACTATAAATAACAAAATGCACAGACGAACAGTCAATTAATCGCGGCTCTACGCGTTCAAAGCCTCCGTATTGTGGCTTTGTTCCACTGGTTTCACCGCTCGTCTGTGACATGTGGTTGCGGGTGACTAGCGGTTTTGCAGTCACCTAGCTTTTTGTTACGCTGCATATTTTTTATCTGTGGCTTTGGTTTTTGTTTGAATTGCGGGATTGAGCATGACAAACGAGGAACCGTGAAACTTTTTATAGATAATGATTCATCTGTGTGTAGATTGCTTTTTTATCAATAACAGTTTTCACAATTTTTTTTAAATCTAAAATAACTTTAATTTCGGAAGTTTTTTGACACCGTATTTTGATACCGACTTCCGAAATTAAAGTTTCGTTTTACTTCGATGAGTGAAAATGAGATCATCATTAATATTAACGAACCCAATTAAACACGCATTATTAGACATAACTCAAATACTTGGCGACAAACACTCAAATTTTTGAAGTTAAAGTTTCGGCACCTATAACTGTATATATATGGATAACTGTCCACGCCAAACCGAGTCATTCCGCTTCGCGCAGCCGTACGGAGCACACGCCTGCCACCCGCACGCAACTGTCCGACCGCTACGCCGTAGCAGAACTACGAGCGCTACGAGCGCTCCGCCCCCTGCGACACCTCCGCCGCCGGCCGACCCACGTGTCGCCTGCCCGATTTTGAACACATCGTAGCAGTGCTACGCGGCTCTACGTAGCTAGCTACGCGCTGCTACGAAGTCGCATATCACTCGCGATTGTTTACGTTTGATCGGCTACGAGTACGTAAGTGCTTGCGGTCGATCGACGTTCGGTTTTTTGGTCCCTTTGGACTAAATCCACTGTTTGGTGGTACTTGGGGGAAACCTAGCGGTGATAACGAACCCAAGTGGTGTTGACCCGACGCACCGCTCGGTCCCTTCAGGACCGAGTAAGTCGGAAGGGCGTTGGTGCGCGGCCTTGGGGGCTTCCCTCGTCGCGCCCAGCAGCTTAACCCCGTTCTCTTTCAGTGTGCACCTGGCGCCGATTGGGTGTGTCTACCCCATAGGCGCCAGCTCGGTCGCAAGACCCATAGGGCCCCGCTGCACATTAAGATAGGCAGCGGGCATTCAAGCTTAGGGTACACATTAGGTACTCACCTCCCTGCATCACCCAGCAGGGAGGGTTACACATTCCCGGGTTTTCCCGCCCGGGGAGCTAGGACTAGGGCCCTTCTGGCCAATCAGTCAGATAGTGCACCAGGGAGTTTGTTCCCGAGTGTTTCTTCTCCCTGGTAATAGCACTAGGAAGCACTCGCGGGGAAGGGAGTTTTTGAGGGACTGACTGCTCGGGGAGCTCACGTTTTACGTGTCTCCTCGAGGCTGGTTAGGAGCTTAGGACCCCCCCCATTTTTCCTGCTAGTTCGCACCCTCCCCCCAAAAAGTCGACATGGCCGCCCCTCAGGCGACAGTGGCCGACTTATTCGATGCTCTCATGGGTCTGTGTAAGACCATGATGAGCAGCTGCAATGATGCTGAGCTGGCGTCCTCATGTGATGCCCGGCTCAGCGCCATAGCAGCGGGACTGAAGTCCCTCTTCCCCCCGCCCCCTCAGGGCCCAAACGCCCCGCCCCTTCAGGGCCTCCCCTCCCTGCCCACTCAGGGCCTCTCACAGGAGTCGCATGTCTCCTCGGGGTCTACCGCCCCATCGCCCCCCCTGCCCCCTCAGGGCCCCCCTGCCTTGATAGCAGTCCCAGTGCTGCATCAGGGCCCACTCTCCCCCGCCCCTCAGCCCCCCCCCCCCCCTGTGCTAGCCAACTACCTGGCAGCCAGGGCCACCACCCCCGTTGCAGAGATGGAGTACGAGTCGGACCACTCCGACTCGTCTGCCACCTCCTCCCATTCCTCCGCGACCTCGTCCTCGGATGGCTACACAGTCGTCCAGGGGAAGAGGAAGAAGAAGGCCTCCTCCACCCCCCAGGCCCCCGCCCCCAAAAAGGCCACCAAGGCCCCCTCCCCCCTGTTGCCCCGACGTCAGCCCCCTCGTCGGCGCCCTCTTCGCGCCCAGCGTACCCCTCGCAGGCCGCCTCACAGGCGAGCCCCCGTCCCCCCAGCCCCATGGAGACTGCACCCGCAGCCCCCAAGACCCGCCCCCCACCCCCCCTTTTCATTCATGATAAAGGGAGGTGGACGGAGATTTCGGCGGCTTGCGCCGTCCAAAAGATAAATTTCACGCACGCCCGTGCCGTCCAGCAGGGCATCAAAGTCGTAACCCCCTCCGCCAAGGACTATAGGGAGCTGCACAAGCTCCTTACGTCCAGGAAGGTTTACTTCCACTCCTTTAACCTACCGGAGAACCGCCAGATCAGGGTGGTGATCCGCAATGTCCCGAGAGAGATCCCCACTCAGGAGATACTAAGCGACTTAGAGTCGCAAGGTATCCCCGTAGCGGAGGTGCACCGTATGCACCGCCGCGGGGGGGAATCATTCAACATGGTCCTCGTGGTCTGTGACCCGACCGAGGGCCACCACCCTATTTTTAAAATTGCCAAGATCTGTGGCCTCTCTGGCCTATCCGTAGAAAAGCCGAGGCAGAGTGGCATTATTGGGCAATGCCACCGCTGCCAGCTATACGGCCACTCACAGCGGCATTGCTTCGGCAAGCCGAGGTGCGTGAAGTGCCTGGGAGACCACGGCACTCCCGACTGCCCCCGTCCCAAGGACCGCTCCCTCTGCGCAGACCCGCCCAGCTGTGTGCTGTGTGGAGAAACGGGGCACACCGCAAACTACCGCGGTTGCCCTAAGGCCCCAAAATCTTCGGCTCCCAAGCTGGCGAAGCGTGCGAACGCGCGTCAACAAAGGGAGTCTCCCTCCACCATCCCCCTCAGCCCTCAGCGTCCCAGCCCCTGGAACGCTTTGAATCACCAGGCCCACTTCCCGGCCCTGAAGTCCAGTGCGCCCGCCCCCACGACTGGTTCTGCCCCTAAGGCCCCCGCTACCCCAACCAAGGCCATTCCGGCCCTGATGGACGTAGCCATACCCCCCTTCCCTGTGTCTCCGCAGACTCAGGTGCCAGCCCCGGTGCAAGCAGTTGCACCTCCCCCCCCCACCACTGTTTCTGGAGACATCTCCAGAAACATAATCCTGGTCACGTACCAGGCGTTTTACTCGCCTCGTGCGCTGGCCATGGCTAGGGCCCTAGAAAACTGCGGTGGGAATCACCCCGCAGTTTTCAAAGACTTCGGTGACGTTGTGCACCACGTCTCCGTCTATACATCCCTAATCTCCCCCAACAATGGATAAGTCCCATTATAAAAATAGGATTAAGCCGACAGCCCTCCGCGTAGGGTTTTTCAATGCCAATGGCCTTAGGAGCCAGCGTGATGAGATCGCCCTCTTCCTCCGCGACCATCACTTAGACATACTTCTGATTCAAGAGACCTTCCTGAAGCCCCGGCATCGTGATCCTAAAATTGCGAACTATCGTTTAGTTCGCAATGATAGGACCCGATGTCACGCAGGAGGTACTCTTATCTATTACAGATCTGCCCTCTACTGCATCCCTATGGATCCGCCCCAACTAGATATCTTTGAGGTCTCAGTCTGTCGGCTAGGCATGACTGGCCATCAACCGATCACGATCATCTCAGCCTACGTCCCCCCTAACACCTCGTCGGACGGCCCCGCTGTGAAAGATGATCTGACCAAACTTCTCGGCATGAGTAACTCCGTCCTTCTGGCGGGGGATCTCAATGCCAAGCACCCCTCCTGGAACAGCAACACGACTACTGCCAGAGGCAGAGTAGTGTTTGATCTGTGCAGCTCCCTCAACTTTGATGTCATCGCTCCGATGCATCCAACCCACTATCCCCACATAACCTCCCATCCACCCGACGTGCTCGACGTCGCTCTCCTCAAAAATGTCAACCTTCGGTTGCATTCTGTGGAGGCGCTCGAAGAGCTTAACTCGGACCATAGGCCAGTGATCCTGGAGCTTGCTCCTAGGTCGGGGCCCATGGACCCCTCCCATCCTCCCCCCACCAAACTGACCACTGACTGGAGACAAGTAAGCGAAAAGCTGAAAGTCACCACGTCAGCTCACCTGGACCAGATCCCAGACAATATCGAGACTGTCGCAGACACGCTGGCCGCGGTCAGCTCACTCACGGATCACGTGCAATCGATCCTGAACGAAAGTTCAAAGGAGTCCCCGGTGATGAGCGATCATCACTGGAAACTCCCGGACGAAGTGCGTGAGCTCGTGACTGAGAAGAACGCGGCAGTTCGTGCCTACAGTGCTTTTCCCTGCGAAGCTAACAAAGTTCACATGCGCTACTTACAACGCAAAGTAAGTAAGAGCATTGCTGAGCTGCGTGAAAGTCGCTGGGATAAAATGCTGGGCGACCTCGAACCCAACCATCAAGCGTTTTGGGAACTCCAAAGGAAATTGCGCTCCTCTGAAGTTGCCTCAATGCCTCCCCTCACCCGCCCCGACAACTCCATCGCTTTTGAAGACGATGAGAAGGCCGAATGCCTGGCCGACAGCCTAGAGGCCCAGTGCTCTCCCAGCTCTCAACCAGTAGACAAAGCACACCTGGACAAGGTGAACGCTGAAGTCGAACGTAGAGCCTCCCTCCCGCCAGTCGAGGACCCCGAGGATCCTCTCCCCCCCGTCACTCCTGACGAGGTGAAGGAGATCATCGGGCGACTCAAACTCAAGAAAGCCCCTGGGTCAGACGGAATCACCAATAAGGTGCTCCGTCTCTTCCCGGCAACCCTGATCATGTTGATGACCGCCATTTTCAACGGCGCTCTGTCCAACAACATGTTCCCACAGACGTGGAAAGAGGCTACCGTCATAGGTATCCCCAAACCAGGGAAGCCCAAGTCCTCCCCGTCCAGCTATCGTCCCATTAGTTTGCTCAAAGCTCTCGGCAAGGTCTACGAGAGGCTTATTTATAAGCGACTCAAAGACTACGTTGAAGCTAAGAGCCTCCTCCCCAATGAGCAGTTTGGTTTCCGGTCAAACCACTCATGCGTCCAACAGGTCTTCCGTATCGTTGAGCACATCAGCGACCGCTATCAGCGCGGCTTAGTTACGGGGGCCCTGTTCTTCGACATAGCGAAAGCGTTTGACAAGGTCTGGCACAACGGACTGATATACAAGTTATATCAACTGGGTGTGCCAGATCGTCTCGTGCTCATCTTGCGAGACTATTTGTCAGACCGCACCTTTCGGTACCGTATCGAAGGTGCGCTTTCGTCTCCCCACCCCATTCATGCCGGAGTACCGCAAGGCGGTGTCCTCTCTCCCTTGATATTCTCGCTGTACACCAGCGACATACCCACCAGTGCTCAGACGCAACTTGCCCTATTTGCCGACGACACGGCCATCTACCGCTCCGGCAGATGTGTAAAGTCAATAGCCAGCCACCTCCAGAAATCCGCCGACGCACTAGGCGCCTGGTTTCGGAAATGGAGAGTGGAAGTCAATCCGGAAAAGAGTCAAGCGATCCTGTTTCACAGGCCGCGGGCTCGATTCCCTCCACCAGACCCCAGTCCGATCACCATGTTTGGCAAGCCGATCCCTTGGGTGAAGCAAGCCAAATACTTAGGTGTAATCCTTGACCGAAAGCTTACTTTCGGTGAGCACATAAAGACGGTGCGTAATCGCGCCGCTTTCGCTCTCGGTAGGCTCCACCCCATGCTGAATGCACGCAGCAAGCTTTCCCTCAAATGCAAGTTGCGCATTTATATAACGTGTATACGCCCGATTATGACCTATGCGTGTGCTACTTTTGCGCACACTAAGTCGTACCGGATCCATAGGTTGCAAGTAATCCAAAACCGATTTCTGCGGAAGGCCACGGGTGCCCCGTGGTTCGTTAGAAACGATCGACTCCATGTCGACCTCCGCATTCCAACTATCAAACAATTCATGAAGCGCCTTAACAAGCGTTTCATTGAGTCCGCCGAATCCCATCAGAACCCTCTCATTGTATCGGCCGCCCGGTACACTCCCTCCAAGATTAGTAGGATTCGCCGTCCACGGCACTCCCTAGTCGAACCCGACGACCCCATCACCTTACTTCAAGAGAGTAATAGGGAAACCAGTACGATTAGAAAAAACAAAAACAGACCGCGTTCCGTATTCCGGCCTCGCCGACGAGGCCCATCGCGACGCCCCAGTAACATCTCTCCCCGACTTTTGCCTAACGAGCCAGCCCGTGACGCTGAGCCATTAGCGTTAAATCCCCTAAATAATAATAATTGACCCAGCCTGTCCCTTGCTGCCCCTCTCAATGACCCCGTTAAGCCGAGGCCCGTATCCCACAGGGGATGCCCTTAGCGAAGCGGTCATTTAGCTTTTAGTAGTTTTTAGCCCTGGCTGGGGGCCTTAAATTCATTTGAGGCCACCACAGGATTGTCCGGTTGAGCAGTAACCAGCCTTAGTGTGCTGAACTGCGAGTGGTCCATTCCAAAAAAAAAAAAAAAAAAAAAAAAAAAAAAAACGCCAAACCGAGTCATGACAGAAATTTGTGACGACAAATTCTTCCAGTTTTTTTCGCATTGCCAAATCCATACCTTCCGATAAGGAACTTCGTTCCAATAATGGTTAGGAACTTACTGGAACTCTCAGCTGCTACTCTGCATCTCGGTGATAATGAGCTGATAAGTACGACCGTGTGGTAAAAACTGACAGACTTTAAGTTGCCACCAGAATTACCAACGTTAAATTTCTAAGTTTTCAACTAACACTGAACAAGATGTTCTTAGTTCTTAGCCTGTTTGCGGTTTAAATCTTAGATTATATTAGCATTTCAGCGTTTTCGTACTAAACTTACTCGAGTAGTTTAAAGTTATACTTGTAGCTGCCCGTTGAATCTCTAAGTAAGGAATGACCAACAGAGGTATAAAATAAAAGCTTTGGTAAAACCTTTTTAAGCTACCGCAGACAGGCACAACGCGACAGAAATACACAATGTAGCAACTCTTTTTATACATGGCTGCCCAATGTTTTCGGAGATCATTAAAAAAATATTTACGCGATAAATGTAGTTGTAGAACAAATTTCTTCAGTTAAAAAGTTTGTCGCATCTCTATCGTCTTATCACTTTGCAACGCGCCTGTCTCGGGGACCTTTAACGTAATGGTAGCTTCAGTTTACGGCAACGCATATTATTAATGCTTCTTGCTTATACAGGATGACTTTAAAACAGGGATTACGGTAACTTAGTTTATGCCAACCTAGAGTGGGTATATTTTATGCTGAGAGAAGAGATGGCTGCTTCTGTGTTTATTTTTAACATGATTATGAAATTAAATTATAAAAAATACATTAAATTATGTAAAGTTCAAAGCTGACCTCCCTAATAATAGCAAAGAAAGGAAAATGTTAATTTTTTTTCATAATATTTTCGGTGTACGTAATAAATTGCAAAGGCATTTCATAAATTCCTTATTAAGTAGCACAAAAGGCCGCCCTTCAAGGTTTTTGGCTAATTGGATGATTTATTTTAAAAATTAATTTAGAAATACTTTGTCGATAGCTGCGGGCGGCCATTGGCTGAGAAGGAAAGAAGCTCTTCGTGCAAAGAGAGGACGACATGCTCCACATAAAGTTAGAGCCAGAAGACAAATAAGTAAGTTTTTCTTTTTTTTTTTTTGACGTGGCCTCTCGCAGTTCAACACGCTAAAGTTGATTACTGTTTAGCCAGAATATCCTGTCGTGGCCTCAAATGAAATTAAGGCCCCCAGCCAGGGCTAAAAACTATGCCTACAAACATAATGACCGCTGGCTAAGGAAATCCCCTGTGGGAGGGGAGCGGCGAAGTGGAGGGAGTGGATACTCTTACTAACTAAAACCCACACGTGTTGTTCCTAGTGCTCTTTGCATTCCACGGCCACAGTGACTCTTTCGAACAAAATTTACAACTATACTATAAGAGCCTTAAGTGCTATATACTGTCCCATTCTTTGGCAATAGAAGGTAAAAGTTATCTCACTGTGGAAAAACTAGCTCTAAGTATCAAACATTTTTTAACACAGTCAGATCAGTCAGAAAAAATCTAAATGCCTTTCCTAATTATTTTCCCGCCATTTATAAATTTTAAAATTTGCCTTCCTGAAAAAGACCTCTTAAAACAAAAGAGGAAATATTTGATTGTTTGTTTGAATCGAATAGGCTCCGAAACTACTGAACCGATTTGAAGAATTCTTTCACTGTTGGGAAACTATACTATGCCCGGGTGACATAAGCTATATTGTATCCCCATATTCCTACGGGAGCGGGAACTATACAGGTAGAACGCAACGCGCTCCTATTGTATTATAAAATAAAGTTATTTACGCCTTTGAAAATGCCTACCAATATAAAATATTCGCAATATATAAAATATTTTCTAAGTTGGTTCGACACAACGTCTCTAATGGGTGCTTTGATGTGCACTGAAGTATAATGTCGTCGCAGAGACGGTTTGCAACTTTTAAAGTAGATATTTGGTAGAGGAATACCGAGAGCAGTTAACATATTCACATACAATTTAAAAACAGAAAAGATTTTCTTGCTTTTCAGTTTCCAAACGCATTTTTCTTTTGTTTTAATTTGGAAAATGAGCCATATCTGACTATTCATTAGCTGCGTCTCGTTGACGGCACAAAGAAGGTTAATATTGATTGCTAAAACGATGATAAGCAGGGTTAATTAATACATACACATTAAACAAGGATGTGAATGTGTCTCTAACCTACATTGTTTTTGCTTTTAGAAATTATTAACTCACAATTCAATGATATTTTCACGCTGTCGCAAACAAAAATAAAAAGCAATGGTCTCACAATATCTAGCAAGTCGCCCATAAGACGGATGCTGTAGTCATCCGCTTCCATCGATTCGTCGGTCGGTATAGTGTTGTTTTGACATGCGTTCGTTATCTTACGCCGATGTCAATTTGCAGACAATAGTGTGGGTAATATAACAATATTTTGTAAATAATAATATAACTATTTCTTGTAAATGCTGCAATGTATGTATAATGTATGTTTTTGTCCCAAATAAATAAAATAAAATAAAATATGGTTCAATGAAACCATCATCTCATCTGCCTAGCCTTTTCCCAACTATATTGGGGTCGGCATCCAGTCAAACCGGATTCAGCTGAATACCAGTATTTAATGTGGAGCTGCTACCTACCAGACCTCCACAACCCAATAACTGGGGAACACGGTACTTCTTGGCAAGACTGGTGTCAGATTTCCTGGCTTCTGACAATCCATAACGACTGCCAAAGATCTACAAATGACAGCCGGGACCAACGGCTTAACGTGCTTTTCAAGGCACGGAGGAAAATCGGTATGTTAAGATGGTCACCCATCCACAGACCAACCTTGGCAAGCGTTGCTTAACCTTGAAGATCGATCTGTGCGGCTTTTATTCTTTAGCCAAGAGCTCCTCAATGTAGGTTAATGTCAGATGGGTTCAATGAAACCATCTGACATTAACCAACATGGTTCTCATATGATTTGACCAGAACGGATGGTATGGACTTCGACTTTCAATTTGAAACAAAGAAACCTCTGAGATTGTTTCGATGTTTCACAGGAAATACATCATCATAATCCAGCTTTAAATGAACAAAAACGATTGACGTGTACAAGTGTTATGTTTAACCTACTTACAAAATAAACATCATTACTCTGTAAAACGGATCTGAAGTCTTCTGAATTATAAAGAAATACCCTTCCTAAGTAAACTCTATATTCAAGGACATAATTTCATTCTTAACAAAATCAATTTCACTAAAGTAAAAGCAAGGACAATCCATGCTTCTTATGCCTTTTATACTAAGTTGCTCATGCATAAAAATACACCCTGTATATGCAAACTAGCCCTTCATGTAAATGGTGCCATCTCGCGTATCACTGCAAGACACATTCAAGGATATACAGCTATATACTTCCTGCATCATGTGTCGTAGGCATTAAGTAAATAAGGAAAATGATATATTGATTAAATATAGTACACTTATTTAAAATGCTTTGTATGAAATAGGTAAAGTTTTATTTAAGACTAGCAGCGCCCCGCGGTTTTACCCGAGTAGTTCCCGTTCCCGTAGGAATATGGGGATAAAATATAGCCTATGTTACTCAAGGTGAATGTAGCTTTCTAATGATGAAAGAATTTTTTCATATCGGTTCAGTAATTTCGGAGCCTATTAATTACAAATGAACAATCAAATCTTTGCTCTTTATAATATCAGTATAGATTAATAGATATTAGTCGATCGTTTTGACTTAACACTGCTAATTAAAATAATAATGGTGTCCTCAAGACGTTGTGGATTTTTTTCGAAAGAGTCACCGCGGCCCCAGATTCTCAAAGGGCATTAGGAAGAACACCGATGGTTTTTAGTCAGTAAGAGTCTGACACTCCCTTCCGCTCCGCTCAGAGCGGGAGAAGTCACTTAAAAAAAAAAACAAATAACTTTATTTTAGAAAATAAATCATATAGCACCAGTCACGTTCTGTAGATATTCCCCGAATAATAGGGATGAGTCTATTGCCAGCAAATGATTGCTTTTTAGGGCTCCGTACCTAAAGGCCAACCGGATCCTATTGTCAAGACACCGCTGTCCCTCCGTTTATTTGTCTGCCAGCCGGTTGCATCGAATGAACCGTCATAGACGGGCTTAAGGCGATACCCCGACCAAAACCTTGCGATAGTGCGTTTTTCTTCGCTATTCAGAGACTATTAACTCATTAGTTATGAGAAATAATCTACATGTAAAAGCACATTATTAATATTCGATGTCTTATCATCATATTCCACGACCTAATTTGTTTTTATGTGTTATAAATATATTTAAAATCTACTTTCAAAAAATGACTAAAATTGTTGATTTTACGCATCTGTTGCTGAATGCAACGCTCTAATCATTTGAGGATTACACTAATGGATAGATAATTTAAAAATTTATATTATACACGTTTTATTTCTTTTCAAAAGATCGCTTATCTTTTTTAATCAAAATAATTCCAAAAAATGTGTGAATTCTATGATAAAAGGGCGTGCGCAGAGAGGGAACGAATGTTTAAGGTTATTTGGTCAGGGAAACGCCTTAATATGGGAAGCATTTCCTAAAAAAAAATTTTAATTTAATGTAATATAACATAAGCAAAGCAGTCGAGCAAAGCTAGTATTTTCACAAACACTACCTACCTAGTTTTTTTATTCTAAATGCCTGCAACACAATATGCAGATTTATACGTTCACGCATCAAGAGCTAGCAAGCTACATAGCCGATGTTCATGTGGTTGTTACTACCTTATAAATATGAAGCTGTCTGTCTCGCGTTTACAGACTCTTCCAAGCGCAACTTTGTATAGTTTATGAGGTACTATGTCGTCAGTGGAAACAGTATTCTCGTTTAGTGGCTCCATTTGAGATGAGGAGGTAATTATTTCGTAAAATAGGGTTATTCTTAAAGTTATGTTCCAAATTAGGTTAGATACCTCAATCATAGATAAAACATTTATTTGGGTAAACTAAGAAAATAAAACCAACACACAGAAAGAGTATTCTCGTTTAGTGGCTCCATTTGAGATGGGGAGGTAATTTTATTTTGTAAAATAGGGATATTCTTAAAGTTATGTTCCAAATTAGGTTAGATACCTCAATCATAGATAAAACATATATTTGTTTAAACTAAGAAATTAAAACCAGCACACAGAAACAGTATTCTCGTTTAGTGGCTCCATTTGAGATGAGGAGGTAATTTTATTTCGTAAAATAGGTTTATTCTTAAAGTTATTTTCCAGATAAAACATTTGTTTAAACATGATTTTAACTAAGAAAATAAAACCAACACACAAAATGATAGTTATTTACCCATTTCTATAATTATGTATCCGTATTTCCACGGGAGTGGAAACCACGTGGGTGAAATCTGCTAGTTTTAAATAAAGTGTTGTAAAAATCTCCTTTTTTAATTTCTTGGTTTTTGACGCACTTTAGTCGAAATAAAGGCATGGATCTTGACGTACAAACTACGGAGATCACTTCTCTGTTTAATAGGCTTTCTAAAATGGTATAAGATAAGTACCGATTTTTGGTTTTATTTGTATTAAAAAAACTCAGTTGTTCCGAATCTATACTAATATTATAAAGCTGAAGAGTTTGTTTGTTTGTTTGAACGCGCTAATCTCAGGAACTACTGGTTCGAATTGAAAAATTCTTTTTGGGTTGAATAGACCATTTATCGAGGAAGACTTTAGGCTATATATCATCACGTTTAAGCCAATAGGAGCGGAGCAGCGATAAAGAATGTTTTAAAATCCGGGATTCCACGGAGACGAAGTCGCGGGCAGCAGCTAGTAAGGTAATACTTTGATGGGACTTGGTAGAGCACAGCTTTCGATACACGTCTTGATAGTGGCATGTAATGATAGCTGTTACATTTAATGCGACGGTTCGAATCTACCAAGATCTGTTAAGCATAATAAGCCTTTTAACGTTCCCACAGCTGGGACACAGGCCTCCTCTCTAGGAGAGGGAATGGGCCGTAATCCACCACGCGGGCCCAATGCGGGTTGGTGAATGTCACATGTCTTCGAATTCTTGGTTACCTCCCACCAGATATTTTTTACGGGCATAAGTTAAAAAATCAGCCGGTACTTTCTTTAGTTCTTAAACAAACGAATCACGTGTGATTTTTTTTTCTATTTTTTTTTGCGTATTATTTGCAATTCAAAACACCAACACTCGTATAATCGTTTTTAGTTTTTAAATAAATGAATCACGAGTGAAGATAGCAAAGCGTATTATTTGCCATGATCCAGAAAGAATTTCATCGCACAAACTCACGTAAATAATTCAAAATACACTCGTATAATCGAGTGTCTCGTTTATCGAAGGTACCTAAAATAAACTACACAGCCGTTCAATAATACGTGAACGTGGATAAAATTACTGGCGCACGTCAGCACATCGTGCTAACTCTCGGTAATCACCGTGGTATCATTGTTGGGATAATGATCTTCGTAAAAATTACGAAATTCTTGCTCAATGGATTCTTGAGGGCTGATAAATCTCTCAAATGACCTAAATCTTGTTTGGATTAATGTTAGGAGATAAGGTATTAATATTGGTGACAAAGCATTTTGAAACTTGCGTAGGTACTTGTTTGTGTTATGTGGTGATCATTTGCAGTGCGATTAAAAGTCAAAGTCAAAACGTTTATTTCAATTAGGCTGTGAGTACATTTTTTAAAGTCGATAGTACAATAAAGTACACATTTTTTCATGAATATGTACCGCATTAAAATTAAGGTAATCATCCATGGTCGTGCTGGAGAGGATCACACTATTAAACGGTACTTTTGAACGTCATCATTTTAAGTTAACATAATAAAGTGAATCTAGAATCTATTCGCAAATATAGATTCTTATGAAGAAAAACGGACAAGAAACTCCATAGTTAGGTACTCTTTTCAAATATTTTTTTTACAATATTTGGCATACAAAAAAAAAAGAACAAAGATCATATATGTGAGGAAGATGCACCAAGTATGCTAGTTATAGAACCCAGTATTACCGAACAGAGGTAAACTTATCCATTTTCTAAATAAGCATATGATACTCACATATTTACAATTCTGTAAATATCTGTGTTACCATGTGAAATTCACCCGGAAAAAGAAAGTGACAGCTAGTGTATACTATGTGGGCGCTAATGTTATCCAAGAGGTGACTCAAGTAAGAGATTTAGGCGTTATTTTTGACAATGCACTGACATTTGTACCTCACGTCGAAAATATAATAAGAAAGGCTTCTAGAATGCTGGGTTTCGTTCTAAGGAATGTTGCTAACTTCAAGTGTAATAGTACCAAGATTTTAATGTACAACAGTATCGTTCGAAGTATCTTGGAATACTGCAGCACAATCTGGAGACCTCATTATGCTACGCACAACCTTAGATTAGAGCGAATTCAAAAGAGATTTCTATGGCATCTAGCTTATGCCAGCGGAATCGCTAAAAAAAAGCGGTCATATGAGGCTAGACTTTCTCACTTTAGGATGATATCACTAGAGAAACGCAGGAAAATCGCCGATTCCATTTTCTTGTACAAAATACTGCGGTCTAAAATAGATTGTCCCCAATTACTGTGCAGATTTCGGTTTCGGACCCCTGCTAGACTTCCTCGCGCTCCTATAACTCCCTTATACCCACCTCCCCGTAGAACAGTACTGGGCTCAAGCTCTATCGTCCCTCGGCTTTGTAAACTGCTAAACAGCTACAGTGATCTGGTTGACGTGCATTCTGATTCATTTGGAAAGTTCCACAGAGTAACAGTTAGAAATGTGTAAATTATTCCGTGTATTTTTAATATCATTTTCTTTGCATTCTTTTGTATTAAATTTAAGACTGATATTAATCTTATTTTTAATGGTTTTTTTTTAATGTACTTAGCATTTAATTTTATATCATGGTGCAAATTAATTTGTATCATAGTTCTTACTTTTATGGGGCATGCGGTGCTAACCTATAATAAACTGTAATACTAACCTTAATTAATAGAACAACATTTGTATAGTAAATTGTACGAGTATATACAGTTGTTGGTTGGCCAAAATAAATAAATAAAATAAATAAATAAATAAATAAATCTCATCGTGTGTGCTTTGGTGAAGTGAACACGAAGTAAATTGTCAATTCATACAAACAAGACGTAATGTTGTTATTCTATAATTTCTCTATCCATAATGATTAGTCTTGTTAAGTGAGCTGAAACACAGGTCTTATAAACCTAGCTCAGGAAAGTCGCTAATTATTCATAATTGTAAATTTAAATAAATTTTCCATAGGTCCTAAAATATTGATAATTTAGGTATACTCATAGTTATTTGTTGGATACTACCATAATTATTTATTTAAGATTACTTGTGGCTATTAATATGTAACTATATTGTGTAAAAGATTTTAATAAAGAAGATTAAAGATTATAATGACAGTTCGCTTCACGGTAATTTCATCTGAGTTCACACGATGAGACGTTGCCTAAATAATGCCTAATAGATGGACTGTTTTTGATAAATTAAGCTAGCTTATTCGGGTGTCCGGAAGAAAAATACAGGTTGTTTCCACTAAGAACGACGATGAATCACGCTTGTCTAGAAGCAAGGTTACTTCAAGACAAGCGTGATTCAACGTCGTTTCTAGTGGAAACAGGCTGTGGGTGTACACTTTAAAGACCCACAGGTTGCAGCTATAAGGAAACACACTCGGAAATAGCTTTTTTAAGCTACTGTTTAAAAAAACTTCCCTTAAAGGCAGGTAATTAAATCTTACCAACAAAGTAGTGATGTATTAACTACAGGTATCCTTTTTTTTCTGGATGAGGAATCATCTTATGTCTTCTCACGCTTTGGGCGGAGCGGAAGGGATTTTCAGACTCTTACTGAACCCACCCGTGATCCTTCTAGTGAGTGACCTTTGTGGGCTGCAGTGACTCTTCAGAACAAATTCCGCAACAACTACAGGCATTCTTCTCCATAACCTTTTACATTACGAAATACTGTCGCTTTGACGCATCAACTATCAATTTTGTAAAAGCTCTACAAATATTCCTAAAAACCGAGCACGAAAACTAGCCGCCATGACACTGCTAACGGGTACGACCATCAATCACGTCAAACTGATCGGATTCGTGTTTGTGTGTCGTACGACCGCGTTATGAATGTGACACAGACGTCCGACACGTGCGTGCGATTTATGACTTGTATCCCGCTTCAATGGGTCGTGTGAATGCTTACCTTTACATTACATTACACCGTTCATGCGAAAAGGTACTACTAGAATGACAGAGATTAACTTCTTGTGAATTTCCTTGCATTTAAATTGTATAATAGTGTAATACTGTTTTTACGGGTTCCTATGGGTATAGGGTAAAACGGGGCCCGCTGACCCTAACACTTGGTTGTCCGTCCGTCTGACACCACGCTGTATCTCATAAACCTTGAAATTTTCACAGATGATGTATTTCTGTTGCCGCAATAACAACAAATACTAAAAAACTGAACAAAAAAAATATTTTTATAAGCAAAACAGATTTTTTGCTGGTTTTTGCTCGATATTGCTAACGACAACAGACGCTTAAAATTACCGAAATATTCACAGGATATTTAGTTACAAATTCACTTTAAAAATAAATAGTTAAATTAAAATAAAACAGATATTTGATAGGGCTCCCAAACAACAAACGTGTTTTTCCGTTTTAATAGATAATGGTACGGAACCCCATCCTCGTGGCCGACTCGCACAGGACCGGTTTTTATTATTGATGTCTTGTTTATTATCTCGACGTGGTTAACCCCTTTATCTCAACTGATGAAAAGTGATGATATGGTCGACGATGGAGCACGCTCACCTAGAAGTTACTCACTCTTGATTTAATTAACCCCAAACTTGTACCTATCAGGAAACACAGACTCCGGCTATGGACACATCTTGCAGTTAGGTGATGAAACAAGATTGGCGGAATTCAATTGTGCACTTCCGCCAAACACTCCCCGAAATGTGACACTGACTATTTACCAATTATGTTTTTTTTTTTTAAGATAGCTTACAGACTAATCAACCAATGACATAAAGACTGTAATATTAACAAATAGCTAATAACAAGCCTCCACGTATAGTTAAGGAAAATAGTCTATCTATTAAAAAATAATCTATAAATATAATAATTTTTAATTTGCTTTGTTGTCGATTAAAACTTTACTATTTACAGTCCCAACTGTAGCCTAAAACTAACATCTCCAAAATACAGGATTATCTGTACAGATCACCTATCCTTATATTATAAAGAGGAAAGATTTCGCGTGTTTGTACCGAGTAAGCTCCGAAACTACTGCCCCGATTTTAACGCTACATTATCAGCGAGTAAGATAGGCTTTTTTATACCCGTATTCCCGCGGGAACAGGAACTACGCGGGTGATACCGACGGTAGCCGCTAGTGGTGGATAAACATACAATTTCATAAACGTAGAATCGACAATGCATGTAACGAGATATAACCTGCTACAGTGTTACATCAAAATGAAATCATCAATTGAAATTCAAATTTTATAGATTTGTTTTTAATGCATAACGGTGCCCCAAATCGAACCGTCACTACTAGTTTGCGTCATCGAATAGTTTGGTGTACAAAGAATTTGGAAGTCACTTAGCATGCGCATCGAAATTGAGGCCCGATTTGTAAATTTTTGTGGGATGTTTGTTTATAAAGCGGAACTATGTAGTAATAGTTATTAATATTATTATATGTCGGAATCAAACGGAATAAACTGCTTTTTTCATGTAATTCTTCTTCAAGTTCACAACGTACAAAATGATAGAATGAATTGTTATCGTTTCTACAATATTCAACGCTACATCCTTTGTTAAAATGTATAAATGGTAGCCAAGTTAACTTATCGTTTTCTACTATTGCTGACACCGAGGCGTTACCGATTGGAGAACGGAATTCGATACGAAACGTTTGTAACTTGGCTAGTGGGGCTGGTGTCATTATAGTAAGCGATTTTAAGCGACCATCGCTTTGTATTAGACAGCGCTTTAAAGAGCTATGAACAGTATTCATTAAACGGAAGATGAAAGGATTAGTAGTCATGGCATACCTACCATATTTTATGCAAAACCGTGACACGCAGTCACAGTCTAATATCAGCTTTCAAAGACGTAATCAAGATGAAACGTCAAAGGAAGTAAAGACTTTCTGTCGGTATATATTAAGTACCAATATTAGTTGAAAGCAGTCTGCAGAATGATGATTCGTAGAGCTGCTACGAATTTCGTAGCACGTCTACGAAGTTGCTACGAATTAATCGTCACATATCGCCATCTTGTGTGTTTGTAAGGCAAATGGCTACAAATATCATCGTACCGGCTTGTTTACCAGGGTTGCAGAATTAGAAAGAGTCACCACTGCCCTGGAACGCAGAAGGCACTACGAGGAACACGGGTGGGTTTTTTTTTTTTTTTTAAGAATATTTACCGCGGACTTATGCGTCCGCGCCCTTGTTTACTTGGCTTGTATTGTTTACAGAATTGTTTACATTGTTACTCAGTTCCGTCTCCCCATCTCAGTGGAACGGCTGATTTAACTTCCTAACTTATAATAAACTTATAACTATGTGAGTCCACCTCTGACTCATTCTTTTTTTTTTCCTATAAGTACTATTTCTTTTTTTATGTATTTATATTTATTTTATTACACTACTTGTTAGTTCATTGTTAGTTTGTTATTATATGGGTTATTTCTAGGTAACATTTTTTCCCATCCTGTAAAAGAAAACTGGTCTGTTGGCCTAATTATTTACCATTTCTTCTGTAGCTTGTCACCTCCGCTGCCTCCGTGGCTTCGCAAATTTTTATGCTACTTGCAATGTTTCTTTATTAAGGTCCTTTTTCGTACAGAGTTGTCCTACGTATTAGTTCAATGCTGATAACAATTAATTTTTATGATAACTACGACTGGATTTTCTATTTAGGGTTGACTCCATACGAAACAACTCTCTCTGTCAACTGTGCTGACGAGTAGTTACCCATTTTTGGCTGATTTTTCTCTATGACATTTAAAAACCTTTGCCTATACGTACATGTAATGTATGTACATCTAATGAAGGATATGGAAACATGTCATAACATTAATCTTTAATTCCCAAAACAAGTCAAATATAAAGCCGAAACATTTATAATAAAACCAGCCTTACACTAACCGTTTATATACGGTTCAATTAACTTTGTTAATAAAGTAGCGCACACATGAGCGCACAAATTGGCTGGTAACGCGTTTGTTGGCAACTTCCATCTGATGTAGTCTCCGGAGAGTCTGCACTAAGCTTTATCGCCTCTCCGAGAAGATTTATGGTTTGTATAACGCGATTTCATATCGAAAATAAATACTCTTAAAAGTTTGTATGATGCATGATATACAGATGTATCGTTTCCATGCGATATTAGATAGGAGGGAATGATATCGCGAGTGCGTCGCCGAAATACGGAGGCAAACAATAGGAACACCAAATTTGATTCACAGATATCCTGAACACACGGGGAGGACTGTTCTGCTTCTTCAGGGAAGCTGGCTGGTTGGAAAGATGGCCGCCATAACTCACACACAATGGTCCAATTGATGTTGAACCATTGCACCATTAATATAATTGGTCTTGTTAAGTGATGACCCGAAACACAGGTTTTATAAACCTAGCTCAGGAAAGTCGCTGACTATACATAATTGTAGGTTTAAAATAAATTTACCATAAGTCCTGAAATATTGATAATTTAGTTATACACATTTGTTATTTGTTGGATACTACCATAATTACTTATTTAAGATTACTTGTGGCTATTAATATGTAACTATATTGTGTAAAATAATTTTTTTAATAAGGATGATTATTTTATATTATATTCTTTCCACTTTCTTCGATAAATGGGCTATCTAACACTGAAAGAATTTTTTCAAAACTAACAAACAGATAAGGAGAAGGAAAGCAAATAACTACAAAGTTTCAAAAATAGAAAATCAATGTTTGTTAAAATAGTGATTGTAGTTTACGTTATTTGTACAAAATAATGAAAAGCACTCAACCCTCTTTATTATGAGTTAAACTTAACAGAGATTTAAATACACTTTCAGGAGCTTTGGGATTTATCCCTCGGATTAAATGAGAATTTGTGTTTTCACATATATATTTCCAATTTTACGTTTGAGTGATTTTTCGATAATAACTACCTACATAATATGTACATTGGAAAACCAAACTTTACAGACTAATTATTGTGTTATTCGACCGCTTATTCTGTTAGACGTTGTATATACTATTTTATCTATGTAAACTGAAGAAAAATCATTAGCGGCGGGTACATTACAACCAAGTTTGACAAGTAAGCATATCCATTTTAACAATGAAAATTCATGTCTTTATTCGATTGTCCGGATTCGAAGGAAATCTCGTTAAATACCGATTAGTAGTTTTTGCTTTCCAATCGTAAATGTTCTACTCAACCGCGAATTTGTGATAAAGAGCACCTGCCTACATTTTTTTGCCTTTCTCTATAACTTTTTTACAAGGATGGGAAATCTTCAATTGACTTTTTCTGCTCTGGGCGGAGTGGAAGGAAGTGGTAGACTCTTACTGAGTAAAACATTGGCACTTCGTAGTACGGCCACAGGGATGGCCCTGTGGCCGTACTACGAAGTGCCAATGCTATCATGATTCAGTGTGAGGGAAAGGGATTCGTCTTGTGTAACTCCGTCTCTCTCTTACACAGGAATCATGATGGATTTAAGACGTCATGGTAGGGCAGCATTTCCTTCCAATGCCCTTTGCGATCAGGGCCGCGGTGACTCTTTCAACAAATTCCGAAACCCTGGCCTGTCTCTATACCCCCACACAGTAGGAACTGCAGCTTTTTATTGATAGGCTCGCTTTTGAGCACTATTTCACCTAATGAAAAGACAAAAACTTCAGCTTCATAATTTTAGTATAGGTGTACAAATATAACAAACAATAAGGAAAAGGAAAGAAAACAATCACAAATTTTCAAGCTATTGATGTTTTCGACTATGGTACAGACTTTCACAGAAGTAACCTGTTCTCTCTTGACTTAAAGCCTAAGGTTGTAGCTATCAGGAAACACAGAAGCCAGCAAGAAATTCCACTCCTTTGCTGTAAGCGCAGTGAAAGTATCTTCAAAACGTTTTTTTTTTATATTTTTTCTATTTATTTTTTATTACCAATTTTACAGGACAAATTACATACAGTCTTAAATATATATATTTGATTCTAAGTATTACGAGCCTCAACTAGGAAATCCTGTGTTTCAGGCGACAAGATCTAAAATAATTTAAAATTAACAAATAATCAAAAGGATTCTATAATATATTTCTATAATATAATAGTACAATACAAATATGTAAAAAATCTGTGTTAGAGACAATTAAAAACTTAACTTCTAGATTCCTAACTAAACTACGTCAAAAATTGTATAAATAGTACAGTTTCTTCTTCTATATCTATACTTATAATAAATCTGTAGAGAGGTCAATTCTGTACAAGGAATATATTTTCAAAATAACTATCAGGGGGTGATTAGTGATCGATACTGGTGCCAAAAATGCAATCAGTAAAATTTTTGTCTGTCTGTCTTTCTGTCTGTCTGTCTGTCTGTCTGTCTGTCTGTCTGTCTGTCTGTCTGTCTGTATGTTCTTTATAGAAACAAAAACTACTCGACCGATTTTAACGAAACTTGGTGCAAATATTCTTCATACTCCTGGGCAGGTCATAGTATACTTTTCATCACGCTACAATCAATAGGAGCAGTGCAGTGAAGGAAAATGTTGGGAAAACGGAAGAAGTTACTCCATTTTTTAAGCTTCCGTCGCGTGTGTAGCCTTAATGGTTAAAGTTACATAGAAATCATGTATTACGGAAATGTTCTACATAAAATTATCTAAAAAATATCCCGAAACAGCATGTCTACCTTTTGTCAATTTTAAACCGATCGGGCTGAGAGTTTCAAAATCGGGGGTAAAGTAACTATTCCACGCGGACGAAGTCGCTGGCAGAAGCTAGTAAATAATAAGATACTTAAACTAGGTCAAGAATTGTATAAAAACAAAATCACTTTAGCACAAACAGTAAATTCTCTGTATCATCAACATACCTACCATCACCATATGTACTGGTGGCGTATCGCCGTCTAGTTTGATGATGGAATGATTTTTGTTACAATAATGACAGCCCCATTTCATGTCCAGACATATACTGTCTATGCCAGGTTATCTGGAAAAGATCGCGGAATGCGATAAGGCCACCCATTGTTTGTGTTTTAGTTTTAAGTCGTGTTACTTTTGGTGTACAATAAAGTATATAATAAATAAATACCTAAATAATAATAGTAAAATTGTGCCAACATATGTGTAATTTCCTCATTTCCAATATAGCTGTCACCAGATAATTGCAAAATCCGTAATGACTACTGACGTACGGAATAACTTCGAGAGATCAACCATCAACTTTTGATGCGTAAAAAAGTATTCCAAACGTTCAGTTGACAATGTATCAAGATATTTTATAATCTGACAGTCATTTTCTAATCACCTAAACCTACATGGAAGAGTCATCAGTTCCAAGTAACAGCCAAAATTATATTCAGCTACGTCCTAATCAAATGCAGCTTAAATCAGATACACAAGAACAGTTTTAAATCAGTAAATAGTGACCGTGACACTTGCTTGAAGCAAAATCGGTTATCGCTGTAAAAAAAATATATTTTCTACTAAAAATCCTCAAGCCTTTAAAAAAAGACATATGTATTAAACTTTATAATGTAATTATTCACTAATGTTATCAACCATGTAGTGTCCACCCGCGTATTAGAGGCTCGACTAAACTAATTGATAGCCGCGACCCCCGGGACGTGACCGGCCTTGTACTTACTGATGAGTATCGTACAGTGTGCGTAAGTAATCGATAATATTGCTATTATAGTAGACGTTACTTCCTATTAACCCTCTCCGATTAATAAAAAGTCCTAAATTCACGAAAAGACATTACACTGCCCATGACGGGTGCCACACGGTGCGTCGACGCTGCGACAACGGAGCTATAACGCTGAGCTGTTTCAAAATCAAAATCAAAAATCATTTATTCGAACTAAGCACTTTTTGAACGTCAAATTTTACATAGACAGTTCCCCAAAACGCCCACCGTCACCACTTTCTAGTGTTTTAGCTGGGAAGAAGAAGTGGCGCAACAAACTCCCCAGCAACACATCTGTCTATTGCGTTTTAAGAACTTGAATTTATACAGTAGTATGCAAAATCATTACATGCCAAAGGTAGGAAAAAAAATTATAATTATCCAACATGGAAATCATAAATCAATGCACTATAGAACATTGTAAAGAGTAGATTGAGTCAATTAAGTAAAAACAGATTGACCTACATAGTAATAAAAAATTACACAAAAAAAGAAACAATTGTATGAACTCATATAACCTGTCATAAGCTAACTTATAGACTTAATAGACTTATACTTTCATGTAATATGTCACCAGATAATTGAAAACTCAGACTTACACTGACTAGATTTTGTCGACCAATCAGTGCCTAGCCAAGTAGCGGAACGTAGGGCACAGGGAGCTTAGGACTTTCCGATACAAATAGGTTAGGTTCGAATGGGATGACGGGAGCTAGTGAAAGAGCGAAGTGAGCGAACTTAGCCCCCGGCATGCCATTCATGTTATGTTACTAAACCCTGCAGAAACAAGAGCACCGCAGCAGGGTTCCGTCGTCGTGGTTAAAATGTTGCAATTTTATATACTTAACGTTCCATTCCATGCAAATCAGAACGGCATGAATAACGTGCGTCAATGGACCGCGCGTTGTAGACAAGGCCAATAAGACGAAGCAAAGAACAGCGTTTCGAGAACAGATAACATGGAAAGCTGACAGTGATGGTAGTAAAAGCAAGCAACAATAAGCAAATCAATCTTTTTACTACCGTGAAACGACTGTTTCAAACAGTCTAAGACAATACGAGTGGTCCTACGAACTTACAGACCAATATCAACCCAAAAATCCTTTTTTCTCTATACTCACCTCGTCTCCATGGATATGACCATACCACACGTACATTCAATACCTACATATAAAATATGTCCGTCTATCGATCTGTGACGTCGCGTCGCCTCCAAAGTGTTATTGATCTAGTACATAATAACGGTGGCCGTACCTACTAAATTATTTTGTACGGAGGTTTGTTTGTTCATCTGTCTGCGTTTTGACAGCTTTCAAGTGTTGTTGGTGGATAGAAATTTAAACACAGTATTATGTTGTTGGTACTGGCTGGCTTTGTGTAGTCTCTGAGTCAGGACTATCTATGAAACAGGCTTTATGACAATAAAAATACAACCATCAATGCAAAATTCATCTCATAAAGCTGAAGAGTTTGTTTGGATGGTTGAACGCGCTCATCTCAAGAATTACTGGTTTGAATTCACTAATATTTTAGTGTTGGATAGCCTATTTATCGAGGAAGGTCTTAGGCTATATAACATCATGCTATGAACATAAGAATGAAAAATATTGCTAAAACGGGTTTGTGCCACATTTTTCAAGACGCAGACGAAGTTGCGCGGGTCAGCTAGTTATAGATATACTCGTAAATGCCAAAACCACGCCGATTACGGAAAAAAGCAACTGAAAAACCTTATCGATGAACAACATTCATCTAATTAATTCTTTTAATGGAGAAGAATCGGTGACTATTATCAGACCTTTAGATATCAGATCAATTGCCTTTTACATTATTTTTTTTTTTAAATTACGACTGTTAAACTGCAATTAGAAAAGAAATAACAAAAAGAAAAAACAAACACAGATATAAGATATAAATTCATGAAAAAAGGTTAACAACACTTTCATGAATCTCTGAAGATATAAATTCATGAAAAAAGGTTAACAACACTTTCATGAATCTCTCTCACAGTGCAACTGAACTCAAAGCATTTATTTCAATTAAACCATTTACAGGCACTTTATTTATAAAAAAGAAAACACAAGGTCAGTCAGTCAAAAGAGATGAAGCTATTTGCACGTTCCAAAGCGTAGTTCTCTATGTAGAAGATCGTGCAAGAAACTCCACGGACACTCTTTTAAATTAATATTTTCATAATTAAATGATTGCATCATTCGTGTGGAAACTATACAAACACATTCGTGAGAACGGTATAGAAAGACTTGCATAAACAAGCAGCCGAAAAAAAGCAAAAACAAAAATAATTAGAGTAAGTCGTACTTCTGACAAACCAATAAAGTCTTCGTCCAATCATCCTTTAAACTGATGGATTAAAAATATTGTTTGATTAGAATCCAAGAGATCGATAAGTGCAGCCAGGATGCGAGGTATTTTGGTTAAGGACAGTTTTGGTTTCAGTGTGTTTTTCATAGTAGGAACAACGCTTATGTGCTGCCCGTCAAAATTATTTTTTTAAACTGCATATAGACCCGCAATATTATACGAAGTTTTGGCAAATAAACAGCTAAATCCTTTCCAAACGCCCAAATCAAAGACCCATCGAGGACCCCACCAAAAAGTACGGAATCATAATGTTACCACAAAATGACCCTGGGCCCTAAGTATGTTATTTTTATAAATGTGTAATTCCAACACGATCCCATTGTCATTTTGCTAAAAGTTCGCAATCTGCTAAATTCATAATGGTTGATCAATGGGCTCGTAATACTTTTTGATAACCTAGCTATGGTAGGTCACTGATCAAAGGAACTGTCATTTAGGCAGATCACCGCATACGTCTGTCATTCATTTGTCATTATGTACGAGATTACCAGTCTATGCCATTTCTTTCAATGGAGTGTCAGTGGTTGACCATTGGAAGTCATAGTGACGCTTTTATATGATAGACCATTCTGAGCCTATGGTAATAGCAGACTTGAGGCCCAGGGCATTATACAAATTGACTAATAATTATTTGACCAGCATAATAGACCAATCACATTTATTTGTAATGATTATATAAACGATCATAAACTGTTATTTTGAAAAAGTTATATCCATTACAATTATGTATTTACAATACAATCATAGTTAAATATCAAGATAGTTTTGTTTACATATATAGTATTTTTACGTTATATGAACTCTCCATAACGAGCTTTTACCGCAGTTTCGCTCAAGCTAAAATGATTAATGAAGAATTAACTGAAATATAATTGATTACAGAGTAGTTCACAATTCGCTAGTATTTGGCATCGCAGTTTTAGAGAAAATAAAAATAATTTCTCTAAAACTGCGATTTTTCTTTGTACTGTAAGCCACTCAATGAAATCAAAAATAGTGCAAGATTTTTATTGTTCAAGCCCAAACGCCATACAATGTGGTTGATGTCCTTTGTGTAGGTAATATTTATTTATAAATGAAGGGTCCACTGCAATAATGATGAAAATCTATTTTTGTAAAAATTCTAAGTAAGCACGTCATTCAGCCACTGGATATCTGTAGTTGGTATAATTGTTAACAAACTTAGCAATAATACTTAATATCCCGATATTTTAGACAGTGCACATTTATATTAGAGAAAAGGTACTCAATAAAGTCCTGGTTTTTAAAAATATCTCTAAATAATAATATATGTATTACTTAGTTCTTAAATAAAGCTTGAGTAAAGGAACAATACAATATCAATAATAAAAATGTGCTATAACCAATAATGTTTTACGTTCATACCTTTAAACACGACTTTCCTGTTAAAAACGAGGTAACAAGGACATTTATCGTTATTGCAGTGGACCCTTCAAATGATATTCCACCAATTCGCACCAAGCGTTTTCAATCATCTTTTATAATGCGCACAGCAAAGGAGTGGAACACTCTGCCTGAGTCTGTGTTTCCGAACGCATTCAACCCTAATCTCTTCAAAGTTAGAGTGAACTTGAACAGTGTCTTCTTCTGGGTAAGCTCATTCCATCGTAGGCTTTGTCTGCGTCACCTATGACCTAGACTAGAGTCAAGAGCAAAAACTCTATTCCACAAAAAAAAAGATACAAATATGAAATTTTTACCAATTTGCATCAAAATTTACTTTTGAATTTGAATGATTCCTGCTGGCGTATCTCGAAGATTCTCTACTCTGTGGCTAGTTACTCTTGCTCCGTTACGTCACTTGAACAAAGTAGCCCCAGTCCTTAGCGGTGCACATTGTCACTAGAACTAAAACTTTTAATTAGTAGGTACTTTCTGAATCACAATTAGTCTGTCATAGGACTCACAGGTTTAATTAACATATAAACTGGAGTCCCAAGTTACAACGACCCCAGTTTTCGAGGAAATTAAGTGGAGAAGAGAAGTTGTTTGTCGAGCTTAGACTACAATATTGTAGTAGTGTTTTAATTCGATTATTTGGTTGGACAAATTGCTTTCCCGTTTTGTCGTTTTGGTATTTCTCAGTAGTATCCCAGAGTGGATGTTTATTTATTTATTTGGTCAACCAACAATTGTTTACACGGTACATTTATAATTTCCCGTTAACTTCATTTATTAGTGTAACAATTAATTAAAGGTTAACACCACGTGCACAATTTGTAGTAACAGTAAATATGTTAAAACAATAACAATTAAAAATAGTAAAAAATCAAGAATAACAATTAAACAACAGTTACAAAAATGAATAAAACATAACCATACAATTAAAAATAAAATTATGACACAACATTAATGATTTAATTAAATAAAAGTAAGTACATCACAGTACAAGTGCCTACCGTGTTCCCCAGTTAATGGGTTGTGGAGGTCTGGTAGGCAGCCGCTCCACGTTAAATTCTGGTATTCAACTGAATTCCGTATGACTGGAAGCCGACCCCAATATAGTTGTTAAAAGGCTACGTAGATATATATAAGTACATCACAGCCATTATTAATACATATCATTAGTGAACTACACAGAATATAAACAACTAAAATACATCATATCATAATGTTAAATAAAAAGAGTCAAATAGATCCAAGAATTGAATATTTTCATAATTTAATAAAATTAAAATTAAAATAAGTTGATTACAGCACATCATTAATATGTTGAATTAGAATTGAATTGGATTGGAAGACAAAATATCACATTCTTAGTGTCTAATAGATATTAACATTCAGTCATTATTAAATACGTGAATAGTGCTCTCTATTTCGTAAAATTTTCTTAGTTTGTCGTGGTGTATATGTACCTATCTACTGTGGTAATGTGCCATAGGTACATTTCTAGTGTTGTCTAAATGATGATGATTTTGTTATATTATGGGTTTATATGTATAATATTATGACTTGCGTACGACACACATGCAAACTACCATGTAACCTCTTATTACTCAACTGCCAACATTGTCACAGTGTATATCATAATCTTTGGGATCAATCAAATAGACCCGGGTTTGGTACAGTGCTTCTCTGGCTTTATGTGACTACAAAGCAGCAAGTAAGCCTTGTTTGCGAACCAAGAGCTAATTTAATCAAAGTTAGATCGTCGCCAACGTTGCATAACTGAAGTAATCTTTCATACTTGTGTGCAGACCGCAAACTACATAAGTAATGCAAATTCGTCGCCAGTGAGTTGCAGATTTCGTGAAACCGCTGAGCTTAGGAAAGGCTAGCTTGGTTTAGGCAGCTAGTTTTATATATTACTACGTTGGATTGTGTCGTGGGCGCCAAAAAATGATCACAATCCAAGATTTTTGTATCCAATCAACTGCTCCAGTAAACGCCACGATATCTATACTAATATTATAAAGAGGAAAGATTTTTATTTTTATATGTAACGAATAAACTCAAAAACTACTGGATCGATTTCAAAAATTCTTCCACCAGTAGAAAGTTGCATTCACCCTAAGTAACATAGGCAATATTTTATCCCCGTATTCCCACGGGAATGGGAACTACGCGGGTGGAACCGCTGGGCGCTGCTAGTGATACAATAAAATAATCTGCGGGCGTACCATGACGTCTTAAAACGTGAGTCTTCCGAGCGAGAAAAAGGGATGGAGCTATATAGGGTGTATAACTCTATCCCTCTTTCTCGCTCGAAGACTCACGTTTTAACACCTCATGGTACGCCCGCTGAACTCAGCTTTACCGGTCATTTGCACGCTGCGTTTGCCCAAGTATCGCCAGACGAAGCAGCGCTGCTTAGCTCTCGGTCTGCTACCAAAAATATTGATGTCATAAAGAAAGAAAAAAAGAAATAAAATTATTTATTTAGCACATACATGAAACACGCACGGGATATGGTAATAACAAAAGAAAAATATAGGTATGACAAAAACTGTGAGTAGTGTGTCTGTGTGTGTGTGTGTGTGTTTCATAGCCATTGACATAATATTCCTCATAAGGGCTGGGCGGATCACACATTTTTTTACTGTCCTGTCTAGGTCGAAGTGAACTCTCCAAACAGTCGGCAATTTTCGGAAGCGGTCGTGAGCGCGAGCCATTATATAGATGGTGTTTTTCTTGTACGCGTATTAACCCTGGCTGGGGGCCTTTAATTTATTTGAAGCCACCATAGGAAAGTCCAGTTAAGCAATAACCAGCCTTAGTATGACGAACTGCGAGCGATCCCCAAAAAAAAAAAAAGAAATGTACGCGTAGAGTTAAATATTCGGGCGGCCCTATCTATACTTTTTAAATATTTGTGTTCTACTATTTGCGACCTATGTTGTCCCATACAGGCAATAAAAGCAATAGTCACCCGCCACTGCAGTAAACACAAATAAATAAAACATTAGGTATACAAATGACCTTATCCGACTGCGGTTCACACACTAGATATTGCAGCCAGACTTAATTATCAGAACAAAGATTAAACGACTGTTTATGAAGCAAAAGCTCGGCTTCGTGCTTAGATTGTGTGGCACTAACCGGATTATATAGTGCCGAGGTACCAAGGGGAAATATATTAATTGGTAGCGTATTTACTCATGTGCTGTTTGCTTTGTTATGTACATAAGTAAATGCTGGCGCGGTTTAATTGATTGGAAATGTTTGGACTGTATAAAGTCTCAGGCTACAAATGGTCCGCTGTGTTCCTAGGCAGGCTTATTGTGTAAAAAAATGATCCAGCATCCCAATGAAAATTATAAGATGCTGGGTTTTTTTTTTACTGAACTTTAAGTCGTAGTTATGCTCTCTGGAGCATAACTCCGCCACTTCCTTGTCGGACTACTGTTTTATTATTGTTGTATTATTTATTGAAGAGTTCGGTTTCCTATCCCTGTTCTTCATCAGATCTTCACCAAACTAGAAAAGGACCACCTTAAAATACTAAGATACTCTTCTAAACATTGTTTACAATTTTATTTTTACATTTACATTGACAAAAGTGAATGAGAACATCATCAATGTAATCGGAGTCACGCATTATTAGGGATAACTCAAGTACTAGTCTTCAGATCTCAATCAAATGAGACCACATGACAAGCACCAGCTTTCGAATATAAAAAGAATCATCAAAATCGGGACACCCAGTACAAATCTATGAGGTAACACACACAAAAAAAAAACAATCTACTTAAGACTCTCCTCCTTTTCTGGAAGTCGGTTAAAAATGTTTAAAACTGTTTCTTCAAAACTTTCGATACAGAACACTACATTCCGAAATGGTCAATAAAAATGCTTGACCCATGGAATGTTGAACTTAATTAAAAATCAATAACAACTTAGTCACGCGTTTTCACGCAAACTTTCTGTGTCACATCTGAAAATATTTCAAAGTCGACCTTAATTACGTCGGAATAAAATTGAAATTGAAAAAGAAATGGGAAATTCAATCAAGAACATTACCAAAAATCTAAAATTGAAAGCCAATAACTAAGCCGTGTTCAAGGATTTCACTCGAATATATATTTTTCTTTTATTATTTTTAAAAATGTGGCGAGACTTTTAAATTTTAGTAATGGTTAGAAAATTCGATTTGCTTTTAAATATAAATTAATCAAGACGTGTGATTTTTTCCAGTACGTCTAAAGAGGAACGTCCCTGAAAACACTTATTAATCATCATATTAATTTCCAAAACGTTTTTGTTCACCGTCAAAGGAAGCAAAGAAAATACACTGTAGTTTTTAATAATAATAATCTAGGTAATAACATACAAGTAGCAATAATAAAACTGAAATATTGTTCAATTAGTTTGAATGCATCGCAATTGGCTAGCTTCCTGACATTTGGCGCAGGACATGCAATGTTGTCAAGCGCCAAACAGACTGGCGCCTAAAGTTGTGCCTTTTTTGCCAAAGATTTTGGCACACATTTCTCAATAAATGTGCCAACGTTCGCACTTTATAATGGCTTTGATTACGGGAAACACTTTGTTTGTAACACAGAGCTTGGAATTGCCACACCACTAGCGACTAGAATCGGCAGTATTACAGTGCTGTAAGTGCGTTGAGCGCATAACTGCTGTCATTTTGTTATTCAAAGGTTCTCAGGTTTCTATAGTGGGTGTAATGAAAAGGTGTATAGTCATATTTAAACAAACTGTGACAGACTTTATGTTTCCCTTTTACCCTGAATGTCTTTTGAGTCGTTGTCTTAATATACAATATATGTACATATAACAGGATACATTTTTTGATGCCAAATGACATTTGTTAACATCGCAGTCAATGGCAAATAGGGAACAGAACACCTAGATTTTTTTTTACCGAAGAAAAGACCAGACCTCTAGTGACGTGTACAGTCGAGTAATCGTTTACTGCTATCAGGAAAATCTCAATGAGCGCCCGGACACACTGCTCCCAAAGATAAATGATTTATGGTACGCTTGATATTTTGTAATGAAATACTGACTCAGACATATCTAGCACCGACCATCGAGAAGCATCGGTATGATCTTTGATGTGCAACAATGTTGCTAATAGCATCGTAATTTCTTGTGATAGTTTCCAGTTAGTTGCAGCATTGCCAAAATTTCCACTTTGCAACGTAAGGCTTAAATCAACACAGTGATATCCACTGCTGCATTTGTATGCTAGTCATATAGATACCAAAGTGGTATGCTCTCAATGGACGTTGTAATTTTCGGCCGCTCCGTGCCACGCATAAATTTGTCACGGTACATGGAGATGGCGTGGGGTCACAGATATTTGTGTTTCGCTGCCAGAAAGCAGACCTAAAACACGTCTGTTTCAAGAATAATTTTGCTGAATAGTTAGAATGTACACTGGGAGGATTAATTTTCCGAAAAACTATAACAGAATACTCTTATAATGTACGCCATATACATATAAGCTTTAGAAAAGACAGAACAAAAAATACATGGAGGCGACGACCCAACTAGTGGCCATGTGTTGTAACAGCTCACTAAATCAGTGTTTAGACATAATCATGGTAATAGACTGTCGTTAAAACCGATAGAAAAGCTTACTTAAATAAATTATAAGTATTTGTGTGAGATGTCAAACAATTTTGTGTATTTTTCATCCGTCGATAATGCCACGCATTGTAATTGCTAATCGTGTTAATCTACACTATAATATTATAATGAGGAAAAAATGTATATTTGTTACGAATAAACTCAAAAACTACTGGACCGATTTCAAAAAGTCTTTCACGATTCGAATGCTACATTATCCCTGAGTAACATAGGCTATATTATTATAATACATAAAATTGGTCCACAGTGAAATATGACGTAAATATGCAGATTATATTTTATTCTCAATCGATCACATACGTTTTGTTCATGATTTTGATCTCACAATTTTCCCCGTTCCCAGGCGTCTTCAGCAAATTCTCGCTGCACCATCATAAATCAATTGGCATGTAAAGAAATTGACAATTAATATTTGACAAATCTAGTCTTCCAGACTGGCTTCTTACTTTAATTCCTATGATTAAGCTAACATCTTATCCCTCTATTTTGTAAAAAGTTTTTTGGGAAATAAAGTGCGGGGAAATTTCAGCGGCCTTTGGGAACGCAGACACACTTCACCTAAAGGATTTCAGATAGTTTGGTCGCTTGTCAGCAAACCTGAAGAGCTGTGGCGCGTTGTAACCAACATCATGGTGTTCATGATAGTATATTATATTCCTTCGCGCAGTATTTTGAATGCACCGGTCCTGTCTGCGAAATGTGGTCATGTCACTCGGCCATGCTATCTGTGGTACAATAGCGTGTCCAGAGGCAGCTTAAGACGCTTTGCGTAATGCCAAGAGCGACCCACAGTACGTTACTTGCAACCAGCTTCCAACATTCCGATGGCCCTCATCATCTCTTCTCATGTCAAATGATGTCGTCGCTCCATAACGACGCAATTTTTTTCAGTTCCTATGCAAGAAATTGTATTGGTTTTGTAAAAACACTATTACACAATTTTATAGGAATCCTGATTAATTTTTCTATTTTTGTCAAAATTTAATGAAATTTCTGTATACAAATAGTTAATTTCACTCAAATTAATCAATAACGATCCAAAAAAGTTAAAATAATAATCCTCAATTATGGCGAAACTCTAACACACCATCCCCAGACAGTTTTGATGTGTTTCTGCTTAGATAAAGACAAGCCTTTGTATTTCACCAAAAACCAATAAAAACTCTACCTGACGTAATAAAAAGACATTAGTTTTCATTATTTTTTTACAATGGAAACTTTTCCGGTGAAAGTAATTCCCCAGTGATTTGGATGATGGAATGGCATAGCCAATTAGCTGGGTTCTGGCTTTTTTAATTTAATTGGATTAGTGAATGTTATTGCAATAAATATATGTTTATTAAGGAGCGATATATATATATATATATATATATATATAGCAGAGAGTTGTGTTGTTTATTGGTTTTCGTACTTTAATTCGTTTGATCTAGCTCTTGATCTATACCTTGCCAGATGCACCGTTATGGGCAGATAGACCTTAACACGATATAATAAATGCACGCATATTAAGCGCGGACAAAAAATGTTAGTTAAACGAAGGGGAAAATAAAAGGTTTGGTTGATTTAAGATTTATGATTTCAATGTTTATATATTCGACTAATATATAAATTAGCTATAGCTAGTTGGTTTCTATAAACTCTAGCCATCTAAATGATCATTTCAACCAAAACACACTTCAATAGAGTCGAATATGAAAGTAGACCTCTTTTAAAAAAATATACCTACCTGTTTGACTCTGGTAAATGTTACCGTCTTGATATGATCTCTCTAGCCATTAACTACTTTTAAATTCAACGGTGTTGAAAGTATTACATGCTTTTAAAATGCAGGAAGCGTGTAAAATAAAATAGAAAACACATTTTCCATTTTACCATAGTCGAGTTAATAAACTGAAATTATATATACTAACTTACATAATAACGAAAGGTTAGTGCTTTAAAAATAAATTGGCCATAATTCTCAAGCGGAAGCATGTGTCAAAACACAGTTGTTTATATACGGGGCGGGCATATAAGGGATGATTTAAACTAGAGTAGTACTGACGTCAGTTCAGTGAACGCGTTTGCCTGGTAGGTAGGTGGGTACTAGATATTTCTTCGTTAATTATTGCTTTGCGCTAGGCCAGAGCTGAAACTAAGTGGTCAAGATTCAAGATTTATGTCGAATAAACCATTTACAGGTACTTTTGAACTGTCAAGATCGGTCAGTTAAAAACATGAAGCTATTTGCATGTTCGAAAGCGTAGATCAATTTATAGAAGAAGGTGCAAGAAACTCCACGGTTCCTCTTTTAAATTATCTCATTTTTATTATTATGTACTGTGTTTATGTTATGGTCATATTAGATTGTCTGCCTATTTCAAGATAATTTAGCAGGAACACAGCAAGTTTTGATGTAATTGGATTGTTTTTGATTTTGATAAAAAAATATTGCACTAACTACTATTTGCTGTTAATCTTTTAAACCTGGAAGAAGAAGAACATATCATTATTTAAGCGTTTAGTCTAGTATGAAACTTCAGGAAACTACGCTGCGACATATTATTTATGTACAGGATTTTTAGAAGGCCCCACATCGTCCGTAGAAAGAAGGAAAAAGGAAGGAAGAAGGTTCCGTTTTGTATTATTTTATAACTGTAGTTCAATTTCGTCTGTACGCAACACAGTGTAAATGAATATCTCAAATGTGAACCTACCCTTTTTTTTTTTTTTTTTTTTTTTTTTTTTTCTGGATGGGAAATCATCAAATGACCCCTCCCGCCCTGGGTGGAGCGGTAGGGAGTGTCAGACTTTTACTGACTAAAACCCACCCGTGATCCTTCTTGTGCCCTATGCGTTCCAGGGCCGCGGTAACTCTTTCGAACAAATTCCGCAACCCTAGCAGGCACCGACCCTATGGGGTCCCGTCCTTGGTGCTGACGGCTCCTTCGGCGCGCGTGGAACACAACGCGTCGTCGACTCAACCTGGTGTCGGACGGCAAGCCACCCACGCTCACCGTCCCCAGGCATCAGCCACTGCGCAATAGCACAGCGGCCGACTTGTCTCTGGAGGAGGCCGAAATGGGACCATTACTGGCACTCCATCTCAGCACCCTCCCGAGCGTTGGGAGTCGCAGCACCCGCAGCAGAAGCGGCAGAAGCGGCGACGGAAGCCGCGGCGGCGGCAGAGGCGGCGGCGGCGGCAGACCTCTTGCCCTTGGTCGGGGCGGATGGCGCGCAGGCCCTTCCCCCAGCCCAGTGCTCGGCCGGCTTGCCAGCAGCCGCACATGCACTGCAGTGCGGCGTGGCCTCACATGAGCCGGCCCGATGACCGGGCTGACCACAGCGGAAACAAAGACCACTGCGGTCCACCTCCGAGGGGCACATAGCTCCCGTGTGGTTGCCCACATGGCAGCGGTAGCACCTCAGAGGCCTGGGTTCCAGCAGTTTTACCCGCGCAGACACCCATCCCACCAAGAGCCTTCGGCCCTCCGACACAGTTCTGGCCGCCGTCACGGGGCAGCTCACCACAAGGGTTTGCATGCCCGTGTTGTCAGGCCGGAGGGTGCCCGCCTTGACGAGCTCGGCAGAGCACCCCCCAGTCCTGGCGACGGCGGCCACAACTTCCTCCTCCGTAACGGAGTCATCCAGGCCCACTATGCGCATGTCGATGCGCTTAGTCGGCCTCGACACCCGGACCTCGTCCGCGGGTAAGACCGCCCTCAGCTTTTCGGCCAAGGCGTCCGCGAACGGGCCACTCTCCGCTCCGGCGAGCTCGAGCTTGCGGGCACCGGTTAGGGTCCTCCTGACCCCGATGCCCCCGCTGATGCCCAGCTCTTGGAGGCTCACCGCCTCCTTCGCCCGCTTCAGTACGGCGAGATACGTCACGCCCCTCTGTTCCGCTTCCGGCTGCAGTGTGAGCACTACAGCCGCGGATTTCGGGGCGCGAAGCCTCGCCGCAATAGCGTTGGCCTTACGCCGCTGCTTCCTCGCCTTCCTCCTGGCCGCCTCTTTGGCCCTCCGCTTCTGGCCAGCAACCTGCCACTCGGCCCCGGCCGCAGGAGGGTCCGAGGGTGGGGGTGGGGGCGGCTGTGGCACCACTGGCGCCGCAGCCTTAGCCGCTCCTCCCCGAGTCTTCCTCCCACCCCTTTTCGCCGGGGCCGACTTGGTCGTCGCCGGCGTCGCAGCCGCCGGCACTACAGGCGCTGGCGCTGCTCCGCCCTTGGCCTTTGCCTTCGCCTTGCCGGACGTTCCCGGGCTGGCAGCCGCGGCGGCCGCGTACGAAGCCGCCTTCTGCTGCTGGCCCGGGGCCCTCTGAGTCGCCGCTGTTGCAGCTGTTGCCGCTGTTGCCGCTGTTGGGGGACGCCGGACCATGTCCTCCAGCATGGAGAACTGCCTCCGGAAGGGAGCCAGCTCCTGCCGTACCAGGTCCCGCACCTGGCTCAGCACCTGGCCCCCCTCCGGCGCTGCCGGACTCAGTCCCCCTCGCGGCTCCACGGAGGCCGCTCTGGCCATCCCCGCCAGGTCCCTCCGGAGCGACTCATTCTCCTGAACGAGTCGCTCCGTAAGAACCGCGAGGCGGGCGACCTCCGCCCGCAACTCCGACGCCTCGTCTGAGGCAGTCCCGCCAGCGTTGGCCGCCGCTGCCGCCAGTATGGAGGCTTTGGCCGCACTGATGGCCTCCCGCTTCGAGGACTGCTTCCTCTTGAAGGCCACAGCGCGGATCGCGGCCTCCACGACCTCCGCAAACTGGGCCCTCTGGTCCTCAACAGCGGGAGGTACCTCTCCCGGGGACTCCAAGTCGTCAGAGTCGAGAGGAGGCGGACGAGTAGAGGGAGCTCTGCGACCGCTCCCTCCAGGGCGACGCCCCTCCTCCACCAACCTCTCGGCCCGACGCTCCACCTCCCGGGTAGAGGGTGCAAGCCCCCTCCCTGCCTCACAGCCCCTGCCCCGCCTAGCGGTGGGGATTTTGCGGGCGGAGGCAAATTCGCCCTCGGAGGACGACCCGCTGTCATCCTCCCGTCTGGGCCGCTTGCGGAAGAACTTCACGTTCTCCGCAGCAGCCCCCCCTCTCTCATCTCCCGAGCCCGCCGAGCTGACCGTTACTAGGTCTAGCGCGGAGCCGGAATCCAACTCCACGCCACCCCGGCGCTCAGGCGAACCCTCCTCTGCGAATTCGTGCGCCATCAGCTCCTTAAAGGAGGCGGATCCGGATGACGACGACGAATTGGAGCCTCCTCGGCTCTTGTTGCCACTGGCAAGCGGAAGACGTTTGGTGCCCACCCCAGAGTACGGAGGGCAGCCCGCCGAAGCGGGGTGGGATTCCCCGACCGCTGAGCAGTCGGGACCCACCTGGGGACTCATTTTACAAGCGTCTTGTTTCATTTTTTGTTCCTTTTAAGGGTGCGGTCCCTGTTCGCTCCGCCCCTTCTCAGGGCCCTCTCTCCTAACTCACCTCTCCACCTGCTCGCTGCTCCCACAGTCACGTCTGATAATCAGACGCGTACCAGAGAGCAGCGAGCAGGCGTGTGTCTCTCTTGGTCTGATCCCTCACTTGCGACCTTCCGGCATGAGTGGCTCTACCGGGAAAGCTCGCAAGATCATTGGGACGCTCAAGCCCCACCACGACGACAACGTGGAGACACATTCGGTGGGGATGTGAACCTACCCTTAATTTCCACATGCAAGACAGCAAATTATGCAAAACATTTTGAACTTTGCAAGTAACGCAATTAGAAGTCTTGCATGCTTACGTGCGGCGAACAATATCGGTGTAATGTGGAGCAATTAGAGCAATATGCGGTCCTGGTGGATTAATTTGGCTTTAAAGTTATTTAACTTGTACCGAGACTAAGTAATAACAACCGCATGAATCGTTCTTCAAGGTAAAGTCACACTGGGGCCTGTGGACGGCGAGCTATATAATGGGTGGCTCGCCTTCCGATAGCAACCAGGCCCTGGTCGACGGCGCGTCGTGTTCCACGCGCGCCTCAAAGAGCTGTCAGCAAAGAAGACGGGGCCCTATAGGGTCAGTGCCTGCTAGGTTTGCGGAATTTGTTCGATAGAATCAAAGCGGCCCTGGAACGCAAAGGGCACTAGAAGGAACACGGGTGGGTTTAAGTCAGTAAGAGTTTTAAGTCAGAGAGAGTACTTCGCCCAGAACGGGAGAAGTCATTTGATGATTTCGCATCCAGAAAAAAAGGTAAAGCCACACTTGTCGAGGTTGGTCAGTAGATGGGTGACTATCCATGTTGTATCAGTTGTTTTGGACAGTTAGTAGCAAAGTCTGATACCAGTCTTGCCAATGGGTATTGTGTTACCCAGCTACCGGGTCGTGGTCCACGACCCAGTAACTCGTGGATGTCAACTAAACTTAACTAAAGGTAGTCGCTCCATCGGAAAACTTGTATCCAGATCCGGCGAAACTGTGGCCGAACTCAATGTAGTTGGGAATACGCTCGCCGTATTAATTAATATGTATAGTCGAATATTATTTATTTATCCCAAAAGCGATCTTCACCTTGGGATACTCAAAAATAATAAACAGTTGTTTGTGAGCGTGACAACGTTCATTGACGCTGCTGGCACCCAACGAAATGCATGTAACGAAACCATAGCGCGATTCAGAAAGTCGTACAACGCCATCTATCGAGCTTGAGTGTAAACTTTTTGCAATAGATTCCATATTGAAAAATAGCTTGACTTATTATATTAATAAGTCATCTATTTACCTTAAAGTATCCATTTATATATACTTTTTATTAATTTTAAACTTACCTAAAATAATTTTATTTCGGACAGTTTACGTATAAGAGCGTGCGTTAAAAAAGTTAAATATCATTTTACTTATGACATTAATTATTTAAATTAAATGCAAGATGAACTTGCGGCAGACCAGGTCAAAGATGGTGTAACAAGCTCAACTCCTACTAAAATGACTAGCCAGGACTAGCAAAGAGACAGAGTTGTGTGGAAAAGGGCCTTTGGCCCCCCAGTGACAAAAATTAGGTAGGTACCAATGTTACGCGTGTTAAGAGAAATACGGACATATACATTTTACGCTCATGAATCGGAAACGCTTCATCATTTGCCTAGCCTTTTTCGAACTATATTGGGGTCGGCTCTCAGTCAAGCCGTATTCAACTGAATACCAGTATTTTACGTGCAGCGACTGCCTACTAGACCTCCACAACCCAACGGTACTTCTTAGCAAGACTGGTGTCAGATTTTCTGGCTTCTGACAATCCGTAACGACTGCCAAATACCTCCAAATTACAGTCGGGACCAACGGCTTAACGTGCTTTCCGAGGCACGGAGAAGTCTCGTTATGTGAAAATGGTCACCCATCCACAGACCAACCTCGGCAAGCGTTGCTTAACCTTGAAGATCGTCGACCCGTGCGAATGTTATAGTTTAGCAACGAGCTAACAACGCCTTGTGCCATGTTAAGTTTAGCTGCATACCAGTAAACTGGAAGCCGGTCCTAACATATCCTAATGTATTGTTTTGATTCTTGTCTTACCATGACAGCCTTTGTGTCATCTGAATGGTGGCTAAATTACCCACAAACATAACATAACATAATCAGCCTTTTAACGTTCCCACTGTTGGGACACAGGCCTCCTCTCTATGAGAGGGAATGGGCCTTAATCCACCTCGCGGGCCCAGTGCGGGTTGGTGAATGTCACATGTCTTCGAACTTTTGGTTCCAGGACATACCGGTTTCCTCATGATGTTTTCCTTCTCCGTTTTCAGAGCAGTGGTGATGTAATTATACAGCGTAATGCGCCTGGCTGGGTTTGAACCACAGAACAGATAATATCTGTTCTGTGTTGTGAACCCGCGACCTTCAATTCGTAAGTCAGGGCCGTTACCACTTGGCCACCATTGCTCTCTCCCACAAACATGCTTACCTAAAATCGATACACTACATCAAGTAACAAGACCTTCGAACCAACAATAACTCGTAAATTATGTTAATTAGTCGCAATACATTTAGCGCGACCTTACTACTAATACATTACGATTTCGTGAGCGCCATACATAGAGTTATTTATTGGGAATAATTATACTCTTCGGTATTTTACAGCACAAGGAAAAGGTGACCTTTTTGTCAGTCGAGGATCGAGTGAAGTATAAAAATAGGGGGGTATTTGGACGAAATAGCTTCAAATAATAATTGAAGAAAGATGTCCTCTTCGAAAATGATGCCAGTGGTGTAGTAACCTCTTGGTAAGAAGTGGATGGCGATTGGAGAGGGAATGGGCCGTATTCCAGCACGCGGGATCAGTGCGGGTTGGTGAATGTCACATGTCTTCGAATTGATGGTTCTAAGACATGCCGATTTCCTCACGATGTTTTTCCTCCATCGTTTTGAGAGCAGTAGTTAGTAGTAAAATTAATTACCTACACAAAATAATGCGCCTGGCTAGTTTTGTACCCGCGATTTACAATTTAGCAAGTTGGGGCCGTTACCACTCGGCCACCACTGCTTTCACTCGGCCACCACTGCTCTCGTTTGATGTTATGTTAGATTCTGCTGCCTTTTCGATAATTCCCATATAGATAATAGAGCATACTGTGAAACTTCAGCACCATGGATGAGGACTTTGTGAACGGAAGATGGGAGATTGTACCACGGATATTCTTGAATTGAAAGTCGCGCGGTTTCCAAAGCATATTCATTACATTTATCCGAATATATTTATATTAAAACACGAGGACAAGGCTTGTACAATTGTAGAACAACGATCAATCAAATCTTTATTTAAGTAATTTGAACTAAAACTGCAGAATTATAGAAATATTATAAAGCTGAAGAGTTTGTTTGTTTGTTTGTTTGAACGCGCTAATCTCAGGAACTACTGGTTCGAATTGAAAAATTCTTTTTGGGTTGAATAGACCATTTATCGAGGAAGGCTTTAGGCTATATTTCATCACGCTTAAGCCAATAGGAGCGGAGCAGCGATAAATAATGTTTTAAAATCGGGGATTCCACGGGGACGAAGTCGCGGGCAGCAGCTAGTTATAGAAATAATTTCGTGCCGTATTTCCATCGCGGTGAGACCGTTACTGTTCACATAAGGAAAGTGAATTTGTCTACTGCAGAACAGAACTTTGGAACCAAACAACACTTCTGCAACAAATCTTTGTTTTTCTTTATTATCATAAAGAAAAACAAAGATTTGTTGCAGAAGTGTTCCATTCAAAATGTTTTCGTTTAAAACGAGTTTTAAAATATAAGTCACAAATTATTTTCAGTATCACGACTTGTCCTTATTAATCATTAATTATTTGAATTTCTTTGTAAAAGCTTAATCTGAAAAGTTTATTTCCATAAAGTAAATTGATATTATACAGGGTTATTTGAAAAACACCAACAACCTCTGAAGAGGTCATTGTACTCATCATTATGAACAACTTTTACTATGGGAACAAACCTGAAATCGCGAAAAAAAAAGTCAGCTGTTCCCTACATTTTGATGAGTTTATACGAACATAAATATAGAAAACAGCTGAATTTTTTTCTTCTTTCTTTTCTTAGCGTGATGATATATTATTTCTTGTTAAAACTTATTTGTTTACTTGAATTATATTTAGGTAGGTACATAATATATATCTTTAAAATTGCTCTAATTCATGCAGAAATCCGACATTGACGACTAGAACTGGAAAATAAACACAATAAATGTATAAAACATTACTTTAAATTAAGGTTTCGTGAACCTCGTTTACCACCATTAAATCTACCAATGAATATTTATCATCTTCAATCATGATTTGAAAATTAGTAATTCCAAAACAGCGGTCCCGTAAACAATTAACTCCTGTAATTGTTGGCTTGAATTTAAAAAAAGTTGCGATGCTTAAAAATATTTAATTTCCAAACAATCATGATAGTGAATATTTTGCATCAAGGTATCTTATCTATACTAATATATAAAGCTGATGAGTTTATTTGTTTGTTTGCTACACACAAACTACTGATCGGATTTGAAAAATTATTTCACTGTTAGATAGCCCATTTATTGAGGAAGGCTATAGGCTATATAAATTCACGGCCAATAGGAGCAGAGAATCAATGAAAATTGGTGTAAAATTGGGGTTAGTTTTTTCTCTCACTTATGTGAAGCAGACGAAGGATCACGGGTGGGTTTTAGTCAGTAAGAGTCTGCCACTCCCTCTCCCCCATCAAACGACTTCTCCCGCTCCGCCCAGAGCGGGAGAAGTCGTTTGATGATTTCCAACCCAAAAAAAAACATACATGTGGCACTCGGGGACTGCCGCGGTAAAGCTATTGCATAGCATTTTTTATCAACTTATGCAATTATATATTTAGTACTCTGCGTCATTGTGATATGGTCTCGATTCGTTCACCTGGGTTACTGTACTAATGTAAATCACATACATACGTTTCACTTAACTTTGTCCCACCGATTGTTTCCGAACGCAGACGTTCGGGTCGGCTCGGTGACGGCGAGCGACCATTTTAAAAAGGCGGGGCCTAATCGAATGACGTAGCGGTGTTAGGTTATTTTCGTTACGGAATTTCTGAATTCGGTTGCCACGCTCAAGGCCCGCGATAGAAGCTATACAATAGCTTAACAAAAAAAAAAACTTTTTACAAAAAATACAACCGACTTTTCCACAAAAAATCAAAAAAGTACAAAATAACTTTAATTTCGGAACTCGGTGTTTGTGGTTCCTTTTTCATTTTTTAACCGACTTCTAAATCGGTTCGTTTAGGTGGGGGGAGGGGAGGGGGTTAAGGTACCACCAAAAAGTGAAAAATAAAAAACTTTTTACAAAAAAAATCCGAAACCACCGACTTCCGAAATTAAAGTTATTTTGTACTTTTTTGATTTTTTGTGGAAAATTTGGTTGTATTTTTTGTAAAAAGTTTTTTATTTTTCACTTTTTAGTGGTACCTAAACCCCCTCCCCTCCCCCCACCTAAACGAACCAATTACATTAGTGTAAAAAAAACGCACTGCTCCAATGCAGAGTAAACTAAAAGGTCGTCAATGTAGACAATGTAGATATTTTTTTTTAGATTTTTGTTGATTTTTCAAAAACCGCTTGTTCGATTTCGATAAAATTTTCATGGGACCATTTGGAAAGTATACCCTTTCCAACAAAAAAAGAATTTTTCAAATCGGTTGGCAAGCGACGGAGTTATGCGCGAACAAACAATTAAAAAAAAAACATACAAACATCCGAATTGAGAACCTCCTCCTTTTTTAGAAGTCGGTTAAAAAGACGAAGTAGCGCGGATCAGCTGGTATAGTAATAAAATCATTTGTTTTCTCACCATACTCAAGGCTATTCATTCAGTCCTGAGGCTGACCTAGGGTCAATCGATACACACTGCCCTAGGCAACCTTTTTAATGGACCTAACTGTAAAATGTCAATATTAAAATATCTCTTTATAGTTTTATCGTAGATCTGTAATTGTCTATTGAGTGTAATAATGGATACTTTTCAGTAATAGTTAGTGAAACGACCTTGAGTTAGGACGTTGACTTTCAGTTATACTGAAAACGATTTAGTTGGTTTAATGATTTTTTTTTGGAGTATGGAAAATGGTTGTTTTTGTTTGTTTTTGTAATTGTTGAACTTTTTTTTTATGGATGCTGGCATTATAATCCCATAAATGTTTCTACTTGTATGCATTTTATTTTTATTTTATTTATTTATAAGGCACACTAACAACTTATTTACAAATTTAATATTATAAATTGTGACATACTTAGAGTCCTGTGTAAATAAGTCACTTAAATATAAAATTATACATAATAGATTGACAGCGTTCATTAGTTACATAAAAACAATACCATTAACAAATTATGAATAACTAGCTGCTGCCCGTGACTTCGTCCCCGTGGAATCCCCGATTTCAAAACATTATTTATCGCTGCTCCGCTCCTATTGACTTAAGCGTGATGATATATAGCCTAAAGCCTTCCTCGATAAATGGTCTATTCAACCCAAAAAGAATTTTTCAATTCGAACCAGTAGTTCCTGAGATTAGCGCGTTCAAACAAACAAACAAACTCTTCAGCTTTATAATATTAGTATAGATTTAAACGCAATCTTATTTTTTAAACATGAATATAAATAGATGAACATAATTTAGATACTTGTATTATGCATGCATAATGTTAATGCCATAGGTTTTTAAAGTTGCGGAATCAGTTCGAAAGAATCACCGCGGCCCTGGAACGCAAAGAGCATTAGGAGGAACACGGACGCGTTTTAGTCTGTAAGTGTCTGACACTCTCCCTGCCGCTCCGCCCAGAGCGGAAGAAAACATTTGATGATTTCCCATAGCGTAACAAAATGGTTCTTTAACAAGTTGCATGTTTGTTTATTTTTTGTTGACTAGAGTTTATTTTTATCTTATTAATAAATTAACACATTATAATTTAACTTTAGCATAATTGGTGCTTGTAAAGTGAAGTAATTTTTCAATATTTTAAATGTTAACAATTTTTATGCGAGTCTTTAACGTTAAATAAATAAATACGCCTTGGCTGAAATTAGTGATGGTTTGAAGAAAACTAAAAAAGGCGAAATGCCTCTTTCACAGCCTTCGAATTTCATCAAAAATTCTCAATTCACAATTTCATCAAATGCCACTGTTTCCAATTTGTCAAATATTATAAAGTTTTCAAATAAGTCACTTTTCAGGCTTTCAACGACTACCATCAAAACTCAAAATCCGTAAAGATTAAAGTTCAAGAAGATTAATTTACTGGTGCATAAACGTGGTGTAATGCGTCATATATCGTTATGGAGTATAAGTCAATGAATATCATTGATCTCCTACCCGATTACCAACCGGCACTGGGCCCGCGTGGTGAATTACGGTCCATTCTCTCTCCTAGAGAGGAGGCCTGTGTCCCAGCAGTGGGAACAGTAAAAGGCTGATTATGCTTATGCATTGATCTACTACAGGACTACGTTATCGACACGTTCCAGTTACCTATAATTTATCTAGATTTAAACGCACTTTACCGAAATTAAAACGTACAAGTCGAAAGGTTTTGAAGAGGTAATTTGGTCCGATCACCTGGTTAAGGTCACGGAATTCCGCTAGTTGCGAGAAGCACTGGACCAGCTAATGTGGCGACACTTTGAGAAGGCCCTTTTCCGGTAATAGACGTCCTTGGCTTAGTAGGTCGACTTATTGTTAGTGGCGGAGTGTAGGAGTTGCAGTATACGCTTAGAGACACTATGAGAAGCAAAAAAATGGAGTCCAAAAATAAATGGACTTCTATGGCCATGTTTAACCCGACTCTGCAATAAAATTGATATATTTCCGAAAAAAAGTCCTCGCCCCATGGTGCCTCCAAGGCTACACTCCAACCCGCCCTTGTAAGGAAAGTCTCAGTGAGATTAAGTAAATGTGACCGATTTAGAAGTAATACCAATAACTGCGTTAAAATAAATACGGTCTCCGTTCAAACCTAGGTAAGTTAAATAGGTACCTCAAATCTTCATAAACCACTACCCAAACTGCCCGTCTATAAACGAACACTACTATATTCCTATAATACTATTACTAAGTTATAACTCGTTAGTTACACTATACTTCCGTACAGTATGACTAACGAGTTATAACGCTTTAACAGTCTGCAAAACTCGGCACAATATTCGAGAATATAAAACTTTTTTATTTCTCATACAACTCGCAGTTTGTAATACTGTTCCGAAGTAAACTCTGAACAACTAACATCGAACTTGACTTTTGCAGTTTGATTTATTAGCAGAACCTACGAGAATATTGAACTGAGGAAACTGATCTTTTTGGCCGATTTAAAAAAAAAGGCGGAGGTTTTCAAGTCGAATGTATTTTTTAAAATAACTAAAAAGATCGGAATTGCTGAAATCTCATGTCTGTTTATCCTTTCAGTTTATAACCCATGTTACTCGCTGAATGTAGCTTTCCTTTGAAAGAAAAAATGGTTTAAATCGGTCCAGTAGTATCAGAGCTTATTCGGTACAATCAAATAACAAAAAAATCTTTCTTCTCTATAATATTAGTATAGATCTCGTATATTCCCTGCAGGGTTTCGCAGACGGTCAGTACTTAGAAGCTTCATTTCTTCACACTCATATTTGACCTGTTAATTTATTGATAGGCTCGCATTTGACCTCTTTCTCATCTGGTGGTAAGTGACGTGGACGATGCGGTCGACAATGAAGCTCGCTTCCTTTGAAGTAACCTATTAACTCTTCAAAGAGTCCCCGGTTGTAATGATTAATTAGTCACTAGTAAATTCGCATTTACTTATAAATTTCGAAGTAATTTTTTAACATTAACTGAATAACTGAAAGGCGAGATCTTAAGTGATGTGAAGTCTAATTTTTTCTACCAACAGAAAAAGTCAGTTTATCAGACACGAATTCATAATTAATGTACGATGATCGTAGTGTCTACTTTAACACCGTCAACTAGACAAAACCAAGAGCATATTATTCTGATAAGTATCTACCATCATGGTCAAACAGAGGTCTTTGACATAAGCGAGAGGTTACAAAACCCAAATGATGAGGGGTCTGTCAAACCACCCCAAACCAAACCACCTAGCGGCCGTTCTGAATATTCTAGGGACAAAGTTTTCATCTATATGTACTTACAAATAATTATATCTACTTATCTAGCTTGGAGGTCGGATAAAACGAAAATTTTGACCTAAGTACGATTTGGATACAATTTTTAATATTGTATTTTCAGGCTATTTTGTCGCCAGACATTTTTGGGACCACATTGTGGTTGATTTAACCGAAGTGCCGGTCGAAATACGACAAGCACATCTTTGTCCCATTTTAGTTTGGCTGCTTTATGGGAGCGTCGACGAACAAGTGTTTAGGTATATAATATAACTCATAAGAATATGACTATATTTAAAAGTCTAGCTAAGTAATATTGTAGGGTGTGTTATATTCTTGGAGGTACCTCCAAGAATATGACACCTTATAATATTTATGTCTATGGTTGCGGAAGTCGTTCGAAAGAGTTACCGCGGCTCTGGAACGCAAAGCGTACCGTTTTCGGCACGGCAAGTACACCAATAACTTCACCCATTTTATAACATTTGGTTATACATTTGAGCCTATATCGTGTAGTTTCGCTCCGTACCTCTCCTTTCTCAAGGCCATCACCAGTAATAGCAGCACTATTCTTACCTTCATACTTTCTCATTTATTTAGGGAAACCAGCCATCAGCCAGTGACATTAAGTTAAACACATAATCATTAGGTATTAAACAACAACCGAGGTAGGTACATCTTCATAAATTCATTATAAGTGTAAGTTACTAAGGGATGTAGCCTTGGTAACAGAGTTGTTTGTTGATGTGATCAGTTGTTTAATTTTATCGTGCGAAATATGAGAGGTTCAAATTTACTCGTCACGGATTTTTTTTTTAATAAAGGGAAAAATTTTCAGTTGGATTTGGTTCAATTACAAGCGAACTCCAACATAAGTGGATATTGCGGAATTTGTTCGAAAGAGTCAACTGGAACGTAATGGGTATTAGGAAGAACGCGGATAGATTTTAGTCAGAGTCTGAAACTCCTTTTCGCTCCGCCCAGAGTGGAAGATCTCATTCGATGTTTTATGTTGTGCTGTGTCTGTTCTGAATAAAAGTTTTTCTATTCTATTCTATTCTATTCTATTTTGCTTGATAATTTTTCATTGGAACTGATGATGAATGTAACTATTAGTTGAAAACTGTGTCAAAGCCAGTAACGACGAGCCAGAAACAAAAAAAAAAGATATGAGTCAGTGGTCAGGCGTAGAGAAATAATGATTAACTTATAATGAAACTTACAGAGAAAAATATTAATAAAAAAGACAAATATATAGAAAATAATATACAAGAGAAAAAGGTATATGGTAATGAAAATAGACAAGCGATTCCCGACACTTACTAAAAAAAATACATGTGGCACTCGGGGACTGCCGCGGTAAAGCTATTGCATAGCATTTTGTTATCAACTTATGCAATTATATATTTAGTACTCTGCGTCATTGTGATATGGTCTCGATTCGTTCACCTGGGTTACTGTACTAATGTAAGTCACATACGTTTCACTTAACTTTGTCCCACCGATTGTTTCCGAACGCAGACGTTCGGGTCGGCTCGGTGACGGCGACATAATAGCTCAGTAACGAAGCGACCATGTTAAAAAGGTGGGGCCTAATCGAAAGACGTAGCGGTGTTAGGTTATTTTCGTTACGGAATTTCTGGATTCGGTTGCCACGCTCAAGGCCCGCGATAGAAGCTATGCAATAGCTTAAAAAACATAGTTGATAGTAGCCGGCAAATAATCGTGTAAGATCACAGCATTCAGTTCATTGATTACTGTCACTGTCCAATATGTAGACAAATCCTTCAATCTTTTCCATCGACTCTCACGGGAAATGGACACTTTCTTTTTATAGTCCTGACCATAAAGTTTTACCGATACATAATACCGGACATAAAACTCCTATTATTGACATTGATTGCCGAGACGTATTCATAAAATGGAATAGTGATTACTTACGTATTCCAATATGAAAGGATTGGATGACATATAAAACTAATTTGATATATTGCGTGATAAGTTTTAATTCCTGGTGGGTTGTGGTTTTCCGTAAAGGTAACACTGATTGTGGTGTGATTGTACTCAACCACACCACAATCAGTGTTACCTTTACTTTAAAGAATTTCATTTGTCACGATCTTAATTTAAACCAATTTGTATTATAATCTTCTATTTTACTTGTTTTTTTTTAATTCGTCTTTTTAGGGCTAATCTTGCTTCTGAATTTGAAAATAAGTTATCCCAACCGTTTGACCTGATGCACATAAGTTTAGTTTGGACAACAGAGCATGGATGTTTTGAAATGATATCTTTCTAAATTCAATATGGCTGACAACTGTAGGCATGCAGTCAGTGATATGAGTACCTATCGTCTCGTATCTCCTAACGTGAAGAGATTGTCATACTCTTATTGACTAAAACCCATCGGTGTTCCTCCAGGTGCGCTTTGCGTTCCTGGGATGCGGTGACTCTTTCGAACAAAATGCGCGATCCTGGCAGATACTGGCCCTAGTGGGCCCCGTATTCTATTCCAAAATCTCTTCTCTAATTTTTCCATTTTCTTTAAATTCTTCTCTAATTCGCCGTCGCCGTCGACTTGGGCCTGGCTGTTATCGGACGGCGAGCCACCTAACGCACGCCATCTGCAGACCCGCGCCTACGGGGATTCACTACTTATCCAGCAGAAGATTCGCCTGAAATAATGATGTCTCAGTAACGTACATAAAATGACATCACACGAATTAATAATACTGTTTATGACTTATTAAACGTAACGGGCGAGATGTGCATACATATTATTATGTTCATAGGTCATAGATGAAGAACAGTGTAATGTGTGTTCCTTAACTACTTTATGAGTTAAACAAATTTAATGTTATGCTGAGCAGCTCGTGGCTAAATAATAAGAGCCGCATGGGTTAAGCAACGTTTGCCAAATGTTGGTCTGTAGATGGGTGACCATATTATCATACCAATACTTCCACCAATACTTAGTACGTCGAAAAGCCACGTTAAGCCGTTGGTCCCAGCCGCCGTTTGTATATCTATAGCAGTCATCACGGATTGTCAGGAGCCAGAAAATTTGAGTCCAGTCTTGCCAACAAGTACCGTGTTACCCAGTTAATGGGTTGTGGAGATCGGGTAGGCTGTCATTTCACATAAAATACTAGTATTCAGCTCAACTAGTTTCAAGTTTGACTGGAAGCTGAGCCCAATAAAGTTGGGAAAAGGCTAAGCAGATGATGATGATGAAGCGTGATTTTATACTAAGAAATTCACAAATTTTCATGTATTCGGAGATGTTAAACTAACAAAAGGTCCTATATTACTGGATGTTATAGGGATAAAATCTAAACTGATATTACAAAGAGTAAAAAAAATGGAATTTTGTGTGTTTGCAACGAATAAACTCAGAAACTACTGGACCGATTTCAAAAATTATTCATCCATTAGAATGCTACATTATCCGTAAGCAACAGACTGTATTAAAATAAATAAATGTCCATCCGTGCAAAGCCGGGACGAGCCGCTAGTCGGTTATAATCTTAAAACAACAGCTTCTTTATCCCCCTTTAATGAAGTCGTTTAAAAAAATTGCAAGCATAATGCTCCAAAAATCCACAAACCTCGAGAATATCGAGTACAACAAAAAAGGTAAATCGGACTTGTAGTTCCGGAAATATGCGAATACAAACATGAACACATACATACATACATATTATGTACATTTTTTAAATTTGGAACATTTGTTCAGACGCTGATATAGAGTAACATAATTATACGAAAATTGGGCAGTTCTGGAAATATTACATACATACGGTTCGAATTGATAACCTCCTTTTTTGAAGTAGGTTAAAAAACAGATCCTAAACCGAAATGTTTAGCATCCATTTTCCAGACTGCCTCTTCCATCTTCTCCGTACATAAGCTTTGTAAAGCTGGCATACGCAATAATACGACAAAAAAATACCTGCGGTACGCGAAATCACGTCCTCTACGTGACGTATTATCTCGCGATGTGCACAGAATGGGCCACAGAGGGGGACAAGGCCACAGGGGAGGACAGGGGCACAGAAGGGAGGCTTTTACGGAGGGGGGATAAAAACTCTGTGAGTAATGGATGCTTTGGCGAGAATTAGAAAAAAAAAGTTAGACCTTGAAATGCTTCTAGTGAACAGTTGTGATGCTTTGCTCTTTTCATTCGTGAATATATTTACACTATTAATAATAACTTACCGATCATCAATTATTTGCGTCGCAAAATAATAATCTGTAACAAAAAATATTTGGGTTTATTTTTTTTTTATTCTTCCGAATGTATATATAACTTAAGTATGAAAACCGGTCAAGTGTCGAGCCACGGACAGTGTGTGGTTCCGTAGTTCCACGTCACAATTAGTAATTTAGGATCTATTAGCATCAAGGCTGTTATGATTTTATTTTACTATAATTTCATATGATGCGTAACTTTACATTCTACGTAACTAACAACTTTATCTAACTAATTTTCAAAGGGATTTGTACGATTTTTTCTTATCCAACTGCATTTTATAGGTTGGTTGACTATTACTCGTAAAAAAAAAAGAAAAAAGTATAAAATAACTTTAATTTCGGAACTCGGTGTTTTTGGTTGCTTTTTTGTTGTTGAACACACCGACTTCCGAAATTAAAGTTATTTTATACTTTTTGGTTTTTTTTGTTTAGAAGTCGGTTTTATTTTTTGTAAAAAGTTTTTTTTATTTTTCACTTTTTAGTGGTACCTACACCCCCTCCCCTCCCCCACCTAAACGAACCAATCACATTGGTGTAAAAAAAACGTACTGCTCGTTCGCAGAGTAAACTAAGAGGTCATCAATGTAGAAAATGTACATATTTTTTTTAGATTTTTGTTGATTTTTCGAAAACCGCTTGGTTGATTTCGATAAAATTTTCATGGAACCATTTGGGAAGTATACCCTTTCCAACAAAAAAGAAGAATTTTTCAAATCGGTTGACAAGCGACGGAGTTATGCGCGAACAATCAACAAAAAAAAAGAAAAGAAAAAAATACAAACATCCGAATTGAGAACCTCCTCCTTTTTTAGAAGTCGGTTAAAAATTAATTAGCTGTGATAGGTTTCCTTTTAAATTATATATACAACTAGCAGCACCCCGCCGTTTCACCGCCGTTGTTCCCGTCCCGTGGCAATGCGGGGATAAAATATAGCCTATGGCACTCCACAATAACGTAGCTTTTTATTGGTGAAATAATTTTGAAAATCGGTTCAGTAGATCCAGAGATTACCCCTTACAACTTCACAAACCCACAACCTGCAAAAGTTACCTCTTTATAATATTACTATAGATAATCATGATTTCTTCACGTCTCCAAAAACAACCGTTTTTGGCTAGCAGAGGGGGAGAACACTTGATTTTAACAAAAGTTAACACGGATCCATGGATGGAAATATTGTTTTACACCCTTAATATTTTTAAAGACATGTCCAATAGACAAAGACAAATCGATACACACACCATTCCATGAACTCTATGGGATAGACGATAAAAAATAAATTCGTAGCCACTTTGCGTGTTTTTTTTTTTCATGATTTTATTTCATATCTTTGCCGATATGATTAATATGTACTGTAGGTACATACTACTACTCTTACCAAATCCCAGTTGTCTAATAGTAACAAAAAAGAACATAACATAATCAGCCTTTCAATGTTCCCACTGCTGGGATACAGAACTTCTCTGTAGGAGAGGGAATGGGCCATGATCCACCACGCGGGCCCAGTGCGGGTTGGTGATTGTCACATGTCTTCGAATTTTTGGTTCTAGGACATGCTGGTTTCCTCACGATAGTCTAATAGTGATCTGCGTTAAAACGTATCTGAGTTAAACTGCGGACAGACAGACAGACAGACGGACATGCCAATTTTTTAAGGTTTCCTTGTTGACTACAGAACGCTAAAAAGGGACTCTTAAAAGTACACTCTTGTGTGTCTGTCACAGTTTTTCTTTAAATCAACTTCAATCCATATGAATTAATTGTAAGTACGCGCAACGTACCAAAATAACTACCAAACTGTTTAGGGTTTAAAACAAAAAGGACCCTTATAAATATTTACCATTTTCAAACCCAAACGATCTACTTGCACCTTCGAGTATGTATGTACCACTTCATGACTGTAAATATTAGATTGGTTCAGGGTCCTAATCTAATATTTATAACATTCAAATACTATTATTTAGTAATCCGATTACAATTTGCTCTTATAAATAAATAATCGTCCCAACTGAATTTCGCCTAGCCTCAGCAGAGATTACCCAAGTACTCTGGAGATATTACGAGTATATTGCTCACACACACAAACTCAAGTGAACTTTCTGTTAATTTACTCTCATTGTTGATGGGTCAGCTATCTGACACGACTGGAGAGAGATGTAGATCTAACGGTTTTATTTGTCAACCGACGCACACATGTATCTATTAACCTGTATATTTAACACCTTACTAACTGATTTATATCCGTACACTTCAACGTTAGGATCAGTTGAAAACCAGCGTCAGGCAGCTCCTAGTTGTCTGGCATTTTACTGAACTGGACCTATTTGGCGTAGCCGCGGGTCACACAACGTTATTGTTTTAAATTTAAGTTTCATTTTATTTGTATCTACATTATGTGTATCTGTTTGTGCCAAATAAATTTATTTTCTTTCTTTCTTCCTGTCTTCCTTTCTTCCTTTCTTTCTTTCTTTCACATGGTTATCACACGAGCTACTTCTAAATATCAGGCAGCTACGGAGAAAAATCTTGGAGAAATCAATTATACTTTGCCCGATCCGGAAATCGAGCCTAAGACATCACAAACGAAGTTTTTACCCTTAAAACGCTTAGGTTAAATACATGTAGAATGCTTAGTTAAATAACTTAGTAACAGTAGTAAAGGTACGATAGAATTCATAAGGTTGCGTGATTCCTAAGCTTTAGGAAACTTAGTTTCGCCAAGTTCCCATTTAATAGCTAATCGTGAAACTATTTACGCGTTTGTAAGTCTTTACAGTGGCAGAGAGGTAGATAGAGAAATAGTTGGACTGCAAACTGTGAACGGTGAACTGTGGTTCCTGACAAACAGTTTTCACAAACAGCGGGTGTGTGGTAATAATTATTTTTTTGTTTTTTTTTTTTAATCAGGGTCAACAGTTAATTTGTGCTTACCATGTATGTAAACCACGTGATTACTATGTACCATAAACTATATTTTTATGTGTGACTGGAACGTGCCCTGGCAGTTGGGAGTGTCTGCTCACTCAAGTCTCTCTGATGGTGGCGTATGTGTTTCATTCATCATTTGGCTCCGTCAGCTGGGACGGGTCATCTCTCAGCTGCCACGGTTTATTTTAGTTATTAGTACTTTAAATTGTTCCTTTCACTCTGGATACCTGTATCACACAAGTCTTTCTACATCGCTCTCACATATAGGAATAACATCAAGAAGAACAATGTATGTATACACAACTTTGTAGCAATTTATTGATTTAAAAGAGTGTCCGTGGAGTTTCTTGCACGTTCTTCTCCATAGAGATCTACGCTTTGGAACGTGCAGATAGCTTCACTTCTTTCGACCTTGACAATTCAAAAGTGCCTGTAAAGGGTTTAATTGCAATAAATGCTGATTTTATTTCGTCTGGTGGATGAATGATGCCCCATTGGACATCGTCCACCCGTCCTAAACCACAGTATCAGTGTAGAGCCCCTTCACAGGACTTGTGTTACTTCCTTCGTTGCCAGTAATGCACAACACATGTATTGCCCATTAAAAAAACGAGAATGAGAGAGCTGTACAAGTGACATCATCATCTGCCTAGCCTTTTTCCCAACTATATTGGGGTCGGCTTTCAGTCACACCGGATTTAGCTGAATACCAGTATTTAACGTGGAGCGGCTGCCTACCAGACCTCCACAACCCAATAACTGGGGAACACGGTACTTTTTGGCAAGACTGGTGTCAGATTTTCTGGCTTCTGACAATCCGTAACGACTGCCAAAGATCTACAAATGACAGCCGGGACCAACGGCTTAACGTGCTTTCCGAGGCACGGAGGAAACTCGGTATGTTAAGATGGTCACACATCCACAGACCAACCTTGGAGCAACCAGAGAGCTTTACAAGTGTACAGGTTTCTAAATAGAGGTCGGAAAAAATTTAATCGAGCCACTCGACACGAAAACGAGGAGAAGTTTCCAAAGACCTCCACAACAATTTTTAACTCCACATTTCACATAATAATCTACCCTTCTCTTTGTTACAGATAGGATAACATCCATAACCGAGGAGCCGGATTTGGCGGACAAGGCCTCGACCAGGAGAAGTCAGCCGCACTCGTCGCGTATCTCCGCCGGTGAGAGCGGTAAAGCTTCCACTAGTTGAATATAGATTAGATCACACTCCACCGAATGACATCCACCATGTGACACATCAACCGGTCATGTATATCTCGTATTCAGGCCCAGAGGCATTATGTGGAAGGCCTTCCAACGGACACCACACCATCATTATGCCATCATTAAAATTAATGTTTATATACCCGTCAGCCTTTCGATACGCGGTTGCCCAGAACCACTAGGCCCAATCGACTATCTGTTCTACGAGCAATATGCCTGCCATGAAAGTTTGGCGATTCTTCAGGCTATTTGCGTAACTTTGGTGCTGATATTTTCATTACTGATTCGATGATGTAGCATGCGATACAAGGGATAATTTCGAGAGCGATCTTCAACTGCGAACTCAAGTGATTAATAGTGCGATTGTGTTTTGTAATTAGTTTATAGTGTAATTAGTGTTGTGTAATTAACCCAAAGTTCGTAACATTATAAATAGCTTAGGAAAAAACTGCAACACTTCGATGTCGCAGATTTTTCAAGAATTTCCCGAAATTTACTGTCTCAAAACCTATAATTTAAATATTATACTATTCATGATTTAATTACAAATGTACAGTTTTCAGATTTTTCCCTGTATTTGTGGTATAAGGCGATATTATTTACCAAATTTCATAGTTCTAGGTCAGCGGAAAGTACCCTATAAATTTTGAAACCTTTAAGAGTGACGAAGTGAACGTTATTTGCGGCATAAACGGCCATATCTTTCTTACGTACTAATTAACTTACCAAGTTTACTGTTTTTGCAGCTTCAAGGGACTGTAGACCTGAATATACGGTTTTATCTCGATACCTCCACGTGTTCCAGAAATAAAGCGTCTTGACAGACAGACAGAACGACAGATGGACAGACAAAGTGATCCTATAAGGGTTTTGCTTTTTTTTCTTTTGAAGTACGGATCCTAAAAAAAAGATTGGTAGAACTTAATTTTCGTCAATTTCCATTACTTTATCAGATTAGTCAATTTGAATCGTTCTAAAGGATGTTAATTTGTTTTAAAGCAAAACCTACGCAATATTATAGTCTGACAAAGATACCAATGATGGCTTTATATTTAGCAGCCAAAATACCATCACACGATACACAATATAATCGCCTATCCAGTATGCCACTACAAAGGCACATTTTACGAGCAACTACCTAAATACCTGTCCAATAACTTGCCTAATTTTACGAGTGCTTCGTTCCACTCTGAATACATTTTGGTATTTGGCAGACTCGCGACACGGCGACATTACACATAGACGCGTCAACCGTCTTTATTTAGTTGTGTGCTGCCTTTATTGTCTTTCGTCTGTGGTATTAAGAAAACTAGGTGAAACGGGTACTTATTTTGTTTGAATGTCGTAGAAATCCGTGTCTTTATGGGTATGCAAATGTCATCCAGCAATGCAAGGCCATCTATTCTTCGAAATTGCAACGAATGCAGTATAGTTATGAAGCTAGATTGGAATCTCATCTTAGAAATCCTTGGCATGTTATGTTTAGTATTGTTTATCTATGTAGTAAGGCACGAAGGTATAGATACTCTAAAGAGCCTCTAAAACCTATGCCACGAGTATGTGTAGGTAGGTAACACAGCACAAAATATGTTAGTTTTGATCAGATGTTAAGTCTCACTTGCACTGGTTTGAAACGCATCGCATCAAGAATAGAATAGAATAGAATACTCTTTTTTTATGTAAACCATCTAGGTCGCAGTTTAAACGAGCTTCCATACTCGTGTTGAAAAAGTTTTGTGTTTTGGTCAGATGCGTCCTTTGTTGGATGACGTTCAAAAGTGCCGTTAATGGCCTAATTGAAATAAACGTTTTGAGTTTGAGTTTGTGGAAGCTTACTTTCATGTCGGCTTCTCTCCTAACACTTGGTTAAGACGGCCAAAGATTATGATTGAAATTCGTTATCAACAACATTTTCTCTAAATACACATGAGAATGAGAACATGGTCCAGTGCAGACGGTGACAAAATATATCACTTGAAATATCTGAATAGCCTTTTATTGTTCTGTTGCCAGAGGCCTTCGTGGTCGTAAATAACGATAAATTTATGGCCCCTGCTTGCCATGTTTATAACCGATGCATGCCACACGAGTTCTAGATGTTGGTTTGGAACTTGGGACATAAATTGTTTTAAAAATATATGTGTTGGTTACAAATTACAGTGGAGTTTAACTTGTAATTTATTTATTCTTGTTTCAAGTCAACTGTCACAATCATAATCCGTAAATGTATAAAGAAACAAACAATAGATTTTGTAAAACATTTCAGAGACCATTTTTTAATCTATGTAATAAAGATGAATCAAAACAATAATTGCAATCAAATTTGCTACACGGAAATTGTTTCTATCTATACTAATACTATAAAGAGGTAACGTTTGTGAGTTTGTGAGGTTGTGAGTTTGTGACGTTGTAAGGGGTAATCTCTGGATCTACTGAACTGATTTTCAAAACTATTTCACCAATAGAAAGCTACGTTATTGTGGAGTGTCACAGGCTATATTTTATCCCCATATTGCCATGGGAACGGGAACAACGCGGTTAAACCGCCGAGCTGTGCTAGTATTTCATAAACTTGCTGTACCCGCGTGTTTACTGATGTGACTGCGTATTTTACTTTATGGGTATCCAAAAATAAGCAAACAAGTTTTTCCACCTGAATGGAACTTGGTTGTAGCAACACCAAAATTGTCTGAAAGCTAATCTCAGTACCTACTAACTTCTTGTTACTTCTTCTAAAATTCTTCGAAACCAGCGTGGTTCTTTCTTCAAAAGACCATTTCAGACCTGTATAGTTTTCATACAGCGTATTTTGAATGTGGGGAATATAGTTAGGGTTCCATTTCAGTTAGTTTGGCAGTTTGAATAATTTATGCCGCCTCAAAGGTCCTTACTTTTGTAGTGTTCGTCAAATCAGTGAGCTCCTTAAAGTTATAAGTTTGAGCTACACGGTAACTTACAAATGCTTGCACTGTCTGGACAGATCGACTCAAATATGTGTGGCAATTTTCTCAGACATTAATGAACCTACATGATTCTCATATTATTTTACTAATATGGATTGTATAGACTTTAAAGGAGACTGAACTCTGAGTTGGTGTCATTGTTTCTTCTCAGGGTAGGTGGCTAGGAAACACCGGCCTCATCTAGCTTAAATGATCAAAAATATTGGAAGTGTAAAAGTGTTACATATGTTAACCTGCTTACAAAATAATTATTATAAATAATTTACAACAAAACAAAGATATGTTATTGGGTTGCCGGCAGTTTTTTTTCGACCAGTATAAACGAACTTCTTGGAATTTGAAATAGAGTTTATATTTACGGCCAGTTATTCCTTTTTTGAAACTGGTCATTTGTCATCATGCTTGGTTCACTTATGGCATCATTCTATGGGGAAATAGCACGGTCACCACTTCCCTATTCATCTTACAAAAAAAACTCATACGGATAATAACCAATATAGAACCAACCGACAGTTGCAGACCTTACTTCAGAAAATATAAAATTCTCACTTTGACCTGTATCTATATATTGGAATTGTGTAAATTGGTCCGCAAGTTCCCTGATTCTTATAAAACACGAGGAGATATACAAACAACTCACTCTTTGCGTCATCAAAACAGGATAAATCTCCCTCGCTCCCGTCTAAAAATGCATTCTGCTAGTACATACTCTATGTCTATAAAAATTTACAACAAATTACCAAAAAACTTAAAACAATTAGAAAAAACCAACATCTTTATAAGGAAATTAAAACAGTTCTTAATTAATAAAAGCTACTACACCATAGATGAATTTCTAACGGATAAATTGACTGATTGATCTGACTTACTGTATATTCATTAATTAAATAAATAATAAAATCAATAACACAGATATCTTACATTACTTAACTGTTTACTTGAAGTGCAAATAACATAATTATAAGACTCAAAAAATGCATATAATAACATGGCTAAACGACTTTTAATAACCAGTATTATGTATGCGTAAAATGTATACATGAAATATAAAATATTGTAGATATAGATAAACATGCAATAAACATAATTAAATTTAAATTAAATTAAGAATAATAATGTATCTAATTAATAAACATATCACAATTTTATAAAATATATAAACACACATAAAAATTAATAGAATAATAAATATAAATACAATACAAAGTACAGATATATAGTGTATATTTTACTAAATAATAGCTTAATTTTTAATTATTAACATATATTAGTATTTGGCAAATATATAAAAGCGCTCTTCCTCTCTGCTACCTATTAAATTTTGCTGTGCCCGACAGGGTCCATAATTGATACTGCTCTTATTTGCCTACCACCTGTATATGCACATTGTGGATTGCAATAAACACTTGAAACTTGTTTTTTATTTCTGTGTTTATTTTTTTTTTCTGTGCTAGTGGCAATACTGCATCTGTTTAACGTAATGTAATATTTTACAGAATGGAGCGGTGCCACGGGCGGCCCCCCCGCAGAAGTGGTGCTGCGACTGCACCCCCCCTCGTCCACGTCACGAGTCAACGCTTCCCTAGCTGACATCGGTGAGTAGATAGACTGGCCAAGATGTTATGGCTTGCCAAATGTGTAGAAGAACAATAGCAAAATAATCATCAGTAAGATTTGTCCTCACATGGTGCGCTTAAGAGGTCTCAGATGTGATCTACTTATTTTCTCAAACAACCATTGTGTAATATTTGTCACTTTTCTTAAAGTCTGAGTACTAATTTGCATCCGTGCACAGCGGATCTATCATTTTCTTGAAATCATTCAAGACATTTTCGAAACCACTCTAATTTTTATCCGACCTCCAAAAAAGGAGGAGGTTCTCAAGTCGACTGTATTTCAACACCATTAAAAAGTGAAAAATAAAAATAAAAAATTACAAAAAAATACAACCGATTAAAAAAAACACACACATAAAACGTATGGAAGAACTTTAATTTTGGAAGTCGAAGAAGCAACCAAAAACATCGAGTTCCAAATTAAAGTTATAAAAAGATTTTTTGTTTAAAAAAACCTGTAATTTTAATGTTATCTTTTACCTATTTTCTGTGTCTAATTAATAAAATAAATAAATAATTCAGTTTTAGAACTGTAAGAACCATTGCAAGGCAAATTTTCTTTGTCAGTCACTCTATGATCGTGTAAATTTCAAGGTACTTCTAGCAGCTACCACTACCGCACCGCGCGCGTAGCTTCTTTACCTACCATCAGTGTTTAGCCTATAAAACAAGGATATATTAAAATATAACGCAATTTTAAAAGCCAACATTCGTATACTTAAATAGTCATCTCGGCGACCATTAATGTCAAAGTTTTTAAAAAATGTCTGTGTGCCTCTTTTAAATTCGAGGGCGTTCCTTTACAGAAAGATTAAAGAATGATCCTTAAAAAACGAATTGCCCCGGGGTTTCACCTTCTGGTTTTAAAAGTATGCGATCTTATTAATGTTATAAGAGTATGCTATCTCACACACTACTGTGAACTCGATCGTTAAAATGCAGCTGTTTTAGAGAGCCTATAATTAAAGTACATACAACACAGGTGCGTCCTAACACAGGCGTTACACTGCAATATTGAATACCTAATATCGAGTGTGACATAAAAACGCACGTGTCGTTTCGCGTCCTACTTCTTGTTATTAACGCACGTGTGTGCAAGGTCTCACGTCTAAAGTAAAACGCATAAAGAATAATGCAGTATCATATTGCGTTAATACTGTTCACTAAAATGTGTGTGGTAGGTATATAAGGCACCGAAAAATGGTAATCGTTCAAATCAAATACGTTTATTTGTGTACACAGGTAAAAATGAGTGGAACAATTACAGGGTAATGTGTCTCTGCGTCCTGCCACAGTAGGTGGCATACAAATATTAATAAATTACATAAGCATACTAACAAATATAAAATTTAATACATTCAGGTCAGTATTTATTGTTGAAACTTAAACTATAATGTCTGGTGTTTACTATAATGTAGGTAAAAAATAGCATTTATTAAGTTTGAGAATCATACTATTGTAGGACCTACCTATGTATATCATACTAAGATTTTGCAAATAGTAGGCAGCTCACTGCTTGTTGAATTTAATCTCTTTTCAAAATATCTTTGTAAGATATCTTGAGAGATTGTAAACTTTCGATACATTGTCAACTGCGATAGAAGAAAGCCTTTGGATATATTTTAAAGGCTATTTTAGATCTGCGTTCTACCGAGAATGACCTGCTTTACATCGAAACAGGTTTCTATTACAGAAAAAATATTGAAGCCTTCTTATTTGTAGCCATGAAAAGTCAAGTCGTAGCAGCATCTAAGCCGGTTGCCTTCATCATTTTAAGTCCAAAAACCAGCTAAAGTCAGCCTTTATTCTACTTAGAAGATTGATGTAGCCGCTTTAAAATGTTTCCAGTAAAATATGTTTAAAATAGAAAAATCTTTGCATGTAAACGGCTAGTGGCTTCAGAATGTGGAAAATCAGTTTACAGTGGTATATAATATTTGACGTTAAACCCGTTAACTGGGGCTGAAACAATATTTTCTGGGTTAACTGTGTAGACGGCCGCAATGGCCTGTCAATTCACAGTCTGTGGATATAAATCGAATCAATACTGAGCTTGAGTTAACTTAGTTACCTATATCTTGTATATATTCGATGTTCAATATGTACGTTCGTGTGATAATGTAGATGTAAAATATAGTAAGATTTAAAGTTTTCCTGGATAAAAAGGTGATCCTATTTACTCGGTCATTAAAATTTTTAATGACCGAGTAAATAGGATCACCTTTAAATCCAACCAAACTTTAAATCTTACTATATTTTACATCTACATTATCATACGATATATATCGAAAAGCGTTGGCCACATTTTTTATATACAATTCAAAAAACAATTACAAAGATAACAGGCGTCATAGTTAAGGAGATGGAGGCTTCTATTTCCCTGTATCTATAGTCTTAATTTTTATTAACGCAAAAAAAGAAAAATACCTGTCCAATATTACTACTAAAGAGACTAGATTAACAGGCAGCTCCCGATGTTAGAATTGATTGTGACCAATTTAAAACAAAAAAAAAATCTCCAAAAAGACATTCTTCCGAAAAAAAAAAAACAAAATTATAAACTATCTATTCAAAGCTCATTAGAGCGGACCCAAAGGTATATCTTAAAATGTCGGTATTCGTGACTTCTTCTTTTCTTATCTATAATTCATGTTCTATACGGCCAGTGCGTAGTGACCTTAGACCTGGTATTATGTATGATAAAAAAGAATACCAGTATTATTTTTATTTAGATACACACATAATTATGTAGTTACTACTTACAGCTAAGCCGGAATAGTCAATACAAATACAGCGCCACATTCTTATTCAACCGAAATAAATTAAATATCGATATTCGAGGCGAGGTGGAGGGCGCCACTACAGAGTGTTCCTGTTTCAAATTTAAACACAAAGGAAGCCTGATGGAATTGATTGGTACACAATGGCTGTCAGGACGCTTTGCATCAACTTACAAACTTGGGCCCTTGTCTTGGTATTTGACGATTGTTTACCATTAGTTTGAGAAGAACATTCCACATTCTGTTTATTTGCAGTTTCGAGACTTTTTGTACAAAAAATTGAAATACATCCTTGCATAATGCAAGACTAAGCTTATTTCAAGTAGATAGTCAATTTTTATTTTCACACAAACTTATTTTTAAGTAGGTACCGTTAAGTTTCATGATAAAACTGCTGACACGAGTTGAGCATCTCGGATCTCGTTTATCTTGACTGTAGGTACCTACTAAATAAATAGGTAATAATTATTATTAGGTACTTTAAAAATAAGATTTTTATTAGCAGTCATGGTCTACAGAACTTTTTATCGAAAGCTTTCATAATAAACGAGACTCTTAGGTTTAATAACATCGATGAAACTGTAGGCAGTCGACACACGTAAACCGAATTCAAGTTATTATTGCTATGGAATATTGTCACTGACGACTTTTATTACATTATTCTTCACTAGCAACTCCCCGCGGTTTCACCCGCTTAGTTCCCGTTCCCGTGGGAATATGGGGATATAATATGCCTATGTTCACCGGAGATAGTGTAGCTTCCCAACAGTGAAAGAATTTTTCAAATCGGTCAAGTAGTTTTGGAGCCTATTCAATGCAAATAAACAAAAAAACAATCAAATCTTTCCTCTTTATAATATTAACTAGTATTTCGCTTGGGGGCGCGAGTTGCAAGCAACCCGCGGTGTCTTTTTAGTATTTTTTGACTAACAACAAAGGGGTTGAAAGAAGGGTGTTGAAAAGGGTTGAAAAGGGTTGAATTTTTTATTGGCCATATACTCATCCAGATACCCTCTATAACACCCCGAAAACCATTTTTCTCTACAACGTCAGGTTTCTGAGATTTGCCAAGGGGTTGAAACAAGGGGGTTGAAAAGGGTTGATTTTTTTATTGGCCATATACTCACCCAGACACCCTCTATACAACCCCGAAAACCATTTTTCTCTACAACGTCAGGTTTCTGAGATATGCCAAGGGGTTGAAACAAGGGGGTTGAAAAGGGTTGAATTTTTTTTGGCCATATTTTCATCCAGACACCCTCTATACAACCCCGAAGACCATTTTTCTCTACAATGTCAAGTTTCTGAGATACGCAAAGGGGTTGAAAGTAGGGGGTTGAATAGGGTTGATTTTTTTATTGGCCATATACTCACCCAGATACCCTCTATACAACCCCGAAAACCATTTTTCTCTAAAATGTCAGATTTCTGAGATACGCAAAGGGGTTGTAAAAAGGGGTTGAAAAGGGGTAATTTTTTTTTTCGTTTTATACTCATCCAAACACCCTCTATACAAGCCCGAAAACCATTTTTCTCTTCGATGTCAGGTTTCCGAGATAAGCAATGGGGTTGAAAGAAGGGGGTTGAAAAGGGGTAGTTTCAGATTTTTCCCATACTCACCCCGACACCTTCTATACAACCCCATAAAAAGTTTTCCCCTCCTAGCACGGCAAGTGGGAGAACAATTATGTCAATCAATCAATCAGTGAGTGGTTTTTTAATTATATATAATATAACTAGTATTTCGCTTGGGGGCGCGAGTTGCAAGCAACCCGCGGTGTCTTTTTAGTATTTTTTGACTTACAACAAAGGGGTTGAAAGTAGGGGGTTGAAAACGGTTGATTTTTTATTGGCCATATACTCACCCAGATACCCTCTATACAACCCCGAAAACCATTTTTCTCTACAATGTCAGGTTTCTGAGATATGCCAACGAGTTGAAACAAGGGGGTTGAAAAGGGTTGAATTTTTTTTAGCCATATTTTCATCCAGATCCTCTATACAACCCCGAAAACCATTTTTCTCTACAATGTCAGGTTTCTGAGTTACGCAAAGGGTTTGAAAGAAGGGGGTTGAAAAGGGTTGAATTTTTTTTGGCCATATTTTCATCCAGACACCCTCTATACAACCCCGAAGACCATTTTTCTCTACAATGTCAGGTTTCTGAGTTACGCATAGGGGTTGAAAGAAGGGGGTTTAAAAGGTTTGAATTTTTTTTGTCTATATTTTCATCCAGACACCCTCTATACAACCCCGAAGACCATTTTTCTCTACAATGTCAAGTTTCTGAGATACGCAAAGGGGTTGAAAGTAGTGGGTTGAAAAGGGTTGAATAGGGTTGAATTTTTTATTGGCCATATACTCATTCAAACACCCTCTATACAACCCCGAAAACCAGTTTTCTCTAAAATGTCAGATTTCTGAGAAACGCAAAGGGGTTGTAAAAAGGGGGTTGAAAAGGGGTAGTTTTTTTTTTCGTTTTCTACTCATCCAAACACCCTCTATACAACCCCGAAAACCATTTTTCTCTTCGACGTCAGTTTTCTGAGATAAGCAATGGGGTTGAAAGAAGGGGGTTGAAAAGGGGTAGTTTCAGATTTTTCCCATACTCACCCCGACACCTTCTATACAACCCCATAAAAAGTTTTCCCCTCCTAGCACGGGAAGTGGGAGAACAATTATGTCAATCAGTCAATCAATCAATCAGTGAGTGGTTTTTTAATTATATATAATATGACTAGTATTTCGCTTGGGGGCGCGAGTTGCAAGCAACCCGCGGTGTCTTTTTAGTATTTTTACTCACCCAGATACCCTCTATACAACCCCGAAGACCATTTTTCTCTACAATGTCAGGTTTCTGAGATACGCAAAGGGGTTGAAAGAAGGGGGTTGAAAAGGGTTGATTTTTTATTGGCCATATACTCACCCAGATACCCTCTATACAACCCCGAAAACCATTTTTCTCTACAATGTCAGGTTTCTGAGATATGCCAAGGGGTTGAAACAAGGGGGTTGAAAAGGGTTGAATAGGGTTGAATTTTTTTTGGCCATATATTCATCCAGATGTCCTCTATACAACCCCGAAGACCATTTTTCTCTACAATGTCAGGTTTCTGAGTTACGCAAAGGGGTTGAAAGAAGGGGTTTGAAAAGTGTTGAATTTTTTTTAGCCATATTTTCATCCAGATGCCCTCTATACAACCCCGAAAACCATTTTTCTCTACAATGTCAGGTTTCTGAGTTACGCAAAGGGGTTGAAAGAAGGGGGTTGAAAAGGGTTGAATTTTTTTTGGCCATATTTTCATCCAGACACCCTCTATAAAACCCCGAAGACCATTTTTCTCTACAATGTCAAGTTTCTGAGATACGCAAAGGGGTTGAAAGTAGGGGGTGAAAAGGGTTGAATAGGGTTGAATTTTTTATTGGCCATATACTCATCCAAACACCCTCTATACAACCCCGAAAACCATTTTTCTCTAAAATGTCAAGTTACTGAGATACGCAAAGGGGTTGCAAAAAGGGGGTTGAAAAGGGGTAGTTTTTTTTTTCGTTTACTACTCATCCAAACACCCTCTATACAACCCCGAAAACCATTTTTCTCTTCGACGTCAGGTTTCTGAGATAAGCAATGGGGTTGAAAGAAGGGGGTTGAAAAGGGGTAGTTTCAGATTTTTCCCATACTCACCCCGACACCTTCTATACAACCCCATATAAAGTTTTCCCCTCCTAGCACGGCAAGTGGGAGAACAATTATGTCAATCAGTCAATCAATCAATCAGTGAGTGGTTTTTTAATTATATATAATATAACTAGTATTTCGCTTGGGGGCGCGAGTTGCAAGCAACCCGCGGTGTCTTTTTAGTATTTTTTGACTAACAACAAAGGGGTTGAAAGTAGGGGGTTGAAAAGGGTTGAATTTTTATTGGCCATATACTCATCTAAATACCCTTTATACAACCCCGAAAACCATTTTGCTCTAAAATGTCATATTTCTGAGATACGCAAAGGGGTTGTAAAAAGGGGGTTAAAAAGGGGTAATTTTTTTTTCGTTTTATTCTCACCCAAACACCCTCTATACAACCCCGGAAACCATTTTTCTCTTCGACGTCAGGTTTCTGAGATAAGCAATGGGGTTGAAAGAAGGGGGTTGAAAAGGGGTAGTTTCAGATTTTTCCCATACTCACCCCGACACCTTCTATACAACCCCATAAAAAGTTTTCCCCTCCTAGCACGGCAAGTGGGAGAACAATTATGTCAATCAGTGAGTGAGTGGTTATTTAATTATATATAATATAATATTAGTGTAGATTTAATCAGGCTTGAAAACGCTTAAGTCGAATAAACGCTACCTACGCTCCTTCAATTATTCAATTATTTAGTGCCAACCAGTGTGTTCGTTGTTTGGCCTAAAAATAACTGCTTATTTTCTCCAACAGATGGCAGCGGTGTCGTAGTGAGAGCAGAAGAAGCCCTCATAGTAGCCTTTGTTCTTCTCCTGTGGGTGGCTGCCATAGCACTATTCTTCAATCGTTGGGGCAAGATCAGGTGCGTCTATAAACTGTACGTAGAATTATTTTTGTTTTATTTTATTTTTAGTGTACTTACTATAAAGTATGTTAACTAACAGAGGGCGTTCCCGTTAACCCGCAATAGTACAGCATCCATATATGATAAAACATATTACCATTCAAAAACAAAATGTTTTTATTTTTTTAATATTAAAATATTTACTAAAAATGTTAAATTGATACGTTAAAGAAACACTCTGTACACGCGTACTTGCTGGTTTGGGCATTGCTACTACGAGTAGATACTATTCCGCGCTACTATTTTGATTTTAACCTGTTTAAAATTTATTGTCAATTTTTTTTATTTGGATCATTTTATGCTTATTTTTCTATTCTGATATTTTTATTTTAATCTATTAATGATATAGATTAACGAATTTAAGGGAACGCCCTCTGTTATTTAACATACTGTATACATAGGTATGAGACTGAGTAAAGAATTTGGTAAAGATTAACGGCTGATAGTTGAGCCGAGACAATTAAATGCATTGCTAAGCCTTAGCCATTCAAACCACTCGAATATTTACATACATTGGCGGTCGCCTGAACTGCCAGTTGTGATGGCAAAGTTCATGTTACAAGTTTTTCCAAAGTACGGTAATCTGAGCTTAGTCTCTTTTAAATAGTTGTGCTTAGGTAAACTTTTATCTGAAGTCTGTCTTCACATAGACTCAAAGTTAGCTATTTTCGAGATCTTGACCTGACAGCAGCAAACTTTGTATTTTAAAGCCAAAATTTAGCTCCGACAAAAAAAAAATATTTTATGTGCCTCTGTCTGTTTAAAGCTCTAAAGCGAGCTATTAACTCATGAATTAAATACAACCAATTAAACACAAACAATAAAATACCAATTTCAAATACATTGAAATACAGGGTGTTCCAGAAGTGCGTTGTTATATTTAAGGGTGGTTTTCTGCGGAGCTGCTATATTTTGCTGTATAATTTCAAATGATTATTCATGTTGAAAAAGGAACTTACTTTTTGATCAAACAGAAACTATACCAATAACTCTTTTCAGAAATTTCAAAAGCGTGGTAAGAAGGCAACTAATTAATTATTAGTTTTTATTATAAACAAAACTAAAAAAGAAAAATATTAGGGCAATTGATAGCCCTTTAGAGCTTTTATCTAAAGACTAAAGAAACTACTAAAGAAGGTATATGAAACTAATTATACGAGTATGTATATAAAAAAAAATGTATAAACCAGCCTTGCGACACAACTCTTCTAATTACACAGCACGGTTGGCGCAGTGGTAGCGCGATTGACCGCTGTGCTGCGTGTTGCGGGTTCGATTCCCGTACGGAACAAATATTTGTATGGCCTACAGGTCCGGGTTTGGCTGTTCATGTATATGACTTTATTTATTTGAACCGCATCCACGATACAAGAGAAACTCTTAGTGTGCTTAAAAATAAAATAAAATAAAGTTTTAAAACCAAAAATTTCATCTCAGTTATGACCTAATTCATTTTGAAAGTGCCCATAAAAAGTTAATAACACTTTCATCCGCGTTTAAACCTTTTCAGAACTTTCAAAAGATGGACACAAAAATCTAATTCACTTATAGAGCTTGGACGCTTGTAAATAGTTTGATCAAAATATTGCTGAAATTCTTATTCTTTGTCAGTTAAACAACAGTAGGATGTATACATATATAGTATATATGTGTGTGTAGTTATAGATACCATAAAATTGTATCACGCTGGCATAAAATCGTGTACCTTTATTGGAGCAATAGAAGCCAAAAAAAATTGTCTGTTTATGTTTGTACGCGTATCACATAAAAACTAATGAATGGATTTGAACGCAGTTTTCACCGCTCCGCTGCAAGATGCCTAACTTAAATTATGGTGTATATGTTATCACTTAGAAATGTTACATTCCATTACCAGTACCATGCGTACGAAGTCGCGGGCAAAGGTAGTTGAGAATAAAATTCTGATTTAAGTAAAAAGACCTTTTTAGATGATTTGTTGAAATAAAATGTTTTAAGCTTATGCCATTTTCAGTTTAAATTGCAGTAAAAAATAAGGGTTGTCTCTGCAAAGGCATAGCAATGGCATAACATTCACACATGTTTGGTTGTCCAAATGTCGAGTTCAAACAATGTTTAAAAAATATATAAAATAATTTTAAGTGAAAATAATATATGCGGTTAGTTTTATTCACATACAGGTTTGAGGCCCTTCCAGTTTTAAATAACAATATTTTTATAATTTTTGCCCGCCCCCTCCCTCTCGTCAGCAACAGTGAGCAAAGCAATGCTCCATGCTTAATATTTATATAAGTATTTCAGATTCTAGTCTGGTTTCTTCATTAGATAATAAGTGGCAGTTAGGAGTTAAAGTCTAGAAATAAAGAATTTATAGTCTATTAAGAAATTAATTACAGTGGTTCTCTATCAGGGCGATGGTAGCGCAGTGAATAAGATCGCGCTGTTTTCAAATCAAAATCGACTAAATTTTGCACAAAACCTGAAAAATTAAATACAATAAGTATTGCTGATGTAGTCACCATCCGCACCCCTCTAATGCTTACGTAATACTGGAATGGCGCCTTTTGTATAAAATACTAGCAGCACCCCGCGGTTTCACCCGCGTTCTCGCGTTCCCGTGGTAATACGGAAATAAATAATAATATGCCTATGTTATTCTGGGTGAATGTAGCTTTCTAATGGTGAAAGAATATTAGCAATTGGCACAGTAATTTTTGAGTTGATTTATTACAAACAGACACACACAAAAATACAAACCTTTCCTCTTTATAATATTAGTGTAAATGAATCCCTTGGGTCCACCGAATGACCTGGGCCCAAACAAGTGTTATGATAAGGACCAATTTCCCTGTTCAAGTTAGAAGAATATTTCAGTATTTTAACAAGATTTCTGTACACTTTATTACAAGTAATTTTATTTTCATTAGAATGCTGGAGCCGTATCAGCCGAAGTTCCAGCAGCAGCATCGCCAGAGTTGTGCTTTAGTTGAAAACTCTGTGTCGGTGGCTCCTCATGTGAGTTACTATATTTTGTTGTTTGTATGTTCTTGCACTGAGTAACAAAGGGTTTATGAAATGAAAATCAACAACCTGATAAAATTAAACAAATCTTATCGCAGTATTGAACTTGATCATGCGGCTGAATATACCTAACTGTTCTTAAGAATGAGCGTTCGCATCCGCCCGCAGTCACAATCTACCAAAAGACCTCAAAAACAATATTGTCAAATTTTCGACATTGCTCGTCACTGAAATGGTTTTGGGGCTTGATTTTGAAGCCATTTTAATTAAGTACGAGAATAAACCTTCTGGTATTATATTTTGGGTTGATTTTCGTTTCAGAAACCGAATGATACTCTTGTAAAATCCGATAAAATCATTTAAGAAATATTTTTAAAAACTTAAGAGCGTGTACGCCGTGTGGCATTTCATACAAATTTTCAAGTCACTATTTTGCGAAATGATTGAACCCCTTTAATGAACCTTCATACATATAAGCAGGATACATAGATGTAACAAGTTAGTTAAAACATTTTCGAAATGTCTTATTTAAAAAAGATAACTGGAAATTTATGTTTATATGGAAAATTTAAAATGGGTCTAATTTAACTGTAGCACTATTTATCGAAAATGTTTTCAACTAACATTTTAGACCTATGTATCCTGCTTATGTGTATAAAGTATAATTGAATTCGGTTTAGTCATTTCTGAAAATAAGGACTTGAAAATTTGTATGAAATGCCGTTCGGCGTATACGCTCTTATAAAGTTACGATGCCATTTAAAATCAGCACTAAAATCACATAAGTATAGCATGTGACGTGTATAAAAGCAACTATGGAAATTATTTTGCAGGCAGTACAGCGCAAACCTTTTCTATTACAGCAAACTGCAGAAAGTGAATGCCTAAATTATAATGATATTGTAAGGTATTTCTCGTTCTTACTTAGTGAACACGCAATACAGACTCATTTCGAACGAACACTGATTTTAGGTTGCCAAGAGACAGTCGTATATCATTTTTGGTGGACTGTACTTTCTAGATATAAGCCTAAGTAAGTTTCCACCAGCAATCACCTCACATGCAAATTCCATTACATTGCTGGTTACAGTGATACAATTTATAATCAATTATTCATTCGTACCCTGCAGTGTAATTTAAACTTGCATACGAGTTTCTAGCAAGTGGAATCGCGGTTTCAGAATAAGAACATGTTTTTAATGCTAGGACATCTCTCCGTAAAAGCCGAACGAACCAAATTCCGCAAAACTAATTTGAGTGGTGTCCATTTACTAGTTGATAAAGTTAAAATTTAAAACGAAGATAATATTAATGAAATAGAGAATGCAGTCCACCAAGAAAAAGAAACATATAATGATACTTTGGCATTGATACATGATGTTCTACACGAGCACTTTCCCTGACCACCTTAGGATTGGCTTGGTAAGAATTATTCTAGTTATGAACATAGCTCGGAATAGTCAGTGCAATTTAACGATGAATTTTAATTTTTATATCCCAAAAAAAACATTAAGTCAAATTATGAAAAACCATACACTTTATCATTGTTGTCAACTTGTTGTTTGATAAAATGGAGACGATTTAAAAAACGTAATAAAAGTGTATTGGAACGAGGCAACATACTTTGAATTTAATGTGTTGGATAATATTAGTATATTATCCACCTACACTATAAATGATAAATGTGTCAGTCGAATGCAGTCCGATTGCATCTTCAGAAGACCACAACAAAGCAATGTTGTAAATATCAGCGAACACGACTGCTAAAGATTCCAAAATGTACAGGATTGACTTGCTCTATTTAATGCAAGCCATAGATGTTCAAGTAATTTGATTTGACAAATAGTTATATCAAATTGGATTGAATTGGAAAATTTGATAAAAAATGAGTTGGCATGAAGAAACATAATTTTGTTGAGCCTAATTTGCTATACTCGTATTCGTCAGTTGTTATATTGCACTACTTATCCGAACTATGATAATGAAACACTGCTTTGTACAGCACCGAGCATCACTGTCACGCGGCTGTGTGTCATACGACTGCGGGGCATCATTCTCATCTTATCAACCATGTGGGTACCTGTCCCATAGACCGCGGCAGGTAAGGACGAACTAAGTTATCAGTTATCAGATTTCTGTTACAAAATGACTTTGAGAAGAAAACATATAACACAGAAAACGACAAACAGTCTAAAATTTGTGCTTTAAATGTTTAGATACTGCAAATAGAACACTGAAAATAATTTTGAGTAGCTTTGCAAAACAAGCTTGGATAAATAAAAACACCTTTTTCATCTGTATAAGATGTGTATTAATGTGTCTCACGTACTCGTAGATTTAGTAATTTTCCTTACAAGGAAAAATTAAATGCACTTTGCACCTTTGTAAACCAAAATACTAATGGATTATTTTACGCTTCCCAACTTCTAGAACTCGGTCTTCGTAAGTAGCATGGGTATGGGCGGTATGGCGCTCATACCAGAGAGTCCTCCAAGGCGTTCTCGGTCAGCAGCTGACATACCAGCCCTCGTCACACCATCAGAAATGTCCCACCACACGCCCAGGTCTTCAAGAGCAGCCAGTCTGCACAGTGCAGTAGACATCCGAGTAGTTCCATCGCCAAGAACTTCAAGAGCTGCAAGTCTACATTCAGCTGTGGATATGCCACCAGGCTCTGTCCAAGTCCATGTCAGAGGGTCAGGGTCCAACTTAAATAGACCAAGAAGTCCGAGACGGCTGACGATAACTAATGTGTAATTTAAGTGGATAGTGGGATTCCATGTCTACGGTTTCAAGGACCAATATATGTATTTTATTCTATGACCAGCAAGGTTATGTGTTATCATTTTGTAACTTTCTAACGTGAATTTCAAGTGATTTTTAATTTTTATTTTCACGACAAAGCTTGAATTATATTTCTCAAATTCAAAAAACAGACTTAGGTTCTTGAATTGATAAATCTTATTTATATCCAGAATAACTTTCTTTAAATATTTATTCTTACTGAACGCATTGAAACGTAGCTTTAAATGGAGTTGGTAATAATGACCCATTAATTTAACTCAGTTTGAATGCTTTCATATGCTTTCATTGAACTTTAGTGGTGTGAGATTCGAAAGGTACCAATTAATTAGGTATTGAATATAGATATAAGATTAATGATAAATTTCTATATTTCCAATAGCTTAGTATTCTTCTCTTCTCTTCATCATATCTATTGTATACATACTAGTAGCTATAGTGCGTAAAGCGCAAATTCTTAGTCGTGTGGTGCTATTATAAGTATCAAATCTATTGATTATGTTATCAATTTCATTCTCAGTACGATTAAGATCTATTTCAATATTGACACTTTTGTTTATTTTGACTAGAATTAAATGACTTGCTTGTATTGCCTCTATATCTCTTCCATTGATTTTTCAATCAAATTGCTTACCTCATTATGGAACCAGTGTAACTTTTCTGTACATTTTTAGAAACTAATTTGGTATGTAGAAACGTTTAATTATCTACTATGAATATTTTGGCCCTGTCGAGTACGTCCTTCATGTCTACGCTAATATCCTAAGCAAAGTAATTAATTTTAGGAAAGGTCGATATTAATAAATTCTGCTCAAAGTATTCTGCAATATCATTATCATCTTAGTTGGCAATAATAGTTTGCCTTTATTAAACGTTAAGCTGATGCCACATTATTCTTGATTACATGGTAATAAAATGTACATTTCCACCTAAAAATAGCAGGGTTGCAGAGTGCGTACTAGTTGCTTTTATTAATATCAATCCTTTCTTTCTAAATTTTAGATACAACTCTTGCTCGAATATTCTAAATATGTAGTTAACATATTTTAATGGCCAAATAATGTTATATCTTTGTACATAATAGCTTTAAAAACGTAAATTATTTCATATTCTATTACTACACTTTCGGGTGTAATATTAACTTTAGGATAACCATCCAATTTGATAAACAAAAGCTAGTTACCTACTATCATAATAATTATTACGTTTTATAAGCTTACTCTCTTAAATATAAATGGAGTGAAAGTTCAAAGGGTAAAGAAAACATTAAACTAAAAAAACTACGCCTTATCGATCAAAATATAAACCTTTAAGATTCCTCAAACATTTTAGTCATTGTTCTAATAAGGTTACCCGAAAGTGACGTAAGAGACATAACTTACATAAGGGCTATTAAATTAAATAATGATACAATAGAAAGAACCTTCAAATTTGAAAACAACCACATTGTACATACATCAATTTGAATACAAAATGCCGCTTTACAGTAATGCTACTGTGGGTTTGGATACAAATGTAACGATTGATGTTAAACTTGACAAAAGTACGCAAGGTTTATGGTCAGGTTATTGACTCTGTCATTTCACGTTAAAATGAATATCTAATTGAAAGGTGTTATCCCGAATTTCAGTTGATTTATTACACTTAAAACATAATCAATTGCTTTACACAAGAATGGCTTCAAATTCTGATCTCATCTCATATCGTCTTATGTTACCAAAACCATGGTACCTGACTAAATCGATACAACTATCTTTAGATTCCGAAACTTTAGTCATTCAAGCCCAATTACTGTTTAAATTAACATGTACATAGCTGATTAAGGTAACAATATATTTTATTATACTATACCTAATCCTATAAGGACAGAATCAATTACGATCCTATGTAAATATATAGAGAACTCACAAATCAATCGTGCCTGCGATGTTCTCGCGTGTAAAGAGAAATATTTTTGTGCCATTCGATAATCAAAGGCAGATTTAGATTTAAGCTAAGATTATTCTAATACAGCCAGCGAAAATATTTTTATCAAATTGACATACTACATCAATTTGTCATGTTATAGCCAGAGGGCAATTCTCGTATCTTGAAGAAGCGTTCGCATTCGCATTACAGTTTCAAAATGTGAAAAACACTTCTAATTTACCAACATTCTAACACATTTTTGACATATATTGTCTTTGCGATAAAATTGCGACTTGAATTTGAACGGTTTTTAAGTAACTGTGAGATAATTGGCCCTGTGGCCATACAATATTCTCAAAGTATAACAGTTGTGATTTGATTAGACACCGTGTTTAAATTGGTTGTCAATTTGGTAAACAATTAATTTCACTGACTTTACATTCATTATTAATCGTATCAAAATCGTGTAAGGTCTTCATATTCCGTCCGAGTTTGATGTTATTTTGCTTTAGTACTGTTTATTAGGCTTTATCTTTTCATTTGATAAGTTTGTTTCAAGTAGATTTGAGCTCTAAATTCCGTCTTCTCCTGTATTTCCTCATGCCATTTATTGTTAAATTATCTCCTATCGTTTCTATGTCAATAATCATCAGTGTCATTCAATTGCTACATTCATAATTTGATTTGATTTCGGCGATTGAGTGAAGCTTTGGAATTTTGCCTCTAGGGGTTCTTCTGTTTTCGTTTGTCTGAGTGCACTGTGTCTAAATTGCCAAATACCTTTTGATATGTTTGTGTTTCTTATTAAATTATCTAATTTTTCAAGAACGCCGGAAATTCAACATGAATTATAATTATTAGTAAATATATTTTTTGTGTGCATGGTTTTTTAAGTTGACGTTAGTCTAACATGAGTTTTGTTATGTGATTTGAAATGACTGTGAGAAAAATCTTTAGTTTTATTACTTTTGTTCAAAACCAACCAAGCTATTCAAGATTAATGTTCGTATTCACCTACAAAAATTAAACTAGCGTCGTAAAGAAACACCAAGTTTTAATACGAACTCCTCCTTGAAAAGTTTTTAATCCGCCTGAGAAGAGAATTTCTCTAAAAACGAAGTCTCGAGTAACTGTCGTCGCTTGACCTGGTATACATTCTAAATTCGGAGTTATAGCGGCAGCAGCTACTAAAATAAAACTGACCTTTATAATTTTCTCCACTGTAGCACTATGACCCAACAATTTTCCATTTTGTTGCAAAATAGGTCGCTTTGATCACGTTTTGAATATTTGAAATAGATGAAATGTTCTTGAAAAGACGAAATTATAAATAAGTTTTGCTCCTTTTATAATTGTTTTTGCTCCTTCGCCGTCTTTTTAACATCAGTTACGTAAAGAACGTTCATTAGGCTTTTTGATTGAAACATTTATTACTATTTACAAATCACATTACAATTAATTTCATTTCATTCAAGCACATGCAAATCGTTTGAGTTCATCGCATGCCTTTCGAAAAGCATTTGACCGCTGAAGTATTTGTGGCCCTTGAGAATTCCACTGCACTGTGAAATTCTTTTACAGGCAAGGACGTTAGAATTTCTAACGACATGGCAACTGTTAGTTAAGAAAATTATGGCTTCATAGCAAAATTAAACGTTCTCGGAAAAATCTGAATTTCTTCTAGTTTCTTGATTATATTTTTTGCTGCCATTGTTTTCGGACGTTTTTGTCCCAGAACGCCAGGCGTGACATAATTGAGCCTTTTTTAATTACTCGATTCTTAGAAGTTATCTGAAAGTGATTGGGATTTATGAAGTTAGAAAAGTATTGAAATACATGTTATCGAAGAAATCAGTTTAATTAAAATCAAAAACTTATCAGAATGATCCATGTTACAGCGTCTATAGAAAATGATTTTGTTTACATCTGCTTTCATGCATCATTTTTCTAAGATTGCCTCTGAATTGATAAAACTTTTAATTTCCTAACCTTTTAATATACATAATGTATATCATATTCTGATTTTTATCAGCTGATCTTGCCTCGCATACATAGTTTTCATAGTTTTCGGGTTTCGAGATCCCAAACGAGGGAAGTCTTGAACCAGTCTCAAGTTCCGTATAAATGCGTTGTTGAATCAAATGTTAAGCTATTACTTAGTTTACAAACTGCTCATTTTAAACCAACTTCGACTTCGAAAGGGGACATATATTCTTTTGTACGATTCAGTGAACGAGTAACTTTCTGTGGATATTAAGGTCATTGCAATTTTTCATTCGTTCCAATGTTCATTGGTTCAAATGTTCGTTTACTTTCGTTCAAGCCAATGAATATGTAATGATGTTTGTTTGAAAATGTGTTATTGTAAACAATGCATTACGGGTGGTGTGTTTGATAAGCGACTTTTAAGTCTGTTATATCATATTTTGTGTCATCGTTTTTTAGCTTTTGTGTTAAAACTGCAGTGAAGTTTTGTCTTCTCCTTCAGACTGAAGTTTGTAATACTAATTCTGTTTATTAAAATCATTTTAATTTGTTTGATAAGTTTTGCACAACAGCAATAATAGTGATGCACATTTGCACTTGTTTATTTTTGTACAGTATCAAGTATAGACGACGATGCATTCATATTTTGTTAACATAAATACACCAAACCTCTAGATAAGTTTGCGCCTTTCCAACCATCTATTAAATTAATATTAAGTTCTACCTACTTTTTAAGACTTGTACTAGAATATAAAGCAATGACACGAAATAAAAGGATTTTAATAAAAACCTCTCCAAATACAGACTCGTTTTATTTCGGGCAATCTTTTCGGGACCACCGCTTTTCTTTTACAGGAATTTAATATAGTCCTTTGAGAGATTACGAGTTGCGCAGTACCGACTAATGTTTATTATGATCTCTAAATAGGGATTCGCAAACAATAATATTTTTGTGTTTTGTCGTGACATTATTTACTTAGTTCGCTAAAAGATCGTAGATATTTAGTACGAATTACGACGAAATTTAAAGACGTGTGACATCTACCAACTTGCACTGAATTTCCGTGGTAGTCGCAGGATGATTCCCGACCAACAATCGAGCCCGGGTTGACTTGCGCGTCGTGTTCCACGCGCGCCATATAAAAAATGTCAGCAAAGAAGACGGGGCCCCATAGGGTCAGTGCTTGCTAGGGTTGCAGAGTTTGTTCGAATGTTGCCGCGGAATGGCGTCGCCGCCCATCCTTATCATGATGTTGTGAGTCACACCTTTTATGATTTATTCATATGAAGCAGATGATCTATGAAACATGGCTTATTAAAAAAAAAAAACTATTTAGAGGCGCAGTCAATATCAAATATAAACAAGTTTGAGTAAGAGAAGAGAAGAATGAGTATCTTTTTTTAAATCTGTTCAAAACATTAATGTATATTTATATCTTTTTTTATTATTTTTACTTGATGCACGACTTGGTTGACTTATAAAGAATTTTTCATCAAATGTATCAGTCTCTTACTGACTGAAACCCATCCGTGTAGCTCCAAATGCCCTTTGCGTCCCAGGGCCACGGTGACTCTTTCGAATAAAATCCGCAGCCCTAGTTATAGAGAATACCCAAAGCGTCCACTCCACGAGAGACTCGTACCTAATTCCATGATAAATAAATGATAAATGATAAATGATTTATTTTTTGTAAGTAGGTTGTAAAAAACACTTACACGACAATCTTTTTTGGCCGTTATAAAAACTAGATGAGGCCGGTGTTTCCTAACTGACTACCCTGAGAAGAAACACCGAAACAAACTCAGAGGTCAAGGTCTCTTTTAAAGTCCATACAATTGTACTGGTCAAATCATATGAGAATCATGTAGGTTAGTGTCTGAAGTGGTCTTTTGAGGAAAGTACCACACAGATTTGAGTGGACCTGTCCAAACAGTGCAAGCATTTGTCAGTTATCGTGTAGCTCAAACTTAGAACTTAAGGAGCTCAACGATTTGACGAACAATACCAAAGTAAGGACATTTGGGTAGGCCACCTAAAGAACTCAAACCGCCAGACTAACAAGAATGAACCCCTGACGTAGCGATCTACATGGTCCTCATATTCACAATACGTTATATGAGGACCATGCAGATCAGTGTCTGAAATGGTCTTTTTAAGAAGGAACCACACCGTTTTGAGTGGACCTGTCCAGTCAGTGCAAGCCTTGGTCAGAGACAAGTAGCTCAACTTAGAATCAACAAGGAACTCAACAACTCGACGAACAATGCCAATGAAAGGACATTTGGGTAGGCCACAAAAATACTCAAACAGCCAGACAACGTTAAAAAAATACTTTGAAGGGGAAAAAGCTAATAATAACCCATATGGTCCTCATATTCACAATAGGGAATAAAATAAAAATAATAAAAAAATAAAAATATGATACTTTACAAAGTAAGTATTCATGTCAAAATAAGAAATTGTAATAAAATAAAAAGAATACTTTAAAAAGTAAACATTCATGTCAAAAGTAAATGAAAATGTCAAACTGTATAAATATAAATAAAAAGCGCACAAAAGAGAACAAAACAAAAAAAAAAGAACATTAAAACATTGGGCCGTGTACAAAACTGAAGCAGCTCAATCCCAAGCCTTCTTGTCCTCAAGATAATCTTTCACTGTATAGAAAGCTTTCTGGCATAGCTTACGTTTTATAAATAGTTTGAATTTATTTATGCTTAGTTCTTGAATAGGGCTAGGAAGTTTATTATAAAAATGTATACATTGGCATCGAAACGAACCACCTATTTTTTTGAGCCTGGTTTTAGGAACGACATAATTGTGTTTGTTCCTAGTATTTATGCTATGGATATCACTGTATTTTTTAAACAGATTAATATTTTTATGTGCATACAAGAGGTTTTCATAGATATACTGGGAAGGCACAGTCATAATATTAATCTCTTTAAATTTGTCTCTGAGGGACTGTCTGGGACTTAATTTATAAATTGCACGAATAGCCCTTTTTTGTAAGACAAATATTGTCTGAATATCGGCGGCATTTCCCCACAGCAGAATGCCATATGACATCACACTATGAAAGTAGCTAAAGTATACTAAACGGGCCGTCTCTAAATCAGTTAAGCCACGTATTTTCCTAACAGCATATGCTGCAGAACTGAGCTTTTTTGACAGTTTGTCTATATGGAATGAGAAATCTACATAAGTAAACAGCGGAATCGTTTTAGCAAAACCAACATCGCTACATACTAGGTAATAAAACGAATCTTCAACTTATTACAACTAAACCCCAAAGGACCAAACAGCGTCTAACATTTCATTGCTGTCACTAAAAGGCAATTTTCTGCCTGTTATTTCCCTTCAACAAATACCCTTCAGCAATGTCGCTGTCTTCGCTGAGATCTACTGAGCGAGTAAGTATACACAATTTCAATGTTATTCTACAGGAATGGGTAAATAAACGGAAACTACTTATCATCATACATAATATATAAAACTCTTCCGTAACTGAGTGACTGACAGACAACGCTCAGCTGAAACTACTGGTTGTATGTATGCAAAAATGGGCTGGTTTCCGCAACTCCACGACTAAGCGCGTATTTTGCGTGCAGGTGGGACAAATGTGTCATTAAATCCACCCCAGCTCCCCTAGGAAGGCCAGCAAAGCCTTGGTTCTAGAACCAACTACAGGTTGTAGAAAGCTGAAGGGTTTTAGGTTCCTTGGGGAATATAGGGAAGGATTTGCCGAAAGTTCTAAGAGAACGGAAAATCCGCGTACGAAGTCGCGGGCAAAAGCTAGTTTTTGTATAAGACTTTAAGCACGCTCATGATTAACCATAACAATACCGTCAAGATCTTCAAGCAAACCCATTTTATTCAAGTCCGTGTAACACGAGTATCTGGTGCGGACGCCTTATCTTCCATTTGACCTACTCCTATTAGCGTCACGATGGACTGTGGCGTGTCAAGGGCGTCTACAGTGCCGAGATATCGTTTCCCCGTAAGGCTAGCTTTACACTGCGCACCATCTCACAATTGAAGGGTCCACTGCAATAACAATAAATGTCCTTGTTACCTTGTTTTGAGATAATTGCGTTTCAATTGTATATAATATGGGAAAAGGAAAGTCGTGTTTAAAGGTATAATATATATAATACACTAGCTGACCCAGCAAACGTTGTTTTGCCATATATAAAAAAATGAAAAAAGATTTTCCCGCTTTTCTGTTGCAATTTTTCCTGAATTTTCTTTGCTATAAACCTCACGGAGCCCGAGACCTTTCCAACGAATGCAAAACCGTGGAAATCGGTTCGTGCGTTCTGGAGTTATAGCGTCAGGAAGGAAAACCCGCCTTATTTTTATATAGTAGATTATTGGTTACAGCACATTTTGATTCTTGATATTATCTTGTTTCTTTACGCAAGCTTTATTTAAGAATTAGGAAAAAAAATATTATTTTAAGTTTTTAAAAACCAGGACTTTATTGAGTACCGTCCTTTTATCCAGTCTAAGCGTGAACTGTCTAAAATATCGGGATTGTAAGTAATATTCAAGTTTGTTAACGAGATTACCAACTATAGATATTCATTAGCTGAAAAACGTGCTTACTTATTTTTTTTTTTATAAAAATGGACTTTCATCATTATTGCAGTGGGCCCTTCAATTGTTTCTCGGAATATCGTGGATGACAAGTCGACATAGTTGGCGCATGCATCGATATTATTCAGCCAATAGTCAACAACTTCTTCAAAAAAAATCTAAAGTAGCAGTTACTTGTTGCAGTAAGTTCTTTCTTTTGAAAAGTACCTACTTACTGCAATACAGATGACGCACCTATGCCTAGTTTTAGTTCAGTGTCTGTCTATTAGGATGACACATATCAAAGACTAGCTGACCCACGCAACTTCGTTTGTGTCACATTTTTCATATCTGCTCTGCTTCTATTGGTTTTAGCGTGATGATATATAGCCTATAGCTTTCCTCAATAAATGGACTATCTGACACTGAAAGACTTTTTTTAATTGGGCCTACCTGAAGTAGTTCCTGAGATTAGCCCGTTCAAGCATTCAAACTCTTCAGCTTTTTACATTAGCATAGAAGATAAAATATCTAGACTGCAAGGAAAGCTCAACACCAGCTATGAGCAGGTGGTCCATGCCACGCCTCAGTTCTCCAATCCCAAGGGAAGAACCTCGAAACTCTAACGAGAATGCCACAATTCCCTAAAACGTGTGACCAAACGCAACACAGCGAATGACCAGAAAATTACGCGGCCGATGAGCTTAGCAGAAGGGGAACTGGTACTGTGGGTGACTAACCCGAACCCATAGTATCACTCCCTTTCACCTAGCTGCGTACATAGCTGCTAGAACACACTCACACACACGCAGAACGCTGGTGGGCCTCGGCACCAAGCTGCAGGCAGTCCAGGGAGACTGCAATCCCTGGACAGAAAACTTACCAGACGCCTTCTGCGACTGGATAGGGCAGCCTGCGAATGGTGGTGAGAACCATCACCGGGCACTGCTCACTGAACAAACATTTCCATACAATAAGTATAACGGACAACCCTTTAAGCATGGAGAAGGAGGAAATGGTACTGATGCGTAATGGCCCAACATCAAGATTAAGTGAGCAGAGAGAGAGAAACATAATCCCAAAAAAGATAGGCGTGACACCATATGAGAGCCACCATAATGAGTTGACAGAAATCCTGTTTTAGAGACGAGCGTCCTTTGCTGATCCAAGCAAGATCCCTTAACCCGCTTGGACCGACTAATTAGGTGAACTTATTTTATTATTCTTCATTAAAGTAACAGCAGCAACTGCCATGACAGCATTGCGGATTAGTGGTAATATCGTTTTAGGAATTCCAATTTTTAACTTCAATAAATGAATCTGTAGATTAGCTCTAAGAAAACGACTGTTTTTAATAAGGCGGCACCTCAAGCCTTGCATCATGATTATTCATGGTACAAAAGTGGAAGTTAAAGACGAATTTTAATCAAAGCGTTAATAAACCCGCAACTACACAGATCCTGATTTTTTCTACAGTGTTGTACTAAGCGTCGTATTGTGGTGTATTTTAAACCTAAGTATGTTACTAGAATACCAGTACTGAGAAAATTGTATGAAAACACGAGCAAAATTTATTTACTACATAAAATCGCAAAGCCTATAAAATATAATCATGGAAGCAAATCTGGACGCTTTTGCTTCATAAAAAAAAATTACGTAATCTATCGATTAATTTTTTTTTCGAGAGTGGCCATCTTGTTGTTCAAAATTAGAAATTCACTATAGTATTATGTTGTTTATGTGTCCTTTAGCCAGCTGTGCTACAATGCACAAACCACAATTTTCAAAGCAAAAGGCCGCTTTCGATTCGGTTTCAGTGTAAAGCCAGCTTTATTTTCTTTTGTGGGGCATGTGGTTTTAAGTTTTTGCGAGAAAACAAGAGTGTCACTTTGAGGATTCGATTTCAGAGAGCAGCATATATAAATATATGTACATATATCTATAAGTGAAGTTTTATAAGTTTGATTATTGTCAAAAATAATCTTGAAAATGAAAACAGTATATCTAGTTTGTTTTCACTTACTGTTACTGTTTTCATTTTCAAATTTAAAATGAATTTCCGCAAAGTAACGCCTGACTCAATCAATTTTAATAATAATCTTATTAAAAACGCGATAGTTCGTAAGTATGGATGTGTGTTACTCTTTCACGCAAAAACTACTGAATGGATCTTGATGAAATTTAGCACAGGTATGGATCATAGTTTGGAATAACATAAAGGATACTTTTTATTCCGGGATTATGTTCCCTTGCGATCATTTCCGACATCCACGCGGGCGAAGCCGCGGACATCACCGAGTTAGATATACTTTTGATCAAGTTCAAAATTCCAATTCAAAGTTAATTTCGGAAACTAAATAAGTAAGAACGAGAGTAGTTTATCTACATTTCGAAGTCATCTAATAGAATACGTTTCTGAATTCAAGGAATTTGGCAGAAAGTCAGTTATTTCTTTCGAGGTTCAAGAATGGCGAAATATGTATTTTGGTTAGTGAACTGGAGGGATAACGGCGCATTTCTCATGATTGTTTTATTATCCTTCTCAGCGATCATACTTTATAGGATTCGGGATTCCTTGATTCGAGGGAGTAAAAAGGTATCAGTTTATTTGGGTTAAGAATAAGAGAAAGTTGTGATATATAGTGTGTTGGGTACAAATAGTATAATGATTAAGTTTATAACACAGAAGAGAAAAAAATCGGTGTTAGATAGATTAGATAGAAACCCATTTATCGAGGAAGACTATAAATTATCACGCTAAAGCATTGGCTTTAGCGTGATAATTTAGGAACGGAGCACCTATGAAGAATGATTCAAAATCGGGGGATTAGTAACTATTTCACGCAGACGAAGTCGCGGGCAGAAGCTAGTATAATAATATACGTAGTTACATTCTCTCGGCATACTGCCTCTCACACAGAGTAGATCTGTTCCAGCAGTGGGAACATGGATGTGGGGTGGTTATTGAGAGTAAGATTGTTTTTATCCTATGTATTGTAAGGGTGAAAATTAGTGTTTCAACGAATATTCGGTTACTATTTGGTATTCGGCATATTCGGCTGCTTTTACTATATTCGGCCGAATACTTAAGTAATAGATTTTGTTATAGAGAGATAATTGGTAAAATGAAAAGAAAACGATTCAAAACGTATGTATGTATGTATACATATATTCATCTTTTCATTTCTTTTATAATAATTTAAGTAGTCATTGGTACATAGTCATCTTTTATATTAGAAAAGTTAAGAATTTTTCTATGCATTTGAATTATTTTCTTAATCAAAATTTAGAAGGGTTATAAAAGGTTATGGTGCAGAAAGAATTTTTTTTTCTTGTAGGCCAACTTGAGAGAAAAGGCGCTCTGACAAATATTTTGTTGCATCTTGATCAAACACGGAAAGAAGGATGGCCAGATCGTACCAGGTGACTAAACGGTGGCGTCCCTAAACGCCATGTATATGAAATATAACCTAATTTTTTAAGGTTTTAAAAAACATAACACATATGTCTATAAGAAGCCACAAAAAAAAGATATCCATTTATTTTTGTTTTCGTAACTTATTCGAAATGTTTAGAATTACAGTTTCAGAACGCACCTAATGACGATTCATTACGCGTATGAAACGACTTGGTATTCAAAGAATATAATTATTCACGTTTATGAATAGTTATTAACAGTAATTCAATTCAATTAGAATATAGGCATTTAGTAAAATACTATGCTGATTTATTATGTATTGGATTCTTGTCCTGAATGATGATTATGTGGGTTAAAGTGAGTATAAGCGTTTTGTTCAATTGCGTACAACGGAACGTCATTTGTCATCGACAAGTTTCATCTGTGGTCATCGACCCAGGCCATTGATTGACACCCGGCAATCATTCGCTTCACTTTCTTGTTGTTGTGAATATGATTTATTTTTTGCTAATTGTCTGAGTGAAATAGAAAGAAGATCGCTAGTTACCCTCCTCGCTTATCACTAACTACACTTTTAAGCTAGGCGGCAGTCGGTTAAAGGTAGCTGTTCTAACCTCAAAAGTATTGTGGACATTATTATGAAAAATCGTGGCTATTTAGACATGATTTTCAAACGGGATGGTGTTTGCAACATAAAAACAAAGCAATCTAAATATAGTTTATTTTGGGACATGAAAAAATAAATTCTAGTCCAGCTCCTATACAAATTTGGCCAATGTTCTTTAAATTTTCTTGCTTGTCGCCAAGTATACGGATTGTCATGAGGTGATATAATATTACTAATACCCTAATACTTAAGAAAAGATCTATTTCTGTTGAAACTGCATTTTTTTCTGCTGCTTTGCTGCTTTGCGATATCCACGAATTAAACTTGTCTAAATATGCAGTGCGTTAGCAATAGACCGCGCAGAGCGCTGCGGGCGCGCGGGTGGTGAGTACATCAGAACAAACGAGCGCGAAACAATCACGTGTGTACAAGTTTTGGCGCTAAAATCTGGCCGAATACATTTGCCTAATATTCCGCTATTCAGTCTGGGAGCTTGCCGAATATTCGTTATTCGGTATACTGCCGAATATACTACTCGTTGCAAGCCTAGTGAAAATGTCTTACACTTAGCCGCCACTGAAAACATAGACAGATGACATAGGAAAACTTATCATTTCACTAGACCCAAAGTATTGTAATCCAAAAAAAAGGTCAACAATAAATTCGGCTAATATCTCATTACTTAATACCATGAGAAGATCATTTCAAACATCAAAGTCCCTTACATCTTTGAAGTCCAAGTTATCAGAAAATACACTCGCGAGCAATAAACTGGAATCACTTCATCGCACGTTGCTCAAAACAAATTTCTACATTAGGTTAATTTATACATTTCCATTCCCTATAAGAAGTGGTCATTTATGAAAATTCGTCATGGTAATGTTTTACGTCACTGGGAATACTGATGCTAAAAGAAAATAGAAACCACACCTATAGAAGTCGCTCAAGTCGTCATGTTCATCCAGCAGGGGTGGTCTCAGCGTACTTTCGCTCAACAGCTTATCTGAGCCGGTTTTTTTATCTCGAAAGTATACAAGAGGTTCAGGAAGGCTGGAAACTTATTGTATTACGGAGACCAGCATCTGAACGACAACGATGAACTTCGGAGGGAGGTAAACGACTTATTGTTACCTCTTCTCGCAAAAATTGACACATGCCCGGCGTGGACGTCCAGCAGCAGCTCCAAGAAGTTTGAGGCAAGGCTGTCAGCGAATAGACTGTGAGGCGAAAACTCTAAGAAGCGAATTTGAACTCAAAAGAGCAGCTGCTGGATGCAAATTGTCTCCAGCCCATCGAACTAGCCCGGCTTTAGTTTGCTCGGGATCACTTAGTTTGGGATATGGAGCAATGGGGCCGAGTTCTGTTCTCGGACGAAACTAGGATGTGATAGCAAACGTTGACGGAAAGGATAGAAGACCGTGGGATCAAAGGGGGGAATGCTATTTTGCCGAAATGATAGCATACGTGGGTGGGTTCTGTATGACGTGGGTGAAGATTTCTATTTTAAGTTGGGGAGGGAGGCTAACACAACAGGAATACCTATACATCAATCTGCTAGGCCTTGTTCTCCCCAACCACCACCGGGTACGAATATCAGCTCCGTTTTTGTTTTAATAGAAATCTTCGCCCACATCTAAGCAAATCTAACAATATTATCTTTCAATCTACTTATAGATCATCGCATAGAAATCGTAAAAAAATATTTCGAGCAAAGCACTGTGAAGTGATTCTACTTTATTGCTCGCGAGTGTAGTACCTACATATCTCATACATACGCAAATTAAATTATGATAATATATATTCACAAAGGACCAATCATACTATGAATGATTCATATGAGGATGAGGTATTTGGGCTACCTTATATTTTTGGCAACGGTTTGCAAAAAATAGTAGAAAACAATATTCATATACTGGACTTCAAACTTACCTTTATAAGGCGAAAATAACTTCAATTTCGAAGGAAATAAAAAAAAACTGTGACTGCTGAAATGTGAATTTCAATTCCTAGATCGTGCTTTTGGGTTATACGTTAGATAACTCGTTAGGTATACACGTGTTTAGGCCTGCGGATGGCGAGCGATGAGTGGTTCGCCGTCTGATAACAACTAGGCCCGGTTCGAACGGTGCGTCGTGTTCCACGCGCGCCTCAAAGAGATGTCAGCTGAGAAGACGGGGCCCGATAGGGTCAGTGTCTGCCAGGATTGCGGAATTTGTTCAAAAGAGTTACCGCCGCCCTGAATCGTTAAATGCATGAGGAGGGACACGAGTGGGTTTAAGTCAGTAAGAGTCTGACACTCCCTTCCGCTCTGCCCAGAGCGGAAGAAGTGATTTGCTGATTTCCCAACCATAAACAAAGATATACACGTATTGGTGTATTAACATTGCTCTGTGTCCACACTTGCATTATTTAAAGCATCACACGTGTTAGAAATGCTTTCAACAAACCGGATGTATATGGGAGCCGTAAAAGTTATTTTTGCGATACGCTTTTCAATGTTACATTTTATATCACATCTTGTATAACGACTGATGTTCCAAGTTATGACCACCATGAAAATCACGGCAAAAGCCTGTTAAGCGCATTGTCTTCTGTAATGGTTACAAAAAGGGTTTTGCAAGCTCAAATCATCGAGCATTGTCAAATTTTATTTTAACTGGAATTTTCGGTAGCATTCTGGAGTGTGGATTTGTGCCCGGTTTATGGCAATCGATTGATCCCCTATTAAGTTGATTAAAAATATAACTGGTGAAAAATAGGTGCTAAAGGTTCGTAATCTGCTAAATTCATAATGGTCAGTCAATGGTTTCGTAATACTTTTTGATAACCGAGCTATTAAAAGCAATGACTGCACAATGACGTTCTAATAGTAGGTCACTGATCAAAGGAAGTGTCAAAATTTAAGCAGATTACCGCATACGTCTGTCATTCATTTGTACGAGATTACCATTCCATGCCATTTCTTTCATGGAGTGTCAGTGGTTGACCATTGGAAAGTCATAGTGACGCTTTTATATTAGTAGGTTACCAAACTTCTCAAAATCAACCATTATTAAATCAATGATAGACCATTCTGACATTATAGTTATAGCAGACTTGAGGCCCTGATGTAATGTACTTCAATATGTCACTTAATTTCAGTACTTACAGCATGTAACCACAAAGGTTCTAGTAAGTGCATCATAAAGTTCTCAAAATGAACTATTCAAATGAAGTATGTGTCACATACCCCCATCATGAAAATGTGTGCGAATTTTATAAGATCCCTTTATGATATTAAATTCACAGTAATATTATATTAGAACAAAGGGTCGTAACAGCCAGCTGAAATATGACTTTTAGTGACAGTTGAAATGGGCGGGCTGAAGCTGTGAACCCAAGGAATACCGAGTTTCTGTTTGAATATTAAGTATAACAATATTCTTTACTATGTTCTTGGTGGTCAGATAAGCAGTCACTCTTAAATCACTAGCTACCGCCCGCGGCTCCGCCCGCGTGAGTAGCGGAAAATATCTCAAGGGATAAAAATTATCCTATGTGTTATTCCAGACTCCAGTTAACCTTTGTGTCAAACTTCATTTCCACATTCGACGTGAAAGTGTAATAAACATTCATACGTTACATACAACTTTCGCGTTTATAATATTACTAGCGACTCACCCCGGCTTCATAATCAGCCTTTTAACGTTCCCACTGCTGGGACACAGGCCTCCTCTCTAGGAGAGGGAATGGGCCGTAATCCACCACGCGGGCCCAGTGCGGGTTGGTGAATGTCACATGTCTTCGAATTTTTGGTTCTAGGACATGCCGGTTTCCTCACGATGTTTTCCTTCACCGTTTTGAGAGCAGTGGTGAAGTAATGAATTACACAAAGTAATGCGCCTGGCTGGGTTTGAACCCGCGACCTACGATTCGTAAGTCGGGGCCTTTACCACTCGGCCACCACTGCTCACCCCGGCTTCGCACGGTTGCAATACACGTGCGAAGCCGGAGTGGGTCGCTAGTTTATACTAAATCTCTATTATTAACATGTTTACTAACGATCATCTTTTGAGAAATAAAGTGTAATAAACATTCATACGTTACATACAAACTTTCGCGTTTATAATATTACTAGCGACTCACCCCGGCTTCATAATCAGCCTTTTAACGTTCCCACTGCTGGGACACAGGCCTCCTCTCTAGGAGAGGGAATGGGCCGTAATCCACCACGCGGGCCCAGTGCGGGTTGGTGAATGTCACATGTCTTCGAATTTTTGGTTCTAGGACATGCCGGTTTCCTCACGATGTTTTCCTTCACCGTTTTGAGAGCAGTGGTGAAGTAATGAATTACACAAAGTAATGCGCCTGGCTGGGTTTGAACCCGCGACCTACGATTCGTAAGTCGGGGCCTTTACCACTCGGCCACCACTGCTCACCCCGGCTTCGCACGGTTGCAATACACGTGCGAAGCCGGAGTGGGTCGCTAGTTTATACTAAATCTCTATTATTAACATGTTTACTAACGATCATCTTTTGAGAAATAAATATCTTTAACCGTGGTATCGGCCTAGCCTTTTCCTAACTATATTGGGCCCGGTTTCCAAACAAACCGGATTGGGCTGATATTATTTTACTGCATTTTACCTTGATTTGCTCTTGATTCTAGTCACAGGTGACATGGACAAAGTCGACAATGGAATGAGCTTACCCAGAAGAAGCCGGAAATTCGGAAACACAGACGCAGGCAGAGAGTTCCACTCCTTTGCTGTGCGCATTACAAAAGACGATTGAAAATGCTTGGTGCGAATTGGTGGAATAGCAACAAGGTAGGGATGGTAACCTATAGTGCGCCTATGGTAGAAGGGGGCCGGTGGGATGAAGACGTGGAGTTCATGGGCAAACTCGCTGAAGTACAATCTGTAGAAGACTGACAAGCCGGTGACCTTTCGGCGATTACCCAGGCTGTGAAGCTTGGCATTCACCAGTTTTTCCTCACCCATGAGCCCCTTAGCTCTGCGTTTCACCGCGTCAAGTTGGTATTTAGCTGAGCCATCCCAAAGGTGGCTGCAATACTCCATGCAGGACCGGACCTGTGCTTTGTAAAGCATTCAAAGCTGTCCAGGCGCCAGGGCTTTTTAAATGAAATGAGTTCTTGTCGGTTCTCAATAAGATCCTTTTAACATAAGTATACATGTTCGTTTACTATATTTTCTATAAAGTAACGTGACTGCTCATTTCTGGTATAAACCTGACTTTATCGCCTTTAAAATATAAAATAAACGAACGCCAACAGAATCTTTCTATCTTGCTTTCCATTTCATAGTTTTCAAGCACAATATTTCAATAGAATTAATACGGCTATCGGCTATGTAGGTAAGTGTAGCCATGAATAAAATAGCATCTACATTGTAGCCTCAGCCTTCAAACGATGTAAGACGTTTCCGCGGCTTAAGGAAGGGCGTATACTGGTCGAATGACGTGAGTTCTTTTTAACTGTAAAATATTTACGTAGTATAAAAACTTTTATGCAAAAAATCAAACCGCCGCGCCGTGTCGTCAACAGAAAAGTAAAAAATAAAACAGGAAGCAAAAATAACGTACTTCATATGTGATGTCTGTGACATATGTCTAAACGCTTCACACACATTTTGCTTTACGTAAATACTTTTCCGTTTGTGACACCATATAAAAGGCATGTAGTCATGAGAACTGTGTTTCGAATTTAGGATGGAATGACCAAATATTTTTACATCTATTCATATTGGTCGGCCATGACTTGCAAACGAGCACGCGGCTGGGTTCCTAATCACGTTCAATTTTGAATAAGTTATCCTTATGTAGTAGGTACTTTCAACTAGAAATTGGGCATGTTAAAACAATCCAGAACTTTGAAATTGGATCATTGAGTTCCACCTGGACGTAGATATGTAAATGTTGTTAGGCTGTAGGTTACAACAGATGGTACGGTGAATTGCCAGAATGCAGAGTTGTGTCCCTTTGTTACAAAGGAATGCTTTTACACGGCTGACATGCGCACGGCTCGGGTCACATGATAAGCATTTACAGTGCTTCTGTCAGTGCAGTGTAGAAATTAAGGTCTTTACGGGAGAGGTAAATGGTTTCTCTGGTTAGTAGTACGTTTCAAGTTCATTTGGAAATATCAGAAAACAATGTCTTTGTGGCAAGACAGCAATATATTTGAAAACGAGCAACGGTGGGCTGTGTGATGTATCCCAACAGTTTAAATCATTGATCACATAGGGAACTTGTTAATGCATTCGAATACTCAAACTGTTAATGTTGACACACGACCGTTTCTGCTATGCTTAGATAGAACTAAGTTGGTCACATCTATTGCAGAAGAGAAGGTAGCGATGGGATACAATAAACACGTGGATCTCAAATCGTAGCAAACGGCATCACGGCAGGCTCAGAAGATAAGGAGCGGATGAGCTTTACTCATTTTTAAAAGATAAAACCATAGTCGCATCGCACCTCAAAAAGTGGAGACAAAATTGGCTGGATATAAAAGGAACATCAATTACAATCATGACTCAGCATCAATGGATCACAATGTTTAGCTGTGAACAAGACGGATGAATATCTAATCTCCGCTACATGCAATCACATGTAGGGTAGATCAGAATGTTGAGATGGATGTGCGGAGTAACGAGGATGGATAAAGTGAGAAATTAGTTCATTAGAGATAATTTAAAAGTGGCGCTAGTGACGGAAGAGTCGAGAGGGAACCGGTCGTCTTGGTATGATCATGTGAAGAGAAGGGCTGAACTAAAAAGTTTATAAATTTATGGATGGATCGAGAGGGAGAGGGAAGCCAAAGAATAGAATCCACCTTTTCTTTGAGGATTATGTGAAGAGTGATATGAAAGAACAAGAGCTAGTGATAAATTGACGGCTGACAGGACAGAATGGAAGAAAAAATGGTGTAGCATCGATGCCAAGTAACATGGGATAACGGTAGGGAGATGATTGTGTACAAATACTGTAATCATGACACAATAATGTACAAACATGCTCGTGCCACGTGAAATGGCGAAGAAGGCAAAGGCACACCATCATTTTCAATGTGCATGATGTGCGTCAATCCTTGCACTGAATCTTATTCGAGACTCGAGCTCAAGTAAATCGTTCACCGGGGAGTTATAACTCGTCCGCTTCCAACGCAACCATGCTATTGTATATTTTTCACTTTATTCCGGGTATAAACAGCTCAGGTTTATGTGGCTCACTTGCTTATTTTTAGATCGATATTTACATCAGTTTACATCGTTTTTTAGTGGAACGCTTTTTTTTACTGAAGACTGTCTATGTAGCTGATGTGTGAATGTTATAAACCTAAAAGTTGTTCTTTAGTTATTTGTCAACCGAGGTTTTTTCTAAATTATTTGTAAGAAAACAGAACGCAGAAATGACAGGGTTTTTAGGTGAAAGGATTTTGTAAACATATTTCTTATATACAAAAATGTCTATCCACTGGAAGCTATAACGGATATGAACCGGGAATTTATTTAAATCATATTTCGGGTTTGCCTAAAAATGGTACTGCCAACTTTTTCCAGATAATCTTAATACTACCCTCTTCTAAGATCACCCGCAACAGACTTCGATATAAAAATCTTGGGATTTAAAGGGTCGTTCTCAAAACGATGTGTTCTATCGATACTCTATGGGTATAACGTCACAGTTATATCGATATTACGTCGCCATAAACATACGTTTTATCGTCGTCCGTATCATATGCCTTTTTGAGTACCGCCCTTTGTTTAGTGGTAGTACTTTAGTTTTTGTTCAAGATATAAACATGAAATTGGTAAAGTTATTAGGGACCTTAGCATTGATCTATTTGGTTTAACATTTTTAGTAGGGTTTTGTTATTACGTACTTGAATTTTGATACGTACTTTATAATATTATGATCAAGCTTTCTATTTATTTATTTATTTATGCAAATAATATCACAACATCTGCGTTTCAGTGCAATTGGTCCGTATCAGCGAAGGACCAACATACTATCTGGTGGAACTGCAAACTTTCTGTAGATCTTCGGACTTCATATTTATAGGATGACCGACTACAATAGCGCAACTAGAGAGATGTCAAATACACACATGATTTGTATTTGTTGTTTTACTTTCACTTTTCAAACTCCCTCAATCCCGGACCTGTAAAAAGGTTTACCACTAGCACAGATAATAAGTCTACAAAATTAATTTATTGTGTGCCTCTTTAATAAATACTTTATTTTTATAGTGATAAGGATTTTTAAAGTGGTGTAAATTCTTTTTCATTAAATTCTTATCAAAAACTTTCTGTTCTTTACTTTTCCCATCAAATTGAGGATTTTCGAAACATTAACGAAACTTTAAGTAAGTTTTTCCCTTTTCTTTGCTGGTATATTGGGGGCACACACAGGGGTATCTATCTATTTAACTTCCAACCGTGGTCTACTAATATTGACGCATGCTATCAGCCCTGATGTCTCTTTTCCACTGTAGATCTATGTATCTTAATGGAATCATCCACCATGGTTGTTAGAAAGACAAAAATCAAAATGATAAAGAAAACAATGGATCTTTAGGGACATATTAACCCGACTGTTGTAACCGATTGTTCACAAGTTCAACAAAAATTTTACTTCTCCTATTGCCGCCTCAAAAAAATGATCGGCTGTTCTAGACGACGACTAGTTTTCCATGCTGCTTAAATGCTTTCAAAGCCTTGTTTCAGATTTCCTGGCTTCTGACAATCCGTAACGACTGTCAAAGACCTTCAAATGACAGCCACGACCAACGGCGTAACGTGCTTTCCGAGGCAGGAAGAGGAGGAGTCTCGTTATGTTAAGATGGTCACCTATCCACAGACCAACCTCGGCAAGCGCTGCTTAACTTGAAGATCGACCCGTGCGGCTATGATAATTTAGCCACGAGCTCCACTTATTATCTTAAATATGGTAAATGACCAATAAGAGCTAACTATGAATTTTAATTGATTTTTTTAATTATTCAGATTCAACGAATGAAATTACACATCAAATCGATTTTGATGTAGACCAGATTAACGACATTTTTTTGAGGTTAACATTTTGCACTTACTTTAATGACGAAGAAAAACTCAATCTGAAAAATGTAGAACACATTACCCAGTAGAAAAGGTAGGTACGGAACCAAACGACCCATAAATAAAATAAATACCTTTATTACTAACATCTGTGAACGTTCAGGCCTCGCGGCGATCGCTACGGATCATAAAAACGGGAAAGGCGTTTAATCTAACACCCTATTCGGGAATCGCCATTGCAATAAATAAAATTATCCCTAACAACGCGGTAGAAATTAACGGGATCCCGTGCTATCCCGGGATTACAAGATAACTGATGGACACGTACCGACTGAAGAACACTTTGGATGTTTTCCTTGTATTTTACTTGTTCAAAGTTGGGCTTTAATTTCAGCATGATGCTGCAGATTCTGTGGTTGAAGTCATTAACGTATAACTCCTAGTTTATATTTATTTAGTTACTGAAAAGAAGGCCTTCTTTAGAGCCTTTATAAAGCCATTATTCATTAGACAAGTAAGTTTATTCTACTGTAGGAAATTAATGTTCGAATGAGAGAGAATAAAAGATACTGACTTCATTCCTCTCATTTCGTTTTAAGGACACAATCAATTTAATTGATGGAAGGATGTTATTTTTTACAAATGTCGTTGCCGTGAAAAGTTTGAAATCTTAGATTATTTCTTGTATATGATATTTACTTGACGAAGCTTCGTCTTTTATTTAAATCTTCCTTTTTTATATAACATTAAGAGTTAAGTTGAGAGAAACTACTCTCAACTAATACATGTAACATTGATCAGAACATACTAAAAACAAGATCCAAAATTCAATCAATCTACCGCGGTCACCTTCTAGTCTAATTTAATACTGAATACTAATATTTAATACGGAGCGACAGCCCAGTAACTGGGCAACGGGGTACCGCGTTGCCCAGTTAATGGGCTGTCTTCTCGGCGACACTGGTGTCAGACTTCCTGATTTCTTTTTCCTGACCCTTGACGAATGATAATGATCTACAGATGCTTCTAGACGCGGAAAATATCTCAGTAGGTATGTTAAATAGTCACCCATCTACTTACCGATCTCGGTAAGTTTTACTTCACCTTGAAGATCGACCCGTGTGGTTGTTATAATTTAGCCAAGGGCTGTCACAAAAACACACAAATAAAACCCGAATTGTTCAAAATAATAAAAACTCAAGAGCGAAACCCAGACGCAATACTGCGTAAATAAAGAAAGAAAGAAAAAAGCCCCATTGAGTGCAAGGGTTGGAGCTATCGCGACACATTGCCCCGCTGCCCGGATTGCTTTTATTGCTCATAAACCCTAAAGCACTCTGATTTGCTTCGTTTAGGTCCCTTTTAATAAAAGGATTTTTTCTCCCCCACAACGCTTTTCGACAAATCAAGGGCAGCTTTTGAGTGTTCATTTTCAATGTTGTGTTTACTCGGACAAAAAGGGCAATAATTGAAAAGTGCTTTTGTATCTCGAAAACAGAGAAATCGTCTACATGTTTCATTTCTAAATGGTTCTCAATTGTAAAAAGTTTACCTACAGGACGTTCAAAGGTAAAATGAACTTCATTTTACCTAAGTTTGATCTTAATTAATATATTTGGAGCCTAATTGAACCTTAGAATTTCAGCTGGAATTATTTTTACAACCTCATCCACAGTTTAAAGGGGAAAATTTTTACTACCTTTTTATGGATTGGAATTCATCGAACGACTTCTGCTCTGGGCTAGTCGGAGGGGATGTCAAACTCTTACTGACTAAATCGCACCCGTGTTCCTCCTAATGCCCTTTGCGTTCCAGGGTCGCGGTGACTCTTTCGAACAAATTCCGCAACACTAGCAGGCACTGACCCTATGGGGCTCCGTCTTCTTTGCTGACAGCTATTTGACGCACCGTCGACCCGGCCCTGATTGTTATCGAGCCACCAATCGCTCGCCATCCACAGACCCGAAGTTTTTACTACCTATGAAAGCAGTAAAAACTTTCCCACGGCACCTACGTACTTACCGTTCGATTAGGCCGTAATTGCACAACGCCAATCCCACCTCCTTTTGCTTAATTAACGTTCTTATGACGTAACTCATGTAAATTAAATTGGAAATATCCTTGCGATAGTGCGTTTTTCTTCGCTATTCAGAGACTATTAACTTATTAGTTATGAGAAATCACAGAACAGAAAAAAAACAGTGAGAAATAATGTACATGTAAAAGCAAATTATTTATTAATGTTTGATGTCTTATCATCATACTCCACGTTCTAATTTGTTTTTATGTGTCATAAATAAATTTAAAATCTACTTTTAAAAAATGACTAAAATTGTTGATTTTATGCATCTGTTGCTAAATGCAACGCTCTGATCATTTGAGGATTACACTAATGTATAGATAATTTAAAAATCTATATTATACACGTTTTATTTCATTTCAAAAGATCGCTTATCTTGTTTAATCAAAATAATTCCAAAAATTGTGTGAATTCTATGATAAAAGGGCGTGCGCAGGTTGCGGGCGGCAAAGAGAGAACGAATGCTCAAGATTATTTGGTCAGTAAAACGCCTTCATTAACGTTCTCATACAGTAACCGAACTATCTACATTAAATTGGAAATATCCTGTAGATTTTAAAGTTTAATCAGGTAATGACCTAAATGTCCTACCCTAATCTGAAAAGTTTTAATAAAGTTATAAGTACCGCGTATGATTATCAAACTTGTACCAGTACGAATCCCATGAGTGTGCGTGTAACCATGATTACATTGCCATCTTAAAACGTTCCCCATTACGTGAAGGGCCTTGTAATTACGAATGAAACCCGGGACACAGGTACCTAATAACACGACACACGACATAAGGGAGCCCTGTCATGTTCAGAATTAACTGAAGTAACATGGGTGTATGATGAGAGGTATCTGAATTAATGGCAACCTATTTAGGTCTGCTTGCGCAAACCAGTTATTTTTTTAACAATTACCTTGGGTTAAAAATTAATAGGAGTTAAAAAAATAACTCTTTTTTATTGTCAGATGGATATGCTCTTGACTCTAGTCTAGGTCTCAGGTGACAGAGACAAAGCCGACGATGGAATGAGCTTACCTACCCAGAAGAAGCATGTTCACTCTAACTTTTAAGAGATCAGGGTCGAATGCGTTCGGAAACACAGACGCAGGCAGAGAGTTCCACTCCTTTGCTGTGCGCATTACAAAAGACGATTGAAAATGCTTGGTGCGAACTGATGGAATAGCAACAAGATAAGGATTGTAACTTACGTTGCGTCTAGATGTCCTATGGTAGAAGGGGGCCGGTGAGATGAGGTCGTGGAGTTCATGGGCACACTCACCGAAGTACAATCTGTTGAAGACAACTCTGTTTCCTGCAAGTGAAGAGTAAAATATTTTTTATGCCTGTCTTCTCTGATTTGAATTTTAGTAGAAATACTTCATTCAGATTAAAAGGCCGGTGGGACAAATATGTGATGAAATGATAGCGGCAAGCGGTGCTTATCCTTGAAGATCGACTCGTGCGGCTGTTATAATTTAGCTACAAGCTCCTATACAATAGAAAATAATACTTAGTGAATACAAAAGCGGTCTCAGTTCACAGCTATATTAAACTAAAGGAACAATAGAAATTATTATTTACTATTAAAAGTTTTTTTTTTGGATATTTTGTTTGGCAATTAACTTTCAACATATTATGACTCTCTCAAAGTACAACATTTTTTCACAACATAACGTTAACAATAAGCTATAACATCCATCAGCAATATATTCAGTTATAAATGTCAATTTTCTGTGCGCTCCCCAGCAAATAGAGTTATGTTCGAAAAACAGGATGAAAGGTAAACAATGAAACGGTGTAAGCGCTGAGTGATTTTATAGGGCTTTTATTATTTTTATAGCTTAAGCGAAGTAAAACAAACGTATGCTTTTTTGTATCGTTTTTTTTTTGTGTTCAATGTTGTTGATGTAAATGGGTGTTTCTCAAACTCTAGCCTGAAAACCTGCCATCTGGATTTGACACGTTATTAACTCAAAATACTCATCAGAACTCCGCTCTGAATCATTATTGATTAATCAGAAATTATATTATTACTATAAATAATTATAATTAGAAAATTATTCAAATAATCTTTTAAAGGCCTCAAAAGATTATTTGTATGTGAACTCTTGCAAAACAGCTGGACCGGTTGTTTGTATTTCAGCCATTTGCAATTAGACCCGGTAGCTGACACTGCAATCAGCTTCTAGAATTATTTTCTTACGGAACGCACTATTTGTGCAGGAAATCGTCTGTCTGTGCTGCAAACACACGGCTAAAATGTCATAGATGTCGCATTATATTTTTTTTCACATTGAAAACAGGTTTATAAATTCTGTGGTACATTTTACTTGTATATACAGAAATTCGGCCCTAAAAGCTTTTAAAAGTACTTGATGTTTGATTAGGGTGAATTTTCATTTATGTATAAAGTAAAGAGTTTTATGTAATGAAATTACTGGGAGTTCATTTATTTGATATCGCCGAAAACATTAATATTATACTAAAAATGTTATTGTAGGAAAAATATTGTGTACTTATTTGCTAACTTTTAAATCTAACAAATAAGATTGTACACGCGCGATGAAGTGATTCCAGTTTATTGCTCGCGAGTGTATTCTGAAAAGATGAAAAAACACCAACAACCAGAGATATTTTTCACAAAAAGGCAGAAAATATGAAAAGAAGATAAAAGGGCATCCTTAATACCTTTTCCAAGTCGCCGTGTCGTTAAGTGAGAAATCTTAAATCCTCTTTGAAGGATTAACGTAGCGTTTTCACTTTATTTGACCTTGTTGGTACTCAAGGAGCCAAAGTGAGTGTCACTTTGATTCCAGCCTCCCCACCATGACGCGCCAATGTCATCATGATTACGCTGTGCCATAGAGACGGAGCTATACAGGAAGAATTTACTATCTCTGTTCACAACGCATTTATTTTGGCAATGACGCATCATAGTAGGAGGGCGCGAATAACTCGAAGCTTTTGGTTTTAGGAGTACTTGAAACTAGGGGTTCTCGGTTTAGTTTTGATGTTTTGTGAATGCGGCTAAGTAGATGGTGTTGTATGTCTTATATGTTTGTTATGCAAATAGCAGGTCATCTGAAGTTTAACCTTTGAGATAGTAAAATATTTATAATTTTAATAGAATTTCCCGATCATAAAGTTTTTTAAAGGTTATGTAATAACCTAAATCAACGGAAGATTGGCGCTTTGAGAAATCTATATCTATACTCTAGACTAATATTAAAAACAGGAAACATTTGTATTTTTGTATGTAACGAATAAACTCAAAAACTACTGGACCAATTTCAAAAATTCATTCATCATTAGAAAGCTACATTCATCCTGAGTAACATAGGCTATATTTTATCCCCATATTCCCACGGGAACGGGAACTACGTGGGTAAAATCGCGGGGCGCTGCTAGTTAAAAATAAATATTTTGTTCATCAGTTATTTCCTAACATTTTAGAACCAGTGTGTCAAGGTTGTTTCTTTATTTTTCTATATTTTCCTGGAAACCATTGATGCCCAGAAAGCGTTATCTAAGATCCTAAGCAACGGTGGTTTGCTCATTAATTTGATTACATTAGTAATAAAGCATTTTCATAAAAAAAAACTTTCATAATAAATATGTTAAAAGCATTCACATTTATATTTGAGGCTGTTAAAATAATACTACGCAGTCATTTCATAACCGTTATTAAAAATCATAGCACTAAATCTGTGCAAAATAAACACATATATTTTGTTTATTAATATTTTTAACAATACTGCCCCACTACTGGGTCCGCCATCCCCAAGTCTTTCAAGTAACTCTCGCCGAGCTTCCTCGAACTAGCCTTCGCGGTTTTGCGTTTTGCGGCGCAATACATTTTCCAATCTATACTAATATTATAAAGCTGAAGAGTTTGTTTGTTTGTTTGTTTGAACGCGCTAATCTCAGGAACTACTGGTTCGAATTGAAAAAATCTTTTTGGGTTGAATAGATTTATCGAGGAAGGCTTTAGGCTATATAACATCACGCTTAAGCCAATAGGAGCGGAGCAGCGATAAAGAATGTTTTAAAATCGGGGATTTCACGGGGACGAAGTCGCGGACAGAAGCTAGTCAAACATAATTCTTGTAAAAATTACTTTCGCGCCTCGAGACTGTTGTATAAATAATTGATAGTTGTTATATTTGTTGGCTTAATAATATTTAGTTGATTTATTTCTCACGTTGGTAAATATTTGATTCGATTGTCTGTGACGTAAATTGTCACTGGTGATGTCAGTGGCCATCAATGCGACAACTTACCAGCTATGTTTTGAATGCAGTGATTTTACTGGATAGTCAACGGTCGAACTGTACGGATAAATCTAATTATTCCTACGCAATCTGTATTTTATTCGAGTGAACCTGTACTGATCTTTCATATTATGCATGGAAGAAAATTTATTTTGTAGTTATATGAAGGAAAAAATTCAATGACAGTCACACACATCATATTTAATTATTATAGAACATAGCACTCCTTTTTCATAACCAGTACGATTATTTGACGCTAAACTTTAACGGGGACAACATTTGATTCGACAACTTGATACAACAACTTCGTCCTTTGCCGGAAAACGCAGAGGCGTGACCTTGGGAGAGTCCCAAGGTCACAACATGGACCGTTCCTTTACTTTTTGCAACCAGCTGATTCCCGTTATGCATGCTTCTAGCAAAGGTAGAATTATATAATAAATTTGTGTAGCCTTTTCCAAACTATGTTGGGTTCGGCTTTAAACCTAAATAAATGCAGCTGTGTACCACTATTTTACATGGAGCCACATATCTGATCTTCACAACCCTGTTACTGGGTGACACAGTAGCTTTTGGTAAGATTGGTGTCAAATATTTTCTGTAAAGGTCTCCAAAAGACAAATGGGACCAACAGTCACCCATCAACGGACCAACCTCGATGAACTAAGACAAAGTTAGAGGCTTGAATAATCACATTCGTGTATAAATTAATAACTGCTAGACGCGATAACTTTAGTTTATTAATAACGAAACAGAATTCGATCAAAGACCTAAATACAGGCCATTGATCCATGTGGCCATTTCATCGTAACAAGCTCAATATTTTCTTGAAATAGAATACTTAGTGTATCAGTTCGGTTTCTTGTTTCAAGGACCCCTTATTAATAAACTCATCTTCGTTTGCCTAGAAATAAATCAGACAATTGATTTTGTGTCGATTTCGTGTTTTTCTGCCATATTTATCTGCAAATAAATCTTTGACCTTTGACCTTTGACCTTTAAAGTTAAGATTCATCTAGGTGTCTTGTTTAAATTTAAAAAAGTTTAAAATAATTTATGTAGTTGTTAAATGTTTTAAACTAAAACCATTTGAAAAAAAAAATGCTTCTTTTATAAATCGTTTTTAAAATTACTAAAACAATATCGTGGTTCACTAAATAAATCACTCTTTAGGCATAATTGACGACCAAAGGTAAGTTCTTAGTTCGTTGGCTGCCATTATTGCAATGCCTACTTCCTACGTAATTTCGTTGCATTCTTGGTCGTTGCCCTTGCATCACGATCTATATATATTGTACGAAGATTTGCAAGAGGCGACCGAGCTGTGCCGCTTGGTGAAGACGAGCCATGCCATGCTTCAAGTAGGTTTGCATTCCCGTTCTGTTTTGTGGAAATACCCTACTATAAATAATTTTCTTTATCTAGACTCACAAAAAATATGTTGCGTGCCTTACTTTCTATATCGACCTTTCCGACTTCCCACTACTATTTAAATACTTCCCACAACTTCTATTCATAATTCGTAACCCCTATGACGAGGCAAAAAAGTCTATAACCTATCTACTATGTATTGCCTGAAATACCTTTATGCCCACAGATCACCGAGACACAGTCGTGGCCGCTACTTGCCGACATTATCAAAACTTTTCATATGACTAAATAGAATGTGTCAGTAAGTGACACCGATTACTAATGAAATAAACCAAGTGAGTCAGTGAGTGATATCGATTACTAATGAACTAAACCAAGTGAGTTAGTGAGTGATATCGATTACTAATGGACTAAACCAAATGAGTCGGTGAGGAGTGGTATCGATTACTAATGAACTAAACCAAATGAGTCAGTGAGTGTCTCTGATTACTAATAGACTAAACCGAATAAGTCAGTGAGTGGCACCGATTACTAAGACCTTACTTATTTTCTGACTAACAAAATTTCTGAGACAGAGTAGTGTTAGTATGTACTTTTAACATTTGCGTGCCTGCTAGCCTGGGCCGATGGCCGATTTCCAGGTATCAGGTGCAATTCAATTACTTTTCGTAAAGTCTGGGTGTTGATTTTTATGTAAATATATATTACAGAACATTGTTAAATAACTAGCTATTAAATGCTAACGTTAACATATATTTTTTAGTCATTATAATAGTCTAAGAGCTGGTCGCCACCTCGAGTGAGATCCAATTCACAAGGCTGAAATTTGATCATAGTTTATTTACTAGGAGCTAATAACGAAATCTAAAGTCTGCTAGGATTTGGGAGGATGCAAAACTACCTGCTTCTCTACTGAAATAATATCTTTACTAATATTATAAAGCTGAAGAGTTTGTTTGTTTGTTTGAACGCGCTAATCTCAGGAACTACTGGTCCGATTTGTATATCATCACGCTAAGACCAAAAGGAGCGTAGCAGTCATGAAAAATGTGACAAACGAAGTTGTGCGGACAGCTAGTCTTTTATATAACACATAAATAATGGCCCAGGTTATGCAGGTATGCGTATATTAAAAGTACATACTGACACTACTATATTTTGTTAGTAAGAAAATAAGTAAGATCTAGGGTTCGGGATCTCAGTTTATAATAGAAATTGACGGCCGGTGCTGAGTTTGCAACAGGACGCCGACTAGGCATACCTGCATAACCTGGGCCATTATTTATGTGTTATATAAAAGACTAGCTGTCCGCACAACTTCGTTTGTGTCACATTTTTCATGACTGCTACGCTCCTTTTGGTCTTAGCGTGATGATATACAAATCGGACCTGAGATTAGCGCGTTCAAACAAACAAACAAACTCTTCAGCTTTATAATATTAGTAAAGATATTATTTCAGTAGAGAAGCAGGTAGTTTTGCATCCTCCCAAATCCTAGCAGACTTTAGATTTCGTTATTAGCTCCTAGTAAATAAACTATGATCAAATTTCAGCCTTGTGAATTGGATCTCACTCGAGGTGGCGACCAGCTCTTAGACTATTATAATGACTAAAAAATATATGTTAACGTTAGCATTTAATAGCTAGTTATTTAACAATGTTCTGTAATATATATTTACATAAAAATCAACACCCAGACTTTACGAAAAGTAATTGAATTGCACCTGATACCTGGAAATCGGCCATCGGCCCAGGCTAGCAGGCACGCAAATGTTAAAAGTACATACTAACACTACTCTGTCTCAGAAATTTTGTTAGTCAGAAAATAAGTAAGGTCTTAGTAATCGGTGCCACTCACTGACTTATTCGGTTTAGTCTATTAGTAATCAGAGACACTCACTGACTCATTTGGTTTAGTTCATTAGTAATCGATACCACTCCTCACCGACTCATTTGGTTTAGTCCATTAGTAATCGATATCACTCACTAACTCACTTGGTTTAGTTCATTAGTAATCGATATCACTCACTGACTCACTTGGTTTATTTCATTAGTAATCGGTGTCACTTACTGACACATTCTATTTAGTCATATGAAAAGTTTTGATAATGTCGGCAAGTAGCGGCCACGACTGTGTCTCGGTGATCTGTGGGCATAAAGGTATTTCAGGCAATACATAGTAGATAGGTTATAGACTTTTTTGCCTCGTCATAGGGGTTACGAATTATGAATAGAAGTTGTGGGAAGTATTTAAATAGTAGTGGGAAGTCGGAAAGGTCGATATAGAAAGTAAGGCCCGCAACATATTTTTTGTGAGTCTAGATAAAGAAAATTATTTAAAGTAGGGTATTTCCACAAAACAGAACGGGAATGCAAACCTACTTGAAGCATGGCATGGCTCGTCTTCACCAAGCGGCACAGCTCGGTCGCCTCTTGCAAATCTTCGTACAATATATATAGATCGTGATGCAAGGGCAACGACCAAGAATGCAACGAAATTACGTAGGAAGTAGGCATTGCAATAATGGCAGCCAAAGAACTAAGAACTTACCTTTGGTCGTCAATTATGCCTAAAGAGTGATTTATTTAGTGAACCACGATATTGTTTTAGTAATTTTAAAAACGATTTATAAAAGAAGCATTTTTTTTTTTCAAATGGTTTTAGTTTAAAACATTTAACAACTACATAAATTATTTTAAACTTTTTTAAATTTAAACAAGACACCTAGATGAATCTTAACTTTAAAGGTCAAAGGTCAAAGGTCAAAGATTTATTTGCAGATAAATATGGCAGAAAAACACGAAATCGACACAAAATCAATTGTCTGATTTATTTCTAGGCAAACGAAGATGAGTTTATTAATAAGGGGTCCTTGAAACAAGAAACCGAACTGATACACTCAAATGTAAGTATTCTATTTCAAGAAAATATTGAGCTTGTTACGATGAAATGGCCACATGGATCAATGGCCTGTATTTAGGTCTTTGATCGAATTCTGTTTCGTTATTAATAAACTAAAGTTATCGCGTCTAGCAGTTATTAATTTATACACGAATGTGATTATTCAAGCCTCTAACTTTGTCTTAGTTCATCGAGGTTGGTCCGTTGATGGGTGACTGTTGGTCCCATTTGTCTTTTGGAGACCTTTACAGAAAATATTTGACACCAATCTTACCAAAAGCTACTGTGTCACCCAGTAACAGGGTTGTGAAGATCAGATATGTGGCTCCATGTAAAATAGTGGTACACAGCTGCATTTATTTAGGTTTAAAGCCGAACCCAACATAGTTTGGAAAAGGCTACACAAATTTATTATATAATTCTACCTTTGCTAGAAGCATGCATAACGGGAATCAGCTGGTTGCAAAAAGTAAAGGAACGGTCCATGTTGTGACCTTGGGACTCTCCCAAGGTCACGCCTCTGCGTTTTCCGGCAAAGGACGAAGTTGTTGTATGCGTATATTAAAAGTACATACTGACACTACTATATTTTGTTAGTAAGAAAATAAGTAAGATCTAGGGTTCGGGATCTCAGTTTATAATAGAAATTGACGGCCGGTGCTGAGTTTGCAACAGGACGCCGACTAGGCGTCCTGTTGCAAACTCAGCACCGGCCGTCTGAGTTTGCAAAATGAGCTATTATGCATTTCATCGCAAAAAAAAAAACCATAAGTACACGTAAGTGTCGTTCAGACAATATTTTGTTGTGTTTTTCCTTCATAGGCTTCCGTTTGACCACTATCCTACCTGACGATAAGCAATGATGTGGTCGACTATGGAGCCCGTTTTTCTTTAGGTAACCTGCAGGTCAAATCCAATATTGAACATGAACATGAACAATAAATATTTTTTCTTCATATTTCGGTCGCGATCCGTCAAAAAACCCTTAATTTTTGACATACTGTGAAATTTGTAGAATTGACACCGTCTTGACGGTTAACAGCGTAAAGTTGACGACACGGCGCTTCACGGTTTCTGTGTTCTGTGTACCCATATATTTATTTAATAATGCTAAAGTTCAGTAGACTTCAACGATTTTGACATTTGACTCACTTATTTGATTGATCATTTATTATTTCTGGTACTTATTGATGAATTTATTTTAGTCTTTCTTGTATTTTTGACTAACGTTCATGTTTGTTCCAGATTATAACATTATTGTTGTAGGGATAACTTTTATATTAGTAAGTAGAAAGGCCACGGGAATGCTGAGCCACTTGGTAAGACTGGTTGTTTGGCTTTCGGGTTTTAGATGGATAAACCGTAGCTTCTGTCAAAAATCTATAAACGCCAGCGAAAACCTACCAACGGCTAAAAGTGCTTTCCAAAGCTCACTTTTTCAAATCGAGATCTTCCAATCTCGATTTGAAAAAGTTGTCACGAAAAATGTTGCTTAACCTTCAAGATCGACTTTTGTGACTTATTACTTGGTTATGGAGGGCTCCCAATGCAGATTGTATACGGCCAAAATTGTCTACTGAATCGTGTTCTAAAATATGATATAATATTCTCAATGTAAATTCTGGCAAAGACCCAATATTTCATCTTAAAGTAAACTCATAAATACTCATACGAAGTCATGTGAGATTTATTGAAACAATTGCGAAATAAAGCGTCGACAAAATTGCAAAGATGCTTAATTAGCTAACTTAAGTAATATTATTAAGAGATAGAAAGGTTTGTTCATTCATTTGTTTAGAACCAACGTCTGGATTGATGATATGACCTGCATTGAACCAGCATTGAAATTGTATTAGCGCCGTCTGATAACATCATCTGCCTAGCCTTTTCCCAACTATATATTGGGGTCGGCTTCCAGTCATACCGGATTCAGCTGGTATTCAGCTGAATCCGGTATAACTGGAAGCCGACCTCCACAACCCAATAGCTGGGGAACACGGTACTTCTCTGCAAGACTGGTGTCAGATTTTTCTGGCTTCTGACAATCCGTAACGACAGCCAAAGATCTACAAATGACAGCCGGGACCAACGGCTTAACATGCTTTCCGAGGCATGGTGGAAACTTGGTATGTTAAGATGGTCACCCATCCACAGACCAACCTTGGCAAGCATTGCTTAACCTTAAAGAGCGCCGTCTGATAACAATACCGAAAAACAGCTCTTTTACAAATTGATATAAGTCTGTAGTGACATCAATGCTGCCACAAGACTAAGACCACAAAAACTAACGAAACGTTCTGCGGCAACAAAAAGAAACAACACCATCTATTCCCGCAGCAACGAACTAACTGAAAAAGATCCTGCATCGCATGCGTGCGCTTTGAACATAATAGGTATGTATGTATAACAGTCCGAATATCAACTGTCAGGCAGTTGCCCACCAGACATAACGACAACGGAAGATCCTCCGGCCCATCTGGTCGGAGGATTCAATTTTCAATGGAGATTTGTTGGACTTTTACTCTCTGTACCTGATATCTCTATAGTGGAAGTTTACGCAAACGCAAGTTTAAAAAATAGACATGAAGCACACTATTCCCATTACTTATATTCTTTCAACGACTGAATAGAAGCTACCCTATTGCCGAGTCCCATAGGCAGAAACTATTTGCCGATAAAATGCACGGTTCCTGTGAATAAGCGCAAAGGAGCGAAGGCGCTATAAATCTAATTCTCACATAAAAATAACCGTCTAAACTAAAAGTACACGATAAAATCAAGAAAAGTAACGTTCAATTTTAAGATATCCGAATAAAAGGAAAGGAATATATCCTCGAAAGTCCCAGCGGTGGCGTTAAATCAGATAGCCAGAAATCGGCTGTAGCACCATCTACGTCGTATGAATGTGTAATCTTCGCGGCTCTGTGTACAGTCAGCATCAAAAGCTAATATTAGTGATTGATCGGTTTCGACTGTCTTGCCAGTGTCACAATGGGGCGGCTGCAAAGAGAGGCGGGCCATCAAGCATCACATTTCCTAACAAATATGAAAATATGTAAGATATGCTGCACCACTTTTCATTGAAATAAAAAAATATATGTATTTATTATTATTACATTTGGTATATCTGCTGTTGACTGTACGCAAACATACTCCGCCCTTTGGGGACGTAGTCTTAAATCATTGAGAACAGACCTAACTATGATTTATGTGCGTTGTCTATAGGAGTCATTTATTCATTCGCTTCAAAGTTTTTTGCCAAAGACTTAGAAACGATGGATGGACTGCATCAATTTTTGATGCAGTCCATCCATCGTTTATATGGATAAAAATATGGCTAAAAAAGGAGGCAACACTTTTGGCTAGTTTGGAAGGCAAAGAAAGTTTGCGCCGATGCCTAATTCAAAAAATGCAAGATTTTGGTGATATATTTTTTATGATTGATTAATTCGCGTTTTCCAAATCAATCAATTGATGCTAAGCAATTTTAAATTTTTGCCACTAAAAAATGAAAAATAAAAAAAAACTGTGTTTATGGTTGCTTTCATTTTTTGAACACCGACTTCCGAAACGTTTTTGTTTTTTTTTTTTTAGTAGAAGTAGGTTGTATTTTTTTTGTAAAAAGTTTTTTTTGAAGAACAGAAATTGGGCTTCAGGAAACACGAGCATGAAATTGCAATCCTTAACCGTATGCACAATGATGATTCACACTTGGATCAAAAAACTAGGCCGATAAAAATACATTACAACTGAATCACCCATATATCAACCTTTAACAACTCCCGACATTCTGTCAAACTCAAATGACAGGACACATTTTTCCCGCGCATTTTTTTGTGAAACTTCACACGTAACCCGACTCGGCGCGGGCAGGGAGCCAGCGAGTTCTAAAACCACAGATAATAAGCTGTCATGAAGATCGATGGTGTAACCATAGATCACAGGATCACAGGAAATGCTGTTAAAGGTAATAATAAACACATCAAAAGTATCTAGGGATCAACATATATTTTTGCAATAACTTTTCTCCTGATTGATATTAATTAAAATTTTCTTTAAGGATTCATCAAATAAAGTGTTTTCGTTTGTCACAGTAACGATAAACCAAGTCACCTTTGCATTAATAAAGAAATTTGCCATTTTCCTAATAAAGGGATTTTTGACATTTGAACCACTAACATTAAAGTTCGAAAAAAAGACTGAAATAACAGTTTTCTTTAAAATTTTATTGGGTAACTTAAACAATTAATAATCCGTGTTTCTACCGCGAACACTAACAACACAAGAACATCGGTTTGGCATACTCAAAATGAGTTCATCCAAATCACGCTGTGGAATGGCCGCCCATGTTCGTTGCAACAACAAAAAAAGGTCTTCTTGCGACTGGATACCCTCCATATTCGGCAGAGCTCTTCGCTTACCTTGGCTGAGCGCCATGGAGGACGGTATCGCTGCACCACACGGAGACAAGACCGATACATTCAAATCTTAACTCGAAGAGCTCCAACAATAACCGCCATGATGTTAGCCGTGAGGCTTCATCACTCTTCAGGGAACTTAATTAGCGACCAAACAGTCAGAAACCGCTTGCATGAAGTGAACCTTCATTCCCGAAGACCGCTACGGGTACCACCTATAGCAATGCACAATCGTAGGATTCGATATCAATGGGCTCTTGAACACAGAAATTGGGCAGAAGAACAATGGCGTTTCGTGTGCTTTTCTGATGAGTCTCGTTTTGGTATGAGACCGGATACAAGACGTATACGACACTGGAGAACCCCTGGACGCCAACAGCGATTAAAATCCTGCCAGGAAGTCCATCCTTATAGTGGTGGAACCATCATAGTATGGGCGGGTATTTGGATCGGCGGAAGAACTGAGTTGATTTGGATCAGAGGCAACCTCAACGCTCAAATTTATGCTGAGACGATTGTATCAGACGTCATCGTTCCTCTACAAGTGCAAATCGGTCCCTTATTTCAGTTAATGCATGATAATGCACGACCGCACACCGCAAGAGTTGTAAGACAGACTCTCGCCGCAGCTAACATCAATGTCCTGCCCTGGCCTGCTCAGTCGCCAGACTTGAACCCGATTGAGCATGCATGGGATATGCTACAGAGAAGAGCTCTGCCGAATATGGAGGGTATCCAGTCGCAAGAAGACCTTTTTTTGTTGTTGCAACGAACATGGGCGGCCATTCCACAGCGTGATTTGGATGAACTCATTTTGAGTATGCCAAACCGATGTTCTTGTGTTGTTAGTGTTCGCGGTAGAAACACGGATTATTAATTGTTTAAGTTACCCAATAAAATTTTAAAGAAAACTGTTATTTCAGTCTTTTTTTCGAACTTTAATGTTAGTGGTTCAAATGTCAAAAATCCCTTTATTAGGAAAATGGCAAATTTCTTTATTAATGCAAAGGTGACTTGGTTTATCGTTACTGTGACAAACGAAAACACTTTATTTGATGAATCCTTAAAGAAAATTTTAATTAATATCAATCAGGAGAAAAGTTATTGCAAAAATATATGTTGATCCCTAGATACTTTTGATGTGTTTAGTTACAGTAGGTAAGTTATTGTTAACGTAGAAAGTATGTTAAGAGTTTCAAGATGTGTGTGCAAACGCTTTTTTTTGCCGAGCGTGAGAGAGTGTGAAAGGCAAACATTTGAGAGCAAACACTCAAAATAGGGAAGATGCAATTACAGAATTCATGAAAATTTTGTTATTGAAATGATAAAATAGCATAAAAACTTCAATGTTTTATTGTAGTTAATATTGATTTTTAACAACTATTACGAATATAACATGAAACGGAACGTAAACAATCAGCGTCTAGTGACGTCACTGCTGTTATGACAACGAAAAGACTATTCTATTTTTTTTTAATGGCAAACATGCCGATGTCGACAATTCTGCCAATGTCAACTGTGCGATGGAAAGACGTGTGAGACCAAAGACAACAAATAAAGATTTTTTATAATTTTGGGGAATAAAACCTTGTTATTGAGTTTTAAAACTAGTTATAAAATGTACAAACCAGAAAAACGGATATAAATAAAGAAGATCTTTTAAATAAGTCGAGTAAAATATGTTTATGTAACTATAATTTGATGTCATTAACCCGAATAAAAACTATCAAAGCACTAAGTAACTTTGCTGAGAAGTGAGTTAAAAGAGCCGGAAAGTTGATAGGGACAGGGATTTTTAGTTTAGGAAGATGATTATATAAATCATGGGAAGGTTTATTATTGGAGCAGTTAAAGAAAATGTGTTCCAAAGTACCTTCATCCAATCCACATTCGCAAAGCGAGGAATCTCTGACCCGGATTTTATGGAGAAACACTGGAGAACAACAATGACCAATACGGAGGCGACATAGACAGGAAATAACCTTTTTTGATACCTTTTTATACGGGAAAAACCATGGCTTAGTGGTAACATAAGGCTGAATAGCGTGATAAAAAGCGCCTTTACGATTACTCGAGTCTTGCCACTGCACCTGCCATGAGGACATCAAGCTCTTTTTTGGAACGCTAACCAAATCATAGCCCTGGCATAGAAAATGTTTGAAGTCTGCAGATCGGGACGTAACAGCTTCTTTTGCGAGCGCATCAGCATATTCGTTTCCTCGTATGCCACAATGACTCGGAATCCAAACTAACTGAACGATTTTCTGGTTTTGGGAGCAAGAAAGAAGGGATTTTTTAATTTGGAGTAAGATTGGACTGTAGAATTTGCTTTTGAAGGGGTTTTGCTCCAAAGCTTGCAAGCAGCTAAGAGAGTCTGTAAAGATGACACCGAAGCTGATGCAATGGGCCTCAATAAAAATGCATGCTTCTAGAATTGCCACGCACTCACCCGTAAATACGGACGATAGAGCAGGGCACTTAAATTGCATAACAATTTTGGAGTTCTGGTAGTAAACCGCTACACCAGTGCAGCTGGAGTCCGATAATTTAGAAGCATCGGTATAAAATCTCTCAAAATTGTTCCATCGCTCACAAACTTTCGCATTAAATAAAGAGTCTGCCGAAATGGACTTTTTTGATATACCAATATTGTAAAATATCTCTGGCTTATAACAAATAACATCATAATCATAACTATAAATGGGGAGTTTTGGAAACTGCATAATGGGGGACCCGATATTTTGGAAAAACCTGAAGGACTTTAGAAATAAGGGAGCCTCTTTGTGGCACCAATAGGTGGATCGTCTGCATTCGGCATCTAAATATTTAACTTTTTGTATAAGGGGGTGACATGATTTTGGTATAACTCTAGCCCAAAATCTCGATGCTAGATACTGTCGTCTGAGAGATAGTGGAGGCTCAGCGCACTCTACCTGCAGAGCATTAATTGGCGAAGACTTCATACAGCCCGAAATTATCCGAAGGCACTGAGCTTGGATTCGGTCGAGTCTTGACAAAGCCCCCTTGTTGCAAGGAATCAGTAAAAAGGAACCGTAGTCCAATATACTTCGAATAAGGGCATTGTATACCAGTTTCATGGTGTACGGGTGAGCGCCCCACCAGACACCAGCAAGCACTTTTAATATGGGGATAGCTCTCTCACATCTACCGACTAAATAATTTAAATGAGGTAGGCCAGTCAATTTGGAATCTAGGAAAACGCCTAAAAATTTAACTTTCTGAACAATCGGTATACAATGGCCTTGAGTATCCACTGAAATTAGTGGAATGGATCTCCTGCGAGAAAACACTACCACCGCGCTTTTAGGAGCGGACAGGCTCAGCCCGTAGTCATTCAGCCATTGATTTAAAGAGTCTAGGGACACTCGAAGAGATGACACAGCATCGCTAATAGAGTTGTTGGAGACATACAGAGCCAGGTCATCAGCATATTGCAAAATACGGCAGTCACTGTTAAGGAAGGCGCCTAGGTCAGCTGTATACAAATTATATAGTATCGGACTAAGAACAGAGCCTTGGGGAAGGCCCTTCCATGATACCCTGACATCAAATTGTTCACCTGGCACTCTTAAAACTAAAGAACGAGACATTAACAAACTACAAATGCATTGAACCATTCTCCCCGGGATTTTCATATTTAACAACTTTTGTTTGAGACAGGGGAGAAGGACATTGTCATACGCAGAGGAAATGTCTAAAAAGGCAGCAACAACGGACTCGTTTTTTGAGAAAGATGTGCGGATGTCTGATACCAAAATCCCAACACTGTCCATGGTACTCAACCCCTTTCTAAAGCCGAATTGTGACTCAGGAAGCAAATTCCTGGATTCAACAATAAACTCCAATCGATTTTTAATGAGGTGTTCCAGTAATTTAGCGAGAACGGATGACAAAGCTATTGGTCTGAAGCCGTTTGGGTCGTCAGCGAGCTTGCCTGGTTTCAAAATGGGAATTATAACTTGGGTTTTCCATGAAACAGGGACCCAACCGTTGAAGTATGAATAATTTAATATATCTAATAGATACTCTTTAGCTCTTAGACCAGCGTGAGTCAAAAAGGAATAGACAATGCCGTCTACGCCAGGGGCAGAGTCACGAACATGTTTCAAAATAGAATTAAGCTCTTGAATAGAAAATGGCACATCAAAAGGATCATCTGAGGGAATAAAAGTCGGCTGATAACATTCAGCTTCCGTTGGAACATATGGAGGGGCCAGTTTGTCGAAGAACTTCTCGGCAGTCACTCGGGTTATGGGAGAGGAAAAACAGGGGGAACAACCGCATCTAAACCGATTGATCTTCTTCCATACCACTGAAAGAGGAGTAGATGGGTTCAAAGAGCTGCAAAAGTTAGCCCAACCAGCTCGTTTCTTCCTGCGTAGCAGCCGTTTGGATTTAGCGACGGACCTATTGAAAGCTATTAAGTTAGAGCTAACCATTGCCTGATTGTATTCCTGTTCGGCTTTATTTCTTTCTTTTATTGCTGCAGTGCATTCCTGATCCCACCATGGGGGAGAAGGAACCTTGCCCCGAGCTGTGTTTTTAACGGGAAAGGATAAGTCAGCACTGTCTGTTATGGCACTAATGAGATTGTCATAACAGTTTGACACATGTACGGGCCCAAGGGAATCAAGATCACAGGAGGCTAAATTTGGAAGAGATTCCATTTTGTCCATCAATATTGAAGAATACTTTGCCCAGTCTGGTTTAGACAGATTATACTTCAAGAGCGGAAGATTCGATTTTTCCAAGAAGGTTTTATTCGCCATAGATATTATAATAGGGAAGTGATCACTACCATGCGTCAAACTGGAACATTCCCAGTGACATGAAGCCGCGATATCCAATGAACAAAAGGAAAGATCAACGCAACTCTTATGCTGGCCAGGGAGAGACCGACGGGTTGGACAGCCATTATTTAATATACAAAGGTTAAGTTCATCTAAAATTTCTACTAAACCTTCCCCAAAAGAGTCGCAACGTTCAGAACCCCACCTAAAATGGTGGCAGTTGAAGTCACCCATAACAAGTACAGGGCCTTCAATGTTTTCTAATAACCGTTTTAGAATTGGGAGGGAACTCAAATCGGGGTGCGCATTATAAACGGATAAAAGGGTTAAGCCCTCTACTCTGCCTGCCACTATGTTAATATCTCCACCTATAGGAGGCAAAGAAACAGGTACAAGAGGCACACGATTGTTCACACATAGAGCCGACCCGCCATAGCCATCAGATCGATCGCATCTGAGAATGTTGAAAGAAGGTAAACGTAAAGTGAGACTTGGAACTAGCCAAGTCTCAGCGAGGGAACAAGCAAGGGGTTTGTATTTATTCAAGAGGAACGTGAGATCGTGCTTCTTATGCCACACGCTTCTCACATTCCATTGAAGGAACACACACCGCGCCATTATCGTGATGAGCAAGGGAATTAATAAGTGAAGAAGCGACGTTGGGCGGTAATAGGGATTTGTTAGAGGAAATTAAAGTTAAAAGTAGTTTACTCAGCAGTTCAATTATAGAAGGCAAGTTTTCAGAAGAATCACTAAGAAGACTATCATGCCAGTTAAGAGCACAGCCGTTAGGTTGGGAAGATGGAGGTGATTTAGTTAACTGAAGGTGAGTAGATTTATCATAGGAAGGGGAGAGAGTGGTATGGGATTTAGGCTTTAAAAGGACAGTTTTTCGGTAAGACTGAGTCTGAGATTTAGCTATATCTGCGTAACTGCGGGAAGAAGTAGGAACAGTTTTACTGGCTTCTGAATACGACATGACCTTTTCAGCCATTATAATTTTAATAGCCTTCTGCCTGCTATACTCCGGACATGCCTTGCTGTTTGCAAAGTGGCAACCAGAGCATAACACACAAAAAGCTTCACTCTCAGCGATGTTGCAACTATCACCAGGGTGATCATTGCCACACTTGCTGCAACGGGGATTGGATCGGCAGAGGGACTCTATGTGACCAAATCGGCAGCACTTACGACATTGAATTGTGGGATACACATATTGACTGACAGGAAGTGATGTATAGAAGCAGAAAATTCTTTTTGGGAGAACTTGTCCATCAAAGGTGATCACACAAGTCTCAGTAGGTTTATATTCATTTCCGCCATCTTTGACAACTTTTCTATTTAATCGCCGGATTTTAATGATTGGGCCACAACCCGCTGGGACCTTTAGGAATGAAATAGCTTCCTCATCTGTAAATTCAGTTGGGATCCCACTTACAACACCCATACGGGTTATATTAAAAGATGGGATAGCTGCCTCAAATAAGTGAGTGACCAGAACATTATTAGATAAAAAACCGTTAGCATCCTGAGGGGATGCAAACTCCACTGAAACCCGGTTTCTACCGACTCTCTTTATATCTGTTATATTTGAGATTTTATTATTATTTAAAAAACGACCGAACGAGATTGGATGAAGTGTAGTTCCAGCGTTATGTTGGGTCTCTTGGCGGGAAACATGGACAATAAAAGGGCCTTTGTCAAGAGCGGAATATCTCATACGGCCAATATGAGTCCTGGGTTGTTTCGTCGGCAGATTCACAGGTACTTCTTCACTTACGGAGCGTTTGCGGCTGGATTGAGGATTAATGGATTCAGAAGTGCCTACCATATCAACAAATTGGCTCAATGGGAATGAAGAGGGACTACTAAAATTTAGTGAGCGCATAACGGACCGAGAAGGAGAAGGGAAATCAGGGGGGTCGGGGGGATCAGGGGGTTTATTTTTGTTAATATCCATTATTTCCTTTTAAAATTAACTTTTGTACACAATACAACACACAGAAAAACACAATAACTATTAAGCAACTTCACCAAAACCACCAAAAACCAGCCAAAATTCAGAGCACACGTTTGACCAAAACGCAAAAAATGGCGAGCGAAACAAACCAACGAAAAGACGAACTTAATTTTAATACATGACAGTTCATGATGTCTGGCAGACAGGAGTGATTTCATCATTCGTTTTCGCGGGAAAAGAAAAACAGTCAGTTTATGATCGTTTTTTTTTTGTATGGTCTATTTTACAAGGAATTCTTTTAAATGAAAGCAAGATGAAAATATTGCATGGTCCCTATTGAATTTCTTATGCCCAGAAAAATGGGCATTTACATCACCACAAGTATTTTCTTATTAACATTGATAGGCTCCAACGCGAGCGTTTGCTCTCAATATCAACTGATGGAAAGCGATGAAGTGTTTGACGATGGAGCATGCTTGCCTTGATGTAACTCTACTCTTGACTTACAGGCTCCCAGGTCGGAGCCATCAGGAAACACAGACGTTATATTAAAAATGACATAAGTTGTTTTAAGGAAAACTGTGTTAAGATCAAAATAGTTTATATAAGAGTCGAAAGGAATCAATTAGCAAACGAGGTACTTAGGCGCGGCTATAGTCTCTCTCTGTATATGTACATATACTTTACGCACCCAGATGTACAGAGACGGACTTAATGCCTTAGGCATTTTCTACCAGTCAACTTTTGGGTGATGCAGAGAATAATAGTGGTAGGTGCAATATGAAAAAAAAAACAGAAACACGAAACACGCAAAACAAATTTAGCAACTTTTTACTCACTGATATAACACTAGTCTAGCAACGAGTATGATTCCATTATACCTTTTTTATTGTAAGATGGATATGCTCTTGACTCTAGTCTAGGTCGCAGGTGACAGAGACAACGGGAGGGGGCTGAAATGGAGTGCCAGTAATGGTCCCATTGCAACCTCCTCCAGAGACAAGTCGGCCGCTGTGCTATTGCGCAGTGGCTGATGCCTGTGGACGGTGAGCGTGGGTGGCTCGCCGTCCGATACCAGGTTGAGTCGACGACGCGTTGTGTTCCACGCGCGCCTCAAGGAGCCGTCAGCACCGAGGACGGGGCCCCATAGGGTCGGTGCCTGCCAGGGTTGCGGAATTTGTTCGAAAGAGTCACCGCGGCCCTGGAACGCAAAGGGCACAAGAAGGATCACGGGTGGGTTTTAGTCGGTAAAAGTCTGACACTCCCTTCCACTCCGCCCAGGGCGGGAGGGGTCATTTGATGATTTCCCATCCAAAAAAAAGGTGACAGAGACAAAGTCGACGATGGAATGAGCTTACCCATAAGAAGCCTGTTCACTCGTAACTTCAGTAGATACAAACATACATATATGTATACAAACACACGTGGGAGCGAAGTCGCGCAAAATGATAAGTATGAAAATCTTAAACTCGTCTGAAACCACTTTGTCTTTCTAACGGCACATTTTTTTATCTTTGAGTTATATTTTAGCTTCTACAAAAGGGAATCCATTTAGACAACTATTAAAGTCATTGCGAATTTCACTGTAACGTTATTTATCAACTACACAAAAGAGGAAACGAGTTTAGCTATTACATTTGTCTAGACCAAAGGTCCCTAATCTATTTTATCCTGTGGACCGCTTGGTGGATATTTATATACCTACATATATTCATAATTCTATTTATTTTCTTCTCTACAGAATTCCGTTCAATCCTAGAACCCCTCTTATACAAAAAAACGTTTCAAGTTCCTTTTTATACGTACAGATAGCTTCACCTCTTTTGACTTGACAATTCACAAGTGCCTGTAAAGGGTTTAATTGAAATAAATGCTTGGAGTTTGAGTTTATGACACACATATTATATACCTAAGGTCATCAGAAAAGTTGATACTAAGATATCGATGCATTCCATCAGCTTTTACGAAAAATATTTTGCGGTCAAGCGGTGCGATTATGGAATGCCTTACCCATATCGGTAACACGTGCTCAAACTACTTATGTGTGGCTATGTCCACTTTTAAAACAATGGTCAAAAATCATTACCTGTCTTTTTAATCGTTTTTACTGGGGTTCTATGCTTTTTGTATCATGTATTATTATACATGTTGTATCTATTGTATATCTATATAATTATGTATTTGTTGTATTTATAAATAGTAAAATTAAGCGATAAGGCCGCCCATTTTGTCACCCTATGTAATTTGAAAATGAAAATAATATATCTAGTTTTAATTTCCGCGATTATTTGTGGGTTGCAGGTATGCACCTCCCTCCCGCCCGCTATATTATGCACATGCAGGAAATTAAAACTAGATATATTATTTTCATTTTCAAATTTAAAATGGTTTTCTGCAAAGTAACGCCTGACTCAATCAATTTTACCCTATGTAATGGTTTCTTTATCTATGTTTTCTATAACTTATATGGTGTACATAATAAAGAGTATTCTATTATGAAACTGGCCTTTCTGAAGATCATCAAAAGTTAGGTCTGTGTATGTCCTTCTAGGATGACAAAACATTTGAAATTGCATTTTGAAGGTAAAATTCAAACCGGCCACAAGAAGCCGGACAAAATGGAGGTCTTACAATTTAAAGGAAAGCGGTTCTTTGAAGATTTAAAACGGTTAGCCACCTCAGGTCGTTTCCTTGTAAAACTCATTTCGACCACATTCGTTTAGAGGGAAAATAACGGCATTATTATTTCAATAAGAACTTGTTGGAGAGGCTTTTAACCTGTTTCTATGATAAATTGTTTTTAATTTGTGAATTGGTTAAAGATTGAAGTAAAACTGTTATTTTAAAAGTGTAACAAGATGTGGTCGTTAAAATATGTATTTTGTTTATTGTATAGTTTTTTTTTTTTTCTTTAAATTCTGGTTTTAGGATTCAAAAAGATAGCCGATACATTTAATTCGTTTGATATTTTAAAGTATGTATTTTCTTAAGGCTGTCCCGTTTTTTAATTAGTCTTAGTAGTTCGCTTTACTGTACTTGGTTCCAATATATGTAAGTCCTAACTTTGTATTATAAATGATTTTGATCAATTTTAGTAAAGAGGCAGATGGGACCCTGAAGACGGCTATACGCTACTGCGAATATTAACGTGAGGGAAGTCGCGGGCAAAAGTTAGTTTCTTTAAAACAATGCGACATTTTAGACAAAATTTTGAAACCGGCTTCCATTATAACCAAAATGAGAAACTCTCCATTTTGTCCCATTACATTGCATTAAATCTTACATCTGCGACAAAAGTAAAGCTTCATGGCGACAAAGAGGTTTTTAATTATTCAAGTTCCAGTACATTGAGAGAGTTTCAAATGTGCTACAATATAGTTTCACTATTTTACATGTGGCTAAGCGCCAACTCTTATTGTTCAACATTCTGTCTTGCACAAAGGCAGATTTTAAATATTTTATTGCGTCCTTTCTTCTCTAAGTAAGATATTATGTACTACAACACATGACACTGAGGCACTTCTAATCATTATCATAATCATTTATTTGCCAATAATGCAGGTATACAGATAAGGTGTTATAATTGTTGATTGTCCCAATACATTTTGCCTTGCGGCATGCAAAATATTTATAATTTATAGCAAGTAAGGAGAATATTAAAAAAGTTATAAAATGTCAGCTCATTAACTTAATCGTTCAACTTAAATGGTATGTCATGCAAATTCAGATTAAATGCCATACAAATTCAAATACAATGTCATACAAATTCAAATACAATATCATAAAAAAATACAATGTCATAAAAATAAATACAATGTCATGCCTGAAATAATACCATGTCATACAAATTATAAAATGTCATCAAATAGAAAATGGCATATGAAGTGAAATGGTAGAATACTAGTAGGAACCAAGCGTTACACTTAAAAAAAAGAAAATCAGTGACAGAAAAAAAAAATCACATTGAAAGAGCAACATTTTACTTGTCTTGTCATACAGAAATTCCTTGATTGAGTAGTAACTCTTGTCCAATAGAAGTTTTTTTAATTGCTGTTTAAACATTCTTATGGTTAATTCTGTTAAATTCCTTGGCAAAGTATTATAAATTCTAGAGTACATACGCTAGCAAATGCACTACCACATACACTTTAACACACACTCTAACATACACAATTACTTCCATCCTCACACACACACTCTCCCATCATATAAGAGGACGTGGCTAAAGAATAACAGCCGCACAGATCGATCTTCAAGTTTAAGCAATGCTTGCCAAGGTTGGTATGTGGATGGGTGACCATCTTAACATACCGAGTTTCCTCCGTGCCTCGGAAAGCACGTTAAGCCGTTGTCCCGGCTGTCATTTGCAGATCTTTGGCAGTCGTTACGGCTTATCAGAATCCAGAAAATCTGACACCAGTCTTGCCAAGAAGTACCGTGTTCCCCAGTTATTGGGTTGTGGAGGTCTGGTAGGCAGCAGTTCCACGTTAAATACTGGTATTCAGCTGAATCCGGTATGACTGGAAGCAGACCTCAATATAGTTGGGAAAACTAGCTTTCTGTGTAATGACAAAGGACAATTTCAAAAGGTTTATAAACACTGTCCTATAAATTAAACAAACTGTGACCAACACTTATATTACAAAACTTACTAACTTTTGCCCATCACTTCGTACGCGCCTATACCGTTTTCCCATTCCTTTAGGAATTTCGGAATATCCTGCCTACCTCGTAGTGCTCCGCTACAGTCTCCAAAGAAGCTATGTACATGTCAAATTTCAGTTTCAACTAACAGTAGTTTTGGCTGTGCGTTATCTGCCAGGCAGTCTGACTCAATAACGGTAGAGCTAGCATTCATTCCCATACATTTGATTAGTTTTCGAGTAGCGTTAACGATTGCAGATAATCAACTTGGCTAGGGGTGCTAATGCGTTAAAAAGTATTCCAAACGTTCAGTTGACAATTTATCGACAGTTTACAATCTTTCAAGATTTTCATCTTACGTAGTTTGCTATTTTCCGATGACATATTAATATATGCATGTATATATATTTATATTGATGACACTTATAATATTTGGTTAAGCAGACCTGTAGTTACGCCTGTGCCCACGTTTCGGAAAGTTAGCTCAATTTGATAAAGGGCAAGCTATCATCTGGACATGAATCTAGACTACTACGAAAAAAAAAAACGAGTGAGATATACATATTTCACCAATCTGACTATCAAGTAAGGTTTATAGCGATCCCCATCATTTCAGTAGATACCTAAACGGAATGTTCTAGAAAACCACCGAAATTTACACATAATAATCTCATAGAAAACACGCTAAACTAATCCCAGCAAATGTCCAATGTCCAAACGACCCCTATCCTCAATCATCCCTAACAACGCCTGTAATTCCACCACAACGTGTTATTTTTAAAAACCTAATTAAACCTAACACCGACATCGTCCATTAAAATGATAAAAGCTAAGGCATCTTCAATCTCCTGACAGCTAATTAAGCCATTATCTTTTTTCCGCTTACTCAGTTTCCTGATAAACAACCTTGGGCTTAAACACGACAGCGTAAGGTACTAAATAACACCAGCAAAAATGCCGGTCGGGTAAAATTTCCACTTAATTTAATTAGGAACAACGTGTTTCAGTGGAAAATCACATTTTCATTCGTTCGCCTTTTTTGGCTGACACTAAATGAATGTGACTAAGCACAACGATGAATTTGTGACGTATCACAAGAATACGAGTTACAATATTTTGTACGGAAGTATATATTAACTCGATTAATAATGTTCTAACTGAACATATTTTGTGATTTATTGGTTTTTTTTTTTTTTCTAAACCAAGTTACATGAAAAAAACAAATGATTTGACAAGTCTGTACATAAATGTAGCAGTGAGAATGTATCATGTATTTCGGATACAAACATTTTTATTGGAGACACATTAAACATATAGCATGAAATCATTCCAAGTCTATAAAATGATAATAAAATCTCACCAAAGTACCAAACCCAAAAAAAAAATCATTTCTTTATTTACTACCTTTTTTTTCTGTATGGGAAATCATCAAACTTCTCCCACTCTGGGCGGTGCGGAAAGGAGTAACAGACTCTTACTGACTGACTAAAACCCACCCGTGATCCTTCTAGTGCCCTTTGTGTTCCAGGGCCGCGGTGACTCTTTCGAACAGCGGGGTAATTTCCGTTTTGTTGCGCAAAAAGTTCCAACAAAACGTAACTCCTTCCTATTACACACTCAAACAGCCTCAAGCCCTCCATTATTTCAGGCAATAAGGCTATCCGTGTCTTGCATCAAATCAGCGACAACTAACCCAATTAACGGCTAACTTCAGACCAGTTCACAAAAACTTGCTGTACAAACATCGAAGAACTTTGAATACAAGTTTAACTTGTTAGATGAAGCTTTCAGCAGTAGTAGGGTAGACGTGAGACATACTGGACGTACGGAAGGTTACAAGCTTTTGAAATATAAAAACCGGCCAAATGCGAGTCGAAAAAACAACGGCAAAAGTAATCATGTCTGGTATATGGGAGAAAAGTGAGATATGGGAGTTCTGTGGTAAAAGTTGTTCATAATGATGAGTACAATGACCTCTTAAGAGGTTGTTGGTGTTTTACAATAACCCTGTATAAGTTAAAAGTTGTATACAAATGGTTTGGCCACCCTGCATGTTCAAACTAAACTAATTATTACAAGTAGGTAAACTTGTTTGTATGTTTTTGCAGAATATTATAATGTCTGAATGTGCCTGCAGTTTAGATAATAAACAATTGGACCTAAAAGATAAGGTAGATACATAGTTTAAGTACATTTGTTCGTTGTTCATTTTATTTGTATGTATATCTATGTATTTATGATTATATATTACCCTCTCTGTTTGTCTTTCTTTTAAGTTGCACCTGCCATGTTGTCTCAGCACTACCCTAAGGTCGACTGGTAGAAAATGCCTATGGCATTAAGTCCGCCTTTTTACAGTGTTTTATGTATGGAATTGAAAAAGATATTATTAACTATAGCGAAAATGACACATTCTATCCATATTTGGGACCTGTTTTTTCTAAGCTATTGCGTTATTGATGACAAGTGCTCGCATCCTCAAATCCTTTCTCCAAAGTAACATTGTTTCTTCTCAGCTGGGAAGTAGGCCTCATCATGTTTAAAGCTACCAAAAAAACTGACCTGCAAATGTGTTATAATTAATCTATTTAAAAAACAAATATCATTTACTACTAAACTTTATCCCAAAGATATCAACATTTTCGACGTTTTTTAACCAAGATTAAAGTTACATAACGCAGTGCTGTCCGTACAAAACACACACACGTAGTCAGTTACGCGCTTAAAACAAAAGTCGTTTCCTAGCAATTATTTTTGGTCAATACAATTTTGAGAGAACATTATCAGAGTGTGTAGATTTGGATTATATAGTCTCGTTGGAGTCTACATAGTGTATCTCGTAGCAGCAGCACGACGTATGCGTAGATCTGCGCTCTACCTAGCCTATTGAATATCGTGGATGTTCATTATTAAACACAAGAAACCTATACAGATTAAGGAAATGAGTAACATCCAGAACACGGCCCAATATCATAACAAAGTGCATACTTAACTTTAGCGGAAATTGAAAGATGGGAGCAAAAGCAGACTTAATATCTAAGGCGCTGAGTGTTGGTAAATTAATCAGATTTCCTTTTCAAATATGTAAAGCACTAGCGACCCGCCCCGGCTTGGCACGAATGTAATACAGCAGACAATCCTTTCTCATTTTTTGTTCTGTCTACAAATATTATTATCTATACTACTATTATAAAGAGGAAAGATTTGTTTGTTTGTATTGAATAGGCTCCGAAACTACTGAACCGATTTGAAAAATTCTTTCACTGTTTGGAAGCTACACTATCCCCGGGTGACATAAACTATATTTTATCCCCATATTCATACGAGAACGGGAACTATGCGGGTGAAACCGCGGGCCGCTGCTAGTTATTAATATTAGTGAGACCCGTATCAAAATCCGTTGCGTGTGTAAAAGAAAAAAAGGGAAAAAACAAGCAGACAGCGACTTTTGTTTATACTATTTAAAGATATGTAGGTTATTGACACTTTTGTTTATAATCTACCAGCAGCGACCCGCGGTTCTACCCACGTAGTTCCCGTTTCCGCGGAAATACGGGCACAAAATATAGTCTATGTTATTCTCTCTGATAACATAGCTTTCGATTTGTGAAAAATATTTAAATTGGCCTAGTAGTTTCGGAGCTTATTCGGTACAAACAAATAAACAAAAATATTTTTCGTCTTTATAGTATTAGTAAAGCAATATTATAAAGCTGAAAGATTTCTTTGGTTGAACGTCGTAGTCTCTGGAACTACTGGTTACTGAGATTGTGAAAACTTATTTTAGTGTTGGAGAGCACATTTATCGAGGAAGGCTATGGGCTTTTTAACATCACGGTATGACCAGTACGAGTGCAACATTCATGAAAAATGTGATGCAGGCAACGTTCGGCGGGTCAAGTAGTATTTAATAACTGTATTTGGCAGTGATACACTATGAAGAACAACATAATTACGCACTATAGTCTAACCTACTTTTCTACAAATCCTTCGGATAGCTTATATGTATTGATTACTTTATTAAATTCAAAGTCAAATGCATACTAGCTACACATGTTTTGTTTTAAATTCCCATACAAAATTAATTACAGCTTTTTTTTCAAGCAAAACAAGTACTGGAGAGAATTTGCAAGAATCCTAATTAAAACGAGTTAACGAGAGTTGCTTCCACATTCCACCGCAAAGCTTTGTTCTTTCTATTTGTATTTCTTTGTGACTTTTAAATTAAAATGCAGGTGGATTTACTGTTTCAAGCCATGGTCCGGAGCGAGGAGGAATCGCCCTGCGTTTCCCGACGCCCGGGGCGTCTTCTTCTGTTGCGGCGGCTGGGGCGTGAGGTTAGGGATGGTATCCTACAGTGCGTCTAGATGTCCTATGGTAGAAGGGGGTCGGTGGGATGAGGGCGTGGAGTTCATGGGCACACTCGCCGAAGTACAATATGTAGAAAACTGACAAGCAGGCGACCTTACGGCGATGACCCAGGCTGTTAAGCTTCGCATTTACCAGTTTTTCGTCACCAATGAGCTTTTTAGCCCCGCATTCCACCGAATCAAGTGCGGCAAGTTGGTATTTAGCTGAGCCATCCCAAAGATGGCTGCAATACTCCATGCAGGACCGGACCTGTGCTTTGTAAAGCATTAAAAGCTGTCCGGGCGTGAAGTATCGCTTCAATCTATTTAGGATGCCCAGCTTTTTGGCCGCAGTTTGGGCTTACGATAAGTATTGTTAAGTAGTGTAATTAACAGTTAGATTAGGCAACAATAAATGAACAAAAACACAGACTATTAAGTTTAAATTTAGCATGACGTCACAACTTGGCATACTTTTACATAGTAGTGTGACATCGCAAGCTCTCCCGAACATATCTTTGTCGACTTTTATACGTGTCCAATATGTTTCGACAATCTAACTGACGGACCAAATAGATGTATTTTTATACAGAAAACATCCCCATTGTTACCATGAAAGACATTTCATGCACTTACCCCGTATTAATGTTCAGTGATCTCGTATTCTTCTCATTCTATCAAAAATATCACAAACCACACAAAACCATTCTCACTTTTGTTCAAACAAAACAAAGACTCGAGTCGTATAGAAAACACAGCAACACAGTCATATTGCATATAGGAAAGGAAATAGATCTGTCTGTCGCGATTATTGGGAAACTCAACAATATCTTATATGGATAACAAAGGAAGGAACATGTGATATTGATTTCCTTTCAGATTATATTAACAGAGTATTTTATAACGGTTCGGAAGGCCAAGTTTCGTACTTAAATAAAAAGCCTTCAAATTCTAGCAATTTCAAATATTTGTCAAAATGTAGTGAAATTTGGGCTGTTTCTCAAAGTTTGCAACTGCATTGCGAATGCTGTTAAAAACGTGTTGTATTTGTATTTTATTTATTTATTAAAACTTTTTGCACTTGTGAAAAAACTATACAAAAACAGACTTAACGCCATTGGTATATCTACCAGTTGAGGTGTAACTTAAAAGAAAGACAAACAAGATAGAAAAATACAATCACAAATACATAGATACAAATAAAATTAACAACGACACTGAGAAAAAATAAATCTATCGAATTAATGCTGTGATGATTCTTCCTTCGCTGTCTTGAATTTTTTTTATGTGTTATTTCTGCCGATTTTTTCGTTTGCAGAAAAAAGGTAAAAAATACGGCCATCTACGCTAACACATTCGGTGAATAATTAATTATTTTTACCACGGCTACAAACTTTTAGCAGTAAGCTGCTAAAACAACTGCTTAAAAAAATAGGAACAGTTTTATTATTCTCTTGCTCTATTATTGCGTTGTTATTTTACATCTATAATATTAAACTTAATCGCTGAATATGTTGCTAAGCGCAAATCTCGAGAACAGCTGAACCGATTTCGCTTAGTAATTATTTTTTGTTGTGTTTGTTATTGGTTGGAGAAGGTTCTTATGAAAGAAAATAATTTAAAAAAAACACCTGAGCGAAGCCGGGGCGGGCCACTTGTATATAATAGAATAAGATGTTGTAGCAATAGGTAAAATAACATTGTCGACCGATGATATCAAAAGATAGATCGATACGTTACTATGCATAATTGATAAATTACTTCAAACTATTATAGTAATAAGTGGCCGCCATTTTATTTAGTCTTCGCATATGCATATCAGTCGCAATTAGTTAAAACACGTCTTATTTTAAAATTTTTAGATAAGGAATTAATCAGAAACTAAAAGACCCCGATAACATTTATGCCGAATTACAGCCAACTTAATAACACACTGTAATGTAAGATATTCACCCGATCCTAACCGTATTCAATTATAATGTGAGTTAATTAACCGTGTGTACAATTAGTTAAAACACGTCTTATTTTAAAATTTTTAGATAAGGAATTAATCAGAAACTAAAAGACCCCGATAACATTTATGCCGAATTACAGCCAACTTAATAACACACTGTAACGTAAGATATTCACCCGATCCTAACCGTATTCAATTATAATGTGAGTTAATTAACCGTGTGTAACCGCATAGGCTCACCATGGTTCAATCATGATTTAATTATTTGGGAATCTCATTATTGGCGGGCAGCTGGGTCACATGTTGTTTGAAAGTAGCCGAGTTAAAAGCAGTAAATAATGCTGGTAATTTTTATACCGGGGCTTTTTTTATAATATTACATACAATTATATTCAACCGACTTCTACACAAAAAAAAAAAAAACAAAAAGTACAAAATAACTTTAATTTCGGAAGTCAGTGTTCAAAAAAAAAAGCTACCTACCACAAACACCGAGTTTGTGGTAGCTTCGTTGTAGAATATACTGTTAATCGATGTCGACTGATCCATTTTACCTTCAATTGACAATTAACCGATTCATTTTGTCCTAACTTTGTATGAATGGAATTTACACGCGTCACATGGTTTACATAATAAATAATTCTTCCGTTTCTTTCCTGTTATTTGACGTACAATTTTAGTTAAACAATGTAGCAGGAAAAATATAACAGGAATACCGCATGGATGATGACCTAGCTGTTCTGATCAGATCAAGGCGATAACAGGACCCACTGTGAGTGTCCTGAGAAGAGTCGACGACTGAGTGGCCTGGAAGCAACTCCTCAGGCGCCTAAGTCTGCTATTTTTATAAATTCGTCATTCCAACACGATCCAATTGTCATTTTGCTAAAAGTTCGTAATCTGCTAAATTCATGATGGTCGACCATTGGTCGGTCAATGGTCATGTAATACTTTTTGATAACCGAGCTATTAAAAGCAATGACTGCACAATGACGTTCTAATTCAATGGAACTGTCAAAATTTTAGCAGACTACCGCAAACGTCTGTCATTCATTTGTCATTATGTACGAGATTACCATTCTATGCCATTTCTTTCAACGGGGTGTCAGTGGTTGACCACTGGAAAGTCATAGTGACGCTATTTTATTAGTAGATTACCAAACTTGTAAAAATGAACCATTATGAGATCAATGATAGACCATTCTGAGACTATTGTAATAGCAGACTTGAGGCCCTGTAATTTCGTCAAAGCTTTCAAAGTCCCGGGAATCAAATCCAGGACTCCAAAATCTGTTCGCGACCACTATACCTACATTGTACTCCGTTTATAAAAGCTACTCGACCATCTCTTAGTTGGGTACCAAAGTCATAAATGAAAGTTTATGTTAGTTATGATGTATTTTTTAATTAATTGATTTAACCATTTATAATTTTACCCACAAATTGTATATCTTTGAATTTGAATTTAATATTTGTATTATTATGTTATTTGAATGCTTATTTTATTCTATACTAGCTTCTGCCAGCGACTTCGTCCGCGTGGAATAGTTACTTTACCCCCGATTTTGAAACTCTCAGCCCGATCGGTTTAAAATTGACAAAAGATAGACATGCTGTTTCGGGATGTTTTTTAGATAATTTTATGTAGATGACTTCTTCCGTTTTCCCAAAATTTTCCTTCACTGCTCTGCTCCTATTGATTGTAGCGTGATGAAAAGTATACTATAACCTGCCCAGGAGTATGAAGAATAATTGCACCAAGTTTCGTTAAAATCGGTCGAGTAGTTTTTGTTTCTATAAAGAACATACAGACAGACAGACAGACAGACAGACAGACAGACAGACAGAAAGACAGACAGACAGACAAAAATTTTACTGATTGCATTTTTGGCACCAGTATCGATCACTAATCACCCCCTGATAGTTATTTTGAAAATATATTCCTTGTACAGAATTGACCTCTCTACAGATTTATTATAAGTATAGATTTTTTTTATAATTCTATGTTAGTTAATGTAATTGGACCTGTGCCGTTTTAATTAACTATAAATAAATAAAATAATAAATACACCGTTCCTTCAACCATATTGATTGAAATGTACATATATGAGGATTATACAACGCATTTCTTATCGATGTCCAAATGCTTAGAAAAACATTTTTTCGATATAGATTTTATCAGAATTCTCCGCTTTGCAAGTTTTGTCTCAGAATTTTACTTTCGTTCCGCCATCTAGTTGCTAAGTTGTTGGTAATAAGACCCTAATAACTTTGGTTTCAATTGGCCGAATATAGTTTTGCTCCAGATTTCGATTTTTGATTTTTTCGGACGTTGGAAAAGATTTCATAGTAATGGAATAATTTTTAGGACGGCGAAAATCAATTTACATTATGTATACTAGCTGACCCAGCAAACGTTGTTTTGCCATATACAATTTTTTTAAAATACTTAGGGTTATCGTAGAGCGGTGAAAATTTAGGATTATGTGTATTTTTGTATGCTGTATCAATAAAAAAATAAAATAAAATAAAAATTGTCAAAAAGAAAAAAAAAATTAGGGGTGGACCACCCACACTCATCCACATTTAGGGAGATGAAAAATAGATGTTGTCCGATTCGCCACCCTAGCCGATATGCACGCTAAGATTCACGAAAATCGGCCGAGCCGTTTCGGAGGTTTCAACCACAAACACCGTGACACGAGAATCTTACATATAAGATAAAACTCCTTCGTTACTGACAGACAATACACAGCTGAAATATGAGGATTAAAGGACTAGTGCTTTAAAAATATACATACCTGCATGGCGACACAGAAGATCACTATGAAAGAAGAAGAAAAAGAAATATGCGGAAAGAGAGAGAGTGACGAATTGACTCGAATTTGCTCAGCAGTTGTATCAAAAACTGCTAGATACAAAAGCTGGAGATTCAAAAGAATTTAAACACAAAGAATCACTACATAGTATAAAACAAAGTCGCTTCCCGCTGTCTGTCCTTATATATGCTTAGATCTTTAAAACTACGCAACGGATTTTGATGCGGTTTTTTTTAATACATATAGTGATTCAAGAGGAAGGTTTATATGTATACTACATGCATAATTAAGCAGAGATTTAATATCAACATTGCACCCGTGCGAAGCCGGGGTGGGTCGCTAGTTGCAGATAAATAACAAAAGAATAAGAATTTTCGATCGCAAATAACTTAGCTTATTAGTTATTTATTGGCACAGAAATTTTTGCCAAGTATGTCGGGGTCGAACTGTAAGCTAACCTTAAAATTAAATAGCACATAAGTAATTTTAAACGGCGAGCAGTGGTGGTCGAGTGGTAACGGCCCCGACTTACGAATTGTAGGTCGCGGGTTCAAACCCACCCAGGCGCATTACTTTGTGTAATTTATTTCATCACCACTGCTCTCAAAACGGTGAAGGAGAAACATAAAGAAAGAAAGAAAAGAAAAGAAAGAAAACTCGTTTATTCCGCCATAGATGACGCACAAAAAAATATATAAATAAAATCAACAAACTTAAAAACAAACAGAAAATAACGTTTCAAATAATGTCAGGACCGGGCACGACTACCACGAGCCTCTGGTCACACCACAGACAAAACAACATCGTAAGGGGTTCCCTTATGCTGTGGACGGTGAGCCCCTGTGGACGGTGAGCGTGGGTGGCTCGCCGTCCGATACCAGGCTGAGTCGACGACGCGTTGTGCTTCACGCGCGCCTCAAGGAGCCGTCAGCACCAGAGACGGGGCCCCATAGGGTCGGTGCCTGCTAGGGTTGCGGAATTTGTTCGAAAGAGTTACCGCGGCCCTGGAACGCATAGGGCACAAGAAGGATCACGGGTGGGTTTTAGTCAGTAAAAGTCTGACACTCCCTACCGCTCCACCTAGGGCGGGAGGGGTCATCTGATGATTTCCCATCCAAAAAAAGGGGGTTTCCTTATGCATGTCTTGAATAAAAAAATCGAAGACGTGTGACATTCACCAACCCGCACTGGGGCCGCGTGGTGGATTACGACCCATTCCCTCTTCTAGAGAGGAGGCCTGTGTCCCAGCAGTGGGAACATTAAAAAGGCTGCTTATGCTAATTCTCAATTGACGATTGCTTTGCGAATGAGTACTCTAGTTTTTTTTTTCTCCAACTATATTGGGTTCGGCTTCCAGTCGTACCGGATTCAGCTGAATACCAGTATTTAACGTAGAGCGGCTGCCTACCAGACCTCACAACCTGACCCCAGCCCAATATCTGGGGAACACGGTACTTCTTGGCAAGACTGGTGTCAGATTTTCTGGCTTCTGACAATCCGTAACGACTGCCAAAGATCTCCAAATGACAGCCGACGGAGGGACCAACGGCATAACGTGCTTTCCGAGGCAAGGAGAAGTCTTGTTATATTAAGATGGTCACCCATTCACAGACCAACCTTGGCAAGCGTTGCTTAACCTTGAAGATCGACCTGTTCGGCTATTATTCTTTAGCCACTAGCTCCTCAACAGTTACCTTATGAATTAACCTGTCGTTTCCAAGTACCATAATTGGCAAAAAATACAGCCATTATAAACTCCATATTTTTGCAATTATTGGGCGTGAGTTTACTCCATAAATAAATGACCTACAATGAAGAAGGCGTTACGTTTATATCTATAATTTATATCTACAAATCAAATTTTGCTTTTGAAATGACGCTGGCTGTCCACTACATAGGCACAGTACGTTTTTGTACTACATAGGTTCAAATTTGTTAGTACGTATGTGATAACCGGCGATTAGAGTATGTAGTGTTATTTCGGGTCAATGACCTTTAAAGTATATATACCAAATTGTAAATTAAACGAGAAAACTTATTACAAAAAGGGATTACTAAAAGGTTTTTTAACATTCAAAGAAAAGTTTATTCTATATTAATATATGTACGAGTAGCTTAGTTTAATTTTGAAAGTTTCTAAACTGTGAAACAAAAATTAAATCAATAAAATTGATTTCGATTTTACTTTACATAACCTAGCAGTGCCCCGCGGGCGCTAGCTAGCTTTTTTTTCCCCCAACTATATTGGGGTCGGCTTCCAGTTATACCGGTTTCAGCTGAATACTAGTGTTTAACGTGGAGCGGCTGCCTACCAGACGTCCACAACCCAATAACTGGAGAACACGATACTTCTTGGCAAGACTGGTGTCAGATTTTCTGGGTTCTGACAATCCGTAAAGACTGCCAGAGATCTACAAATGATAGCTGGGACCAACGGCTTAATGTGCTTTCCGAGGCACGGACGAAACTCAGTATGTTATGATGGTCACCCATCCACAGACCAACCTTGGCAAGCATTGCTTAACCTTGAAGATCGACTTGTGTGGCTGTTATTCTTTAACCACGAGCTCCTCTAGACCCGGAACAACTATCTGTAGGCAATACAAATATTTGTTCCGTGCGGTAATCGGAACTCGCGACACGCACCGCAGTAGCCAATTACTCAACAACTGATAACAGTTTCGTTAAAACTGACTTCTTCCAGTCTGGGGGGAGCGGAAGGGAATGTCACCTCTTACTGACTAAAACATGGATTTTCGGAGCAAGGGCATAATGTTTTGCTGCGGTACCAGGGCCGTAAATTCCAGGCTGGTATTAACAATTCTAGATCGTAGTCACTTTTCCAGACTTGAGAAACCTACCCAGATCCCCTCGCTCGGCTCGTAACTGCAAACGTGGCAATAATGTTTACCCTGAAACTTTAAAAATCACGCAGCTGTGCTCACATAATTAATTAATTTAGCTAGCCCAATCATAAATAACGATATTATAATGGAATAGTTGAAAACACAACACTCGTTCGCATAATGAAATTCCTTAGGGTCTGTCATAACTGGACCGCCGGAGGCATCCAAGTCTTTTGTTTGCGGTAGAATGTTTGCCTAAGCCACGTCGGGAGACCTCATATTACAAATATGTCAGCTCTGTCTTGTGACGTGCAATGAGATGATTCGAAAAACTTTATCTTTATTGGGTATTGGAAAAATTGACATATTTCTAGTGCGTTTATTGAATGACAAGCTTTTATTCAACTTGCAATGTGTGTTACTTCGTTCAAGTCAAATCTTACAACCTGTATTAGAACCACTTCGTCTTGTCCTTATTTATGGATGGGAAATCAAATGACTTCTTCCACTCTGGTCGGAGCGTAAGGGAGTGTTAAACTGTAACTGACTAAAATATACCCGTGTTCCTTCTAATTCCCTAGCGTTCCAGGGCCGCCGACCCCGTCTTCTTTGCACTTTGTCATGTCCTTTTTTTTTTTTTTTTTGGATGGGAAATCATCAAATGACCCCTCCCGCCCTGGGTGGAGCGGTAGGGAGTGTCAGACTTTTACTGACTAAAACCCACCCGTGCTCCTCCATGTGCCCTTTGCGTTCCAGGGCCGCGGTAACTCTTTCGAACAAATTCCGCAACCCTAGCAGGCACCGACCCTATGGGGCCCCGTCTCTGGTGCTGACGGCTCCTTGAGGCGCGCGTGAAGCACAACGCGTCGTCGACTCAGCCTGGTATCGGACGGCGAGCCACCCACGCTCACCGTCCCCAGGCATCAGCCACTGCGCAGTAGCACAGCGGCCGACTTGTCTCTGGAGGAGGCCACGATGGGACCATTACTGGCACTCCATCTCGGCCCCCTCCCGAGAACCAGGAGTCGCAGCACCCACAGCAGTAGCGGCAGAAGCGGCGACGGAAGCCGCGGCGGCGGCAGAGGCGGCGGCGGCGGCGGACCTCTTGCCCTTGGTCGGGGCGGATGGCGCGCAGGCCCTTCCCCCAGCCCAGTGCTCGGCCGGCTTGCCAGCAGCCGCACATGCACTGCAGTGCGGCGTGGCCTCACACGAGCCGGCCCGATGACCGGGCTGACCACAGCGGAAACAAAGTCCGCTGCGGTCCACCTCCGAGGGGCACATAGCTCCCGTGTGGTTGCCCACATGGCAGCGGTAGCACCTCAGAGGCCTGGGTTCCAGCAGTTTTACCCGCGCAGACACCCATCCGACCAAGAGCCTTCGGCCCTCCGACACAGTTCTGGCCGCCGTCACGGGGCAGCTCACCACAAGGGTTTGCATGCCCGTGTTGTCAGGCCGGAGGGTGCCCGCCTTGACGAGCTCGGCAGAGCACCCCCCAGTCCTGGCGACGGCGGCCACAACTTCCTCCTCCGTCACGGAGTCATCCAGGCCCACTATGCGCATGTCGATGCGCTTAGTCGGCCTGGACACCCGGACCTCGTCCGCGGGTAAGACCGCCCTCAGCCTTTCGGCCAGGGCGTCCGCGAACGGGCCACTCTCCGCTCCGGTGAGCTCAAGCTTGCGGGCACCGGTTAAGGTCCTCCTGACCCCGATGCCCCCGCTGATGCCCAGCTCTTGGAGGCTCACCGCCTCCTTCGCCCGCTTCAGTACGGCGAGATACGTCACGCCCCTCTGTTCCGCTTCCGGCTGCAGTGTGAGCACTACAGCCGCGGACTTCGGGGCGCGAAGCCTCGCCGCAATGGCGTTGGCCTTCCGTCGCTGCCTCCTCGCCTTATTTTTGGCCGCTTTCGCGGCCCGCCGCTTTTGACCAGCAACCTGCCACTCGGCCTCGGCCGCAGGAGGGTCCGAGGGTGGGGGTGGGGGTGGCTGCGGCGCCACTGGCGCAGCAGCCTTAGCCGCTCCCCCTCCAGCCTTCCTCCTGCCCCTCTTCGCCGGGGCCGACTTGATCGTCGCCGGCGTCAGAGGCGCCGGCGTCACAGGCGCTGGCGCGGCTCCCGCCTTGGCCTTCGCCTGGCCGGACGTTGCCGGGCCGGCAGCCACCGCGGCCGCGTAAGAGGCCGCCCTCTGCCGGCCCGGGGCCTTCTGTGTCGCCGCTGCTGCTGCTGGGGGGCGCCGGACCATGTCCTCCAAATCGGAGAACTGCTTCCGGAAGGGAGCCAGCTCCTGCCGCACCAGGCTCCGCACCTGGCTCAGCACTTGGCTCCCCTCCAGCGCCACCGGACTCCGCCCTCCCTGCGGCTCCTCAGAGGCCGCTCTGGCCATGCCAGCCAGGTCCCTCCGGAGCGACTCATTCTCCGCTATGAGTCGCTCCGTAACGGCCGCGAGGCGGGCGACCTCCGCCCGCAACTCTGTCGCCTCCTTAGACCCGCTGACGTTGGCCGCCGCTGCCGCCAGAATGGAGGCTTTGGCCGCGCTAATGGCCTCCCGCTTCGAGGACTGCTTCCTCTTGAAGGCCACAGCGCGGATCGCGGCCTCCACCACCTCCTCAAGGTGAGCCCTCTGCTCCTCGGCAGCGGGAGGTACCTCTCCCGGGTACTCCGAGTCGTCAGAGTCGAGAGGAGGCGGAAGAGAAGAGGGAGCTCTGCGACCGCTCCCTCCAGGGCGACGCCTCTCCTCCACCAACCTCTCGGCCCGACGCCCCGACTCCCGGGTAGAGGGAGCCAGCCCCCTCCCAGCCTCACTGCCCCTGCCCCGCCTGGCGGTGGGGATCTTTCGGGCGGAGGCGAACTCGCCCTCGGAGGACGATTCCTTGTCGTCCTCCCGTCTGGGCCGCTTGCGGACGAGCTTAACGCCCTCCACAGCGGCCCCTCTTCCTCCGTCCTCAGAGCCCGCCGAGCTGACCGTTACTAGGTCAGGGCAAGAGCCGGAATCCGACTCCGCACCTCCCCGGCGCTCAGGCGAACCCTCGTCTACAAGATCGCACGCCATCAGCTCCCTATATGAAGCGGATCCGGATGACGACGATTCTGAGCCTTCTCGGCTCCTGTTGCCACTGGCAAGTGGAAGGTGTTTGTTGCCCACCCCAGAGTACGGAGGGCAGCCCGCCGAAGCGGGGTGGGATTCCCCGACCGCTGAGCAGTCGGGACCCACCTGGGGACTCATTTTACAAAAACCTTTTTTCATCTTTTTCCTTTTAGAGGGTGCGGTCCCTTACTCCTCCGCCCTTTCTCCATCACAGGGCCTCTCCTCCCACCCGCTCGCTGCCTTCACAGCCACGTCTGATGAGCAGACGCGTACCAGAAGGCAGCGAGCGGGATTCCTCGCGTGTGTGTCTCTCTTGGTCTGATCCCTCACTTGCGACCTTCCGGCATGAGTGGCTCTACCGGGAAAGCTCGCAAGATCATTGAGACTCTCAAGCCCCACCACGACGACAACGTGGAGACACATTCGGTGGGGACTTTGTCATGTCCTACGGGGTTCTTTTTTTAAATTTCTATGACTTAAAGCTCCAGACGAAACAGTACAGATACGATTTTTCCTTCTTTTTAGCGCGCTAAAATTAAACTCTTTTTTTGTGTCTTAAATTAACATTTTCATTTTTTTCTTTACGATAGGTGCTGTCAAAAAATGTTCGTGTCTTTTCAAAATTCTAGAAACACTGACGTTATTGTGAATACATTAGACAGTCAGCTGGTATATATTGTCGGCCTACTTAGGGTAGGGCGTTTCTACCATGAATGTGCGAGGATGCATACTACCTATATTTCTGCCTAACGTGCCTATCGCTCTGGTGATGACGTGCTTAGCGGAGGTGACGTTTTTGGATACCAAATAAATGACTTGAATGAAAATATTTCCGAGAAATTCGTGTTAAGCTTGTCGCATGTATAATTCCAAAAAAAGTCCATTTTCTCAAACACATTTTGTCTGCAATGCATCTAAGCATCACCCAACTTTTTCGTAAAGCTTCTAGTCTCATCATTTCAAAGCTCCGCTTCGTCTCCTCGAACCACTCAGTAATCCCGTTCATCGTGGCTAAAATGCATCCTTAAATTTAAGGAGATACAAGCACTCGTAGACGCTGTTAAATTATACGTTAAAAAATTGTCTCTCGAAAGCCTTCTCCGAAATGCGAATCTCATCGTATCAGGATTAGAGAACTTTTTCTGTCCCTGTGGGCGATTCAACAAAAATAAATGACTCAGGAAAATCCGCCAAATCTTGGAGATCATGCTTAATGTCTGTCAATCAAGGGTAATTGGCTTCTTTATTATTATTGTGTCGTTTTGTATTGAGTAAGTTTTGAATTGTATATTTCATCGGAAAATGGCAAACTTCGTGAGATTATAAAAGATATTGAGAGATTTTTTGATATTTTACAATATATCGAAGTCATTCTGAGAAAATGTTTTGGAATAGCAAATAAAGAAACGTTAAGTAAAATAAATGTTAGAATGTTAAATAAATTTAACATTCTAACCTCGACGATAGCCCATTTCTGTCTGCAGAGATTCAATTTGACGGAAGCTAACTTAACTATTTTTCTTTGAAAAAATTAGCAGTGGTGGCCGAGTGGTAACGGCCCCGACTTACAAATTGTAGGTCGCGGGTTCAAACCCAGCCAGGCGCATTACTTTGTTTAATTAATTTTATCACCACTGCTCTCAAAACGGTGAAGGAAAACATCGTGAGAAGTAAAAATTCGAAGACATGTGACATTCACCAACTCGCACTGGGCCCGCGTGGTGGATTACGGCCCTTTCCCTCTCCTAAAGAGGAAGCCTGAGTCCCAGCAGTGGGAACAATATAAAGCCGATTGTGCTATGCTTATACTTTGTAAAAAACAAGTTTGAAAAATAAAAAACGAGAAAAAAAAGTTTTTTATTTATAACAATACAGTTAGAAAGCTTGTAAAGTCGAAAATATATTCCACTACTTTGTTTATTTGATTATAACTTGTTAAGACTTGTTACTTGGGTTTGAAGCAGCACATACTTATAAGTTAATCATTTCAATACCCGTTCACTCGCTAACTATGTATGTATTTTACCGCAAAAATATTATGTGTCTGGGTCGAGGACATAATTATAATATGTATGTAGGTATTACACAATCGAATATAACTAAAATCTGAAACATCGTTTTACCTGTCCGCTTCTTGTGGAATAACCCACGAGTGATACTATAAGGGTTCCCTTTATATGATGAACGAAACCCAGAGGTAGTAATTTACTTATTTTTCCGCAAAACTGTGTAACAAACTTAAATCTTGGAAGGATTTGAGGGCAACTGGGCAAGTAACTGTTATGTGTCTAATGTGTTATTTTCTATAGGTGGCGGTTTAGTAAATAAATATTACTATTAATAATATTTATTCGCTCATTGTTACATAAATAACCTTACGACATAATTGAATTACTTATATGTAACTATGTAATATTGGTTTCTAGTGGACGGTGGGGCCCCAAACTATGTAGAACCTGTAAGTGTAACTTGGGGTCCTGAGTAACAATTAAAAATATAAGTAACAATTGAGTGGACATGTCTTGAGTCGGTTAATTAATGAGTAGTAATAGTTATATATAATAATTATATATATTTTATTGCAGTCGTGTCGCACACAAACATCGCTCTAGGTTTAATGACTTATCTATACGTATAAATAAAATTGGAGCGTCTGTTAGTAATATTGGAAGAACCACTTTTTACTACATGCATATTACGTTACATACACCAAAATAACATTTTTTACAATTTTTGTCTGTCTGTCTGTCTGTTTGTTTTGTTTGATGTTGATGGGACTTTTATTGGCTGGTAGCTGATGTAATAAGGAGTCTTTTAGTTTAGAAAAATAAAGTATGTTGCAATGTCCAAGTACCGCGCGCAGCTCATGCGCATGCCACCATTTCTCCCACCAACGAATCAATATCACAAAGAATCGGGAGTTAGTTACTATTCCTCGCGGACGAAGTCGCGGGTAGAAGCTAGTTAAATACATAAATATAGACGCGTTACGTACCAACATCACAGGTCTTGAAAACAGGAAAATCGATATATATGTAATGTATGTCTGTGCGCGGGTATGATTTAATTTAATTTCTTTATATATGACCGTAGGTTACGTTCATTTTATGTTGGCATTTTAGAGTGCAAATGACGCATCTATAGTTTATGTATCACTAGCTGCTGCCCGCAGCTTCGCCCGCGTGAATGTCGGAAATTATCCCAAGGGAACATAATCCCAGAATAAAAAGTATGTTACTTCTAATACCTCCAGGAATATGTGTACAAAGTTTCATGATGATCGGTTGAGTAGTTTTCGCGTGAAAGCGTAACAAACAAACTTACATTCACATTTATATCTATATATATAAAAATCAATGCCACTTTTCGTTGTAATTCCATAACTCAAGAACGGGCTCACCTATCCAAACCAAATGCTTAGGATTTGGTCGGCATATTTAGTAGATGGTTTATGTGAAGTTTGCACAAAATCGGTCGAGCGGTTCCTCATTTGTCACATTTTTTGTAATAAATGAATTCAATAGAAACTTTTTTCACAGAAACTTTTTTGAAGTTTTGTTGACAGGACAAGCACGTTGTTATGTCATTCATGCCGTCAATTCATTTTGGACGTGGTTTGATTAAATCATATTATCAGCGATAAATTTTTTCTTTTCACATAATTGCATTTGCAGTGCATTCATACAAACGGTGAGTCCTGAATTTATGTATACTTTTCTAAGTTGCCGTATATGATTTCACATGGCATCATATGCGACAGCTTCTTGGGAATTTGTTTTTTTTTTGTTCTAATTTTTTTTTTCGATTTTTAAGCGAAAACATATGTGCATACGGGAAAAATGCCACCAGCCAGACGAGCAAATATAGGTTACGAAATATTAATCCACCAAAACTGTGTAACGGAACCAGATTGGCAGTGAAAAAGTTATTGCCAAATTTGATTGAAGCTACGATCTTAACTGGTAAATCAAAAGGAGAAGTTGTTTTGATACCGCGTATACCTATGATTCCAACTGATATGCCTTTTGAGTTCAAACGTTTACAATATCCTGTGCGTTTATCATTTGCGATGTCCATCAACAAGGCCCAAGGTCAAACACTTCACGTTTGTGGTGTGAATTTGGAGGAACATTGTTTTTCACATGGCCAGTTATATGTTGCCTGTTCCAGAGTCGGTACCCCCAGCCGTTTGTTTATTTATGCTCAAAATGGAAAAACAAAAAATATTGTTTATCCAAATGTTTTGGATTAAGTGTGTTGTAAATAGCTAGCAATTGATTTCGATTTTAAATAAAATATTTTTTTGATTAAATAAATGAATTTGATGTTCCGATTTGTTTATTTTATTTCACTTTATACGTAGCGAAGCACGTACCGGGCCGCTAGTATTAGTATAAATATAGATTGCCTAGAGGCCTATTTTATGTAACTTACTATGAAACATATGAATATACATACGTCATAAATGACACAACTTTTCCATATTCGCGAACGGTATTGTATAAGCAGAAACAGTAGTGCAAGTTGGGAAAATATATAAATCATAATTGTATTTAGCCCGTCCGTTGGATTTTCAAAAAATATTGGAAACGTAAATAAAATATAAAGATAATGCTCATCAAAGTTCTAGAGTGGATGGTGACGTCACGAAGCTTGTAAAAATTGTAGCACGTAGTGACGTCACGCTAATTTCCAACACACTGTACTTATGTACTATATTATGTTCATTTTTGTTGTATACGTGAAAAAAGATGTGTCCAATATTTTAAGGAAATCTATTTGACAGGCTAATTAGATTTTTTCAGTAATATATACCCTATTCTATTAAGCAACACCTCAATTTCCATTTATATCTGACAGATTACGACTGAGAGTTTCAAAGGCTTATTTCTTCGAAACTACTGGCCATTCTGAAATAATCCTTTAGGGTTTGCATACCCTTTTGGGAAACTACTACCACACACAGTCTCGTCCCGAAGTGAATTTCCCACACCGTGCCCTCCCCTTGTGAGATGCGTGCTAAAGAAAATAACAAAATAGCCGGATTGTCAGATTGTCGCCTGTCGGTTATGTTAAAATAATATTCCTACTCTGTCGTGAAATGATAATTATTATTGGGAAACAGTAACTGTTCATATCTCAGTCTTCCCACAAAACATTATATCTCCAAAGATTTAGTGTTTACGGGAACATTATAAACGGGTTTCTTGACAGCTGGTTACATAATTATATACTCGTACGTACTAGCTGACGCCCAATCGGACCAGGAGTTCCTGAGGGTACTCCCTTTCTTCTCATAATTTTTTTTGTCTGAAAATCATTATCCATAACACGTTTGCTATAAACTGCAGTAACCATATTGTTCAAAATCCCGAAATTTTGTTGAGCATAATTATCTTTAATTCTAAAAGTATTCTGTCATAATATCGAGTACTATAATAATTGCATCTCCTAATTTTACATGCCCTAAAGTCATATGTCCTAAGTATTGTGTTGAATAATATATATTATTCCGAATGTTCATTTATAATGAATATTTTAGTCCTAAAACATTTGCTAAAAAATAGGTTTTAGTGACAGAAACGAATCGCTGTAAGTCCAACTCCACGCAGTCTTGTCTGCCCTACCCCTAGAGTGTAATTTAAAATCGCGTAGGCGCGGAGGGGCGAGGCGGCCCGCGTGGGACCGCCAGAGCCCCGCAGCTCCGGAGCCGTGACAGAAACCATGCCTGCTGCATGTTGCATGCTTGCATGCTGCGTGCTTGCTTGCATGCTGCGTGCTTGTTTGCATGCTGCGTGCTTGCTTGCATGCTGCATGCTTGCTTACATGCTGCATGCTTGCGTGCTTACAAAAACCACATGTTCACAATCAACTGCTTTATTGAGTACATGTATAATATATTTATTTACGTATAATAAAAAAATATAATGCATCATCAGATATTTTTAATTATAACAAATGAGAGAAGCTCATAGCAATTGCTTTGTTATACGATCTAAGAATATTATTATTTTAAATAAACATTATGTAATTTGAATTTAGGACTTATAACTTTTATTGTAAACGGTTTTATATATTTTGTATATTATTGATTTTAATATTTATGACAAATGGATTTAGGACATATTATATTTAGGGATTTCAATTTTATGGCATGAGATATTAGGTGATATTACGTTCGGGTAAATTATCATTCGGACAAATGATGATTAGGACAAAAAAAGTTATGGCTCTTTAAATTATGGATAAAAAAGTTAGGTGACACAATAGAGAACCGTTCCTGAGATTAGCGCGTTCAAGCAAAAAAACAAAATTTTCAGCTTTATATATTACTATAGATTCATTTTACACTCATTCAACAGAGTTCTTAGCAAGAATGAGAAATATTATCGTAATTGTTATGTCTTGATATGAATTTATAATACAGCACGAATCTGCTACCATTGCATTCATTTCAGCAAAAAAAGTTAGAAAATCCATGAAAAGTAACATTGATAGTTGTTGCAATCCCGCTATACAGATCAACACAAACGTAATAACAAAAGTTTTGATGATAACTGCAAAATTTCTATTAGAGCTCTTGTTTTGGATAATGATAACATAGACGACTCGAAAGAAAAACACCACGTTAATTGTCAAAACGATTAGTTTTGACCATGTGTAAAGAGTGTAGTACACAGAAAAGGAATCATAGAATAGCATTACTGGGCACAAAACTCCTATCGGTATCGTAATTATGGTCCAAATAAGTAGAGACAGAACATAAAAATTACACTTTTTCATTTCATACACAAGCACAAATTTTTCGTATAATTTCTTCGTGTAAATGATCGTCCAGCACACTGACGCGGCGTCCGTTTGAATGTACATAGCGAATATTAAATCCTTCGTATAGAAGTTAAACAAGTTATTTACTATTACGATTTCCAGCACCGAGTTTATCAATCTGGCTGCTGTTAACTGCGTAAGCATCATCGAATCCGGCTTTCGTAGCGTGGGCCTTATTATATACAGCACTAATTGTAGTATAAGGCAAAGCGATGACAAGATGATCCCGATGACCCAAATATAGATCCATGGCGATTTATGTAGAAAATCATTTTCAAAAATATCTGAGTTTTCGTTTAAATTCACTGTCACGTTCGACATAATATAGGTAAATGTATGTAGGTACTACTTTGTTGCCAGTCACTAGCAGACTGTTAACTTAATTTTCCTTAAACGTCCATGCCTGCCGTACTTATCTACTACTAGCTGCTGCCCGCGACTTCGTCGCCGTGGAATCCCCGATTTTAAAACATTTTTTATCGCTGCTCCGCTCCTATTGGCTTAAGCGTGATGATATATAGCCTAAAGCCTTCCTCGATAAATGGTCTATTCAACCCAAAAAGATTTTTTCAATTCGAACCAGTAGTTCCTGAGATTAGCGCGTTCAAACAAACAAACAAACAAACAAATTCTTCAGCTTTATAATATTATTATAGATTATAGATATTTAAAACTAGCTTCGCCCGCGGCTTTGTTCGCGCGAAATATTTTATTATTCTAAGGGATCATAATAATTAGGGTTGCGGAATTTGTACTAGGGTTGCGGAATTTGTTCGAAAGAGTTACCGCGGCCCTGGAACGCAAAGGGCACAAGAGGAACACGGGTGGGTTTTAGTCAGTAAGAGTCTGACACTCCCTACCGCTCCACCCAGGGCGGGAGGGGTCATTTGATGATTTCCTATCCAAAAAAAAAGGATCATAATAATCAGCCTTTTAATGTTCCCACTGCTGGGACTCAGGCCTCCTCTCTAGGAGAGGAAATGGGCCGTAATCCACCACGCGGGCCCAGTGCGGGTTGGTGAATGTCACATGTCTTCGATTTTTTTGGTTCTAGGACCAATTTGCTCACGATGTTTACCTTCACCATTTTTTCATTAGAGGACTAGTGATGAAATGAATTACACAAACTAATGCCCCTGGCTGAGTTTGAACCCGCGACTTACATTCGCCGTTACCACTCGGCTACCACTGCTAAAAAGAGCATACCACACTTAAACCTTCAGTAAAATTAGTATACAAATTCAAGTTACTATAATAATTTTTACCTGGTACATATGTAGGTACATAAGAAGGTGCGAGGGTAGCGCTCGCTTAGTTCGCTCGGGTTTCCCCCGCGGACGAAGTCGCGGGACCCACAGTGAGTTGCACCATCGATTTTTCGCATTGGCAAAATGACGGCAATAAAAAATTCAAATTCAACATTCAAAGCATTTATTTCAATTAAACCCTTTACAGGCACTTTTGAATTGTCAAGTCGAAAGAGGTGAAGCTATCTGCACGTTCCAAAGGTACTTATACCCCATTCACAATAAGATTAGACATTGAAATAAGTCTTTACAGTCCGTTCAACCGATTTTGACTTCTATTGTGTTTGTGGCATGACACATGGCAGCTGCAGTAATGAGACTACTTGAAGATTACTTATTTAACTTTTTCATCATAGTTTGAGAACGTTTTTTTAAAGTCATTTTTTTTATTTTGATATTATTTCTTACGAACTTACCACGCACTTCTGAAACATCCTGTGCAATGAAATAAAATAAAAACTCATATAATTGTGCCGAAGAACGTTGATATCTTATCAACTTGTCAACAAAACAGAGCAAATGAAAGTCCATTGAGAGCCAAAAAAGACGGGGGTCCTTTTTTTTTTTTTTTTTTTTTTTTGTCCTAAGTCCTAATAAAACGTGACCTACATCACTTGAAATCTTATGACACTATAGCACAAGGGTAACTATTTCATAGATCGCATCGGTCACGCACGGGAAGCAGCAATGTCTTACTTCCGGCTGAACTACAGATTTATCATCACGCCACCTTAAAAGGGAAGTGGTCAGTATAAAGGCCTTTATGTGTGCTCTCGTAAAAGTGTGAGCCATGAAAAGTGCGAGTTAATTTTAATTTAACGCCCCCTAAAAAACTATGAAATTAAATTAAGCTCACCTAGTTGTATTTTTTGACCGAGCAATTTTTTAAGAACTTAGACTAAATATATATTTAGCTTAAATATATTTTTACGAGCTAATCGTCCAATTTTCTATAGTTTGCTAACCTATAAGAAAGCAGACCCTATAAAATAGTGTATAAAACAAGCATAGGTTAGGTATAATAAAATAAATAAATAGGAAGAAAAATCGCACTTATTTAAATATTTTTTAAGTAAAATCAATCAAGAAAACTCTTCGGTTATTGAGTGACTGACAGGCAACACACAGCCGAAACTTCTGGTCATAGAAAGCTGATATTTGGCATGTGAGTTCCTTGGGGATTATATATATGGGAACACTAAGACATGATTTCCTGAAATACCTATGAGAACGGGACGAAATGGGATTTGGGCATATGAGCAAAAGCTTGTATTGATGAAGCAATGTACAAAGACTCACTAGACCCACAGTCAACCAGTACTACGGTTTTGTGAGGCAAAGTTTATAAGTGTAAATCATAGTTTGAACACTACAAATCTATACTAATATTATAAAGCTGAAGAGTTTGTTTGTTTGAACGCGCTAATCTCAGGAACTACTGGTTCGAATTGAAAAACTCTTTTTGAGTTGAATATATGTCATTACGCTTAAGCCAATAGGAGCGGAGCAGCGATAAAGAATGTTTTAAAATCGGGGTTCCCACGGGTACGAAGTCGCGGGCAGCAGCTAGTAAATAATAATAATATAATAAACAGAACGATATATTTGTAAGTTTCCAAGTTTTCAACTATCTTGTCTATCCAAATTTTAAACTACGTATAGACGTGAACTCTGTTAAGTTTTCCCAAGTTATCTGAACTTTCAAGTGACTTTTCGACATCACATTGGCACCTAATGTGTCTGGGCGTTTGAGTTATTCTTTTTGAGATATTATTAAAGATATCGAAATATCTTTGCAATTTTTATATTAAAATCCAATAACTGAAACAAACAAATCTTCCTTTCTCAAACTCGTATTTTTTTTCTAAGTTGGTATTGACTTATGGAATGTGCGTTTGCTTTTTTTGATTTAATATAAATTAAGCCCTACACTACTTTTCCATTCTTACTACTTATACCTATGTAACTCATATACATAATAATGGAACTTATTACTATCGACACTGAAAGCCGGTTTTTTTTAACTTTCAGGCACGAAAATGGCTCAGGTATGGTTGCCCACAAAATTCGGACACTACTTCGTTTGGGCTTTTAATTTGAACAAACTCTCAACTCAATTCTCAAAGACTTAACTCATCAAAGACGTCTACAGTAGCAACCTTTTAAACGCCGAGTCGACGAAGTTGAACACAATGTTCGCCCATATATCACCATACTGTAAGATCTATCTTCTTGACAAACATAGTTCTAGGTCAACGGAAAATACCCTATAAATTTAAATTGACTTGGGAGTTTCGAAATATACCTTTCTTGCGGCGTGTTGACGAATCGGGAATGTGATATAACGGGAAGTAGCCGCACAAACGGCTGAATCTTATTTTTACATTAACTTACAAGTTTGATTTTTCATTTCACAGTTTCAAGGAACTTTAGTCTTGACCTATATGGTTTTAATTTCAACTCAATACCTTGACGCGTTCCCGAGATAAAGGGTATTAACAGACAGACGGACGGACGGACATCAATTAAAGTGATCCCACAAGATTTCCGACTTTTCCTTTTGAGGTACGGAACCCTAAAATTTGTCAGAAAAGGACAGCGAAGATTTATTAGCATAGCATTTAATAACCAGCCTTTTAATGCTCCTACTGCTGGGACACAGGCCTCCTCTCTACGAGAGAATGGGCCGTAATCCACCACGCGGGCCCAGTGCGGGTTGGTGGATGTCACATGTCTTCGAATTTTTGGTTGTAGGACATGCTGTTTTCCTCACGATTCCTCAGAAAACGAAAAAGCAACCAAACACACCGATTTCCGAAATTAAAGTTATTTTGAATTTTTGGGATTTTTGTTTAGAAGTCGGTTGTATTTTTTTGTAAAAAGTTTTATTTTTCATTTTACATCGACAAGAGGGAATGAGAACGTCGCCAGTGTAAACTAAGCCACGCAAACTAAGACACGATGCTCATCTGGCTTGCACGCTAAGGCCTCGAGTCTTCTATTACAATAGTGTCAGAATAGTTTATCAATGATTTCATAATTGTTGATTTTGACAAGTTTAGTAATCTACTAATATAAGAGCGTCATTATGACTTTCCAATGGTCAACCACTGACACTCCATTGAAAGAAATAGAACAGAATGGGAATCTCGTACATAATGACAAATTAAGACAGACGTATGCGGTAACTTTAGATTGCATAGAACAATAATAAATAATATACATATATAAAAGAAATCTGGCATGACTTAATGTTCAAATTTACTATTAGTTTTTCGAAAATCATTTCTACTAACGGGTTTTATAATTATGTAATTCTACCACGATTCTATTACGAGACCATTCCGACCAATGATCGACCATTATGAATTTAGCAGATTACGAACTTTAGCAAAATGATATTGGGATCAAAGAATATACAAAATATAGCAAACTTGGGGCCCAGTTCGATTTGATACTCGGTACGGGTCGGAGTTCCAAAAATCATTTTATTTCTATTTGTCGAATATTCCTGTTCCAAGTTCTTTAAATGAATATACCCTGCAACAATTAATTAAACAGGAAACTGTTTAATAAATTGTTTATTTTATTAAAACAAGATTTCGATCTCTCGTATGACATCACGATGAATTCATGCTCGAATATTATTACTACCATCAAAATGAAGCACTACATAAAAGCCAGCAATTCTCAACGCTCCAACGCATTTACATAGTTCATAAATCAAAAACCAACAGCGAAATGCTCAAGAAGAAAAATATTAGCCCCAAAAGGGGTTGAGACAGGCATCATTTATAACTTAGACAAGTGGTAAGTGACGATGCAACGATTGATAGTCCCAGTCACTTCGAACGAAGAGTGCCCCTCGATCTTATCTGCCATGCTTCTAAAAGAAACGCGCAGTTAAGGTCCTGTTCTGGGTGCGTGATGCGGAGCGATAATATTTCAAGCCACCGCTTCAAAATATTGCCGCTATTAAATAAATACTTAGATAATTAGCTCAAGTCATATAATCACCAAATACAAGCTAGATATTTACCAAATGTTTTTTATACCGTATTATTGATACAGGTTAAGTTTTCGAAACGTATAAATCGCCAAATACTGACTTAATTAAAAACTAAACATTTCGAATAAGTAATCGTCTCACCAATTTACTTTTAATAAAATTGGTGTAGTACTTCAAAGGGGTTCGAACATTTTTGTATGGAAACTGGCAAAGTGACCCACAAGAAAAGGATGTATTCATTTTTGTTTTTGTTTATGTTGTTTTTTTTTTTGTTATTGTTATTGTTCTCACATGTCGATCTTTACCTCAAAATAACTTAGCAATGTGACACTCTACGAGCCTCATATTAATTAAGTGCACTCTACGCAGAGGCTGGCTATATTTATTTTGTAAGCTTTTCCCGTGAAATCTAAAGTGATGTGAGCTTTAAGTGAACTGTGAATTCGCCTGGATGGATTGACTGCTTACTGCAGGGTTACTTCGCCTGTTGCGGAATTTGTTCGAAAGAGTTCACGGCGGCCCTGGAACGCAGAGGACACAAGAAGGATCACGGGTGGGTTGTAGTCAGTAAGAGTCTGACACTCCCTCGCGCTCCGCCTAGAGCGGGATAAGTCATTTGATGATTTCCCATTAAAAAAGAAGGTTACTTCGCCTAAGTTTACGGTGAGATTTGATTAACAAATAACTCTAATGTTCCATCGTGTGCCGTGACTTTGAAAAATGAAAAACAAAATGGGGTTGCTATGCCCCAAACGTTCTATCTCCTTAAATTTTTTACAAAAGAATTCAGTTTATATTTTACCGCATCGCTCTCAGCTTTCAGCCGAGACGCTGGCTAAAGTGTCCACGTCATTTCAGGAAGTGATTTCAATCGACACTTAAAGAGGGATATTTTCTGTAACTGAACACAAATGTGTTCAGTTACAGAAAATATCCCTCTTTTAATTTTTAATTTTACGCTTGGAATATCTTCCACTATCGATTTTGAACGTTATTTGTTATTAGAGCTTTTGTTCTTTCTTATTATCTCAAAAATTAAATACCTGAGAGTTTGTTTTTACCTACATTGAGATTCTTAGTTCCAGTCGGGGGTTTTTAGAAATTTTAATTTAATTTTTAGTTAGAATAATTTTGTATTTCTTACGGTAATAATAAAATTGACGCAAGCAAAAAAGCGGAATACAAGTAAGCATGTAGGATTGAAGCAAGCATGCATCACACAAGCAAGCATGCAGCATGGAAGCAGCGGGTTTGTAGCGATTCGTTTCTGTCACTAATTTGTGTAGCACAAAATGTTTACTTTTAAGACAATGTTTAAATTTTAATGTAAGATTGCACAAATGCTATTTTATAGAAATTAAATAAATAAGATTATTCCAAATGACATCCTACCATCTTCATAGTATGCCAAGAGAAATTATACAAAACTAGCAGCGCCCCGCGGTTTTACTCGCGTAGTTCCCGTCCCCGTGGAAATATGGGGATAAAATATAGCCTATGTCAACCGGGGATAGCGTAGCTTCCAAACAGTGAAATAATTTTTCAAATCAGTTCAGTAGTTTCGGAGCCTATTCAATACAAACAAACAAACAAATCTTTCCTCTTTATAATAGCATGAGTAGTATAGATAATCGTTGCTCCATGTAAACATTATGCTAAACTTAATTATGCGGAGTTTTAACTATGCAAAATATAATTCTACCTTCTTAATAGTATGCCATTGTAAATTCGAGCTATAAACATTCGCCCAAAAAATACTTTATACTAAATATTTTTTATGCCTTACAAATATTCGTGTAAAGAAAATTATGCCAAATCAATTTCGGAGCTTCAAGATCTGCCAGATTAGAGTAAATTTTAATGTCTTCATAGGTATGTTGTACATTAATTATCTTGGATAAAACTGGACCCATGCAAGCCGGGCAAGCCACTAGTGGATTATAAAAATACGTAGCTGATGAAGTTATCGCCATTTTTGTGTTAGACTGTTCGTTCTTAATGAACACCTATGTATGTCCCTATATCACTTTATAACATAATAGCCCACTTATAACACTCAGAAACCTAAATAAACTGAACGGGGCTTTGTCCGTCATCGTGACACTTTATGAAGCAACATTATCTAAACATTATTCAGAGGGTACTTAGATTATAAGGCTATTGTACTGAGTCTTGTAGACCTTTTAAGAAGGTAATGAGCTGAAGAGAAAGCGGTGTATTTTTTTATCTATTATATAAAATAATGTGAAGGGACGTCCATATGTCGGAGATTATTCTTACCAGAAGGTCATAGAAATCTCGTACTTAAAAAGCATTCAAATTTAAGTCGCAATGTCATCTCAATGAAAATCTATGTGAAAAACTTTCCAAAATTTAGGTTAATGTGGCGTGGTGTGTGTGGTTACTAATGTCCTTCAATTAAGGCGCAGTTTCAAGCATAAAAATGTCTACCAGTGTTGTGGAACTTGTTCGAAAGACTCACCGCGGCCCTGGAACGCAAAAAGGCATTAGGTGGAACACGGATGGGTTTTAATCCACTCCCTTCCGCTCCGCTCTGAGTAGAAATGGTCATTTGATGATTTTCCATCCATTCAAAAAATTGTTTCGCTTCGAAAGCAAACGATAGTGAAAATCACCTTTACGTTCACTGCAATCTTTACAATTTTTTTTTTTACCTTCACTAATGTACCTATATTGGGTTCTGTTTGCAGTCAAACCGTATTTGGTTGAATACCAGTATTTTACGTGGACCGACTGCCTATCAAACCTCCACAGCCCAGTAACTGCGTAACACGGTACTTCTCAACAAGACTAGTATCAGATTTTCTGACTTCTGACAATACGCTGCATCCGCCTTCTGACAGCCAAAGACCCACAAATTACAGGCAGAATCAACGGCTTAACGTGCTTTCCGAGGCACGGCGCACTCTCACAATACACTCACAGATCTTCTCCATATGGAATGAGTTTTGATTACACGGTTGGGTCAGTGGTTGAGCGATTGGCTAGGAGTTATACACACATAAATATACGGGGTTAGTCGATTTTTTTTTCGCGATTTCGGGCTTGGACCCATAGTACATTGATGATGTTTTCATTTTGAGGGCATGGTTGGCGCAGTGGTTAAGTTATTGGCTGCCGCGCTGCGTGTCGCTGGTTCGATTCCCGCACGGAACAATTATTTGTAAGGCCTACATATAGTCGTTCCGGGTCTCTGGATGTGTGTTTATGTGAGTTTCTAAACGCACCCACGATACAGGAGAAATAACTAGTCTGGAGGGACGTTTTTTAAAAAAAAAATCTTCCGGTCACAACATCCGATTTGACCGTCTTCCGTTTTTCATAAAACCAGCTTAGCAAGAGCGTCGCTCGGCGGTCCTCCGTAATGTCGCCCCCACAGGGCCACTTGGTCACGTATCGCATCCAGTGGCATCACGTACGGCTCTTAATTACTATCCACTTACTTAAACTTACTTAGCTTGATTTAAGTTCCGAGGCCAGTAGATTTTCTGTTTTATTACGAAAGCCTGTGGTTTTGATAGAAAAAGACTTGGGGTACGAGTATACTAATTCAGGTAGACAGTTTAAGAAGAGATTCTTGCACTGTCTACCAGGGCCTCAAGTCTGCTATTATTAATAGTGTCAGAATGGTCTATCATTGATTTCATAATGGTTGATTTTGACAAGTTTGGTAATCTACTAATATAAAAGTGTCACTGTGACTTTCCAGTGGGCAACCACTGACACTCCATTGAAAGAAATAGCATAGAATGGTAATCTCGTACATAATGACAAATGAGTGACAGACGTATGCGGTAATCTGCTAAAATGTTGACAGTTCCTTTGATCAGTGACCTACCATTAGAACGTCATTGTGCAGTCATTGCTTTTAATAGCTCGGTTATCAAAAAGTATTACATGACCATTGACCGACCAATGATCGACCATTATGAATATAGCAGATTACGAACGTTTAGCAAAATGACAATGGGATCGTGTTGGAATGACAAATTTATAAAAATAGCAAACTTGGGGCCCTGAAGATTAACTGAAATTAAAATGACTTTTCAAACAGTTTGTTATCGTTGGTGGCATTTATTTTAAGGTCAATCACAGATTTGATGTCACTAACTGCATCAAGCTGCTTGAAAAGTCATCAGTTCGGAAAGTTTTTTGTCGTTTTAGTGATGTTTTTTTTTTTATAAGACTTTTTGATCGATTTCGAAAAAAGGAGGTCTCAGTTAGATTTTTTTTATTTTTGTTCTCATAGCTTTTTACTGGGTGTGATTTTGATGATTCTTATCTTTATATTCGAAAGCTGGTACTTGTCATGTGGTCCCATTTAAATTTAAGTGAGATTTGATGACTAGTATTTGAGTTATCTCTAATAATGCGATTGGCTTCGACTACATGCTGTTCTCATTTTCACTTGTCGATGTAAACTGATAAACAAAATTGTATGCGATGATTTTCGGTAGTAAACAAGGATCAGACAGTCTTTATTTCTAATAGCTGCTGTTATACAGTTATATATTTTTGGGGCCATACTAAGCACGCTTTTGCTGAAAAAAAAATTATGAAAGGCAACATGAACGGTATTTTGATATCGGTAAGAGCGTAGTTTTTCAAATAAATGCAAGTTACAGCGAACAAACACTCCCATTTCAAATATGTACACAGACGGTAAAGTAAGCAAATGTAGTTCCTTAAATAATGACTTAGAAGAGCCCTTCCTAGTTTGGTAAAGATCTGATGAAGAACTTCGGAGATAGGAAACGAAACTCTTCAATAAATTATAGCAATTTTCTGGGATTGCCAAAAACGCTTGTCCGGGTATCATCACTAAAAAGGGTTTTTTTTTTAATACAAGAAAGTACAACCGACTTGTAAATAAATACAGTCAGAAAATTAAAACGACTAAAATTTCAGAATTCGGTATTAAAAAACGAACAAACAAGTCGTGTCTTTATTAGTTCGTTGTATTTTTTTTGTATAAAAGTTTTCCTAAATGCACGTCAGCTACTCAACATCACTCTTAAATATGTATGACCACGTACTTCTGGAACACCCTGAATATGTGAGTCTTTTAAAAGAACGACTAAAATAATAGTTTAACGTAAACTAAAACAAATGAAAACACTATTCAAAGAATAAGTTGAAAGCAGTCACATAAAGACGATATTATATTTCTTAGAAATGCAATTCACTCTTATATTTATTTACGTTATTATCTTTATATTACATTGTAAGATTTGTATATTCTAACATTATACTTATTCTTCATACTTACAATTTTAACATGTATTAAAATAAATCTTAGATGATATATTATTTTGTAGTATCGCCCTTACGAAAAAGATGTGAAAAAGGCAATCCAAACCTGAAATTCCAGAACCTCTACAACATATGAAGTCAGTCAAGAACCATTTCAGAGGCTAAATGATAATGATTAATGATATCTTTTAAAACTAGATGAAGGAAAAGAAACTCTGAGGTCAAAGTCTCTTAAAGAGAACCGTGTAGCTTAATGTCTGAGGTGGGCTTTTGAGAAAAATGCCACACAGATTTAAGTGGACCTATTCAGATAGTACAAGCATTTGTCAATTAGTGGCCATTCAAGCATTACGTAAGCAGAATTTTTGACATTTTTGACCGCCCCCTCCCCCTCGTCAGCTTAAGTAAAGCTCATACTCTCTAATGATTACGTAAACATTTTTTTAAATATTATGGAAACTGTTCTGGTTTCCTTCTAGGTCTACTAGCGACCCGCCCCGGCTTCGCATGGGTGCAATGCTGATACTAAATCTCTAATATATTATGCATGTATTATATTGTATAAACCTTCCTCCTGAATCACACTATCTATTAAAAAGAACCACATAAAAATCCGGTGCGTGGTTTTAACGATGTAAACATACAAAGGAACAGACAGACAGACAGCGGGAAGCGACATTGTTTTCTACAATAATCTATAATCAATCTATCTTATCTATAATGTTTATAATCTATCTATCTATAATAATATTATAAAGGGGAAATATTTGATTGTTTGTTTGCATTGAATAGGCTCCCAAACTACTTGACCGATTTGAAAAATCCTTTCACTGTTGGGAAGCTACACTATTTCCGGTGAACATAAGCTATACTATATGACTATATTCCCACGGGAACGGGAACTACGCGGGTGAAACTGTGGTTCGCTGCTAGTATAATATATAGTGAGATAAATTAATTTATAATGGTTCGCTATAAGAACGATGATAGTCCAGTGCGTACGACCGCGCCGGGTTGCCATATGGGTTCGGATGAAAAGCTCAACTATTTGACGAATTATCATAAACCTTGCATCATAAAACACACCCCATGCAGAGCTCTAGTCTGTCGCATCATTTTGCCCCGTGCTCAAAGTGGCTCTTTGTTTGTGGTAGAGAGTGCTCGCCTGTGAGGCTGTCGGGTCATCTGGCCATTGTCGACAAACAACGGGGCTGTACGCCAAGGGAGTTTGGGCAACAACGGGTATGTGGGGTAAAATGTTGAGGAAATAGGAAATACCGATAATGAATAAAAACGTAGCTCTACTTTCGATTTTTTAACATGAGCCTAACTTCTAGGTTCGCTGAGGTCGGACAACGACTTTGTTCACTGCCTCAGAAAGCACGCTAAGTCGTTGATCCCGACTGTTATTTGAACATCTTTGATAGTCAGAAGCCAGAAACTTAGACACATCGTGTCTAGGTATATCGTTTTACCCAGTTACTGGGTTGTGATATACTGGTACTCTGCTTCTGTATCTGGTTAGACAAGAAACAACTTTACCAAATTTGGGTAAAGGCTATACAGATTGAGTGATAAAATACACTTATATAACTCCCCGCCGTTACACACGCGTTATTCCCGTTTCCATGGGAATATCTCCCGCGTATCAGCCGAAAATTATACCAGGGAATATATCTCCGAGGTAACAATCATCCATGTACTAAGTATTTTCAATATTCTGCCAAGGTTAATCAAAATCCGTTCAGCCGGTTAAGACGTGAAAAGTTAACAAATACACAGACAGAGTTATTTACACACTAGCAGCGCTCCGTGGTTTCACCCGCGTAGATCTCATTCCCATGGGAATACGGGGATAAAATATAGCCTATGTTCACTGGAGACAGTGTAGCTTCCCAACAGTGAAAGAATTTTTCAAATCGGTCAAGTCGTTTCGGAGCTTATTCAATGCAAACAAAAAAAAATAACAATCAAATCTTTCCTCTGTATAATATTAGTGTAGATTTCAAATTTTAGTGTTGGTAACCCCGCTCGCCGACTCCCATGTCGGTATGTCACGACATCAGCCAAGTACCTAGCCGACCGGGCTAACAAAGCTGTGTCAGCTAAGACTTGGAAGTTATTCCTCTAATAACAGCAACGTCATGTCACCACGCCACGACGTCATAACTGGCTGACCAAGACAATGGAAGCTTCCGTTTGATTTTGTACTTTATTTATTAGAGCTATGGTGGTTTTTGCAATGAAGGGTTAAGTAACACTGCTCTTTATCCCTTGGAGTGATAAAAAAAAATTAGAAAAACTTCAATGGGGAAAACGGTGATGACTAATATTTATTCTCATTTTTTAACCGAGTTCCAAAAAGGAGGAGGTTCTCCTCCTTTCCTCATAACTTTGTACTGCGTGTACCGATTTTGATGATTCTTTTTATATTCGAAAGCTGGTGCTTGTCGTGGTCCTTGGAAAATTTGATTGAGATCTGACTACAAGTATTTGAGTTATCCCTAAAAATGCGTGGCTTAGTCTACATTGACGACGTTCTCATTCGATCTTGTCGATGTAAAATGAAAAAATATAATTGTGTACGATGGTTTGGAAGAGCATCTTAGTGTTTCAAGGTAGTCCCTTACTAGTTTGGTGAAGATCTGATGAAGAACAGAGATGATAGAAAAACTAACAACCGACGTCTAAACAAAAATAATTATAAAATAACTTAAATTTCGGAACTCGGTGTTTTGGTTTTTTCTTCGTTATTTGAACACCGATTCTCATTTTGTTTCATTTCATCAGCAATCACTTAGTGTGCCATATCACTGCCATTAAGATTCCGTCGTGACAGAGACGGAGCTATGCAGGACGAAGAACACTATCTCTTTTTCACAATGGAATTATGATGGCAGTAACACTTCATGCTAGGGACGATAGACTTCAAAAGATACTATGTCATCTGAGTTCTTATCGGTGTTCCTTCTAAGTTTGTGTTCATCATTTAATACTATTGTTTTGAATTCAATTTTTGTTGAAAACCTTGCACAGTGTAGTCTTTTTTATCCAAAGTTTAATTGTTAGAGAATGCATTGTTGCATTAAGTCAGCCCATGTACCATGATTGTACATAAAGTTTAAATAAATAAATTTATCATTAAATAGAGAATCGATTGGTGAGGCCAGCCAGTGGATTGCTAAAGGTTTTTTACTTTATTACTATAGGCTCGCTAAAGGTAAAGGATAAATATCACAACATTGATTCCTAAAGTCCATAGTGCTTTCAGTCTTTCACCGCTGATATTATCTCCTTAACAACTAAACGCTTCTAAAGCTTTCCATTATATTAATTCTACTAGTTACTTTGTACTCCATTTCAAAGCTAAAACTTCCGAGAAATTGAACTTATTAGAACCAACTACAACAAAACGGTTAAGTGCTTGGAACAGGTCGATTAAAGTAGTTGATAGTGTAATAAATTATGTAGGTAACGAACTAAGCCGCTGTAAAACGCAGGGTTATTACTTCTGCAACTTTGTTACACTGCGTAATACAGCCAGCCGTAATTTTTGAAGTGTTCTTGGATATAAAAGTATTAGTTGAATACTGGTGACCCGTCCAGCGTTGAAAAAAGCAGGGAAAATTTCCATTTCTTTCCAATTCCGTGGATTTTTCAATGTCTCATTCGAAAGTTTCAAGAAATTTTGCCAGTATATATTCCAAGTTTTTTATCAATAAAATCGAAAAAAAAACCGAAACGAGAAACTTCGATGCATTAACTCTTTCCATATTAAAATGTACTAATAAAATGGATGGTAAATAGAAAAAAGAAAAAAATATGTTTTTTTGTCTGCTTCATTTTACCTATTAAAATATATTTCAATAAAATTTGTTTCTTTTTTCAACTTTTCAAAATATAAACCGAAACATTCGAAAGAATCCTGTCTCTTTCCAAAGGATTCCTTCTGTTATTTTTTCTATGTGACAAGTGAAAAAAAACGGAAAAAACCACGGAACAAATGATTATTTTCGATAGCTTCAACGCTAGACCCGTCAGCCTTTACCAAAAGCTTAGAGAATAATCACAAAATTTAAAATCAAACATGTCACAAGACAGCTACACTAATATTATAAAGAGGAAAACTTTGTTTGTTTGTTTTTTTGGTTGTAATGAATAGGCTCAAAAACTACTGGACCGATTTTAAAAATTCTTTCACCATTCGAAAGCTACATTATCCACGAGTAACATAGGCTATATTTTATCCCCATATTCCCACGGGAACGGGAACTACGCGGGTAAAACCGCGGGGCGCTGCTAGTATTCGATAAATTAAAATCAAAGAGATTAATATACGAATCTTTTCAAAACAACACTCAAACTTCAGCCGAACTAATAACTTTCATCGTTCATATCCAACTTTCAAACTGAATTTTCTATTTGAACAATAGTTCAAATAGAAAATTCAGTGACACTCGAAAAGTCACGCTGCAATGAAATACCTACCTCAATTTTAATTTCGAAGACAATTCAAAGTTTATGAAAAGTTTTCATAAAACCGTAAACCTGCAAAATAATATTGCAATAACTTTTGCCTCTCCCAACTTTCCATTGATAAGTTTCCAAGCAATTCGCCGCAAAGTTCCGAAGAAGCAAATTTGTACGGCAAAAAAGAATCGCTACGCCATCTATCCCGCCAACAGCGTATTAACAAAATCATGCATCGCGGTATCAGAGTTTACCGTGCGATTTGAACATATACAATAACCCGAATATCAACTATCGGGCACACACACCTTTTTTTTTTTTTTACGGGGGGAAATCCTCATGGATGTCCTCCACCCTTGGGCGGGCGGAGGGGTCTGTCAGACTCTTACTGACTAAAACCACCCCGGTGTTCCATCTCTCACCTACGCCGGGGATCGCGGGAACATATGCGACATCCGTAATCCCCGGCTGGTGCCGGCCCGCCTCTGCGGGCCACCTCGCGTCTACGGAGGGAGTGAGGTGTTAAACACCCTCCGTGACTTCAGAGAGGGGCGCACGGGAACACCTCGCGCCGGTCCGGATGAATGGGGGGCGACAGACGTCCCCAAGTCCGCCGCCCCTGGTGCCAGTTAGGGGGGCCGGAAGAGGGTAGCATACGCCCTCCTCCGACGCCCGGTGCGCCTGCTGCGGGCGGGGTCAGAGGTCGAGATCTCTCTTTCCCTTTCCGCAGCCTCCTTCTGCGAGATAACTGTTTCGCAGAAGGAGACCACCGCGTCCCAGGACTCCTTGCCGCCGACCATAGATTGGACTACGGCCGGTAGCGAGAGGTCACTGCCCACCACAGAGATGAGGTCACGGCGCGGCTCCTCCCAAGCGGCACACTCTGCCAGCGTATGCCGCGCCGTGTCCTCCCGACAGTCGACGCAGTGGTGACACCGAGCGTTCGGCTCCCTGCCTATGCGACACAGGAACTTCCCGAAGTAGCCATGCCCCGAAAGGACCTGTGTCGCACGAAACGTCAGGGAGCCGTGCCTTCTCCCGAGCCAAAGGTCGAGCACTGGCCGGATGGCCTCGATAGTGACGAGACCGGCGGAAGGGCGTGAAAGCCTGTCCCGCCATTCCGCCACCAGGACCTCGCGCAGCTGCGACCGACGCAGCTCGATGTGTCGCTGCATCAGTCGCTCGCCGCGCGCCCGCGCGTCCTCGCGCCACCGATACAGTGACGCGAGAACCTTCGCCTCCAGGTCCCATGGCGGAGATCCGGCCAGTGCGCAAGCCGCCTCGTAGAAGATCGTGCGATAACCCCTGATGACTCTGACGGCCATCACCCTCTGCGGCCTCCGCAGAACAGTGATAGTGCTGGCCGTCAGGTCAGCCGCCCAGATCGGGGCCCCGTAAAGGGCCATCGATCGCACGATCCCCACGTACAACCGCCTGCAGGCGGTGCTCGGGTCCCCCAGATTGGGAAGCAGCGTTGACAACGCCCCAGCCGCACCCAACAACTTGGGCGCCAGCCGCCGGAAGTGGGGGCCGAAATCCCACCGGCTGTCGAGCACCAATCCCAGGTACTTCATGGTGGACTCGACAGCGATTCGGACCCCCCCGACCACGATGTGTGATCCCGGCGGCGGTGCCCGCCGGGGGCCATGAAAAGCTATGGCCTCCGACTTGTTGAGGGCCACCTCCAAGCCGAGGCGACGTATGCGGCTCACCACCTGTGAGACCGCAGCCGTCGCCAGCAACGCTGCCTCCCTGTACGAGCTTCCCCGGGCAGTGACCAGCGTGTCGTCAGCGTAACACGTCAGGTCCACTCCCGGCTGGAGCTCGCCCCTCAGCACCCAGTCGTACCCGATGTTCCACAGGGGCGGGCCCAAGACTGAACCCTGTGGAACGCCGCATGACATGGGGCGCTGGTGTCTGCCATCACGTCCCAGATAGGTGACACACCTCTCCGCTAAATAAGCCCCAACTACGCGGCGGAGGTAGGGAGGCACTCGATGATAGCGCAGTGCCTCCCGAATACAACTCCAGGGCAGGGTGTTGAAGGCGTTGGATATGTCCAAGGACACCGCCAACATCACCCCACCCCGGGACACCGCTTCCTCCGCCAGGACTCTCACACGCGATATCGCCGTGATAGTGGAGCGCCCATGCCGAAACCCGAACTGGCATTCCGCCAGGTCCGGCCCCTCTCCGCACAAGTGGCTGACGAGGCGGGCTGCGACTATCCGCTCGAACAGCTTTCCCACCTCGTCCAGCAGCACTATGGGCCGGTACGCGGACGGTGAGTCCGCAGGGCGCCCCGCCTTCCTGAGCAGGACCAGACGACCAGATTTCCACTGAGTGGGAAACTGGCCCTGCTCTAGGCACGCTGTGTAGAGTCCTCTCAGTTGGGGCTCAAGCTCCTTCAGAGCGAGGGCCAACGCGCAGCCGTGAATCCCATCCGGCCCCGGAGCAGTATTCTTTGCCCGGAGCCGCATCACGGCCGCCCTCAGCTCTGCCTGTGTCACCTCTGGGACGCTGGCGTTCTCCTCGGGCTCTGCGGCTGTGGGCAGAGCCATCGGCGGCGGAATGTGCTCCGCTCGAGCCGGGAAGAGGGCTGCGACCACGTCCTCCAGCAGCTCTGGTTGGAGACTCTCCGTAAGCGGGGGCGCCCATGGTCCGAGTTTCCCCCGGACCGAGCGATAGGGACGCCCCCACGGATCCCGGTTTAGAGTCTCCAACATCTCCTCCCTAGCTCGGGGCACACACACCTACTGCAAGTGAGTCAACAAAGCCGACGCCTCCGTCGCAGATCGTTCTCGCTAGGCCTCCCCCGGGTAACCGGGGGTCTCACCAGGCGAGGACTGACCGCCGGGGCGCCGTGAAAAAGCGACACTGAGTGACAGTGTCGCGGCTCGCCTGCATTACCCACGTACAGCTACACCTAGGCGTGCGCAGCTGCGTAGCACTCGCAGACGCACGTTATCAACCATGCCCATGATGGCAACCCAAATACGGGTGCGTTTTTACGCACCCCGGAGTGCACCCTCGACCAGAGGGTGAAAGCCCTGTGACCGCTCGCCGCGCCCCATGACAGGGGTGCAGCGACTGCCACAGCTGAAAAATCGGGCAGTTGCCCACCGAACACAACAACCATCCGAAGATTCAGGTCGAAAGATTCCCCTTTTCAATGAAGGTCTTTGGGACTGTACCGCATACTTGTATAATAATATACATATTTCAATAAGAACTACCACTGTGTGAATAGCGTGGTCTACATTGTGTCGGCATTAACCGACTGATTAATCACGAAATCTCAAAAACGACTAGACCTATGAAGATGAAATTTGGCACGGAGGGATGAATAGGAAACGTCAGTTAAGAAAGGTTTTAGTAAAGGAATGAATTAGGGGGTGGAAATTGCTTGTACTAAATTTGCGCAGATGAAGTCGCGGGCGAACTGCTAGTTTATAATATTAAAATAATAGTTATAGTGACATAACTATAATAATATAATTGGACATATGGATACCAAGGCCTTTTTTAGTAGATGTTGATGGGCCCTCTCTCATCAACAGTTTTAGGAGTGCAAGCAAAGGGATTTAATAAGCGTAAGGAATTTTATATATGATTTTTAGGATTACGTAGTAAAAAATAAAGCTTTACAATGGTAATTCTTGCTTCGGTTATTTTTATAATAAGTTAAAAGGAAAAATATTACCGCTAACTAGGCTCTGAAATTGAATGAGTAATAATAGTCAACCAACTAATAAAATGTGGCTGTATGTACACACATGTCAACGGAAAATGGCAAACTTCGTAACATTATAAAGTATCTTGAGAGATTGTAAATTTTCGATAAATTGTCAACTGAACATTTGGATCCCTTTTTTACGGATCAAAATTTGATAGTCCGCAATTTCTCGAAATTATTCAGAGAAATTGTAGAATAGCAAGTTACGAATGGTAAGTTACGAATCGCTGCTTGAGGCAATTATTTCTGTCTGCAGGGTTTAAAAAAAAATAACATGACGGGAGCAAGGTTCGCTCGCTTCGCTCGCTCACCGCACCAATCAAACCTAACCTATCCATGTCGGGTCGCCCTAAGTTCCCTGTACCCTTTTTTTTTTTTTTTTTTTTTTTTTTTTTTTTTTTTTTTTTTTTTTTTTCTGGATGGGAAATCATCAAATGACCCCTCCCGCCCTGGGTGGAGCGGTAGGGAGTGTCAGACTTTTACTGACTAAAACCCACCCGTGATCCTTCTTGTGCCCTATACGTTCCAGGGCCGCGGCAACTCTTTCGAACAAATTCCGCAACCCTAGCAGGCACCGACCCTATGGGGCCCCGTCCTCGGTGCTGACGGCTCCTTGAGGCGCGCGTGGAACACAACGCGTCGTCGACTCAACCTGGTATCGGACGGCGAGCCACCCACGCTCACCGTCCCCAGGCATCAGCCACTGCGCGATAGCACAGCGGCCGACTTGTCTCTGGAGGGGGCCGAAATGGGACCATTACTGGCACTCCATCTCAGCACCCTCCCGAGTGTTGGGAGCCGCAGCACCCGCAGCAGAAGCGGCAGTGGCGGCGACAGAAGCCGCGGCGGCGGCAGAGGCGGCGGTGGCGGCGGACCTCTTGCCCCTGGTCGGGGCGGATGGCGCGCAGGCCCTTCCCCCAGCCCAGTGCTCGGCCGGCTTGCCAACAGCCGCACATGCACTGCAGTGCGGCGTGGCCTCGCACGAGCCAGCCTTATGCCCGGGCTGACCACAGCGGAAACAGAGTCCGCTGCGGTCGACCTCCGAGGGGCACATAGCTCCCGTGTGGTTACCCACATGGCAGCGGTAGCACCTCAGAGGTCTGGGTTCCAGCAGTTTTACCCGCGCAGACACCCATCCCACCAAGAGCCTTCGGCCCTCCGACACAGTTCTGGCCGCCGTCACGGGGCAGCTCACCACAAGGGTTTGCATGCCCTTGTTGTCAGGCCGGAGGGTGCCCGCCTTGACGAGCTCGGCAGAGCACCCCCCAGTCCTGGCGACGGCGGCCACAACTTCCTCCTCCGTCACGGAGTCATCCAGGCCCACTATGCGCATGTCGATGCGCTTAGTCGGCCTGGACACCCGGACCTCGTCCGCGGGTAAGACCGCCCTCAGCCTTTCGGCCAGGGCGTCCGCGAACGGGCCACTCTCCGCTCCGGCGAGCTCGAGCTTGCGGGCACCGGTTAAGGTCCTCCTGACCCCGATGCCCCCGCTGATGCCCAGCTCTTGGAGGCTCACCGCCTCCTTCGCCCGCTTCAGTACGGCGAGATACGTCACGCCCCTCTGTTCCGCTTCCGGCTGCAGTGTGAGCACTACAGCCGCGGATTTCGGGGCGCGAAGCCTCGCCGCAATAGCGTTGGCCTTCCGCCGCTGCCTCCTCGCCTTGTTTTTGGCCGCTTTCGCGGCCCGCCGTTTCTGGCCAGCAACCTGCCACTCGGCCTCGGCCGCAGGAGGGTCCGAGGGTGGGGGTGGGGGCGGCTGCGGCACCACTGGCGCCGCAGCCTTAGCCGCTCCTCCAGCCTTCCTCCTACCCCTCTTCGCCGGGGCCGACTTGGTCGTCGTCACCGGCGTCGTAGTCGCCGGCGTCACAGGCGCTGTCGCTGGCGCCGGCGCGGCTCCGCCCTTGGCCTTCGCCTGGCCAGACGTTCCTGGGCCGGCAGCCACGGCGGTCGCGTACGAAGCCGCCTTCTGCCGGCCCTGGGGCCTCTGTGTCGCCGCTAGTGGGGGACGCCGAATCATGTCCTCCAAAACGGAGAACTGCTTCTGGTAGGGAGCCAGCTCCTGCCGCACCAGGCTCCGCACCTGGCTCAGCACTAGGCTCCCCTCCAGCGTCGCCGGACTCGGCCCCCCCTGCGGCTCCTCCGAGGTCGCTCTGGCCATGCCAGCCAGGTCCCTCCGGAGCGACTCATTCTCTGCAATGAGTCGCTCCGTTACGGCCGCGAGGCGGGCGACCTCCGCCCGCAACTCTGTCGCCTCTCCGGACCCGCCGACGTTGGCCGCCGCCGCCGCCATAATGGAGGCTTTGGCCGCCGTAATGGCCTCCCGCTTGGAGGACTGCTTTCGCTTGAAGGCCACAGCGCGGATCGCGGCCTCCACGACCTCCGCAAACTGGGCCTTCTTGTCTTCGACAGTGGGACGCACCTCTCCCGGGGCCTCCGAGTCGTCGGAGTCGAGAGCAGGCGGAAGAGTAGAGGGAGCCCTACGACCGCTCCCTCCAGGGCGACGCCCCTCCTCCACCAACCTCCCGGCCCGACTCTCCACCTCCCGGGTAGAGGGAGCCAGCCCCCTCCCCGCCTCACAGCCCCTGCCCCGCCTGGCGGTGGGGATCTTGCGGGCGGAGGCAAACTCGCCCTCAGAGGACGACCCGCTGTCATCCTCCCGTCTGGGCCGCTTGCGGAAGAGCTTGACGCCCTCCACAGCAGCCCCCCCTCCTCTGTCTCCAGAGCCCGCCGAGCTGACCGTTACTAGGTCTGGCGCGGAGCCGGAATCCGACTCCGCACCACCCCGGCGCTCAGGCGAACCCTCCTCTTCAAACTCGTGCGCCATCAGCTCCTTAAACGAAGCGGATCCGGATGACGACGATGATTCGGAGCCTCCTCGGCTCTTGTTGCCACTGGCAAGCGGAAGGTCTTTGTTGCCCACCCCAGAGTACGGAGGGCAGCCCGCCGAAGCGGGGTGGGATTCCCCGACCGCTGAGCAGTCGGGACCCACCTGGGGACTCATTTTGCAAAGATCTTGACTCATTTTTTGTGCCTTTTAAGGGTGCGGTCCCTGTTTGCTCCGCCCCTTCTCGGGGCCCACTCTCCTCACCTCACCTCTCCACCTGCTCGCTGCTCCCACAGTCACGTCTGATGATCAGACGCGTACCAGAGAGCAGCGAGCAAGCGTGTGTCTCTCTTGGTCTGATCCCTCACTTGCGACCTTCCGGCATGAGTGGCTCTACCGGGAAAGCTCGCAAGATCATTGGGACGCTCAAGCCCCACCACGACGACAACGTGGAGACACATTCGGTGGGGAAGTTCCCTGTACCCTGTAATCCAATACTTGTCTAGGAAAATCCGATAAATTGTAGAACCGTACACATATTGTTCGTCAACATATCGTCAGTTTCTCGGAATGACTTCGAAGCATTAAAGACTATCAAATTCTGATGCGTAAAAAAGTATTCCAAATGTTCAGTTGACAATTTATCGAGAATTCACAATCTCTCAAGATATTTTATAATCTTACGCATTTTACAATTATCCGGTGACATATTATACGTCACCAGACACAAAATTGTCCGTATGTATGTAACAATTTATGTATAATACTTACCCATATGGACAATCTTGGGTGTAGTTGAAAAATTCAAACTTATTGATATGTATTTGTTGATATTATTTACGATTTCACCCACGTAGTTCCCGTTCCCGTGGGAATATGGGGATAAAATATAGCCTTTGTCACCCGGGAATAGTACAGCTACCGTGACAGATTTTTTTAAATCGGTCCAGTAGTTTTTGAGTTTATTCGTTACATACAAAAATACAGATATTTCCTCTTTATAATATTTTTATTATTATTTACTATGTACACAGGTGTAGTTACTGATAGTTTAAATTTAATTTAACACACACTGATCCATTGTTGTTAACTATATAAATCCATGGTTGCAAAATTTGTAAATATGTGAGTTATTAATTTTACCTCTGCTAGTATTACTTTGTTGTACCTATTAGTAGTATACTACTTAGTGTTATTTTGGGTGCATCGTCCTCACAAATGCGTAACTAGCAGCGCCCCACGGTTTCACCCACATAGTTCCCATTCTTGTGGGAATATGAGGATAAAATATAGCCCATGTTACTCAGGGTGAATGTAGCTTTATAATGGTGAAAGAATTTTTGAAATCGGTCCTGTAGTTTTTGAGTTTATTCATTACATACAAAAATACAAATCTTTCCTCTTTATAATATTAGTATAGAAGTATAGATGAAGTGCCTCAGATATAGCATCTACATAAGATGATAGTCCTTTGCCTTCAGAACTTAGACAACCTTTATGCACGTTCTGAGATAACAAGAGCTAAGTTAATTAATTAATTAAGCCGTTAATTAACTGTTAGTATCAGAGTTCTTGTGTCTTCTATGTGAGAAGGTCGTACACTTTGAATTGAAAGGTTTTAAATGAAATGCAGAGTTAAAAGTGCATTGGCAGGTGATTTAAGAAAGTATTCGTAATAGTTTAGCGCCTCAAAGAGATGTCAGTGAAGATGACGGGGCCTCATAAGGTCAATGTAACCGCGGTCCTGGAACGCAAAGGGCACTAGGAGGAGTAGGGGTGCCTTTTAACCAGTAGAGTCTGACACTACCTTCCACTCCGCCCAGAGCGGAAGAAGTCATAAGATGATTTCCCATACAGAAGATTAAAGGCGGACAGCCAGCCAAACAGATACACAAGTGATCATAAAGGGTTTCGTTTCTAAACCGACGTTTGGAACCCTAAAAAATGTTTTATAAATTTGGTTTTTATCTGACCTTTATGTATTTTTCCACTACCGTTTACCTATGCGTAAATTCATTAAAAAAAAAGTTATTGAGGGTCATACACCATAGTGTTATACAGTTGGAAAATAAACAGAGCGTTACTTAATACTCACAGAAGCCTATATTTATTGATAGACCAGGATTTCGTGATCCTATAACGTGGCACTTCTTCCTTTGCGAGTAACGAGAAATTGCGGCCCGTCGCGGTGGCGGCGGTGCGAACCCATAGTGCCCGAGTCCAACTCGCACTTGACTGGTTTTTATTATTTGTTGTTATACCTAAACAAACGAAATCCAATATTATAGTAACTTTCTTCGTTTCGAATAAAATAGGCGAAAAAAATAACGAAATAAAGAACTGAAAAATTGTTGTTTCTTGTTTGGAATACTTTTTTTATTAATTGTTTTTAAAGAAGCAATGTTACTGCATACTCTGTGAAAATGTCACCTATTTACCTATTACAGTTCATGAGATACAGCCTTCTGATAGATAGACAATTCCTTTTTCAATTTCTTATTTTCGTCGTGTGTCAAGATGGGATGGTCGCTGTATACTCTGTTCAGCCTTCCGTGTTATCGTGTATGTACCGAACATATTTTTGCCCATGACATGAAAACCTTTCCCGTGTCATGATTGCTTAACTTCTACAAATAAACATTCGGTTGCCATGGTAACGCAGTATCGATGCTAGTGATAAACAATGTTCAAGTATTTCTTGTCTTATAATCAAATATTTAATTTCGTTTCATCAAATCCAGTTTGTAGGCATAAATGCTTCCACAGACAATGCGACACGGCCGTATGACAACAATACGACAACTGTAGAACAATAGGGTAGTTAATTAAAAAAATCTAATTAGTCCGTCAAATATAAACAAAAAACGAAGACGCTACGTGCGTTGAAAACTCGTATAACGTCACTTCGTCCTACGATGTTTAGCACGCCTTGACGTCACAAACCCCCACTCATGATCTCTGAAGCTTTTTATCATCGACAATTTTTAAAAAATTTATAAAGCAAAGAATACGTGCCCAATATTTTTCGAAATGCCGGAATAAATAGAATCATATTTTTATCCTTCAGGAAACATCCCTATTGTTGTTGCCTTGTTATTGCATAGTCGTGTAGAACCAATTTAAGGAACCCTTTACAATAAATCCAGAGCATTATCTTAATTGCCTTACTGGAACAACACATTGACGGTCCTAATATACTACTCTATTACTCTCCACAAATCAAGAGCAGGCTTAGGTACACGATTGAAGGGTTGCGGAATTTGTTCGAAAGAGTCACCGCGGCCCTGGAACGCAAAGGGCACAAGAAGGATCATGGCTGGGTTTTAGTCAGTAAGAGTCTGACACTCCCTTCCGCTACGCCCAGAGCGGGAGAAATCATTTGATCATTTCCTATCCAAAAAAAAAAAAAAGAAAGGCTTAGGTACACGATACACTTTCCCTCACTACAAACATAATGTAATTTTATACCATAACAGACTCCTTTCTAATATTTTTACTGTAGTCAACATCAAGTGGCCAACCTCACCTAAGAAATACTACGCACTTCTCAAACTTTCAACTTAGTGCTTCAAAAAAAGGTACCTAAACTACCAACGAACAGTGACTTACCGAATTAAATTAGGTAACAACTCGCGAGCAATCTAATACCAGCCACCCTATAAATCTACCCGGACACCTAACGAGGGAAACCCAGCCCTTTCCAATCACGTAGGTTGTGAAAAACTAATCTCGGAAACAAGTATAGTCATTAAAGACTTTTACGAAAACCTTATTACTCGGGATGTCGTCTTGTTATCGAAATCCAATGTTGCGAATAACATATTCCAATCAGAATTTGTTTTATTAATTTGTTTATATTGTTGTGATTGCATTATAATAAATATGTACTGTATAATTCGTATGATGTACTACCTAATTAGCTGTCAAAACGAGAAGCATCATCATCTTCCTGCCCTTATCCCATGTTACTTGAGGTCGGCGCAACATGTTTTTTTCTTCCATTCTGTCCTGTCAGCCGTCACGCTATCACTTACTCCTTTTTCTTAAATATCACTCCTCACACAATCCATCCAACGTTTCTTTGGCCTACCTCTCTCTTTCCATCCATCCACATTCATATTCATAACCCTTTCAGTTACATTTGTTTCATCCCTCCTTTTTACATGACCATACCAAGACAAGCGGTTCCCTTTCAACTTTTCCGTTACTAGCGCCACTTTTAAACTTCCTCTAATGTACTTATGCTAAAGATAAATAGCTAAATCGTAATGAGTACTAATATTAATCGTTTATTATTAATACTTAATTATATAGACAGCTAGCTCAGTGTCAGTTTTATAATCGTAGCATTGGTAATCCCTGTTTCGGAATTTGTTCGAAAGAGTTACCGCGGCCCTGGAACGCAAAGGGCACAAGAGGAACACGGGTGGGTTTTAGTCAGTAAGAGTCTGATACTCCCTACCGCTCCACCCAGGGCGGGAGGGGTCATTTGATGACTTCCCATCCAAAAAAAAAAAATGCGTTGGTAATCCCTGGGTCGCGAGTTCGATCCCCAGACAAATATACTATTCGCAACAGTGGATTTCGATACCAAGCGTACCATTGAACCAGTTTTTTCGAGTCAACGTGTTCGCGATAACGCCATTCGATATAGTGGTTTTCGACTCAATGTGTTTTCGAACTGGCGTAGGTACCATTCGTAAAGTTATTCGAAATAGCGTGTGTCGCAATAACCTCATTCGAATCATTTTGGTCGTAAGGTTACTAAATACCTTAGTAGCGCACTACCGATGCAGAGAGGTAATAAATTACTAAGCTTCTGAGGTTTGTGAGGATTACTACTAGAATATTTAGTGGTTTGTAGGTAACTGTGCATTGGCCGAGTTAATTGTATTAAACAATGTCTTGTACTACTTTTCGAGAATAAAAGTGCGTAAGAGGGTTCAAGAGCCGATTTTGTCGGTAGAATATCTTGAGAGTTTTGAAAGAAGCTCTACTACTCCCTACTACTAGTATGTTAAAATTGTATTAAACATTTGGTCAGGATACATGTGGGCTTCATTTTATATTGAAGTTATAATTAACAGGTTCATACCGCACAGCAGACATTATAGTTAAACAATCAGCAAATACCACATGTAGTACATAGGACTGTAAACTGAGTGCCAATATTCTTCTATTTTGCAAGCAACATCCGCAATGGATAATGCAATTGTAAAATTCGTAATTGTAAGAAAGAAAGAAAAATGTTTATTTAGGACTCGCACAAAACAAACAAAATAAAAATCATAATTAAAAGCTTAATATTAAATTTAAACTGTGAGAGGCCAAAAAAGGTCCCTATCTCAGCATATGCTGCGATATTTAATAAATTGTTTAATACCACAGCATTTTATCTGTCTATCTGTCAAAAATATGTATAATAATATGAAAAATGAGGTTTTCCTGACAGATGCCACTGAGATGAGTATGCCAACGGTACTTTAAAATAAAAAAAATTACCCTCCCCCCCTGGGTAAAATCTGTTTAGCCAGCCAAAGTTATCTTCAGAACACAGGCATGTAACGTCCTAACAGAACTTTTTCAGTATTCACGTGCAAAAATACGGAGGCCTATCATCAACCCGGAACCCCAAAAACTCCTGCCAATTCCAGATAATTATGCAAAGTAACACAAACACTACATTACCATACAAAAGGGATGCAGTCACCAATACATTTTAACAGTAACACTTAATTAAAGGTTGGTTTCGACACAGAATAGAAAGATACAGAAGTTCAGTTCCACAGGACATAAAACTGTAAACACATAGACATACACACACACACACACACACACACACACACACACACACACACACACACACACACACACACACACACACACACATCTACCACGAGTGCAAGTGCAATAGAGAATGCTAGCATTTTGTAACAATGCTCACGGCGTTTATATTACGCACGGTTGACGTGCTTTTTCAAGGCAGACAACGCGCTTGCAATGCGCTTTACAGGTAAAGTACGCGCGGCGGCAATATTACAGTTGGTACTTCTCCCAAATGTGATTGTGAGCAAGTGCAAATGAACGGGATGGACAAACCCCATACATTTATATGTCACCGTAAAATTACAGACTCCATAATATTACAAAAAAAAAAAACTCCCGATATATTATGAAAAAATCGTTTTGTACAGAATAAATCCCACCTAAATTCAATAGTTTCTAATATATCCGTGTCTTATTGAAATATCAAGTTGAGTTTCATCAACGTGACCTTATTCAAACTATTCGTAATCGTGAGTCCGTATTTCTGTGCAATGACCAGTGTAATAACCACCAGAGTGCCTAACGACAAAGGTGTGGCCTTTGCACGCCTTTTTTTATTTTTTGAATGGGAAATCATCAAATGACTTCTCCCGCTCTGGGCGGAATGGAAGGGGGTGTCACACTCTTACTGACTAAAAGCCACCCGTGATCGTTCTAGTGCCCTTTGCGTTCCAGGGCCGCGGTGACTCTTTTGAAAAAAGCCGCAACCCTAGCAGGGCAGGGCATCTAGCCTTCTGCACCCATCTACTCTATGGTTTTAAGCCAGGCTTTGGCACACTGACAGGGTTGGCTCAGGTTAGCTTTGATGTCACAAGCCTAATCTAACATTATCTAGTGCACTCGAGCAGAGATTAGCTCAGCATTCTCGTAACAGGTTATGCAGTCCGTATACGATATTTGTTTGACCTTCTAGAATATTATCCGTTTGTTTAGTGAATTATTTCCGTTCTTGTGACAAGAAAATGCTTAGTGAATTTTCATTTGCAAGGGTAGCAACGTGGCAGAATTTGTAAGTGACAACCTAATTAGAAATACATAATTTAACTCTTGATTACAGTAGAATGGGATAAAGGCACAATTAGTACCTTTTCAGTATACTCGTGGATGATGAATGCGATATAAGAAAACTAGTGAATGTGATGACAATAAATTTTCAACTTATGGATAATACGAAATCACTTACGGCATAGTATTGTAAAGAATAAAAATAACACAAAATTATAGTAGTCTTGTTCTATTAGTGGATACCTTTTGGCGGCTTTTGGTGGGTGTTGTATTTTGTAGGTATTGTTGTGAAGAATCAAACAGAACTTTTCGGAAAGTGGTAATTGTACACCGAAATCGCGAAAAAGAAATACAGCTGTTCAGTACATTTTTGTCGAGTTATGCGCACATACATAAATATATGGGGCAGTCGACTTTTTTCCGCGATTCGGGGTTGACCCATTGTGAAGTTGTTCATTGAATAATGATGAGTACAATGACCCTTAAGAGGTATTGCGTTTATTCTGTTTCACGTTATACTTATATTAGGTACATTTGATGTAAATGATCAAACTTTGTACTTGAAAAAATGCTCATAAAATAAAAAATACTCGACGAAACTGAACTAAATTCTTATGGGACTAAATGGCAACTATTCTTCACCGAATGAAAAAACAACCACGTAAATCGGATCAGAAATCTCGGCGTAATCGCTGTACATACCAACATAGAAAAAAGAACATACCTACCGAATTGAGAACCTCCTCCTTTTTGAAGTCGGTTAAAATCGAGCGGGAATAGACGCCCGAGTCGAAGGGGCAGACTTTAAGAACCGCTTGTGTGATACCAACATGATTTCGACGCTAAGGGCAGGCACCGGACCGTCAACGCTTCGTGTAGCTTCGCCTTTGCAGTGGGGTCAATATGAGCAGGTATTTGAGTAACTAAGTGAATTGAAAATAATTATGTGCATAAACATGTTTCAAATGTGATCTCTAGTTAGTTAAACGACATGTTTTATTTATGTCTAGTTAATCGTAATTAATATTTTATTTAATCTAAAAGTTTACTGAACTACACTTTGCCGAGTAACAACTCATACACTATATCAGCTGTTATTTCATCATCAGCATATATCAGCTGAAAGACGTCCACTGCTAGATATAGACCTACTCCAAGTGTCATCAGAACAACCGGCCCTGTATGTCTCGCATCCATCGGCTACCCGCGACCCTCACCAGGGGCCCAAGTCTGCTATTTTTATAAATTTTTGTCATTCCAACACGATCCCATTGTCATTTGCTATTGCTAAAAGTTCGTTATCTACTAGTCATAATAGTCGATCATTGATCTGTCAATAATCTCGTAATACTTATTGATAACCGAGCTATTAAAAGAAATAACTGCACACGACGTTCTAATGATAGGTCACTGATCTAAGGAACTGTCAAAAATGTTTGCAGATTATCGCATACGTTTGTCTTTCATTTGTAATTATGTACGAGATTACCATTCTATGCCATTTCTTTCAATGGAGTGTCAGTGGTTGACCATTGGAAAGTAATAATGACGCTTCTATGTTAGTAGACTACCAAACTTCTCAAAATCGACCATTATGAGATCAATGATAGACCATTCAGGGCCCCAAGTCTGCTATTACAATAGTGTCAGAATGGTCTATCATTGATCTAATAATGGTCGATTTTGACTGTGTGTTTTGATTTTGATTTTGGTCTAATGAATGACAGACGTATGCGGTAGTCTGCTAAAATGTTGACAGTTTCTTTGATCAGTGACCTATCATTAGAACGTCATTGTGCAGTTATTTCTTTTAATAGCTCGGTTATTAAAAATTATTACGAGACCATTGACCGACCAATGATCGACCATTATGAATTTAGCAGATTACGAACTTTTAGCAAAATGACAATGGGATCGTGTTGGAATGACAAATTTATAAAAATAGCAGACTTGGGGCCCTGATACTATTGTAATAGCAGACTTGGGGCCCTGGTCATCGGTACGCGATCGCCACTCCAGAACTTTTCGACCCCATCGACCATCTGTTCTGTGAGCAATGTGCCCTGCCCATTGTCACTTCAGTTTGGCGATTCTTCGGGCTATGTCATTATCTTTGGTTCTCTTGTGGATATCATCATTCCTGATTCTAGCCGTTTTTTTTAAAGCAGCGGTCGCCTAGTTTTAACGGGGACTTACAAATTTTAAGTCGCGGGTTCAAACCTAGCCAGGCGTATTACTTTGTGTAATTAATTTCATCAGCACTGCTCTTAAAACGGTGAAGGAAATCATCGTGAGGAAACCGGCATGTCCTAGAACCAAAAATTCGAAGACATGTGACATTCACCAACCCGCACTGGGCCCGCGTGGTGCATTATGGCACAGTAAAAATATGGAACAGTATGGAAACTAAGCCCATTTGTTGAAATAATTACCTACGCTCCAGTAGAGAGTTAGGGTTGTCACTTTTAATGTTTGTAATAATTGTTTTATTGGGACGAAGTTCTTTAACACGGCTTGCGGTAGGAGTTGACTGGGATAAATACTCACGCGAAAGCGGTAGTGCATGTTATTCCATGCGACTTTCTTCTTTGTTTAAAATGTAAATAATGCAATTGTAAAAAAATAGATATTTAAGTACAAACTGAATAGGTATTGTTTATCATTTCTATGCCATTTTATTCCATTTCAATAGGGTAGTTGACTAAAAAAATCTAATTAGTCCGTCAGATAGATTTCCAAAAAATATTGGACACGTATTTTTTCTTTTTTCACGTAAACAACAAATGAAGCCGATACAGAGCGTTGAAAACTCGTGTGACGTCACTACTCGCTACAATTTTTAGCGAGCCGTAACGTCACAAGCCCCCACTCCTGATCTTTGATGCTTTGTATCTTCGTCAGTTTTTATAGATTTGATAAAGGAAAAAATACGTGTCCAATATTTTTCTATAATCTAACTGACGGACTAAACATAATCATATATTTTTTACTCAGGAAACACCCCTATTATAATATCTGCCCTATTTGATGAAGGATTTCTGTAAGTATGTTGAAAAATTATTGTTACTTATTTTGTGAAGTAAGTAAGTTCCTATGTGTATGTTTCGAAGGGTCGATTTCCTTTGCCAAGACTAGAATATAATGTTGTCGTCAAAAAAAAAAAAATTATTTTTTCATACTCATAAGAATACATACTCATACAAAATAAATTACAATCAGTATTGCAAAACAAAAACCTGAGTGGCCCATTTATAGCCATTATAATAGTGTAGGTATTATCTATGAACACGGCACCCGCCACTGAGCGCACCGCGAAGGTCCCTTAGGGGCCTCGTAGATGCGCGCGTCTGTGTGAGTGTGCCGATTCGATCGTTTGTTCGTAGTTTCTGTACTGTTCCTTATTTCTACTGTGATTATGGCCCATTCCCTCTCTTAGAGAGGAAGCCTGTGTCCCAGCAGTGGGATCATTAAAAGGCTGATTATGCTTATTTATCTACAATGAATTTAAATACATTTTGGGTTTTGCTATTGTGAAATTAATATTACTGTGTGCCTGATGGCTTTAGGCCGTGGTTGTAAAATATAAATTATCTCGAATGGTTTGTGCGGTTGACAAATGGATTGTTTATTGAAGGACAAATTAAACATTGTGATAGTCAAATACACCTGTTTTCTATATGGAGTCGGCAATTCCATAGAATAGAATGCTTTTAATTGTGAGTAAGTTACAAAAAATATAGATGTAGAATAGATACCATACTTCATTGACAATATTAGGGGTTTATTATAATGGGCCTGCGGATGGCGAGCTATGGGTGGCTCGCCGTCCGATAGCAACCAGGCTCAAGTCGACGGCGCGTCGTGTTCCACGCGCGCCTCAAAGAGCCGTCAGCAACGTAGACAGGGCCCCATAGGGTCAGTGCCTGCTAGGGTTGCGGAATTTGTTCGAAAGAGTCACCGCAGCCCTGGAACGCAAAGGGCACAAGAAGGATCACGGGTGGGTATTAGTCAGTAAAAGTCTGACACTCACTTCCGCTCCGCCCAGAGCGGGAGAAGTCATTTGATGATTTCCCATCCAGAAAAAAAAGGGGTTTATTATAATGACCAATGATCTGCGTCGTGTTTTCATAGTATGGACAAGCCTGTGATCCCAGGATTCTTTGGGTTTTATAATTTATGCTAGTTAAGTTTGGTAATAATTTTTGGAGGTGCTTGTGTAAATGTATGCATATGACACGGGTAGTATCTGAACTTAGATAAAACTAGATTTGACCGCAAACAATTAATAATATTACCATAATTCCTAAGCAAATCTGAAACAGGTTGCGGTACATACATAAGTAAAGTCCATTTTTCACATAAAGTTAGGTAAAGTAAAATCGAAATCATGTATATTGATTAAATTTTCCCTTCCCTTCATTTAAGAGTCCCAAAGTATGTACCTTCTATGCGATTTAGAGACTTGCGAAATTCAAACACTTAGCTACATTTATGCAGAATAAACATTTTCTGGAATACGTAAGAAGCTTTTAAACAATCCCTTTTTTAATAAATCTCGATAAATTTAAAATACGGTAAAACTTGTTTAAATATGGCCTGTATAAGTGAGAAACCTCCATAGCTGGAACTCATGCTTAAGTCCCAACTCTTTAACACTGAATTACCTCTGTTAGTGGGACAAAACAAAACTATATCTGGGATTGGTTCTTTCCATTTTATAGTCATAATTACCTCTATAATTGAGACAGCGAGTGTATTTTACGTCGTTTACTGAGACTATGTATGTTTTAGGAATTAGTTTTTACGATTTTATTCGTCACTAGCTGATCCGCACAACTTCGTTTGTGTCACATTTTTCATGACTGCTCCGCTCCTATTGGTCTTAGCGTGATGATATATAGCCTATAGCCTTCCTCGATAAATGGGCTATCTAAAACTGAAAGATTTTTTCAAATCGGACCAGTAGTTCCTGAGATTAGCGCGTTCAAACAAACAAACAAACAAACTCTTCAGCTTTATAATATTAGTATAGATAAGCACTTCTACTGCTTCTACTATATTTAAGACTATATTTTGTGTAGGTATGTACAATTTATTTATACCTGGATATCTGAGAAACTGGGTAAGTGGAACACCTCTTTATGTGAGACAAATTTGCAGGTCCGTTAAGGTCCCAGTTATCCAAGTTTCACTGTACCTATATACATTTGAGGTCATTGGCCCGAATTAGCCCTACCTACTCCAATCACTGATAGTGACGAGTGACGAGTATCTTAATAATGTTATGCAGGCTGGGCTCATTATTTGATGTTGAACAATAAATTTCAGGGAAGCCAAAAATAATGTATTTTTAGTCACATATCACATGTATAAAAGGAAATAATAGCCTTATTTATTTAATTTTAAGCATCACAAATGATGCTTAAATAAATAAGGCTATTATTTCTAAAATGTAATACCTACTATGTAAGCCTACAAGTTGAGGGTTTTAAAAGTGATTTCACTGAAAACCGAAATATATAAGCAAACTGTACCTAATTAAACTAAATTAAAACAATTCTGTGCGTTAATTAAAATACGTATTCGTATGAGTGCGTTTAAATTACAAACACTTTAAAACTCTGGTATTTTGTCACATTTCCAAAAGTTTATCTACCAAAAAGCTCTGTTTTACCAAATTCATTGTACACGATAAGGTTTAGGTCTCACAGCAAGCGGTGAGGAAGTTTTCCTGCTACTCGCGACGACAACTTGAAGTGATGAAATATAAGAACCGCAAATAACTTTAACATGCCGAAGTTTTTTTTTTTTTTAATAATTTCTTTTATTTACCTAAATATTGAAATTACCTCCTACTCATCACCTGCTTTTTTTACTGATGGGAAATCATCAAATGACTTCTTTCGCTCAGGGCGGACCAGAAAGGAGTGTCAGGTTCTGACTGATTAAAACCTATACGTGTTCCTCCTAATGCCCTTTGCGATCCAGGGTCGCGGTAACTCTTCCGAGAAAAATCTGCAAGCCTGGTACGAACGGGCCCTAGCTGGGGGTCTTCTTGCTGGCCAATCTGTTTGAGGCGTGCGTGGAACACAACGCGCTGTCGACCCGGGCCTATTAGTTATCGGACGGCGAGCCACCCATCGGCGAACCACCTTTTCTGAACTATATTGGGGTCGGCTTCCAGTCCTACCGGATTCAGCTGAATACCAGTATTTTACATGGAGCGGATGCTTACCAGACTTTCACAACCCATGAACTGGGTAACACGGTAAATACTTGGCAAGACTGGTGTCAGATTTTCTGGTTTCTGACAATCCGTAACAACTACCTACAAATCTACAAATGACAGCCGAGACAAAGTCTTTAATGTACTTTTCGAGACACGGAGCAGTCTCGGTATATTAAGATAGTCACCCATCCACAGATCAACCTTGGCAAGTATTGCTGAACCTTGGAGATCAACTCAGCTGTTATAATTTAGCCATGAGCTCCTCCTCAAATTGCCTCCTATATTATGACACACATATGGCGTATGAGCTTTATCACTTTTTCCTGTCCGTTTCCGTGAAAATACTGGGATAAAACATAGCCTAGATATTAATTGCTGATAGTGTAGCTTTCCATTTGGTGAAAAAGGGTTAAAATCGGTTCAATAGTTTCGGAGCTTATTCGATGCAAAAAAAAATCCTCTTTATAATATTAAATTATAGATTAATTATAATTATGTGTCTTAATAATCCTGATTTTCAGCATTTAGATAAACACAAGTAAATTAAATCAATAGCCAAATCAGCTTCGTATCACGCGATGAAGCAAATATTTTCTTTTTGGATTGTGCGCCATAACCATGAAACTTTCCAAAATCGCTCTCGCTCTGCTAACAATACAACTTGGGACTAATTGTCTCATAAACAAGAACGTACACAGAAAGTTGAGCAGTTTAATTCGACATGGTTGTACAATCGCTTTGTATGGAAGTTATGGAACATAGCTATACATGTACTCATACTCACGTACAGTACATACAAAGCTTTTGTCGATTTTCGAGCTAAAAGTTTAATAAAAGAGAGGAGGAAAACGAAATTGCATTCTTTTCATTATGTTTTACACTGCACGTGTAGCAGAGAATATACAAAGTGTTGAATTATACATAGTGCTTTTTTCTACTTTCCTTATGTACCTCACGGAAATTACAGATTTTCGTTTACTGAGGATTAAATGTAGTCTGTATTTGTAGTTTAGATTGATTTCTTTGCGTGTCCATCGAAATACACAAGACGTTTGTTTCGTGTATTTTGATGGACACGCACGCATACGATAAGTATTATCAATACCTAAAAGGGTATGTGCTCAATTTCATACATAAATTTTCCCATAAAACTAGCCATTATGCCACTCCGCATTTCCGTAAAGCAGTAGAGCTTTAGGTATCCATTTCACAAAGTGCTCTAGACAGGGGCATCAGTAGTCGGTAATGCACGTAACATTGTTTCATGTCGCGACGTATCCAAGCAGAAAACTGTGCATTTGCCAAACATTTTATTTGGGGCAAACTGCAGTGTATTGCGCACTATCACGCGATTTTGTGAATATCACTTTTGGAATATTATAGGGACAAAATTAATTTTGAGTCATTTAAAGATAGGATTATTGCATTTTCAAAATTGAAAGTTTTGAAAAAAGCCCACCACGGTAAAAACATAATTGAAAAAAGAGAAAGAAGAATTAAATCTATACTAATATTATAAAGCTGAAGAGTTTGTTTGTTTGTTTGTTTGTTTGCTTGTTTGAACGCGCTAATCTCAGGAACTCCTGGTTCGAATTGAAAAATTATTTTTGGGTTGAATAGACCATTTATCGAGGAAGGTTTTAGGCTATATATCATCACGCTTAAGCCAATAGGAGCAGAGCAACGATAAAGAATGTTTTGAAATCGGGGATTCCACGGGGACGAAGTCGCGGGCAGCAGCTAGTTATTAATAAAAACCCCCGACTAACAGAATAGGGATATTTCCTGAGTAAAAAATATAATTATGATTATGTTTAGTCCGTCAGTTAGATTATAAAAAAATATTGGACACGTATTGTTTCCTTTATCAAATCTATAAAAACTGACCAAGATACAAAGCATCAAAGATCAGCTTGTGACGTCACGGCTCGGTAAAAATTGTAGCGAGTAGTGACGTCACACGAGTTTTCAACGCACTGTATCGTCTTCATTTTTTGTTTACGTGAAAAAAGAAAAAATACGTGTCTAATATTTTTTGGGAATCTATACGACGGACTTATTAAATTTTTTAGTTAATTACCCTATTAATGTAACAAGAATATCCGTAAGACCTGCCATTAAATGAGCTAGTTTTGCAGATAGCGATGACGGGCCCCTACTTTTTTGGTTAGTTTAAATACTTGATAGTCCATGCTTTTATCCATTAAAGTTATCGGCAATGTTTCCTCTGTATCGAAGTCGGGGAATGAACACAATTTAAATATTAACGTTCCGCTTGGCAGCAAAATTCAATGTTAATTGGTTTCAATTCAATTGAGCTGTATCGGAGTGGACGTTTTCAATTAAGTACATTTTATGGTTTCGGTGCTAGGAAAGCAAATATTGATTATTGCCTTTATTGTCTGGTGATTTAATTGACTTTGTTATTTTCAGAACTGTGCTATAAAATTTTAACATCATCCGTTTCTGTAAAAATATATGGAAAATTATTTTCCTTCGAAGTTTTGTAAAATATTGTCGGACTATTATAAAAAACCTTCCAAGTGAGAGTCGCACTCACGCACGAAGGGTTCCGTACCATTCTCTACAAAAAAGGCAAAAAACCTGTCTGTTAAATAGGCGCCCCTTAAATATTTGTTTTAAAATGAATATATAACTAAATATTCTGTGAATATTTCAAGCGTCTATTTGATGTTGTTATCAATATCGAGCAAAAATTATGTTTATTGTATGGGAGCCCTCTTAAATATTTGTTTTATTCTAGATTTTAGTATTTATTGTTATAGCGGCAACAAAAATACATCATCTGTGAAAATTTCAACGGTCTATCACGGTTCATGTTCAGCCTGGTGACAGACGGACGGACAACGGGGTCTTAGTAATAGAGGTCCGTTTTACCCTTCTTGTACCGAACCCTAAAAACCCTGAAAATTTTGAAACTTCTTAGGTTGAAAAATCTCAATGGCAAACAAAGCTTGTCATTTTATTACGTGCTCTGGTTCAAGTAACAAACACGAACAATCGTTTATTCTACACTACGCTTTTTTGCTTGGCTGCGTTCAGACTTCTAATTTAACAACCTGCTAGGAAAACTCACTACAAACTCTTTACAAATGCTAAACAGGTTTCCTAAAGGACAAAGTATCTGGTTGCCTCAAGATACCACGAATTACATCAATAAACGTCTTCCTTACCCAAGAAGCCACAGATATTTTGTGTAAGCAATAGGAAACCTGACGCAACACTACGTAACGACTTCAGGGACCAACTGTAGGGGGTGAAATAGGGTTGTAAGGGTTGAAACAGGGTTGTAGTGATTGTTGGGGGTTGAAATTAACGCCTTCCGCAATGAGGGAGTGTTATCTCAACCTCTTTATATCGTGGCCTTGGGAATAAGAAGCTGAGCGTGAAACTTGACATAATTAGCATCACACATGCTTGTATTCTGCAGGGAATTTTAGAGATTCCTAATTAATAACGGGATTTTAAGTAAGAGTAAACGTCGTAATAAACTAAACTAGATAAATCGTGAATGTTAACGAGCTATACGTGCCATAAAACTATTTGCAAAAATTGATAGCGAGAACCGCTCTTTCTCTTCTTGGCTCTTGTTTGAAAACTTTGTTAAAATTAAGTTTAAGACCAAAAACAAAAGATAGTAAAATTAAAATCAGGCTTTTAATATTCCCACTGCTGGAACACAGGCCTCCTCTCTAGGAGAGGGAGGGAGGGGGGGGGGGCGTTATCCATCACGCGGGCTCAGTGCGGATTGGTGAATGTCACATGTCTTCGAATTTTGGTTCTAGGACATGCCGGTTTCCTCACGATGTTTTACTTTACCGTTTTGAAAATACAATTGTTGACAAAAAATGTAATTAACAAAAGAATTAATTTGTAAAACTACAATATTACACAAATAAAAGCTACGCTTACCACAGGAAATTTATCCTCCCACACTAAAGGCTTTTCCAACTAATTATCGCGGCTTAAAACACTCGATATAACTTGTCGAAAATGTGTAACAGTTAGTAAACAGTAACAACTTTATAGGCGAGTATGTGTGAACCCCAAATTAAATTATTATGGTTGAACAATTCTGGGCAGTTTTAACAGCTGATGTTAGTTAATACGGGAAGGGACTTAGCGACAGATTAACTGTTTAAAGGATTTCTTGTTCTAAATCGGTTTCGATTTCGGGTGGTTTTCAGTTATGTGTGTGTTTCAGTTTCTGTATATATGTACCGGCTAAACCCGATTTCAGGATAAACGAGTTTTGCCTAGGCTAAACTAGTTCCTCCTATACGCGACCGGATTAACTGGTATAGCCTAGTCTAAACAAGTTCATCCTAAGCCCGGTAAGATAACTAATAATCTAAACTATATAATATTATAAAGCTGAAGAGTTTGTTTGTTTGTTTGTTTGTTTGTTTGTTTGAACGCGCTAATCTCAGGAACTACGGGTTCGAATTGAAAAACTCTTTTTGGGTTGAATATACCATTTATCGAGGAAGGCTTTAGGCCATATATCATCACGCTTAAGCCAATAGGAGCGGAGCAGCGATAAAGAATGTTTTAAAATCGGGGATTCCACGGGGTCGTCCCCGTGGAATCCCCGATTTTAAAACATTCGCGTTTTAAAACAAGTCGCGGGCAGCAGCTAGTAACTAATAATTGGATAGCCCATCAATATTTTTCATTGATGTTTTTCTAACACTTATGAACATATATGACAAAGACAAAGTTCCGCGGGTCAGCTAGAAACATATAATTTATAGAATAATTGGACCAAAACATGCGTAAGTGCTTTTTACAAAGATTAGGCATTCATCATCTGCCTAGCCTTTCCCAACTATATTGGAGTCGGCTCCCAGTCAAACCGGATTCAGCTGAATACCAGTATTTTACGTGAAGCGGCAGACCTCCACAACTCAATAACTAGGGAACATAGTACTTCTTGGCAAGACTGGTGTCCGATTTTCTGGCTTCTGACAATCCGTAACGACTGCCAAAGATCTACAAATGACAGCCGGAACCAACGGCTTAACGTGCTCTATGAGGCACGGAGGAAACTCGTTATGTTAAGATAGTCACCCATCCTCAGACCAACCTTGGCAAGCGTTGCTTAACCTTGAAGATCGACCTGTGCGGCTGTTATTGTTTAGCCACGAGCAAACGTAGTTTGGGACGACCTTATTGCCATCAACCGTACAACTCCGGACTTCGGACTGTTTCCGAGAAATGATTGATGAAATAACTCAATAACACTGCCTAGCTCCGAAATCGAACACAAATAACAAGAATGCAAAAGGAAAGGAAACACGGATGGGTTTTAGCCAGTAAGACTCTGATACTCCCTTCCATTCCACCCAGAGCGGAAGAAGTCATTGGATGATCTCCCATCCATAACAAAAGGCCAAGTACGCTGGAGATATTATAGTGCATGATTGTTCGCGAAAACACAGATACACTCACTGTTCCCTTACTTTCTCAGTTCGATGAGACGGCGTGTCTCATCGTGTCGCAATACACGACTGGCAAGAGATCACGCGCAGGACCATCGGTTTTACATGCTTCCCTGAGGCGTCACACCACCAACTTCTTTGGAAGTTGTTGATGATTGTAGTCTGCTCCGGATTGCTACCAAGAAACTTCTAGTGAAAAAATTCAATCTTCGTCCACTTTTAAAGCAATGGTCAAAAATCTCCTCTCTCTTTAATCGTTTTTATTTGCGTTCTATGCTTTTTGTGTTATATTTATTATTGTAAGTATATATTTATCTATAATGTATTTATTGTATATATAATTAGTACACGTAAGACCACCTACAGTACTGTATTTCCTTTTTCTCTTTCAAATCCATCCAAAGGTTGTCTTGAAAAGATCGCTTAGCGATAAGGCCGCCCATTGTGTCACCCTATGTAATGTTTTCATTGTCTATATTTTCTGTAACTTGTATGGTGTACATAATAAAGAGTATTCTATTCAATTCTGTAACACTTTTTACCCGACCAGAAAATTGTACCTATAATAGAACCCCACGCTCATTAGTCGTACGTCACGACCACGTGATCAACGGAGCAGTGAAACTCCTAGGTACTTAATTAACGAACAAGCTTTCATAATTAACAGGAGTATCTCTTAATTTGTTTATCAAAGTTAAGTCGTTCGTAATTCGAGGTTCTTGATTAAAACTGATTAAGATGCTAACCAAGTTTGGTGCAGTAATATTAATTACTGCTAATCTTAAATTTCGGTCGTTATCGCAAAGAGTAGCCAACACGGTGCATTAATTAATTGTATCTATGCGAGCCACTGGTATTTTAAAGAAGAATGATCATGGGCCTAACATAAATTACACAACTAATAGATAGAAGTCACACGCTTCTTTTTCGTTTGAAATATGAGAGAAATATTTTTTTCTTTTATCGATTTCATTGGCGATCATATGAATTTATTATGGTTTACATTGTTCGTTCAAGTATCGTCACCTGCCTAACTACTATATGTCTGCTAGGAATAGGCTTTTTTCCAGCTAGCTTAGATTAGGAACAAAAAAAACAAACAACGCAAACAATGAAACTAAAAAAAGAATTCTAGAAATTGATACCTGTGGGGTAGATTGCAGGAGCAAAGATAGGTACAAAAGAAAGCAAGTCTTTAAAATTATTACACCTTATAGTTTTATATTCAGTAAACACATTTAGAACACATCAACCCACATATTAACTTAACCAGGAACAGCTTCATTATAAACCATCATCATCAAACAATATATTTCACTATCGCTGCAGTGTTTCAAAAGCGAGCATCAAACACAATTGAACGTTATAATTACAGACTACCCGCATTCAAGGCAGAACAATAGTCGCGTTCAAAGCCAATGTCGGTATTGTTAGTCGCTTAGACTTGTACTGAATATTATGTCGATGTGGTAGGCCGGGGTAATTTATTTCGGAATTTATTCGAAAGAGTCACCGCGGCCCTGGAACGCAAAGTGCACTAGAAGGACCACGGGTGGGTTTAGTCAGTAAGAATCTGACGCTCCGTCCAGAGCGGATGATGAAGTCATTTGATTTATTTCTATACTAAAAAGCCTATACTAATTAAACCAATTTAGGCTACCTAGGTACTGTTGTTTCCTGATGCCGAAACAATTTTAATGGAAGTCCTGAAACAAAGTGAAGTGTTTGACGTAATACGTTGTCCGTCCTATTCTCTCTCGTCTCTTTTTTTGCAGGTATACTGGTAAATAAGCATCACCTGGGATGCGAAAACGAAATGAAAGGAAACTCCAAATTAATTCTCAGGGTTGCGGAATTTGTTAGAAAGAATCACCGCGGTCCTGGAACGCAAAGGGCACAAGAAGGATCCCGGGTGGGTTTTAGTCAGTAAGAGTCTGACACTCTCTCCCGCTCCGCCCAGAGCGGTAGAAGTCATTTGATGATTTCCCATCCAAAAAAAAGGTATTTGTTGAAAATAAAGAATAATCACAGCAATAACATCATTAATTGCTTACTTTCATTTCTTGTTATTAAAACAGTGTACATACCTAATTTGTTCAAGACAGCACTTTAACCACTATTACAGATTTTTATGCACTCGTGTGACTGACTTATTTTTCGTCCTTTCGACTCGATTTTTGCAGCAAAACTGACTCGACCCTCTTGCCCGTTGCGCTCGCGCTCAAATCCCCTCCACAGGCTTGATGGGGGGGCGCAACGTGGTGGCGATCAAGTCAGTGTTGCCAGGATGAAAACAAAACTCGATAAAATAACTAATTAGATAGTAAATTTAACTATTTTATAAACCGTGATTAGAAAAATAAACAGACTTCTAAAATTAAATAGTGCTTATACAAATAAATATTTAACTTATTCCTAAATGATTCCTAACAGAAATGTCTTTTAAAAGTTAATATTATTTGTCCATGTTTTTTAATCAGAGTTGAACTTTTATTTAAATAATATTTTGTGTCCACCTGCCGACTATAACCCTAACCTATAAAGGTGAAAGTGAGTTTGATTGTTACCTTTTCACTTGTTAACGGCTACACGGATTTGGATTAAACTTGGCAAACGGGTAGACAATGTCCTTACTTTTTGAACTTTTTATGACGGAAGTATTTTCTCTTGAGATAATTTTCGAAATAGGTACACACGGGTGGAATATTTATTACAACCTGCAGCCCTACCATGACGTCATAAATCCATCATGATTCCTGTGTCAGAGCGAGACGGAGTTACACAAGACGAATAGCACTATCCCTTTCCCTCGCACTGAATCATGATAGCATTGACACTTCGTAGTACGGCCACAGATCTGTACCAGGAAAGATCAAATTATAAGTTGCAGGCCAGAATGACACAAAAATACCAGTTGAGAATATCGCCTTGTCCGTGATATCCTATTCAAGTTAGTAGTTTCTTCAAGGTCCACATTATCTATGCTACAATTACTACACAGTTGTGGCTATTTAGAATAGCTACCGAAATCTACAGACCAATTTTGCACAATGGTACCTTGTAGTTTGCCGGCGACCACAAAGTGAATACATTGTAACAATCCACGCGTCCTCCATTTATGATCGTGTACCTGCTGCGATTTGTGGCACATACAGAACCGAATTCTGCACAATACCTACATTGTGCCGAAGTTAGCTCTGTGAGAATTTCGTAATTTCAATCATAACAGTAGATATTTTTGGTAAATTTACTGCTAGACCTCCGATTAATTGTAAACACAAACTCTTTGGAAGGAAAATGAAGTATCTAAAATTATTCATCCCCTTACTGGGGACAAATTCATAAATGAGGAGAAAAATTCTTCAAATAAATACTCCTTCCTTAGTACCTGTGTCAAAAATGTCAACAAACAAGCCAGCACATGAAAACCCGAAACAATTCTTATTTTTACGGCTCCCCGCATACTTGAGCCACATAAAGGAAAATGGATGTAGTTTCTCAGGAATTTTCAGCACCTCACTGTAAAATATGCAAATGTAATGCACTTCAGCGTGTTGGGCTAAAAATGCTAGTATTTCAAACGGAAAACCTCGTGTTTAAATGAAAAGGCAACAAACGTGTGGTAAAATGAATTCCAGACCTCGAAATTACGGAATGGAAAGAGATCCTGTTAGGGGCTAGGGTTGCCACATAAATATGTCTACTTACGCATGGTCTACTTTTCAGTGTAACACTGCTTAAAAAGCAAATGTGGACTCTGGACCGTCTGTGTGAAAAGTCTTCACGTTTGCCTGGTGAAAGCCGCTGGATGCGCGCCATAGTCGCTATGGTGACAATTGAAGCCTGTGTCCAGCAGTGAACGCGTTTCGGCTGAAATGATGATGGTGGTGGTGGCTTGTAGGATCAACATAATTATTTTGAAGAACACTCAATGATGTCACAGTCATGTGCAACATGACTTTTTACCATGAATTATACGTAAGAAGCGTGGTTTCCAGAACTCTTCACATTCAAGATTGACTCGCCGAGATTGACTGTACTACGAAGTGCCAATGCTATCATGATTCAGTGTGAGGGAAAGTGATAGTGCAATCGTCTTGTATAACTCCGTCTCTCTCTGACACAGAAATCATGTTGGATTTAAAACGTCATGGTAGGGCTGCAAGTCCAGTTTTTGAAGTGAAAACTTCTTTAGCCGCGTTGAGCACTTCTTGGTAGAGGAAAATCTCATGGGTTCGCGTCATCGACATGCTCATGACTCATGCGTATAAGTGAAATTCAATGGATTTAGTAAAAAGTTGAATGTGTACATAATGTTGAAATAGTGTTTTTTATTATTATTTTAATTCAAACATTATGAAATTTCAAATTTTCATACTAAAAGTTCTAAGTTTTTACTTTAATCGGCAATCCCTAGAAATGCCAATTTCTTTCTATTTTTTTAAATCTTTTGACGCCTGAAAGAATATAAATTTAAATATAAATTTCATCAGCACTATATTATTCGTCATAAACCGTACATGGATTGCATTGCAGATAATAAGATACAATACTTCCAAACATATTCCTAAAACTATATAAAATAAGGAAAATTTTCTGTGAAAAGTTCCTGTAAAGGATTGCATTTGAACCACAAAGCATGAAAAGATCAGAGAGAATGGAAACGGAGATCCGAACCTGGCACCTTGCCAGCCCTAAGTAAACGTACAAGTATCTAGCCAAGAGAATATATTTTAAAATTCAATTTTGACATATAGCCTATTCTGTGAGACTTATCAAAAAACCGACCAAGCGTGAATCCGACTCACGCGCAAATGTTTCGCAAACAAATAAATTGCCTAGTCTTTTTCAACTATTTTGTGGTCAGCTTTCAATCTATCCCCATTTTTCTGGATGGGAAATCATCAAATGACTTCTCCCGCTCTAGTCGGACTGGAAGAGAGTGTCAAACTCTTACTGACTAAAACCCACTCGTGATCTTTCTAGTGCCTTTTGCGTTCCAGGGCCGCGGTGACTCTTTCAAACGTATTCCTGCACCCTAGGAAGCACTGATCTTATGGGGCCCCTTCTTCTTTGCTGATAGCTTTTTGAGGCGCGCGTGGAACACGACGCCACGATGGTGAACAAGGTTTATCAAATTTTAAACTTTCATACACTCGCCATATTATGACGTCATACATATAATAGCATAGTTATTGAACGAGGCCCGGTCATCCGATGCCTATATTATCCATAAATGATTTACGATCCCATTTTATCCATGAAATAGTGAACTTTAGTGTGCTTTTTACGTATGATATTTATTTTAGACTAGCTGCTGCCCGCGACTTCGACCCCGTGGAATCCCCGATTTTAAAACATTCTTTATCGCTGCTCCGCTCCTATTGGCTTAAGCGTGATGATATATAGCCTAAAGCCTTCCTCGATAAATGGTCTATTCAACCCAAAAATAATTTTTCAATTCGGACCAGAAGTTCCTGAGATTAGCGCGTTCAAACAAACAAACAAACAAACTCTTCAGCTTTATAATATTAGTATAGATAATATTCTCAGGGTGACTTTTAATGTAATTATATTTTTCAAGATGATATTTCTTACACCCAAATATGAGGAACACAAATATGGGATCAACTTTGACATACACAAAAACAAAACTCCGCTGTACAAAAGGGACATTATGCTCCTATAACTCGACCAAATATCGAAAAAATCAATGATTTATGCAATTAGACATAATACTACAAAAAGTCAACAGTTCGTGGCATATATTTACAACCACAGTTTCTGAACGAGTGCCTCACCTCTTTTCGGCAGAGTTCGGTAAACTTCGGAAAACCCCGAAAGGCAGTGAGAAAAGACACCTGCATCATATATTTCACGGAAAAATCTTTCCGACAAAGTCTGTTCAACGTTTTAACTAACAGGGTGACCATGTTTTCTTAATGGGCTCTTTTTTCTTTTTCTTATTATACTTGGGTAACATCATTTAGAGTTTGGAAATGTTTGAGGGGCGAATTTGATGTCTGCTAAAACAAATAATGCTGAAAGAGATTGCTATAGCAATAAGCATGGCTTTTGTACCTATTTTTCTGTTTCCTTCTTCTTATGTATTCGTTAAATGTGTGTATATAAAATATTAAATTAAAAAAATATAACAAAACGAGTAACTCCGTTAAACTTGCGAACAATTATATATTTTAAATATCACGATGTACGAAATGTTTTGCAGATTTTTAAAGATTCTAGTAATAAGGACCGCGCGGTGAGATATGTACCCATCAGTGGAATAGCATTGGCCAACTATGCTTATGCAATCATGATAATTACGTACTCAATTACCTAAAAACTTTAACACAAAATATAGGTTACGGGAAGAGTGGAAGGCTAGGGGGGAGACCTTTGGCCAGCAGTGGGACAATTTAGGTTGATAAAAAAAGAAAAAAAATGGGTATGGAAAACAAAAACCCAACCATTAGAAACGTAGGCAAAACATACTTTAAATATTATGTTAGGGATCGCAAATCTGTCTGTGTTTTATGCGTCTGCGCTTAAAGAACTAAAATTTGTTGATGATTTTTGTTATAAAAACAAACTAAACCTAGATAAGAACATTAGGATACTTTTTGTATCGAGATTCCGTTGCCTTGAGATAATTTCAGACTTAAATTCGGGCAAAGCCGGAAGATCTTTCTTTACCATAAATATTTTACAACTTTATTAAACTTCAACGAAGTCTCCGTCCTCATTTTAACAAACATTTCACTAAACAATGGTCCGTTTGCTCCCAATTAATTCTAAATCATAAACATTCAACACGACCTTGGTCCGAATGAAAAATCATGGTATTTATTCACCAAGAAGTTTGCAACCAAAAGTTTGAAACGACAAAAACAACTCTTATCCATGGTCCAAACTTTTTAAGTCCATTATTAAAAGTGGCATGCCACAGACCACGGAATCGACTGTGTTCACGGCGATAAGGTTGAATATTGCTTGTTACGATTTTTGGATTAAAACAACGTGTGGACTGTATGAAGGTTTATTTTGAACTAACTAAATAGGGTATTGTGGACTGTAAAACCATGCATACAACAACATACAACTTTCTGCAACATGCAAGTTTCTTTTTCCGTCCGGGGCGGAGCGGAAAGCAATGTTAGACTCTTACTGACTAAAACCCATCCGTGTTCCTCCTAATGACCAAGGCGAACTAATTCCGCAACAACGCAGCGTTATTAGGTACTAAATATTAGTGCACTCGCAAGTGCCCTGAGCACAAGTCTCGTCAGCATCATATACAGCATACAAGTCATAGACAACAGACAAGTCAGAATGGGGTAGATTCCTAAAAAAAATAATGAATCATAATCGTAATCATAATCATTTTTTTATTTGTGTAACATAGGTAGAAAATACAGTTCTTAAATTAAATTAATAGTTCGCTATGTTATGCCAAGAGGCGTACAAATATGGTTGCATGCGGAACTCAATAATAATCATGCTTGAGGTAAACACAAAATATATACTCGGTATGTCAAAATGAATAAAAACAAAAATTATAAATGTCAAAGTATGGAGTCATTTGTACAGTCAATGCATAAATAAAATAATCATAAATTCAATTAGTCACATTAAGTCTACATTTAGTTATCATTTAAAAATTCATCAGTCGTATAATAACATTTTTCAATTAATAACAATTTTATTTTTTTTCTGAATTGTGTAACATTCAAATTCTTAAATAATAATGTTTTTCTTTTGTAACTTTAGCAAGAACTAGCAGCGCCCCGTGGTTTCACCCGCGTTGTTCCCGTTCCCGTAGCAATTTGGGGATAATATATATATATATATATATATATATATATGTAGATAATAGCCTGTGACAGATCACAACAACGTAGCTTTCTATTGGTGAAATAATTTTGAAAATCGTTTCAGTAGATCCATAGATTACCCCTTACAACTTCAGTGCGTTTTATCCTTGTACATTGTTATGAAACGAACTGGCCGACTAAATATTAATCACATTTTTACCATACTATGGACTCATCCATAGTGTCATGACTCTATGGATGATTCCCGAATCCCATGGGTCGAAAACTATGGGTAAAAGGAACACTCACTCACGCTTAGTTTTATGAAAAGTTTTGCCAATATCGTATCTAGAAGTGCCCGCCGAGACGCTTTACTGCTCTATGGTGGCTGTACCGTTCCTTATATTCTTTTTTTGAACCCGATTATTTTATTTGTCAAGTCTTTGGACAACTTCATCGTTGTCTTCTGAATTTAAATCAGTTTTCTTTTAGAATTAAAAACATTATTGTGTTGTCTTATTGAGAGAAGAAAGACATTAATCTTAAACTGCTCAAAAGGGCGATAAAAATAAGAAGTTTGCTTTTAAAAAATATTTTCGAACGAAATCTGTGTCAGCTAAGTAAATTTAGTTATGTAGCGGGAAACTTGTACACAACGTTGATGTAACAAACAAAGTAGAATAAAACTATATTAATATTAAATTATATTACAGTTATTCTAGTTTTATCCTACTTTTATATTACTTGCAGTTGTTTCACTGCAAGGCAAAAGCCTTTCTCATGGAAATAAGACACAAACATCCGCGCTTAGACGCAACAAATTGTTCCTTTCAACTTTCAAGAAAAAAATCTTAAGACATTTCAAAGATATAATAACATTTATTTCACGACAGTCCCGGTATACACATAAAATGAAATAAGAAACTGACTATAAAAACTAAATAAACACAGTGTGTGCCTCACGGCTGAACTAAATAGTTTAACTTCATTAATGTTGCCAAACAGATCCGGTCTAACGATAGCTTTCCATCATCGTCCTAGCCTTTTCCCAATTATATTGGGGTCGGCTCCCAGTCAAACTGCATTCAGCTGACTATCAGTATCTTACGTGGAGTAGCTGCTTACCAGACCTCCACAATCCATTAACTGTGTAACACGGTATTCCTTGGCAACACTGGTATCAGATTTTCTGGCTTCGAACAATCCGTAGCGACTGCTAAAGTTCTCCAAATTATAGCCGGGACCAAAAGCTTAGCATGCCTTCTGGGGCACGGCAGAGTCTCAGTAATATTAAAATGGTCGACCATCCACAGGCCAAACTCAGCAAGCGTTGCATAAGCTTGAAGTTGCTCAATGAACCATTGCATCTGTTATAATTTAGCCACGAAATCCTGCACTGACATCTGATTATAATCTCCCAATGAAATCTACATAAGTGACGAGTGACAGAGCAAACAGTTATTAACATTTTTAACCGACTTCTAAAAAAGGAGGAGGTTCTCAATTCGGATGTTTGTATTTTATTTTTTTTTTTTTTTATGTTTGTTCGCGCATAACTCCGTCGCTTGTCAACCGATTTGAAAAATTCTTTTTTTGTTGGAAAGGGTATACTTCCCAAATGGTCCCATGAAAATTTTATCGAAATCGACCAAGCGGTTTTCGAAAAATCTAAAAAAAATATCTACATTGTCTACATTGACGACCTCTTAGTTTACTCTGCAAAGGAGCAGTGCGTTTTTTTTACACCAATGTGATTGGTTCGTTTAGGTGGGGGGAGGGGAGGAGGGGAGGGGAGGAGGGGAGGGGAGGAGGGGAGGGGATGTAGGTACCACTAAAAAGTGAAAAATAAAAAACTTTTTACAAAAAAATACAACCGACTTTTACACAAAAAATCAAAAAAGTGCAAAATAACTTTAATTTCGGAAGTCGGTGTTCAAAAAACGAAAAAGCAACCACCAACACCGAGTTCCGAAATTAAAGTTATTTTGCACTTTTTTGATTTTTTGTGTAAAAGTCGGTTGTATTTTTTTGTAAAAAGTTTTTTCTCAATCGATAAGATGCTAAAAGTAGCTTGCGGTGGCAGCTACAGACAAGTCGTAATCGTATTCTCTTCTGTCCAAAAAGCTTCCAATAAATGGTGAACCCACTCCACCGCGTATTTAGGAAGAAAAACAGCTAAGTACGTCGTCAGCTGTAAGTTGTGCCGTAAATCCCCGCGGTGACGAAGGACTTATAGCGACCACGCGATCGGCGAGCATTGGGAAGTTTTGGTGAGCTATTTAAATACCGTAGGCATACTGTACCTACTCGAATATTTAGACGTCAAAGAGTAGGAGCTACCTATTGGCGTAAGTATGACTAAGGGATTTTTCGGCTCAGATTTTGCTACTATATTTCGATTATTTGGATTCTGAATTAAAGACGTATCAAAGTCTACTAAAAGTACCTAGTATAGTTTGGCGTCTTCTCGAATTCTTAATCAGACAAAAGGTGAGTAAGATAAGTCTGGCTAGTTTTTTTTTCGATGCCGTTATCAGTTGTAAGTTGTGCCACAAATCCCCGCGATGACGAGGGATTTGTAGTGACAAGGCGATTTGGCGAGTATCGGGACTTATCGCAAACTAAAGCTGTATATTTATTTATGCGTGAAAAGGAAGGTTTTGACAAAATAATTTACGAGTACCTTACAAACAGTTTTGCAGTTAGATTTCAGGAAAAATGATTCCTCCACCTCGCGTTCGTTCTCCAGCTTTATAAAAAAGCCTTCTCCACCAATGCTAATATACATACAAATATCTTCATTCTATCATCTTATAGGGTTGACAAGCAGCATGCACAAACACAAATACACCACAAGCCTCACACACACACATATATTCATACTCAAACGCACACTCGCAGTTATTGAATAATATTGTAATATGTGCATATTTACATTTGCACCGCACCACGCTTGTCATAGCATTGTCATATTTGACTTTTTATATTATACTTGATATTCATTATGATTTGCACTATATTAGCTATCATTTTGCATGATTCGAACTTTTTGAAATATTTATTTTTGACATACCTAACTGCTTTTTGCCGAAACCACGCTAACAAAGATTGTTTATGAGGAACCGGTACAACGAATAAAAGCAAATATCTTATGGTTAAACTTGTTTTTGAAGAAATGTAAAATAATTATAATCAGACAACTTACGAATTCCTCTACAAGATCGCGTAACTAACTCATATCATGAAATTTTTAACAAAAGTGATGTTTGAAATAAAGTCTTCAATCTACACTAATATTATAAAGTTAAGTTAAGATTAATATGTATTGATGGATTGATTTTATTTTCTTGCATACATCTCTATTTGCTGACAAGTTTGTATTCGCCCACGTATCTTTCCATATCATAGAATTTTTCGCTCAATCTGACTGTGGCTTCGTGCTGGGATTACATATTATTTTTAAGTGCTGGGGCATTAACCACGAATAGTATAGCCATTTCAATAATTTCCAAAACAAATGAACGACAAAGCGCCCAACTATTCGGAATGCTCGCAGCTGCATCGGAGTCAATTGTTTTAAATTCAACCTGTGCAGTACCAAGCGTGTCATTTAGTCCTATCTACTGAATTGTTTTATACAAAGAAAATCGTTCCAATAATATTTTTTATTCACGTAATAAATACTACCTATTATCATGGATGAAGCTTTCTTATTTGCAAACGGAAATGAAAAAGTTTTTTTTTATGAAAAAAAAATATCTGTGGAAAATAAAATGCCTTCCTTACCTGATCACAAATTAATAATTCGCTTTGTTGTTTTATTGTAGATCGCGGGCTCAAACCCAGTCGGTAATTTAATTTCATCATCAATGCTATAAACGACGAAGGAAAACATCGTGAGGAAACCGGCATGTCCTAGAACCAAAAATTCGAAGACGCGTGACATTCACCAACCCGCACTGGGCCCGCGTGGTGGATTACGGTCCATTCCCTCTCCTAGAGAGGAGGCCTGTATCCCAGCAGTGGGAACATTAAAAGGCTGATTAGGCACACATAAATGTACGTATGTGGTGCAGGTGCACTCAATTAAATTACAGATTAATATACTAGTTTCCAAAATGTTTTAATTACAAACCGAATTTTATGACGAAATTCGATGCTAAACCCCTTTGAAATCATTTACAGTTAGGTAGAAAGCTGAAAATATTGAACATTTCTGCGGTTTCAGTAACGAGTTTATTTGCGGTGATCAGTTTCAATAACAAAAACTATAAACGTCCACAACACAGTGCAATATTCATCAAATGTGTAAAATTTTACGGTTCATTTTGGTAAACTAACTGAAAGTTGAAAACACTGGATTACGACCGGGTTAAATACAGTTGAAAGCCTACATTAATGAATAACTATACCCCATTCACGATAAGATTAGACATTGAAATACATCTTTTTTACAGTCCGTTCAACCGATTTTGACTTCTATTGTGTTGGCGGCATGACACATGGTAGCTGCAGTAAACAGTTGGTATTATAATCACGTTTTTGTTTTAATGCCATCCTTATGCCTACGGAATAGAAGTAAAAATCGATAGAACGGAGTGTAAACAATTTTGTTCCAATGTCTAATCTTATTGTGAATGGAGTATAGGTACTATAATCTCACTGATTATAATGTTTTCTGTTAGAAGTTCTATATTCACAATATATACCACAACGTACCTACCTACAAATAATAAAATGCATTATCCAGAAATCCGTGAGTAAATATTGGTTTCCATTCTTTCCTCTTACCGGAACAGTTTGGCACAAATATTTGTAAGTCATGGTAAATATTTGATCCACTCACTGTATGTAGCCCACAGTGACAAACGTGTGAAAAGATCACTATGACAATTAGGTCACCAAAATCTACATAAACCATCGTCACAATACATGGTGGACAATCCCAACCATACGAGATAAACGCTAAATTATTTGAAAGAGTCCCCGTGGCCCTGGAACGCAAAGAATATTAGGAGGAACACGGATAGGTTTTAGTCAGTCAGACTGTGACACGTTTGCGCTCCGCCCAGATAGGGAGAAGTTATTTGATGATTTCCAATCCTTAAAAACAGTAATACAGAAGTTAATAAATTACTTCTAGGCAAACGTGAGATGGTGGTGGTGGGGTGGGAAGCATGAGCGCAGTAAAAAGAAAGTTTTTCATTCCCCCCATCTCGGAAAGACTATATTTTCTCTTCAATATCTGAGCGTAAAAGCCGTTTTTATCCTCTAGTTGATAAAGTAAATTGAATTAAGTTACAAACGCCTATTGGAATGGGCCTATTCTCCTAAACACATCACCTACATAGGTGTATAGCAATGTGTGGAGAGCAGTGGTAGCCGAGTAGTAACGGCCCTGACTTACGAATTGTGAGTCGCGGGTTCAAACCCAGCCAGGCGCATTACGTTGTGTAATTAATTTCATCACCACTGCTCTCAAAACGGTGAAGGAAAACATTGTGAGGAAACCGGCATGTCCTAGAACCAAAACTCGAAGGCATGTCACATTCACCAACCCGCACTGGGCCCGCGTGGTGGATTACGGCCCATTCCCTCTCCTAAAGCCTGTGTCCCAACAGTGGGAACATTAAAAGGCTGATTATGCTTAAAGACACCAAGTCAAAAATTGCCAAAATGCACTCAAAATATGTATCATCAATGCAGACTACACTTTACCCATGTGTGAACTAAGACCTCAATAAATATTGTTTTGTCACCTACCAAGACAAATACATCAAAAACCTTTTTCTCTCCGTTGTTACTTTAAAACATTCCTGTTCACCCATGCTCGAAGGGTGTAAGATAAGAACGCACGGTTCATAAAGTTTATTCCTTGAAAAATGATGGTTCTATCACATGGGTCAATTCTCGTGAAATTCTTTTTACTGGCAAATCTTATCAGAACCTTTATCAGTAGTAAAGGATACGTAGGTATTAAAAAAAAAATGTGCAGAAGGCTCACATGATTTCCACGATATTAATAAATCTTGCTGAAACTCATTGACTTACGGCCGAAACCAATAACCGATCTATCACATACTGGAGATAGAAAAACAAATGAAACAACAGAAATATTATATAGGTTTTCTGTTGTTTCATTTGTTTTTCTATCTACAGTATGTGATAGATCGGTTATTGGTTTCGGCCGTTAATCAAGCTACTAGAACTGACACAACTTCTTCTTGCACTCTGGGCGGAGCGGATAGGGAGTGTCCGACTCTTACTGACTAAAACCCACCCGTGTTTCTCCTAGCGCCCTTTGCGTTCCAGGGCCGCGGTGACTTTTTCGAACAAATTCCGCATTAGAACACACCTAAGAACTTTAGGTATTCTTAGATGTGTCAATTCTCCCAGGTCGATTAACAAAGTGCGTTTCTCGACATTGTTATCAAAATTTCACTGTCATTGTAATTTCTTTCATTTTTATATTTGTATTGTTTGTTAAGTACGACTTACTTTATCTATACTTATAATAAATCTGTAGAGAGGTCAATTCTGTACAGGGAATATATTTTCAAAATAACTATCAGGGGGTGATTAGTGATCGATACTGGTGCCAAAAATGCAATCAGTAAAATTTTTGTCTGTCTGTCTGTCTGTCTGTATGTTCTTTATAGAAACAAAAACTACTTGACCGATTTTAACGAAACTTGGTGCAATTATTCTTCATACTCCTGGGCAGGTTATAGTATACTTTTCATCACGCTACAATCAAGAGGAGCAGAGCAGTGAAGGGAAATGTTGGGAAAACGGGAGAAGTTACTCCATTTTTTAAGCTTCCGTCGCGTGTGTATCCTTAATGGTTAAAGTTACATAGAAATAATGTATGACGGAAATGTTCTACATAAAATTATCTAAAAAATATTGCACAACAGTATATGTCTATCTTTTATGGTTGACTCACAATAACACGTGTAACTCCCTATAGCTTAGCAGTTCGGAGCTTTCTGATTATATTTGTTTACTCTTACGTTTAGTTACAGGTATTTATTTTTAAGTGAAGTAGGTATAGGTTATTATAATATAATTTTGCACAAGCATTTCAGCTTTACTTTCATTTCTTTTTTTGTTGTAAGTTGTACATATTTCACACACACATAGTGATCTATCAACGCACAGCCCAAACCACTGAACGGATCGGGCTGAAATTTGGCATGCAGGTAGATGTTATGACGTTGGCATCCGCTACGAAAGGATTTTGATTAATTCTACCCCCAAGGGGATAAAATAGGGGATGAACGTTTGTATGAAACTTTCTCAATTTTAAACCGATCGGGCTGAGAGTTTCAAAATCGGGGGTAAAGTAACTATTCCACGCGGACGAAGTCGCTGGCAGAAGCTAGTACGTCATAAATGGCAAAACACGTAGCTACCTCATTTTAATTCTAAGACCTTTGTACTGTACTCATGTTTTACAAAATAAATATAATAATCTTATCTTGATTTTACCACAAAATGGTCTGCTATAGTGGCATTCTAGAAGAACACTATCCATTTTCATTTCATAGATGGATATATGTAAAATATATAAGTTTCAATACCTAGCTACATAGCAACAGAGAGTGCGAACCAATCAGCTCTCAGACGTGATCGTTTATAAGATAAATAGTGAGGATAGACAAGACGACACAGTGAATGAACAGTTGAGTCAGTAAGAAAATGAAGATTGCTATAGTGGTCCATCCTTAATCTGTTTGATAATCAAGAATTTGTTAATTTAAGCTGAGGAAATCTATATATGCATACATAAAAAAGCAGCAGCGCCCTGCGGTTTTACCCGCGGGAATGCGGGGATGAAAATAGCCTATGTTACTCACTGATAACGTGGGTTTCCATTAGTGAAAAAATGGTTCAAATCGGTCCAGTAGTTTCGGAGCTTATTCGGTACAGAACCAACAATAAAATCTTTCCTCTTTATAATATTAGTATAGATGTATGCACACTGAAAAACATGTTATTCCTGTGTGTGACTTCACGTGTGTATGAAAATGTACTCCAACTATGCAAGATAAAGGCTAAGTGAAGTTAACCAAGCTCTTAAATTGTATGTATCTCTTAGAAAAATAAGATTTACAGTCTTTTGCTTCAGCGATCTACTTTGTATCGCAGATTTTACAAAGTGAGACTTCTATGTACCTAAACCTACTTCATGACTGACGTAACTTTGTGTTGGTTAGTTGGCTGACGTTCGAGCTCTGACGATAAAATCGGCGAGTGAAATCGACCAATTCGCTGGCTTTGGCCAATAAACCGAATCTCGTTCGACGACTACTGTACGTACTCATTTTTGTTTGGCCACTGTTTGACTATTTCGATTCTGCTGGAATTGCTGTAGGAAGCACGTTAACTAGATCAGATAGGTGGATCAGAATATTTTTCCATTTTATCTATATACTAGCGACCCGCCCCGGCTTCGCACGGGTGCAATGTAGTTACGAATGTTTTCTCTACTAGAATAAGCATGTATTATACATATAAACCTTCCTCTTGAATCACTCTATCTATTAAAAAAACCGCATCAAAATCCGTTGCGCAGTTTTAAAGATTTAAGCGTACATAGGGATATAGGGACAGAAAAAGCGACTTTGTTTTATACTATGTAGTGATATATAAGAGCGAAAGATCACTCAGTGATTAACCCGTCGGGCGCCTAGCTCCGTTTACGTAAAATGCAACGCGGTACTCAATAGAGGACAACAAGAGTACTGCGTGCGGCCGAAGAGTTAATCACGAAATCTCAGAAACTATATAACGTACAAACTTAATATTTGGCTGTTAGGTTCCTTATAGGGTGTAGGAATCCGCTAAGAACGAATTTTACGAAACTCCACCGCTGAGGTAGTAAAACGGACAGTGGCGTGCAGTGGTTCGAGTTAGGGCAGGCCAGAGTAAATGTCCAAAAAAAAACGCACCACATTATTCAGGGTTGAAATGTGGTGTTATTTTTTTTTAAACTCATTTCATTAAAAATCAACCCTGAATAATGTGGTTATTTTTTTAAATTTATTTTGACATTTTCTCTGGCCTACCCTAACTCGAACCACTGCACGCCACTGAAAACGGGGGTGGCAATTGCTTGTACTAAATCTACGCACACAAATTCGCAGGCGAAGTGCTAGGTTATTATATACTTATTGAAGACCGAGAATAGCAGAACAATAGAAAACTACAAACTAAAACACATGTACAATGGGCGGCCTTATCGCATTCCACGATCTCTTCCAGGCAACCTGCAATGGACAGTAATTGCCTGGACATAAAATGAGGCTGTCATCGGTGCAACATTACACACACAACACAGACAAATAAAAACTTAACAATAGATACATTTATACAGGCAATAAATAAATGACGAACATCGACATCAAAGCTACTAAGTAGTACTCGTATGTTATTTTTGGATTATAAATTGGCCGGCTTTACTAAAAAAATTAAATAAAAAGTGAACTACGTTAGTGTATCCAGTGGCAATATTTATGGACGAGTACTTGATTTTCTCGTTTAACAGCACAGTAAATAAATAAGCCTTTTTACCGCCCATTTAAAAGCATACATAGATCTCTGGCAAAGTTGAATAAAGTTCCTTCAAACGAATGTAAAATATGGGCGCTAGTTCCCATGGTATAATTTAAAGCAGCTGCCAAAAGTTAACTGAATAAAATCTAACGCAATCCTGAGTTAACACAAAAAATATCTGATAACATCGCTAACGATATAACGAGCATTTCCTGCGCATTTCCAACATGGCGGAACGATTCCCGCCAAATGGATCGGAAAAGCGCATTCTATTGGTTTCTGTGAAATTTATCGGAACACAAAGTTATCTTTACGCATTTGTTTTATGAGTTTATACGTAAATGGGGCCGTAAGGCGGGTTGGCGTACTTTGAAGGTTAAACGTAACAATGTATGTAGTACCTACATACTAAATGAAAGGATTTTTGAAGGAATTATAATAACAGCCTGTAGGTTTTTCATGGTTAGACAAGATTTTATACCATGACTACAACTTATTTTCAAGTGGTCTTACCATTCACATAAACTTAATTTTCAAAAAAACGTAGTGCCTAAACTTGTAGTAAAAAAAAATAGTTATATCGACCGAACCGAAGAAAATATGCCATTAAATTTTAATCTATACTAATATTATAAAGCTGAAGAGTTTGTTTGTTTGTTTGTTTGAACGCGCTAATCTCAGGAACTACTGGTTCGAATTGAAAAATTCTTTTTGGGTTGAATAGACCATTTATCGAGGAAGTTCAATTTATACCTAGTAACGACATCCTATAATAATATGTCATCCGCCTACTACCCGTCAATTCAACAAACCACCGTGCACCGGGAACAATTATTACTCAAAATATCCGAACAATAGGTCCACAAAATGCAGTATCCATTGGTCCCAACCACAATACAGACATTAAACATGCAGAAACAAATAAATCAATTTACTGGCACACAAATTCGTGCTCACGCTTCAATTACTGGTATAGAATGTGAACCTCTAAATCCCACTGGCGGAACCACACGCAGAATAAATTTGCATGTCAACAGCAAAATATAAAATTTTCCACAAAAACGTTATCCTGTGTGGTACGCATATAGCGTTCGCCATAAAATAGCTTGCAATCAAGTTTACAATGAAAACTATTTTTTTTTTTTAGTGTATTTCACACTGGCAAGCTTGCTTAACGCCATAAGCCATGAAATCATCAAATGAGGGCGGAGCAGAAGGGAGTTGCTGACACTTATTGACTACTAGCTTCTGTCCGCTACTTCGTCCCCGTGGAATCCCCGATTTTAAAACATTCTTTATCGCTGCTCGCTCCTATTGGCTTAAGCGTGATGATATAATTATAGCCTGAAGCCTTCCTCGATAAATGGTCTATTCAACTCAAAAAGAATTTTTCAATTCGAACCAGTAGTTCCTGAGATTAGCGCGTTCAAACAAACAAACAAACAAACTCTTCAGCAAAAAAAAAATTGATTGAGTCAGGCGTTACTTTGCGGAAATCCATTTTAACTTTGAAAATGAAAACAAAATATCTAGTTTTAATTTCCGCGAATATTAGTGGGTTGCAGGTATGCACCTCCCTCCCGCCCGCTATATTATGCACATGCAAGATTACTAGGCAAATGCAAGGATTTTAAGCACATGCAGGAAGGCAATGCAAAACCCAACACCATTACCGACACGTGTTTCGCCTCTCCACGAGGCATCCTCAGGGGACGTGTTGACTTGCTGACCGTTGAGTTGCGACTGAGCATTTAGTACAAGGCACCCCCCTTTTATACACTGCCACCGTTGGTTATTTGTGTACAACTACCCACAAACATTCGCAGTAAAGGGGAAGAAACCAAATTCGTCTGGTCATTCAACAGTGCAAAATTATTATTATTACTATGTTTAAAAATCTCTAATTGTTCCAAAACACACAGCCGGAAACCCTTATCACAAATATGTAGTATATTAAAACTATTGTTGTCGCGCAAAGAATGGCCGGTATCAATTAAATGTTTCGCGAAATTCGATTTGTCCGAATGGCCATTTCTATACGCGGCAACATGTTCCCCATACCTTATGTCAAAGTTTCGGCCCGTCTGACCCACATACACCCCGTTGCATTCATCACAGACCAGCCTATACACCCCAGACTTTTTACTATTTTCTAAAATATCTTTTCCGTTACAAATACGGCGTATATTCTGGTCCGTTCTGAACGCTACATAAACGTTGTTTTTTCTAAGTAAATTACTAATTCTATCTGAAATGGGGCCCATATAGGTCAGACTGGTCACATATCTATTAATATTAGTACGCGGACATGCATATAATAGTGAACGAACCCTTTCTTTCTGCTTTTTACTAATTAAACTGTCTACCATTGACTTTGAGTAACCGTTAGAAATTGCGATCTGGTAAATAATATTAAGTTCTTTTACATAATTTTCTGCTGAAAGGGGGAGGGCAAATAATCTATGAATATAGCTGCGGAAGGCGGCTAATTTATGTTGAAGAGGGTGACAAGAAGAGGCTGGTATTGTCGTGTCAGTGTGTGTCGGCTTTCGATAAATTTGGAAATCTAAGTCACTATTGTGTTTTGTGATAGTCAAATCCAAAAAGTTAAGGGAGTTTTGGGACTCTAATTCTAATTTAAATTTAATTTCTGGGTGAGTTTTATTTAGTTTTTTAACAAAAAGGTCTATTTGTCGAACGGTACCATTCCAGCAGATAATTATGTCATCTACATATCTATAATAAAACAGAATATTAGGTTCGTTCACTATATGTTTACATTCAAAGTTATCCATAAAAACCTCCGCCATTAGTGGACTTAAAGGCGACCCCATAGCCAACCCTTCCTTTTGTATATAATATTGGTTATTAAATCTAAAATAATTTTGTTTCATGCAAATACTAGTGAGGTTAAGTAAATCCGCAATTTCCCCAGGATGTAACCGTTGCTTCTCAAATTGGATACCCAGAATACGTAGACAATCATCGATTGGAACATTCGTGAATAAGCTGTCAACGTCTAAGGATAACAACTTTGCATTTGAAGGAATTTGGATATTTTTTACTTTTTCAATTAAATCTAAACTGTTCTTCAAACTATATTTGGGATTAAAAGAAGTTCTACTTCTCAACAAAGTGTTGAGACGTTTGGCTAAATTGTACGCTGGGGCACCAATGTAAGAAACAACTGGACGTACAGGCATGTTATCTTTATGGGTCTTGGGTAGACCATACAACAAAGGAGCCCTCGGATTCATAGGAACAAGGTTTTTTAGTTGGTCTTTTGATATGTATGACGTGTTTATAATGGCATCCTTAGAAAGGGTTCGTTCACTATTATATGCATGTCCGCGTACTAATATTAATAGATATGTGACCAGTCTGACCTATATGGGCCCCATTTCAGATAGAATTAGTAATTTACTTAGAAAAAACAACGTTTATGTAGCGTTCAGAACGGACCAGAATATACGCCGTATTTGTAACGGAAAAGATATTTTAGAAAATAGTAAAAAGTCTGGGGTGTATAGGCTGGTCTGTGATGAATGCAACGGGGTGTATGTGGGTCAGACGGGCCGAAACTTTGACATAAGGTATGGGGAACATGTTGCCGCGTATAGAAATGGCCATTCGGACAAATCGAATTAGCGAAACATTTAATTGATACCGGCCATTCTTTGCGCGACAACAATAGTTTTAATATACTACATATTTGTGATAAGGGTTTCCGGCTGTGTGTTTTGGAACAATTAGAGATTTTTAAACATAGTAATAATAATAATTTTGCACTGTTGAATGACCAGACGAATTTGGTTTCTTCCCCTTTACTGCGAATGTTTGTGGGTAGTTGTACACAAATAACCAACGGTGGCAGTGTATAAAAGGGGGGTGCCTTGTACTAAATGCTCACCAGTCCGATCACGTTATTTGGCAAGCCGATCCCCTGGGTTGAGAAAGCTAAATATCTAGGCGTGATCCTCGATCGAAAGCTTACCTTCAGAGAGCACATTAAGACGGTGCGCAATCGTGCCGCATTCGCTCTCAGTAGGCTTCATTACATGCTGAACGCACGCAGCAAGTTATCCCTGAAAGGCAAACTACGCATTTTCACCACGTGCATACGTCCAATAATGACTTACGCGTGTGTAGCCTTCGCACACGCTAAGCCCCGCCAAATCCATAGGTTGCAGGTCATCCAAAACCGTTTTCTCCGAAAGGCTACGGGAGCCCCGTGGTACGTTAGAAATGAGCGTCTCCATGTCGACCTCCGTATCCCCACCATCAAACAATTCATGAAACGTATTTCCAAGCGTTTCATAGAGTCCGCTGAAAAGCACCAAAACCCCCTTATCGCATCGGCCACCCGATACACCCCCTCCCAGATCAGCAAGATCCGCCGACCGCGGCATACCCTTGTCGAGCCCGATGACCCCATCACCCTGACCCAAGAGAGTAGTAGGGAAACCAGCACTCTTAGGAAAAACAAACCCAGAACGCGTTCCGTGTTCCGACCTCGCCGACGAGGTCCATCGCGACGCCCCCGTCAAAACCCTCCCCGACTTTTGCCTAACGAGCCAGCCCGCGCTGCTGAGCCATTAGCGTTAAATCCCCTAAATAATATCAATCAGACCCAGCCTGTCCCTTGCTGCCCCTCCTCAATGACCCCGCTAAGCCGAGGCCCGTGTCCCACAGGGGATGCCCTTAGCGAGCGGCCATTTAGTTTTAAGTAGTTTTAAGCCCCGGCTGGGGGCCTTAGAATCTAAGGCAACCACGGGATTGCCCGGTTGAGCAGTAACCAGCCTTAATGTGCTGAACTGCGAGTAGTCCATTCAAAAAAAAAAAAAAAAAACTAAATGCTCAGTCGCAACTCAACGGTCAGCAAGTCAACACGTCCCCTGAGGATGCCTCGTGGAGAGGCGAAACACGTGTCGGTAATGGTGTTGGGTTTTGCATTGCCTTCCTGCATGTGCTTAAAATCCTTGCATTTGCCTAGTAATCTTGCATGTGCATAATATAGCGGGCGGGAGGGAGGTGCATACCTGCAACCCACTAATATTCGCGGAAATTAAAACTAGATATTTTGTTTTCATTTTCAAAGTTAAAATGGATTTCCGCAAAGTAACGCCTGACTCAATCAATTTTATTAAGTCAGCAAGTACAGCTGAACAGGCACGGTTATACATTAAGCTGACCAAGCTTCACCGCATGGCAGGTCAAAACGTTTGGTTCAATCAACAGTGCAAACGTTTGAAAGTAATCCCAAATTATATTAATGTTAGCACCAACACACACAGCCGGGCAAGTGGATTTGCTTTGCAAAAAGCAAAACAAACTTGGTTGAATGAGGAATGTCGGCACTGGTTTTCGGTTAGAGATAATATCAAACTTCACCTCAAAGTATTATACACCGAGTTAACTTTCAAATTACATAATGTGGAGTTTGATATTTTAGATAACAAGGCTAGGGATTTGGCTTCTCGGTTAGCTCACGAAAAATATTTAACCCAGGTTAGGAAGTTGGAGAGATTATCTGGTGAGGGTCGGTACAATCAGCCATGTAATTCAAATAATATATCGCATACATTTTACCCTCGCGTTTTAAATTATACAAATACACAGTTTCCCCCCGAAGAAATGTCTTTGTTAGAGAAAGGTTTAAAATATAATATTAAACCCCGACTTTCCCAGGAATCTCTTCAAACTTTGGTGGTGGACACTGAGATAGCTTGTTTCAAAGGAAAACAGGATGATGTCGTTAAACATCAAGTGGCAACTCACATTAAGAGAGCTTTCACATCCCCTCCCAATCAAAATTTAACCGAAATTCACCTTTATCGGTCAATTCAGCACCGTATTAGGCAGAATGATTTAATATTAACAAAGGCTGATAAGGGAAATTCTGTCGTCATTTTGGAAAAAACTGCCTATACTCAAAAAGTTAACGACATCATCCTGGGGGAGGATTTTGAACGTCTTGGTGCGGATCCTACAAGGAGGTTTGCCCTCGAGATAAAGGATGCCATTAAAAACACGTCATACATATCAAAAGACCTACTAAAAAACCTTGTTCCTATGAATCCGAGGGCTCCTTTGTTGTATGGTCTACCCAAGACCCATAAAGATAACATGCCTGTACGTCCAGTTGTTTCTTACATTGGTGCCCCAGCGTACAATTTAGCCAAACGTCTCAACACTTTGTTGAGAAGTAGAACTTCTTTTAATCCCAAATATAGTTTGAAGAACAGTTTAGATTTAATTGAAAAAGTAAAAAATATCCAAATTCCTTCGAATGCAAAGTTGTTATCCTTAGACGTTGACAGCTTATTCACGAATGTTCCAATCGATGATTGTCTACGTATTCTGGGTATCCAATTTGAGAAGCAACGGTTACATCCTGGGGAAATTGCGGATTTACTTAACCTCACTAGTATTTGCATGAAACAAAATTAATTTAGATTTAATAACCAATATTATATTCAAAAGGAAGGGTTGGCTATGGGGTCGCCTTTAAGTCCACTAATGGCGGAGATTTTTATGGATAACTTTGAATGTAAACATATAGTGAACGAACCTAATATTCTGTTTTATTATAGATATGTAGATGACATAATTATCTGCTGGAATGGTACCGTTCGACAAATAGACCTTTTTGTTAAAAAACTAAATAAAACTCACCCAAAAATTAAATTTAAATTAGAATTAGAGTCCCAAAACTCCCTTAACTTTTTGGATTTGACTATCACAAAACACAATAGTGACTTAGATTTCCAAATTTATCGAAAGCCGACACACACTGACACGACAATACCAGCCTCTTCTTGTCACCCTCTTCAACATAAATTAGCCGCCTTCCGCAGCTATATTCATAGATTATTTGCCCTCCCCCTTTCAGCAGAAAATTATGTAAAAGAACTTAATATTATTTACCAGATCGCAATTTCTAACGGTTACTCAAAGTCAATGGTAGACAGTTTAATTAGTAAAAAGCAGAAAGAAAGGGTTCGTTCACTATTATATGCATGTCCGCGTACTAATAGTAAAAGTAGTATTGAGGAAATAGTATTGAATAAAGAGAAACTAGAATTCGTCGAAAGCACAGTTTTCCTGGGGATAACGCTCGACTCAAGGCTACAATGGGGTCCTCATTTAGCATCACTTGCAGGACGGCTAAGTTCAGCAGCATATGCTGTCAGAAAAATCCGTCATCTTACTAATGTAGATACCGCGAGACTGGTCTATTTTAGTTACTTTCATAGTATCATGTCTTACGGTATTTTGCTATGGGGACGGGCTGCAGACATAGAGTCTATTTTTATTCTGCAGAAAAGAGCAATAAGAGCCATTTACAATCTCCGCCAGCGCGATTCTCTAAGGGAACTGTTTAAGGAAATTAACATCATGACGGTACCTTGTCAATACATATATGAAAACATTATGTATGTTCGGAAAAATCTTCATATGTTTAATAAGATCAGCGACAGGCATAATTTTAATACCAGAAATAAAAACAAATTAGATCAACCTAGGTTTAGATTGGCTAAAGTACACACTTCTTTTATGGGGTATTGCATAAAATTTTATAACAAAATACCAGTCGATATTCTTCAATTGAATGAGAGAAAATTTAAAACATGCATAAAACGCACACTATGTAGGCAAGCATATTATAAACTGGAAGATTATATCCTTGATAAAAATGCTTGGTTAAATGCCGGTCCTGCTCCACAGCCTCAACCACTTGGGTTAACAAGTTAGGATTATATATTTGGAAGAGATGCTCGCCCTCTTTTTTTTTTTGTCTCATTTATTTATTCTTTTTTTATTATATTATTTTGAGAATAAATAATTTATCTTTTTTTTACTGTATTTGCTTGGTTAATGTAAACCATAGTTTTGTATACTGTAGAAGCATTTCATTTTCAAATATTGTAAATGTGAGTACCATGGAGCCATTTACATGTGATACCTTATAGTTTACTTTGTGACTTGAACTAAAATGGCAGTTGAGAGCATGTCATGCTCGCTCAAATGTCTCGCTGATGGTGGCGTGCGTGTTGGATCGTTCGGTTCCCTTCAAAATGGTTGAGCTAAACGGTGCCGATACACGCGTCAGGTTCGTGAACGGGCGCCGTCGGTTGAGACTGGTCACCTCTTAACTGCCACTGATTTGTTTTAATCTTTATACTTTGAATTGTTTTGTGGTTTCCTTTCTTTTTTTTTCTTTGCATTGTCCTCACATATAGAAGCACCAAAGGATGTATTAAACGTAATGTAATACAGAACATGATTTAAAAGAGTGTCCGTGGAGTTTCTTGCACGTTCTTCTCCATAGAGATCTACGCTTTGGAACGTGCAGATAGCTTCACCTCTTTCGACTTGACAATTCAAAAGTGCCTGTAAAGGGTTTAATTGAAATAAATGCTTTGAGTTTGAGTTTGAGTTTGAGTTTAATATTAATAGATATGTGACCAGTCTGACCTATATGGGCCCCATTTCAGATAGAATTAGTAATTTACTTAGAAAAAACAACGTTTATGTAGCGTTCAGAACGGACCAGAATATACGCCGTATTTGTAACGGAAAAGATATTTTAGAAAATAGTAAAAAGTCTGGGGTGTATAGGCTGGTCTGTGATGAATGCAACGGGGTGTATGTGGGTCAGACGGGCCGAAACTTTGACATAAGGTATGGGGAACATGTTGCCGCGTATAGAAATGGCCATTCGGACAAATCGAATTTCGCGAAACATTTAATTGATACCGGCCATTCTTTGCGCGACAACAATAGTTTTAATATACTACATATTTGTGATAAGGGTTTCCGGCTGTGTGTTTTGGAACAATTAGAGATTTTTAAACATAGTAATAATAATAATTTTGCACTGTTGAATGACCAGACGAATTTGGTTTCTTCCCCTTTACTGCGAATGTTTGTGGGTAGTTGTACACAAATAACCAACGGTGGCAGTGTATAAAAGGGGGGTGCCTTGTACTAAATGCTCAGTCGCAACTCAACGGTCAGCGAGTCAACACGACCCCTGAGGATGCCTCGTGGAGAGGCGAAACACGTGTCGGTAATGGTGTTGGGTTTTGCATTGCCTTCCTGCATGTGCTTAAAATCCTTGCATTTGCCTAGTAATCTTGCATGTGCATAATATAGCGGGCGGGAGGGAGGTGCATACCTGCAACCCACTAATATTCGCGGAAATTAAAACTAGATATTTTGTTTTCATTTTCAAAGTTAAACTCTTCAGCTTTATAATATTGGTATAGATAAGTGGCCCTCACACCACACGCACACCTCCAAATGCCCTTTGCGTTCCAGGGCCTCAGTGACTCTTTCGAACAAATTCCGCAACCCTGGAATGCTTTGAGCCCAGTATACTGGCGAACAATGAAAAAGAACCAAATTTCTAAAATGGTCCCAATCGGCCACACTGCATATTTTTACGAGAGGACAGTGCCATTTCAGTTGTTTTTTAAGTATCGTTTGGTTAGTTAGAATTACTTGGACCGAATCGCACTGAAGCTAGGTCAGAGTTAGAAGCATCTTCGCGAGTTGGCTAGTGCGGTCGCTAACAAATATGTACAAGTACATATTCTAGTATCCTCGTTTCACTTCGCTACTCGCTATTCACTAGATTCGAGGCTTCAAACAAGCCAGCATTGTGACAACAGTGTGTCAGCCCCCACCAGAAAACGAATCGCCATCAGAAATGAGCTGCTACCAGAATGGTAGGTTAGGTTAGAAAATTATGAAACCTTGCTTTGCTTTACACTATTCAGCCAGAAGCCTTGTTTGTCTACTATCATTAAGAATCTGTGGAGACTACAGTAGGCTAGCTACTGCGAAGAAATTGTTACAGATTTACAAGTAAACACCGTCGAAGTCGGAAGTTAAATAGGGAACGTACACGGCGTAGACTTAAGCCATCTAGTGTTGTAAATCTGAAACTTACATTGGAAATATTTGACCTGTGCTGCCACTTCCTGCCACTTCCTGCACCCTCCGTTTAGGGAAACGTGCACGAAGTAGACTGTGCCATATATATAACTAAAATATATGTAGGTACTTGACATTGTCGCGTCTGTGCTGCCACCTATAGTTTCTGCACGTTCCCTATACTTGATTTGACAATCAGTGAACGTACTGTGATTTTATTGGCCTAAATCTCAACAGATTTCAACTGAATTGTACTTCAAAGGATAATACACTACTCAGTATTGGCTTAGCTTGGTTGATATTGTTTGAACAAGACGTGACAATCGAAATAGGTTTGCGTCAATTATTAAAAAAAAATGTGTGGCTTCATTTTTTTCGCCAAAAAGGTAATCTAAAATCTGCAGAAATGCTCCACCTAAATATCTATTGATAAGATTTTTTCAATAGAACATCTACTTGAATCAAATGTTCAATTCTGTTTGTTCGTTTAATTTGCTCCATCACCCGGATTTCGTTTTGGGAAATGAAAACATCGTTGCTATGAAGAGAAACACATTTTTTGTGAAAGAAAAACAGTTTGTCGCTGAATATGAGGAATCAAAACATATTGAACTTATATTTTTTTATGAGTTTCCAAAGTGGGACGTGTGATTTATTATATGAATTATTTTATTGACTGTGGGGAATGTTTGCTTGGAGATTTGTGTTTTGTAACTTTCTTAAAATATGGGGACGAGACTATTTTTGTGGGAACGTGCTGTCATATTCTGTTTAATTCATGGGCAGATCATTACGCACTAATCAAAAACCCTTGTTTGAAAATGTATTTCAGTTGAATATTTATAACCAGGATACAAAGTTATATGAATAATTAGCGACCCACCCGGCTTTATAAGCATAAAGCATAATCGGCCTTTTAACGTTCCCACTGCTGGGACACAGGCCTCCTCTCCAGGAGAGGGAATAGGCCGTAATCCACCACGCGGGCCCAGTGCGGGTTGGTGAATGTCACATGTCTTCGAATTTTTGGTTCTAGGACATTTCGGTTTCCTCAAGATGTTTTCCTTCACCGTTTTGAGAACAGTAGTGATGAAATGAATTACACAAAGTAATGCGCCTGGCTGAGTTTGAACCCGCAACCTACAATTCGTAAGTCGGGGCGGTTACCACTCGGCCACCACCGCTCCCGGCTTCGCACGGGTGCAATGCTGATACTAAATCTCAGCTATATTATGCATGTATTATACACCTTATATAAACCTTCCTCTTGGATCACTCTATCTATTAAAAAAACCGCATCAAAATCCGTTGTATAGTTTTAATGATCTAAACATACAGAGGGACAGACAGACAGCGGGAAGCAACTTTGTTTTACACTATACATATTATAGTGATATTGAAATAAAATTTAACAAACAAGCTTGAACTTTAAAGTACTAAAAAGATGAACATTTTCGTGTCGGCACTGTTGTTCATTAAGGAGTAGCGTTGTCTGTCCGGTCACAATTATGATAAAAACAATTTTAATTGAATCTAAACCAACATATATTTTAACCGTGTAGAATAAAAGGAATTTGCTATAATTCAGGTTTTAATTAAAGCAAACATTGCAAATTAAATAAAAGCTTGTAAAAATAACCTTTCCTTTTTGACAGTTAATATAATAACATCACATCCAACAAGATCTCACCAAATTTTAGCCATAAACGTCCCAACACCCATTGATTATATGAAGGCCCCACTTACATCATTGAACAGAATACGGAACCAATCAGAATCGAAAGGGCCATATTACTCAAGTATAGTACCAATTTATCACCCGTCTTATAGATGGGTCATCAGATACCACGGTCCCATGCCATTGTCCTGCCAATTAATGGCATCATGGCGGTTGGAATACAAAGTGTACCAAGATATCGGCGGTACATCATTGGAATTAGAACTGTTGATAAAATATCGATATATCGAACTAACGATATAATTACTTAGAAATATTTGAAATTATTTTTGAGTGGACTTGCGAATGCTCATTTAAAACAAAGCCGATAAAATAAAATAAAAAAATATCAAACTCCGATGTTGATATATTTAAAAATATCGATGTATCGAAAATCCGATATATTAAAAATATCAACAGTCCTAATTGGAATTTGGGTTTCACTGCCGCTACCGCTGGTCGTTAATTTTGAATTGAAAAAACGCACGCTTGTCTTCTCCGAACGGATAGAACAATTCAAGCACTTTGGCATAAAAGACATGGTTTAAATTCCATTTCAACCAATACTTTTTAAGTAATAATGAATAACAAATAGTCAATAAAATAAAAATCAACTTAAAATTACAATGCTCAAGTCAATTAACCAGTTGTGTTAGCAAAGAATTCAAATTATCTTCAATATATATCAATATATGTCACCGGAAAATGGCAAACTTCGTAAGATTATGAAACATCTTGAGAGATTGTAAACGTACGATAAATTGACAACTCAACATTTGGAACACTTTTTTATGCATCAAAATTTGATAGTCTATAATCTCTCGAAGTAATTCCGAAAAATTGTGAACCGACATAAACTGACAACATGTTGGCGAACAATCATCAGTGTAGTATGTCAAAAATCTGTTATTGATGCGTTAACTAAAATTCATTACTACTTAACCAATTTACGGCTCTAGAAATTTTAATAAAAAAAATCTCCATAACTCAAGCGGGGACCAATTGACCAAATGACAAGCCCACTTTTTATCTCAAACTAAATCCAATACAAGGCCAGAGAAGGAATTTCAATTTAGGACCGAAGGAATTTGAAGGACTGGGCATGGCTACGGCGTAGCTCGGCGCTACGGCGTAGCATCTGCTACGTGACCGAAGCTACGTAGCTTTAATTTGACGTAATGTATGCTGAGTTGCGTGTGATGGTTGCGGTCTAAAGCAATACCTTATGAGCATGAGTAGGGTTCAATGTTGAATAGAAATGACGGCTGTTGTTATAACGATTTTATTGTTTTTTATCGTCTTACATTTTTTGTTTACATGAAGAAACAAAAATACATGTCCATTATTTTTGGAAATCTATCAGACGAGCTAATTAGTTTTTTTTTTTTCAGTAAAAATCCCTATTAGTAACCCACTGCCAGGAAAAGGCATAAACGTTCCTACATACAAAATCAAAATAAATTATGTTAAGGTTTTGAAATTTCTAAAAGGTTAAAAATTTAAGAAAAAATACAGAAACAAAAGCCAATCATTCCAATATTCTTTAATTCGAGACTTATCCACGAAAATCCCAAAACACATTAAAAAACACGTTCCCATAACACCCACTAGTCCTACCCTTGTTTGACCCCTAATACTTTATTCAAAGCTCTTCGTACGTACTTTATTAAGGACCCTTTACTTGAAAACCGTTGGGTAACTTGAAACTTTAATGCTCTGCTTGGGGACTTCAAAAGGGACTGCTAACTTGGGGATAGAATGATAGCGATTTAAATGAGATATATTTACTTCGCTGTTGACACTACTGGTGTTACAGATAGGGGATATTAATAGTACCTAAAATAATGGCAATGGTCAGTAACTGCCTTCTTTTTTTTTCTTTACGTTTCACGGCCGCGGTGACTCCTTCGAACAAATTCCGCAACCCCAGCAAGCACTGACCCTATGCGGTCCGTCTTCGATAATCTCCTATCCTTAAAAAAATGGGAACAATAGCGGTCTTCATTTAATAGGCACACTGTTATTATAATCGAAAAAAAATACTAGCACATGACATTCCAGCAAAACGACGACACTCTTCATAAAATTTAAATAAAGTCACTCTTAAAGCAAACGTCAACTTAGATAATGTAATTTTATCCCATCCCTGCTTATATAACAAAAAACAAGCGCGCCTCAAGCCCATTTATTATATTAAAAAATTCAAAAGAAAACATTACTTGAAGACCGGAAAATATGTCGCTTATTCCTTACATTTTTAAAGCCGAGATCAAGGCAGCGACTTAACAGTAATAAGAATGTTCTTCTTAAAAAATTTGTTGAAGAAGCCATGTTTTACGAAATAACAATTTGTTATTTTCGTCCTATCTAGAATTTAAGCCATTTCATTTTTCACAATCGCTTTTCTTAGCCCGAAGCGTTCATTTCTATTGTTTAAACTATGTGAGATGGTTTCCACTCCGTTTTCGTTTTGGTTTTTGGTTTTAGCTTTGTTATCTCTGAGAGTTGATTAATTTCAGTCGTGTGGTACGGTAAAGTTGTTTTTAAATTACAGTAATAAACTATAAACACACCAAGCGCTGATGGTAATCCTCTGCCTAATCGTTATACTGGCATAATCAATATAGTATATACTAGCAGCGCGCCGCGGTTTCACCCGCGTAGTTCCTGTTCCCGTGGGAATACTGGAATAAAGTATAGCCTATGTTACTCAGGGTGAATGTAGCTTTCTAATGGTGAAAGAATTTTTGAAATCGGTCCAGTAGTTTTTGAGTTTATTCGTTACATACAAAAATACAAATCTTTCCTCTTTATAATATTATTATAGATAACACTTTTCCATTACTGAGTGACTGGCAGACGACGCAGTACGTGTAAAAAGCTAAAGTTTGGTATGTAGGTTCCTTGGAGAGCTTTTGCCCTACTTCGTACGCGTTTATCACGTTTTTTCCCTTTACCATAGGAATTTTAGGAAATCCTCTCTTCTTCTTAGTGCTTTCCTACGCTACCCGAGGAACCTATATACCAATTTTCAACTTTCAACGTCCAGTACTTTCGGCTATGCGTGTATGCATGTCAGTTACCCAGTCACTCAGTAGAAGAAGAGATTAATTACATTTTTGTTACATTCCAGTTCCCGTGGTACTATGGGGATAAAATATAGCCTATGTCACCCGGGGATAGTGTAGATTCCCAACAGTAAAAGATTTTTTCAAATCGATTCAGCAGTTTTGGAGCCTAATCAATGCAAACAAACAATCAAATCTTTTCTCTTTATAATATTAAGTACTAGCTTCTGCCAGCGACTTCGTCCGCGTGGAATAGTTACTTTACCCCCGATTTTGAAACTCTCAGCCCGATCGGTTTAAAATTGACAAAAGATAGACATGCTGTTTCGAGATATTTTTTAGATAATTTTATGTAGAACATTTCCGTAATACATGATTTCTATGTAACTTTAACCATTAAGGCTACACACGCGACGGAAGCTTAAAAAATGGAGTAACTTCTTCCGTTTTCCCAACATTTTCCTTCACTGCTCTGCTCCTATTGATTGTAGCGTGATGAAAAGTATACTATAACCTGCCCAGGAGTATGAAGAATAATTGCACCAAGTTTCGTTAAAATCGGTCGAGTAGTTTTTGTTTCTATAAAGAACATACAGACAGACAGACAGACAGACAGACAGACAGAAAGACAGACAGACAGACAAAAATTTTACTGATTGCATTTTTGGCACCAGTATCGATCACTAATCGCCCCCTGATAGTTATTTTGAAAATATATTCCTTGACCTCTCTACAGATTTATTATAAGTATAGATAGATAACAAAACTTCACGAATTAAGTATGCTATAGGTGGTCGTGTGAGTCTGACACTCCCTTCCGCTCCGCCCAGAGCGGGAGAAGTCATTTGATGATTTCCCATCAAGAAAAAAAAAGAATTTGGTCGTGTGAGACATGAATTGATTTCTTGCTTTATTCAATTTCTTGCTTTATTGCTTAAAAGTATAGTACTGACTGTGATTTCGTTTTTATAATCAGCTAACTAAAGAATTCAGTTACATTATTAACACTATAATATCAACAATTACATACTGTAAGGTTACTAATGAAAATTAAACTCAGAAGAAAGCAACAACTCCCTTCCACGCAAGATTCCAAATATCAATCAGGATCTCAATGAAAAATCACCGAGTTCCTGTAAATGTCAAAGATCGGCCAATTAGCGAAATGACTAGTATTTATTCAGATTCAATGTTGGTTAGGCAATTAGTTATTGAACTGTTCCAATTAAGAAGAGTTATTGAGGCTATTTAAATGCTGAATGATTTAATTAGTGCCCGGCAAATATAGGAATCTATTCTAAACTAGGTATATTGATGTCGTTATACACACCTGTGATTGATAATTAACTTATATAAAATTTCTGTAATCTTAATCTGTAATATTCCTAATAACTATACATCATTTTGATATTTATTAAGCGCAATTAGGGTTCAAATGTCGGTTTAGAGATGATTCACCTTTCAAGACAGTCACCTTATAAGTCGTGAAAATATTATTATTAGTATGTACTAGTACCTAGTACCTGAAACTGTACATCTTCGAAAACTGAACTAGCAGCGCCCTGCGGTTTCACCCTTAGCTCCCATTCCCGTGCGAATATGAGGATAAAATATAGCCTACACGAACAATTTTAACAATTTTTCAGTGTATAGCTCAGCGAGTAACATAGGCTGTAGTTTATTCCTATGGGAACGGGACCTACCCGGGTGAAATCGCCGGGCGTTGCTAGTATTAAATATAACTATTCATCAATAATAATTATCATTGTTAATTAGGAGTGTGTTAAAGTTAATTATTAACATTACCAATAATAACCAGTTGCATTAAGTGTTAATAGTGCGCTGGCGGAAGTTATAATGCCCCCTAACGCTTCCTAATCACCTAAAGATGTCAGATTGCCCCGTTTAATCAATTAACCCTACCCGAATTAGACCATTAGGACCTCTTCTAAGTTGCGTCACGACTCCCAATTTCCGGCATTCTTGTTCCTATACCTACATATCTAAAGTTTGCCCTTTTCTGGCTTAGTCCTTTCATTCGGTATAGGTCAACTTTTTTTTTTCATATTAAGACGGCGTTTAGTTGCACTAGTGACATCACAAAAACAGGGTTTATGATTTAATTACGTATGAGGGAATAATTAGCCGGCCGAATAAATCATATATGGATGACTTTTAACGCGATACTTGAATACTAAACTGAGTGGTTTTAAATTACTTTTGCGAAAAGATTACTTAAATGGAAATAATTATGAATGATTAAAATTCGTATAATTATGAGCTACCGACAGTGGGAAACAGTTAATCCTAAGCTAGTAACTAAAATTTCAATTGTCCGAATTCAATAATAAATTGGGCGGAAAATAAAAATACTGAGAGGGCGAAAATATAAGTGAGTGAGCCAAGTACCGGGACATAGGGCGCAGGGAGCTTAGGGCGAAGCAGTAATGCTAGCGAAGGAGGAGGCGGACCGCGTACGGGAGAGGCGCTCACGCTCCAGCCGCCACAACAGAAGAAAACGCCCCGGGCGTCGGGAAACACCGGGTGATTCCTGGTCATCATAGGCGCGGATCACATTTCACTAAGAGCCTGACACTTACAGTTTGATTTTAGAATTTCGAAACTTCAAAAAAATATTGTACTGTTCTGAACGCGTACCTCTAATTCGTATTTTTTAATTCACCGTTTACAATATTTGTTCGCCTTCAGTATTTCACCCATTTAGTATTTCACTACACCATTACCAGTTTTTTTTTACACCCTATGTATGTATGAATTTATATTCGAGCGTTTAAATACTAGCCATTACGTATTCATGTAGGTATACATATTTATGTTTGTAAAATGATAATCTAACTGTAACTGCGACATATCGTCCCTTGGCAAACAACGCCACTAAAGTGGTTTACACCAGTTATTTCACAAAATTTGAATGCAGTGGTAATCAACCAAACCTAGGCAAAACTTAAATAGTTCAGTCACTGTACAGTGGTTGTTTACACTAAATTAATCGGTATTATCGCTCTAAAGTAAAGTTTTACAAAATGACTTGAGCGATGTTATCTGCTAAGGGAAAATATCGAATAACAGAGCTTACTGTGAACATCTCAAATAAGTCTTAAATGGCCGGTGGTTTTTATCCACATTCCATGTAAAAGCTTGTAAGTTAAACATGATTATGTAGTAGAAACTGAACATCAAAAGAAGAAGAACTAACAAGGCTCACCTTGTCAACGATTACACGTTACGTAAAATTCCCTCTTTACCGCTACATAACTGGCCACCCATTAAAATGTTTCTGAAATAAATTCTCGCGTAACCCACGGGCCGCAGGGCATTCTACAAAACGACCCATTATACCCCGCATGGACCATTTACCGTAAAACTGAACCGTTTCGCCCCAAAAGTTTCAATTCACATACTTTTTGAAAATGTTTTTAGTTTTTCCAGCTAAACTGCTGTTTGAGTTGACTTTAATTTTGTTATAAAAAAAAATGGTAACAGATTTTATACCAGGGACCGAAAGTTTTGATGCCTATGTTTTTATAGTAAAATATTTCCGTTACCCTTAATAAACCTAGTATGATCCAAATATTTGCCTTAAGGCCATTTGAAAACTGTTATTACTTATTACACTATCACTCATACTGGAACACTTTTGGGTGAATTTCAACAAGTGATTTTTATATGTCATTTCGGTGGGATTTTTTAATTTCAATGCTATCTACATATTTTTAGTGACAAATAAAACTTTAGCCTATTTTATAACATTGTGCGTGAGTGGACATCAAATTTCATCAAAACTCACATAAATATTTAAGGATGAATTTTTAAGAGTCCACTGAAATGAAAAGTGTCTTCCGAAATGATAAAAATGACCACCGAAATGATAAACTGTGCACCGGAATGAAATAAATCCACCGATATGATACAGCTAAGAACAACCGTGCCGGGCAGCCAGGGTTCCGTACTTTGTTAGGTTTGATTTCCACAAATTTTAGATAAACACTGAGACAGGACAGTAGACAGTTATTTTAATATCATCATTAATATATAGATATTACAATTACTATTACATATATCATTCTTTGAGGTTACAATAACCTCAAAGAATGATATTATTGTAATATTTATTATGATATGAATGAATTGTTTCTTCACTTAAATAACCTTTGGTAATTTTTCTGGTTGTTGTTGTGTGAAAATGTTGGTAAACTTTATCGTAAATGCTGGTAACCATAAATAAATATTTTTGTTTGTTTATGAACTAATACTAATTTACTTGATATATTTTCAAAAGAGTGAACGAAGCGCGATAAGAAAGCTTTAAGTTTCTGATTAATATGATGGCTGCATTTGTAAGTTATGCCATTAATAGTAATACATAAGGGTGAATTGCGCAAGCAAAAAAAATACACGGCAAACCTGAGAACGGTAGTGCAATGTGCTGGTTTTTTATTTTATATATTTTTTTTCAACAACATAAGTACTTCTCTACCTTGGCAAAAAAAATCATTGATTTCTACCCTCTAATATACCAAAAAAAAAAATTACAAAGTGTTATTTTATCATCACGGTGGCCTGTCCCGAACCCAATTCCGCTCATAAAATACCTTCCCCTGCCAATACATTCATAATATGGATTACAATCGATTTTCTTATCATTAAATTATAATATATTCGATCAAATAAAACTATTTTTGTTTGTTTATCTTCTTTCTCATGGATTTGACAGGCAGTCAACTTTTGTCTGGAAAAAAGTTATCATTTCAGAGGACAGTAAGTTTCAGTAGAATAGCCATGTCAACATTGCGTTGTTACGCCCCTCTCACCTTTCCTCACTTCGGATCAGTCCGGCTCAAGCTCTCGGCGCGAACGCACCGGTCCCAACGTCTTGCGGTTTCCCGCCAAAAAAGTAAGTTTATCATTTCAGTAACATGGGGACAAAAATAGTTTCATTTCGGTGACTGTTATAACTCGTGCTAGATTCGTTTAATTTGTTTCAAAATTGTGTATTAAATTCGCCGTAAGTACTGTTTTGTTTGAGTAGTGTTCATATTTTTTTAATAATTTTATTTCGGAGTTAAATGTAGAACTAACCTCTATTTTATCATCTCAGTGTTATCATTTCAGTGGATTCGGTGGACTGTTATACCAATTACAGTCCACCGGAATGAAATGTATCTCCGAAATGATAAAACCATAAAGTTTTAGAGATCCTTGTATCAAATACAAAGTCATAGTTTTGTA